>CM059427.1:189845520-191045520 GCA_030390025.1 Squalus acanthias | reverse complement strand
ACCAATGATTCAAATGATGGAAAATGGTGCAGTTCTGAGGGTAATAATGGGTGTCATTTGGTAGAGGCATTGTGACTGTTCTCGTTCCCAGAGACTTCTTTACTGGACGCATTTCATTTGTGTTTGCAATGATTGCTGCTCGATGAAATAATATTGCTACATTGCGTTGCAATTCGACGGTTATTCAATTTTACAGTGAAGATTTGCTGCTGGTTATTAAAATCAGACAGGTTGAAGTTGGCTGTGATAAAGGGCTGCAGTGATGTTATCCCATTGTCTGGAAACCAGATGCATTAGATATGAAGTATAAATATCTTTATGTCAAACAGAAAATGAAAGATTTGAGTCATTGTCCTATTTCCTGAACACTGCACAAAACACAAACACCCACCACACTCCCACACACGCACTAACTTACATTTGCATCAGAGTCTCTTATCAATTTTATCGCAATAAAATCCTTTGAGGTTTTTTTTTTTGCATCAGACGTGACATCTGAAATAAATTTGATGCTTCTGTTTGGTGAAGGAGCAGCAGTCATTTTATGTGATTTAAAAAAAAGGTCCGTTAACCTATAAACACGTAGGGCTTCCATAATATCTTCTGTCCCTCACACTTTAAACATAAACACTTTTGTTCTGATGAAAGAAACAAACTATCGCCTATCTATTAGAACTCTTTGTCCCAGTTACAGTTAATCAACCACGGGACTAAATTTGTAAGACAACTTGAAGTCCACCCTTTTGGTTCGTGCCTTTTTCCTTTTTTTTTCTCTCTCTCCCCCTACGGCAGCTGTCTCTCATTCTGCCAGCATTTCACACCTCACCTTTTGTTTCTTAACCTGTTCCATTACCATCTCGTCTTGCCTTGAGCATCTCTTAATGTCTCTACTTACCATAGACCACCCCTTTTGTTCTTTTATTCCTCCCCCCAGCCTCCCACTTGCATTTTTATCTGTTTCATTTCCTGCTCTTCTTTCAGTTCTGACGAAGGGTTTCGACCTGAAACGTTAACGCTGTTTCTCTCTCCACGGATGTTGCCTGGCCTGCTGAGTTTTTCCAGCATTTTCTGTTGAAGAGCATTGTTCAGCTCGCTGGGTAAAGGCACTACTCAGTGCGATACTGCGTGCTAGAGGGGAGAAAGGTCCCAGGTCTCATTGTTGGCCTGCTTGACCTCACACAGGGTGGCGATAGGGTGCTGCAACTTTATTCAGCACACCTGGGTAAGGATGGGGGATAAATCACAAAGGGCTCCCGCTTCCAATTGCTGCCTCGTGAGACTGGCTGAAAAGGACTCTGAGGGGAAAGAAAGAAAGAAAGAAAGAAAGAAAGGCCTGCATGTATATAGCAACATTCAGGATGTTCCAAAGCATTTTACAGACAGTGAAGTACTTTTGAAATGTAGTCACTGTTGTAACGTAGGAAAAAGGTCAAATAATTAGCTAACTAGTGAAGAGTAGACACTTGGGGTATTGAAGGGCATCTGCACCCCAGCACGAATCAGTGCCTTCAGACAACAATGGGGTTAGATGAATGAGGGTGGGAGGAGGCTTGTGTGGAGCATAAACAACAGCATGGACCTGTTGGGCCGAATGGCCTGCGTCTGTGCTGTAAATACTTTGTAACAAAGGGATAAAATGGCTGACCCTGTTGTTTTTGCCATCAAAACACAACAAAATGAAGGTTAATAGCTTATTCCCTAAGCCTCTCCACCTCTCTAACTCTCTCTCTCCTCCTTTAAGTCAGCTGTGCTGTATCATTCTGTGATTCTGAGAAGATGCTCCTTAAAACCTACATCTTCGACCAAGTTTTTGCTCACCTGCTCTATGTGGCTCAGTATCAAATTTTGTCTTAAATCGCTCCTGTGAAGTGCCTGGGCACGTTTTACTACGTTAAAGGCGCTAAATATAAAAGCAAATTGTTGTTGTTATTCTTCAAACAGGCAATCCACTGGACACAAAAGCAAAACACTGCGGCGATGCTGGAAATCTGAAATAAAAACCCGAAAATGCTGGAAACACTCAGCAGGTCAGGCAGCATCTGTGGAGAGAGAAGCAGAGTTAACATTTCAGGTCGATGACCCTTCGTCAGAATCCACTGGATAGTTGTAAATGAAAAGAAAGGAAACTTACTTTTGTACAGTACATTTCACAACCTCAGGACATCCCAAATCACCTCACGGCCAGTCAAGTACATTTGAACTATCATCATTGTTGTCATGTGGGGGAAACGTAGCAGTCAACCTGCTCAGACCAAGGAAGCACAAACAGCAATAAGACAAACAAGAATCTGTTTAAATCATATTGGTTGAGTGATAAATGTTGGCCAGGAAACTGGGAGAACTCCAGTGCCTCTTCTCTGAAAAGTACCATGGGATCTTTTATGTCCAACCTGAGAAGGCAGGTCGGGCCTCAATTTTAACATCTCATTTGAATATCTTATTAATGATATTATGAGGAAAGGTTGAGCAGGTTGGGCCTACACTCATTGGAGTTTAGAAGAATGAGAGGTGATCTTATTGAAACATGAGGAGGCTCGACAAGGTAGATGCAGGGAGGATGTTTCCCCTGGTGGGGGAATCTAGAACTAAGGGGCATAGTTTCAGAATAAGGGGTCACCCATTTAAAACGGAGATGAGGAGGAATTTCTTCTCTCGGAGGGTCGTGAATCTTTGGAATTCTCTACCCCAGAGAGCTGTGGAGGCAGAGCCTTTGAATATATTCAAGGCGGAGATAGACAGATTTTTGAAAAACAGGGGAATCAAGGGTTATGGGGAGCAGGCAGGAAAGTGGAGTTGAGGCCAAGATCAGATCAGCCATGATCTTATTGAATGGCGGAGCAGGCTCGAGGGGCCGAATGGCCTACTCCTGCTCCTAGTTCTTATGTTCTTAAAGACTCTGACAGTGCAGCACTCCCTCAGTACTGCACTGGAGTGTCAGCCCAGATTCACCAAGTCCCCAGAGCGGGGCTTGAACCCACAACCTTCCAACTCAGGATGCAAGAGTGCTACCACTGATCCAAGGTTGGTACTCAGGAAAGCATGGAATCTTACTGTGATCTTACAAAATGGCTGCTGTATTTACCTACACAACTACAGCCTCAGCGCTTTAAAGTCATTCAGTGTACCTGAAGCATTTTGAGACATTTCTGAGATGTGATGAGTTGCTTTATCTCCTGTGGGAACCAATTTTAGTGGCTAGTGATGTTTAAAAGGTTGATAATTTCCAGCACCAGCTTTGAAGTTTTTTTTAATATATGCTTCACATGCAAGAAGTTCTCCCTTGATCTAGACATCAGTAGAGGTGCAGCCACTAATTTGGTTCTCGTTTAAAATCCCTTGCTCCACCCTCCCTCTGCACAGTTTACATCGTCACCTCTTCTGAGTCTGACCTACTGTGCATCCCCACTCCCTCTCGTCTGCCTATCGGTGGTAGACCCTTCACCCAGGAATTCTCTTCATAGACCCTATGACTTTCTAGCAAATCATTGTTTCTATGATGGGTGTGAGTTTGGGGGGTGGTGGGATTGGTGGAGAAATTAGCGCAAAAGTTGCTCTCAAATTTTCAGCTCTATCAAGATAATAGTTTAAAACATTGTTTTGAAAGAATGAAAAAACTTGCGTTTATATAGCGCCTTTCACAACCTCAAGACGTCCCAAAGCGCTTTACAGCCACTGCAGTACTTTTGAAGTGTAGTCACTGTTCTAATGTAGGAAACGCGGCAGCCAATTTGCATGGAGAAAGGTCCCACAAACAGCAATGAGATAATGACCAGATAATCCATTTTATTGATGGTGGTTGAGGGATACCGGGGAGAATTACCCTGCTCTTCTTCAAATAGTGCCATGGGATCTTTTACGTCCATCTGAGAGGGCAGATGGGGCCTCGGTTTAACGTCTCATCTGAAAGACGGCACCTCCGACAGTGCAGCACTCCCTCAGTACTGCGCTGGAGTGTCAGCCTAGATTTTGTGCTTAGGTCTCTGGCGTGGGATTTGAATCCATGACCTTCTGATTCAGAGACGAGAGTGCCACCAACTGACTGACGCCGTGGAAATGAAAGTTTATGAGTACTCTGATCAAACTGAGTTTGGGAAAGGAAGGCAAAGAAATAGCACATTCTGAATTTTTTTTTGAGATTGTGGTAAATTAATAATTTCATCGATGGAAAATATCCCCTTATTTCGCACGTAGTTCCTTGCACGATAAAAGGCTTTCCCCTCTCATGGAAAAATTATATCAGTATTGCAATAATATTTTGAAGGAGAATGCTGAGCAATCAACCATAATTGTTGCTGGGTTTTTGTTGTACCATCAAATAGGGGGAAAAAAAGCAATTCTGCAAAATAGCACATAAGCAGCCCATATTGTCGAATGACGGCATTTCATAGTGATTTATTTGCACAGCAGTCTAACCTGCATTAACAATGACCTTGACTAAAACCTACACACCACACAATGCAGAAAAAAGACTGCGGTTGCCCAATTTCGGTCCCATTATCTTAAAAGAAGATTTTTCAAAGAACAGCGTGAAGCACAGCAAGATCTTTGCAATGATTAGAGTGGAGCTGCAGCACTGACGACCCTGAACTACTTTGATGGTGAGACAGGAAGGAACAATGTGTGTATTCCTCTTTGTGTACTTTGTTCCCCCTTATTGGCCATTCTGTTAGTGTCGATAATGACGTGCCCAGCCGACTGTGAGCTATCATTGTTGTGTGGGGGGAAAGTAAGTTTGGAGGGGGGTGATAATGCAGGGTATTTTTTGTACAAAGTGCTCATCCAACCTCCCCCCCCCACCCCACCTCTTAACGTTCTGCTCCTGTGCTCGACAGCTCACGATTTCCCTATTAAACAATTCTGGAAATGACAAGCTATTAGCGTAGGAGTGGAAAACCCTGGCCTATATTTGTTTTTCTTCTTGGGATGTGGGCAACACTGACAAGGCGGTATTTACTGCCTACCTCTAGTTGCCCTGATGGCATTAATGGTCAACCACATAGTGTGGACTTGGGTCACATGTAGGCCCAGACCAGGTAGGGATGGCAGGCTCCCTTCCCTGAAGCATATGAGTGAACCATTTGGGTTTTTACAGAAATTCAGCAGCTTCCTCCCAAACGCACGACCTCTACCACCTAGCAGGACAAGGGCAGCAGGCGCATGGGAACACCACCACCTGCAAGTACCCCTCAAAGTCACACATGCACTATCCTGACTTGAAAGTATATCGCCGATCCTTCATCGTCGCTGGGTCAAAATCCTGGAACTCCCTCCCTAACAGCACTGTGAGAGTACCTTCACCACACGGACTGCAGCGGTTCAAGAAGGCGGCTCACCACGACCTTCTCAAGGGCAATTAGGGATGGGCAATAAATGCTGGCCTTGCCAGCGACGCCCACATCCCATGATTGAATATTAAAAAAATCCTGACTCCAGCCCACATATTAACTGATTTATTGAATTCAATCTCACAATATAGGGTCTCTGCTGAGCTGGGTTGCCCTGCCAAATATTATTTTGCCTCCAAAGTTACTAGGCTACTTTGACAATATTATCTAGTGTCCCAGAGCTCCTCCATTCAATTAAAATCAGAGTCAGAACTTTAGACTGGCCTTAGACCAGATTTTTGCCCATGTAACCAAGCAGTTTTTTAACAAATATTTAGTGGGGATAGAGGAGGAAAAAAATATAAGCCAAACGTTCTTCTTTTCTCAATCATTCCTGTATAGAGGGGGAAAAAAACTGAGAAAAGACACTAACCATAACCTTGTGGAACTATTTCACCTCTCGACTCAATCAGTCTCGTTAATGTCAACCTGGGAACACAGAATCAGAGGATTTTGCAGGACAGAACGAGACCATTCGGCCCATCATGCCATTCCCATTCCTCTACTCTTTCCCCATGCCTCTTTAATCGCTTTTTTTGAAATATTTATCCACTTCTCTTTTAAAAGCTATTACAGATTCTGCTTCCACTACCGTTTCTGGTCCGATATTCCATGCACTAACAAACCTCTGCATAAAAATTTCTCCCAACCCCTTTCTTAATGTAGGTCGGGAATTTGGTCCAAGGAGACCAACAGGAAAAGACTTAATTGTTCCAACTTATCCCTGCGGCCTCTTGGTGGTGATCTCCAATTTCTGCCCTCTAGTTACTGACTCGCCAGCCAGCGCGAATAGCTTCTCCCCATTTACTTCATCAATACTCTTAATATTTTTGAATCACCTGTAACAGATCTCCTCTTAATCTTCCCTGTTCTAATGAAATAAGCCTCAATTTCTCTAGTCTCTTACCTGTATTCATCTGGTAAAATTACCAACAATTATTTAGTGCAAAATACATATATATATTTAAAATGTCACAGAATGCAATTAAAATAGTCAATTCAATAACAGTAGTTTATTTGTTGATTTGATTCATATATTTATGGTGATTGCACATTGCTTTCGTGACCAATATTTATCCCTCAACCAGTACCTAAAACAGATGATCTGGTCATTTATCTGATTGCTATATGTGGGAGCTTGCTGTGCGCAAATTGGCTGCCGCGTTTCCTACATTACAACAGTGGCTACATTTGAAAAAGTAATTCATTGCCTGTAAAGTGCTTTGGGACGACCTGAGATCATGAAAGGCGCTATATAAATGCAGGTTCATTGTTTCTTTTTTTTAAGATTGGAATTTGCAATTTATTCCTAAAGTCTGTGATAGAGATTGATCGATCTTTGGATGCTAAGGGAACCAAGGGATATGGGCATAGGGCAGGAAATTGGTGTTGAGGTAAAAGGTCAACCATGAACTTATTGAATACCGGAGCAGACTCAAAGTGCCGAATGACCTACTCCTGCTCATTATTTCTTATTTTCTTATGAATGGGAAAAGCTTAGCGTCCTTAAGAACATTTCAGCCATCCAGTTTTAGTTGGTTACCCACCCTCCCAAAGAGAAAATCTAGTAAGAAGTAAAAACATTAATGGGCTAGAAATTCGTTATAGCCAAGGAATGGACGGTGTCAGTAGAAAAGTTGGAGAATTAGAGCCAAGCACAAATGCTATGGACTGCATGCAAAGTTCATCCTCATTGCTCAATAAAATGATTGGAGTCCTAAATCAAGTCTTAAAACCCAAGCTCATTGGCTTTACCCTTAAAGGCTGGACCAATATCAGGTGCAGTCTAATCGCAACAGATCATTGCCACAGGCTTTTTTCACTACTTAAAGGGGAGATTCATTGATGCTGCAGCACCTCATTCTCAGCATTGCTGGCTGTGCAGCTGCCTCAGCAAGCAAAAGCAAAAGCAAAAGCAGAAGCAGAAGCAGAAGCAGAAGCAGAAGCAGAAGCAGAAGCACGCCCAAGGGAGAGAGCCCGCAGATTTTGCGATCAAGCATTGGAGGCATTGGTTTTCGCTGTGGAGGGACGGAGGGCAGTGCTCTATCTGACAAGTGGCAGGAAGCCCTCGCCGCAAGTCTTCCACACCATGTGGAGGGAGGTAGCGCAGCACGTCTCGGGCAGCACTGTGGCCCCCAGAACACACACACAGTGCAGGAAGAAATTTAACAATATCACTCGAGTGGTCAGGGTGAGTGAATGCTTCAACAAATGCTACATACCACTACCTGTATCAAAATCTTCACACACTGACCAAAGCACCACACCCCCAGCACTCACCCACCAACAATCTTTACCTACCAACACTCACACCCACATCTCACTCCTTGCACACAATGATAGCTATTCAACTATGGCAGGCACATTACCCAAACACATTGCTCCACACTCATTCACACACTTTCCTTTCTCTTCCAGGCCAAGGTGGCACAAAACAGAAAGGAGCGGGAGCACACAGACAAACCCACACCCAACCACTGTCTGCACTGGAGACTAGAGTGCTGCAGATTATTGGGCGCCAAGTGGTGGGTGCCGTGGCCAGTGGCGACGTTGACCCCCCTTGGGGAAATCAACGGTATGTTCATCCCAACTCCTTCTTCTCACATCCCACTTCCTCCTCGCCTCACATCCCACTTCCTCCTCGCCCCATAAGTGTTTCGCACTTTCCCGCTAATCATGCTGTATGCATGCATTTCTCCCTTCCTGCCCAGCTCCCCTCACCTTAACCCATACATTGTGCCTATTGTCTTTCAGATAACCAGCAAGCACCTGAGCAGCCTGTCTCTGAGAGCGAGGCGGGAGAAGAGGAGGAGGAGGAAGAATACACCACGTCACTGCATGTCTCACCCGCAGGCACCATCTCAGACACTGGCACTATGCGTTCTTTAGAGGCTAGTATAGTAGTGGGATCTACCGTGGATGAGTGGGCTGCAGCAAGGCCAGGGGGAAAGGGTAGCTCGGGGGCCAGCTCCCCGGAGGGCGAGTTCGCGTGCGAGTTCTGCTGCACGGGACTCAGATGAGGACCTCAATGGGGAGGCCTTTAGAAGAAGGGTGATGGGCATGCATACGGAGATTATAGGTGCAATGGCAAGGGTGCCTGAGAGCCTCTCGGCAATGATAAGGTGCGTGGAGGAGTCCACCTCCAACATTGCACAAGGCTCTGCGCACACCATGGAGCCCATCATTTCCAGTCTGCAAAGGAGACCGTGGTGACACAGACCTGATACCGCGTGTGATGGCCAATCTGGCAGCTTCCATTGCAGCACAGGCGGAAGCGACGCAGCGACTTAGTGCTGTAATGCAGCCTATGCTTGATGGCATTCAATCTCTGACTGCTCTCATGCAGTCTCAGCATACTGCACGTAAGCTCTGACTGCTGCCATCGTGGCTGGGTCTACCACCATCGATCCAGGGCTTTCACGGTGTCGCAGCAGGCCAGCAATATATGTTCCAACAGATTGCTAGGGATGCTGAGGTGCTGCCCCGGGGGAGTGGCAGTGGGTCAGTGGAGCAGGAAGCTGCTGTCCTCTCTCAGGTTGACAGCATTCCTGCTCCCACCGCTGGCACTCTGCCATTGCCCTTGTCGCTGCCTGTCATCCAGCCAGCCCAGACTGCTGCCGCCCATGCTGAGGTGGTGCAGTCTACAGCAGGGCCTTCCAGGACCAGAGCTGGTCAAGGACGTCCTGCAAGGCCATCTGAAGTCTCCCGCACGGACACTCAGCAGCCTTCCACCAGCATTACTTGCAGCCACTGGACCAACACTTCGTAGGAGCACTAGAGCAGGAAAAGGCACTGTAACGACAGGCACTAAGGGATTGCATAAGGTTGAATAGTTAATGGGGCAGAAATTAGGCTCGCCACGGGTGAGTACGCACTATGTACTCACCCGTGGACGGAACGAAAGTGTCGGTTTGTTGCATGCACTGCGCATGCGCGGGAAACCGGCACTTCCATTCCCCTGAAAGAAGGGGTTCAGAGGTCGAACACGCACGCCGGAGGGCCAGCGCGTCCGCCTCGCACTTCGGATTTTTTTACAGGTTCCTCCGTGAGGGTAAGCACGGAGAAGATACACTTTGAAAAAGGAGGCGCAAGGCCTTCTTTTAACAAGGTAAGTGTTGATTTTATTAAAATTTAACCATTTTTTTCACAGATTTGTCTTTTTTAATTACTTTAAAGAAAGGTAAGTTTAGTTTTAACCCTGTTAAAAAGTGTAATTAATTTTTTCAAAAATTTAAATTTTTGTTTAAAATAGTTAATTAATGTAATTTATAATTATTTTAAAAATGTGATGTTTTTTAAAATTTATTTGTAGTTTTAGGGATGTTTTGGGGCCGATCTGTATTCATAGATTTGACAGGTCTTCCTGTCAAATCTATGAATGAAAGATGGCCTGCTGCCATTGGCTCTCCATGGCCCACGTGATCCCAGGGAACGCATCGCACTAACTACGCCCCTGGGATACGCAAGCACTGCGCGCCGGCAGTTGGAGGAGGCCCAGGAGCCGAATTCCTCGTGGGCCCAGGGGTCAACGGTAGGCGCGATAGGTAGGTGCGCAATCCTTGCACCCGCGGGAAGCCAGGGAGCCGAATTTCTGGCCCAATATTTTTGTAACTACGTATTCACTGATTTTGGATAAATTTATTAATTCACTTATCATTCTTTTGTGGTGTCTCTCATTGAGATTTGTGCTGTGATACAGACTGCGAGAGGGATGGAATGATGGGGATGTGGTGAGCAAAGGGGATCTGGGGTTTAAGTCATCCTGGTGTGAGGCTGGAGGTCTGTTTGGAGGAGGTATCAGAGTTCTGTGACCACCACCTTGATGATGCGGTGCCGTCTAATACACTGCTCCTCGCTTCATTGAAGGTAGGAGAAGTACTCTCGGAATACCCTCAGAGGGTAAGGCCTCCTGGTGAGAGCCCTGATGTCCCTCCTCATCTCTCTGCACACATGTTCCCATATTTCTCGCTGCCTACGCTCCCTCCGCCATAGATTCTGGAGGGTGAGGTGGCATGCCAGTACAGCCCCCATTAATGTTATCAAGTGTAGCAGTTTGAATGTTTTAACAATAAATGTTGCTAATTTTTAGTTGCCAGAAGACTCCTGATACAAAAGAACCTTGAAATTACTGAATGAAACTGTTGCAGTGGGTGAAACTCACAAAAAAAACACTGAAACTTCACTAACCTGACAGCTGCGAGTGATTACTGATGATCCCTTTAAATAACGTCCCTGGAGCTGGCTTCCTGGTGCTGCACGCCAGCTCTCCCTGTCAGTGTTTACTCCAGGCAATGAGGTAAGTGTCGAGAATCTTTTTAGCAAATCGGGCGGTCTGTAATCTACCTGGCATTCACATTCCTGGCGATACCTCTTACCGGCGGTGCTACGGGGGGGGGGCCTGCGGCACTGGATTTGCCTCACCCCGGCGATACTGGTCTAGTGCCCCATTAGCGCCATCTACTGGCGCTAATGGGAGGCGCTAAGGGGATGGATTTTTCCTCCATTATTTTTCAAAATAAGCGCAAAAGTGGGGGTGCGGGGTAAATTACTGCGGGGGTGTTTCCCGCTCGCTCTTCGTAACTTTGACAGAAATGCTTTGGAAACTTAGAGAAAAATGATGTAAACAGAAGAAATTCAGCAGGTCTGTCAGCATCGCTGAGCAGAAGAGACAGGTAAACACTCGGAGGAAGGGGTTGCACCTGAAACATTAACTCATCATTTTTTTTGTTTTTCAGATGCTAATCTAGATTTTCCAATTGAAATTATTTTAACCCTTGGATGACTGGCGCAGTTAAAAATGGGCTGTCCTGTATTGCCAGCATTTTCTGTGTTTCATTTCTCATTTTCAGCACCTGCGTCTCTTATTTAATTTTATTTTCGATATCTGTAGATCTTGTAAATGAGGCATTCCAGCAGCATATCAGGTTATTGGCTTAGAAATTCATCCCGGGCAGTGGCACAAAACGGGCAGTATTGGATTGGCCGCCCACTATACGCAGCACCTGATATTCATTTACATTGACTGCAATGGAACTGAATATCCGGCACTGCGTATAGCGGGCGGCCGATCCGATGCCGCCCGTTTTGCACCACTGCCCGAGATGAATTTCTAGGCCGTTGTGTCCTGAGCAACAATTCAGGAGTGTCTCTTATTGTACCCCAAGGGAACAAACAGGTGAACGCTCTGAGGAAGTGTAACACGTGAAACATTAACTAGGCTTTTTTATTTTTGCAGATGCTAATCTAGATTTTCCAATCGACATTATTTTAACCCCTTGGATGACTAACGGAGTTAAAGATAATGCTGATTGATCGATCTGGACAGTTCTGCATTACCGGCGTTTTCTATTTTTATTTCCACTTTTCAGCTCTTTTCTAATTTTAATTTTGGATATTGTAAATGCATTCCAGCACCGTATAAGGTTATTGTGTCCTCAGCAGCCATACAGGAGGCTATCATATTCGCATGGCCCTGCAATATCTGACCTTCTAATGTTTAAGGAGGACAGGCACTTTTAACGTTCAACCAGCCGGTTCTACTCCGCATCCCATAATCAGCATTTTGTGACAAAACATACTCATTAAAATCAGCTGAGAGCTCTCCTGGACTGCGTCAGTAGGATTTTTCCTTCCCCCACCCCACCCCTCCATATTCAGAGAATTTCAGCTTGAGAGCCCGGTCTGTTCTGGTCCTGGTGTCTTTGTGCAATGATGTATTAGCAAGTTGTAAAATGCTGGGTCAGGTAGCTGCAGGATCAGCTGTTTATAGGAATATGATGATACACTCTTTTTACCTGCCACCAGCACCTGCCAACTCTGTCCCACCTGAACACCAACATCTGTTCACAGAATGCTTGCTACAGGAAACTTTGACCTTCTGTGAGCCATTCAGTAACGTGCAGAAGGCATATAAGATATAAGATACTGAGGGGGCTCGACAAGGTACATGCAGAGAGGATGTTTCCCCGCATGGGGAAATCTAGAACTTGGGGGCATAGTCTCAGAATAAAGGGTCGCCCTTTTAGAACTGAGGTGAGGAGGAATTTCTTCTCTCAGAGGGTCGTAAATCTGTGGAATTCTCTGCCCCAGAGAGCCGTGGAGGCTGGGTCATTAAATACATTTAAGCTGGAGATAGACAGATTTTTACAAGATAAGGGAGTGAAGGGTTATGGGAAGCGGGCAGGGAAGTGGCTTTGAGCCCAAAATCAGTCATGATCTTATTGAATGGCGGAGCAGGCTCGAGGGACCAAGTAGCCTATTCCTGCTCCTATTTCTTATGTTCTTATGTTCTTGTGTGCAGCGATTGAATGGGGATTGCACGGAGCTGTGCGTTAAATAAATAAGGCTACAACTACCTAAAGAGTACCAACATTTTAAGCATCAGACATTGAGCTGAAGGCCTAGTTGCTACAGTGTGTTAGAATGTCAGAATTTTACATCGAATTTGAATTCAAGCAGGTGGACGTAATGAGTGTCACTCAATTGGATGATTTCGGTTTTATAAAGAAAAGAAAGAACTTGCATTTATATAGGATGTCCCAAAGTGCTCCACAGCCAGTCAAATACTTTTGAATTGCAGTCACTGCTGCACAGCAAGTCCAATGATCCCTGCAATTTTTTTTAGGCCATGCGGCACCTTTATCGGCCCATTTAAAAGTCCGCCCATGCGCGTTTTTTCAAAATTTAATAGCAGGCTCGTTGGCTGTGCAGGACCCCTGGAGCGCTGTGCAGTCGCACAGCTTAAAGGGAACATTGAGCAAGCCCCACAAAAAGCAATGGAATAAATCAGCAGAAAAAAGAAACAGAAAATGCTGGAAATACTCAGCAAGGTCAGGCAGCATCAGTGGAGAGAGAAACAGTTAACGTTTCAGGTCGGTGACCCTTCGTCAGAACTGGAAAAAGTTAGAGATGTAACAGGTTTTAAGCAGGTGCAGAGGCAGACAAAGGCGGGAGGGGAGGGAAAAGCAAAAGGGAAGGTCTGTGATAGGGTGGAAGGCAGGAGAGATTAAAAAAGAAAATAGTGCAAGGCAAAAGGACATGTAAAGAAACAAAAGATGGAGGTGTAAATGGGAATATCACAATCATCAGCAAGAGCTATCATCTTAAAAACTGGGGGCAGAAGTTGTGAGTTGAAATTGCTGAACTCGATGTTGAGCCCAGAAGGCTGTAAAGTGCCGAATAGAAAGATGACGTGCTGTTCCTCGAGCTTACATTGAGCTTCATTAAGAACATAAGAACATAAGAAATAGGAGAAGGAATAGGTCACTAGGCCCCTCGAGCCTGCTCCGCCATTCAATAAGATCATGGCTGATCTAGGGCTCAAAGCCACTTCCGAGCCCGCTCCCCATAACCCTTCACTCCCTTATCTTGCAAAAAATTGTCTATCGCCACCTTAAATGTATTTAATGACCCAGCCTCCACGGCTCTCTGGGGCAGAGAATTCCACAGATTTATGAACCTCTGAGAGAAGTTCCTCCTCATCTCAGTTCTAAAAGGGCGACCTTTATTCTGAAACTGTGCCCCTGAGTTCTAGATTTCCCCATGAGGGGAAACATCCTCTCTGCATCTACCCTGTCGAACCCCCTCAGTATCTTATATGTTTCGATAAGATCACCTCTCATTCTTCTAAATTCCAATGAGTATATGCCCAGCCTGCTCAACCTTTCCTCGTAAGTCAACCCCTCATCTCTGGAATTAACCTAGTGAATCGTCTCTGAACTGTCTTAAATGCAAGTATATCCTTCCTTAAATAAGGAGACCAAAACTGTACGCGGTACTCAAGGTGTGGTCTCACCAATATCTTGTATAATTTTAGCAGGACTTCCCTGCTTTTATACTCCAACCCCCTTGAAATAAAGGCCAACATTTCATTTGCCTTTTTGATTACTTGCTGCACCTGCATACTGACTTTTTGTGTTTCATGCACAAGGGCCCCCAGGTCCCTCTGAACTGTAGCATTTTGTAATCTCTCTCCATTTAAATAATAGTTTGCTTTTATATTTTTCCTACCAAAGTGGATAACCTCGCACTTTCTCACATTATACTCCATCTGCCAAATGTTTGCCCACTCACCTAGCCTGTCTATATCCCTTTGCAGATTCTTTGAGTCCTCTGCACAACTTGCTTTCCCACCCATCTTTGTATCATCCGCAAACTTGGCTACATTACACTCGATCCCTTCATCCAAGTCATTAATGTAGATTGTAAATAGTTGGGGCCCCAGCACCGATCCTTGTGGCACCCCACTAGTTACCGTTTGCCAACCAGAAAATGACCCATTTATCCCGATTCGCTGCTTTCTGTTAGTTAGCCAATTCTCTATCCATGCTAATATATTACCCCCAACTCTGTGTGCTCTTATCTTATGCAGTAACCTTTTATGTGGCACCTTATCGAATGCCTTCTGGAAATCCAAATACACCACATCCACTGGCTCACCCTTGTCCACTCTACTTGTTACATCCTCAAAGAACTCCAGCAAATTTGTTATACATGATTTTCCCTTTCCTAAAACCATGCTGACTCTGTTTGACTGCAGTATGTTTTTCTAAATGCCCTGCTACTGCTTCCTTAATGAAGGACTCCAGCTTTTTCCCAACAACAGATGTTAGGCTAACTGACCTATAGTTTCCTGCTTTCTGTCTCCCTCCTTTCTTAAATAGGGGTGTTGCATTAGTGGTTTTCCAATCCACTGGGACCTCACCAGAGTCCAGAGAATGTTGATATATTGCAACCAATGCATCCACTATCTCTGCAGCCACTTCTTTTAAGACCCTGGGATGCAGGCCATCTGGTCCAGGGGACTTGTCGTCTTTTAGTCCCATTATTTTACCGAGTACTATTTCCTTAGTGATAGTGTTTGTCTTTAGTTCCCCACTCCCTGTGGCCCCTTGATTATCCATTATTGGGATGTTGTTAGTGTCTTCTACAGTGAAGACAGATGCAAAATATTTATTCAGAGTCTCTGCCATTTCCCCGTTCCCCATTATTAATTTCCCAGTCTCATCCTCTAAGTGACCAATGTTTACTTTAGCTACCCTTTTCCTTTTTATATACCCGATAGAAGCTCTTACTATCTATTTTAATGTTTCTTGCCAGCTTACTCTCATAATTCATCTTCTCTCTCTTTATTTTTTTTTTAGTCATCCTTTGCTGGTTTTTAAAAATTTCCCAATCCTCTGGTCTCCCACCAAACTTGGCAACATTGTATGCCTTTGTTTTCAATTTGATACCATCCTTTACTTCCTTAGTTAGCCACCGATGGTGCTCCCTTCTCTTAAAATCTTTCTTTCCCACTGGAATATATTTTTGTTGACAGTTATGAAATATCTCCTTAAATGTCCGCCACTGCATTTCAACTTTCTTACCCTTTAATTTGTTTTTCCAGTCCACTTTAGCCAGTTCTGCCCTCATGCCATTATAATTGCCTTTGTTTAAGATCAGGACACTGGTTTGAGATACAACTTTCTCACCCTCCAACTGAATTTGAAATTCAACCATGCTATGATCACTCTTTCCTAGAGGATCCTTTACTATGAGATCATTTATTAATTCTGTCTCATTACATAGTACCAGATCCAAGATAGCCTGCTCCCAGGTTGGTTCCATTACACACTGTTCTAGGAAAACATCCCGGATGCACTCTATGAACTCCTCCTCCAGGCTACCATGGCCAATTTGATTTGTCCAATCAATATGGAGATTAAAATCACCCATGATTATTACCATACCTTTTTGACAGGCCTCCATTATTTGTTTATTTATACTCTGTCCAACAGCATTGCTATTGTTTGGGGGCCTGTAGGCTACGCCCACCAGAGACTTTTTCCCCTTATTATTTTTTATCTCCACCCAAACCGATTCTACATCTTGATCTTCTGAGCCAATATCACTTCTCACCACTGCACTGATCCCACCTTTTACCAACAAAGCCACCCCATCTCCCTTTCCTTTCTTTCTATCCTTCTGAATTATCATATACCCTGGAATATTCAGTTCCCAGCCCTGGTCGCCTTGCAACCACGTCTCTGTAATGGCGATCAGATCATACCCATTTGTATCTATTTGTGCTGTCAACTCATTTATCTTGTTACGAATGCTACATGCCTTCAGATATAGAGCTTTTAACGTTGTCTTTTTTCCATTTTTCCTTGTTTTGGCCTTTTTTTCTATTACACTCTTATTTTTAAACATACTGTCCCTTCCTGTCACACTCTGGTTATTGTTTCCCCCATCTCTATCCTGCTCTATTGCTTTCTCATTTCTCATTGACTTTTTATTTTCCCGCTCACCAGGATCCTCCCCCCCACTATTTAGTTTAAAGCCCTCTCTACAGCCCTAGTTATTCGATTCGTCAGGACTCTAGCCCCAGCATGGTTCAAGTGAAGCCTGTCCAAATGGAACAGCTCCCTCTTATCCCAGTACTGGTGCCAGTTCCCCACAAATCGAAACCCATTTCTCCCACACCAGTCTTTGAGCCATTCATTCATTTCTCTGATCTTATTTACCCTATGCAAATTCGCTCGTGGCTCAGGTAGTAATCCAGAGATTATTACCTTTGTGGTTCTGCTTTTTAATTTAGCCCCTAGCTGCTCATACTCTCTCAGCAGAACCTCTTTCTTTGTGCTACCTATGTCATTGGTACCTACGTGGACCATGACAACTGGATCTTCCCCCTCCCACTCCAAGTTTCTCTCCAGCCCAGAGGAGATGTCCTTAACCCTGGCACCGCGCAGGCAACGCAGCCTTCAGGACTCACGCTCTCGGCTGCAGAGAGCAGTATCTATCCCCCTCACTATACTGTCTCCAATCACTACAACATTTCTTTTTGCTCCCCCCACTTCAATGGCTCCCTGTACCATGGTGCTGTGGTCAGTTTGCTCATCCTCCCTGCAGTCCCTGGCCTTGTCCACACAGGGAGCAAGAATCTCGTACCTGTTGGACAAGGCCAGGGGCTGAGGCTCCTCCATCACTACCTCCTGGATCCCAATACCTGCCGCGCTTGTAGTCACACCCTCCTGTCCCTGACCATGGGCCAAATTGGAAGTAATTACTCTGGTGGGTGTGACTGCCTCCTGGAACATAGTGTCCAGGTAATGCTCCCCCTCCCTAATGTGTCGCAGTGTCTGAAGCTCGGACTCCAGCTCATCAACTCTGAGCCGAAGTTCCTCGAGCAGCCAACATTTGCTGTAGATGTGGTCGCCCTGGACCTCAATGGTGTCCACGAGCTCCCACATGCAACAACAACACATTGCCTGGTCTCCCATCTCAATTAATTAATTAGTTTTAAAATTTGGAACACTTATATCTTTTAATCTACACCAAGGCACTTAAATTTAGATGCTCAAGTTTGGGGAAAAAAAGCGAGAAATAGAGAAATACTCACCAACCAATCACTTCTTCTTCTTAGGCAGTCCCTCGGAACCGAGGATGACTTGCTTCCACATTAAAAATGAGTTCGCAGGTGACTGATGAGTCCAATGCGGGACCTACAGTCTCTGTCGCAGGTGGGGCAGACGGTGGTTGAAGGGGCGGGTGGGTGGGGAGCTTGGGTTGACGTGCGCTCCTTGCGCTGCCTGCGCTTGGCTTCCGCTTGCTCCCAGCGAAGAGACTCGAGGTGTTCGGCGCCTTCCCGGATGCTTCTCCTCCACTTCGTGCCGTCTTGGGCCAGGGATTCCCAGGTGTCGGAGGGGATTTTGCACTTTTTCAAGGAGGCTTTGAGTGTGTCCTTGAAGCGTTTTCTCTGCCCACCTGGGGTTCTCTTGCCATGTCGGAGCTCCGAGTAGAGCGCTTGTTTTGGGAGTCTCGTATCGGGCATACGGACGATGTGACCAGTCCATCGGAGCTGATCGAGCGTGGTCAAAGCTTCGATGCTGGGGATGTTGGCCTGAGCGAGTATACTGCTGTTGGTGCGCCTATCCTGCCAATGGATTTGCAGGATCTTGTGGAGGCAGCGTTGGTGGTACCTCTCCAGTGCTTTGAGGTGCCTGCTGTACATGGTCCATGTCTCTGAGGCACACAGCAGGGCGGGTATCACTGCTGCTCTGTAGACCATGAGCTTAGTGCCGGGTTTGAGGTCCTGGTCTTCAAACACTCTCTTCCTCAGATGACCGAAGGCTGCACTGGCACACTGAAGGCGGAGTTGGACTTCGTCATCGACGTCTGCCCTTGTTGACAGTAGGCTCCCGAGGTATGGAAAGTGGTCCACGTTGTCCAAGGCCTTGTCGTGGATTTTGATAATCGGGGGGCAGTACTGTGTGGCGGGGGCAGGTTGGTAGAGGACCTTTGTCTTACGGATGTTTAGTGTAAGGCCCATGCTCTTGTATGCTTTGGTGAAGGTGTTGACGATGGTTTGGAGTTCGACCTCCGAGTGAGCGCAGACGCAAGCGTCATGTGCATACTATAATTCGACGACAGAGGATGGGACGACCATGGATCTGGACTGGAGGCGATGGAGGTTGAACAGTTTCCCGTTTGTTCTGTAAATTAGCTCCAATCCAGTGGGGAGCTTACTGAGGGTGAGATGGAACATTGCAGCAAGGAAGATCAAGAAGAGCGTTGGTGCAATGACACAGCCTTGCTTGACCCCGGTTCGTACTTGAATTGTATAACTTACCTGCTTTCTGGTGACGTCACACTTTGATTACTTTTTACTTCTTTACACCTTTGTATCTCAGCGTGCTCCCGCTGCTTTTGAACTCTCCCGGGTTTTGCCGCTCTCGCTCTGCTCCCACTGCTTTTGAACTCTCCCGGGTTTTGGAATAGTGTAGGAGGCTGAGGTGGGAGTGGGAGAAAATCTGCTTTAATGAAAAGTAACAGAAAATGCTGAAAATACTCAGCATCTGTGGAGAGAGAAACAGAGTTAATGTTTCAGGTCGGTGACCTTTCGTCACGATTGGAAAACGTTACAGATGTAACAGGTTTTACGCAAGAGCAGAGGTAAGGAAATGGGGATGGTGGAGGAGAGGAAAGAACAAAAGGGAAGATCTGTGATAGGTGTAGAAAGTATATACAGACCCTTAATTCTTAATATTTCTTGAAATGCTTTGCCAGGCAAATAGGTTTTTCAAAGTGAAATAAAATTGGTGACTGTAACAAGCAGTCTTTCGCTGATAAGGCAGGAAACATAGTTGTGACTGCAGGGGGTCGTGATAGTCAACAGAGATAAACAAACCCCTTAGTTTTGCAGACATGGTGACTTTTCTGAGGTTAAAGAGGAGAATTCAACCTTTGAAGTTTTGAAATGCAGAATACGACGTAACTCATGAACCTAACCAAGTGGTTTTCTGCCACTTTTGTAAACTTTAGGAGTGAATGAACAATTTTGGGCTGTGATGAGGACAAACTGAATAATAGCCACACAGGATGAGTTAATGTAAACGTTTGACTGCTCAAACAGCTCAGACCAACATTAAAGGAGCATTTCACTATCTCTGAATGACTGATTTACTGCAAACGGCAAGGAAAGCTGTATAAAACACCGTGGCTAAAGGATATCTGCACTGCAGTCAGATGAAGGTGGCTTGGGCAGTCATCTCGCCCAAGAGGATCAAGCTGCAGTGGGAAGGAGGGGCCTGGCCTGTCTTTTCGCTTACGAGGGCCTACAATCAACGCTGGACCGATCATCGGCGGGTGGTTGTCTGTATGATTTCCTATAATATTATTGGTGAACTGCTCGGATAGTGGTTGGGGTTTTGAATCTTTCCTAGGAACAATAAAAGGTAATTTTTCATAAGTTTCATGTCTGAAACTCTATAACCTGTTGGATGGGGCGAGGGGTAATTCCACAAGTCTTACATAGGGTGGAAGGCAGGAGAGATTAAATGAACAGCACTGTTTTAGTGACGTTGGTTGAGGGATAAACTTTGGCCAGGACACTAGGAGAAATTGCCTGTTCTTCTTCGAATAGTGCCACAGGATCTTTTACCTCCACTTGAAAGGGCAGACATCTCAGTTAACATCTCATCTGAAAGGCGGCACCTCCGAGAGTTCAGCGCTCCCTCACTACTGCACTGAAGTGTCAACCTATTGGGTGCCCATGTCCCTGAAGTGAGGATAGAGCCATGACCTTCTGACACAGAGGCAAGAGTGCTATCACTGAGTCAAGGCTGACACCCGTAATCTTAAGCAAGTTCCTGACGGACATACGCCCACAGTATTAAGTGGACAATTTCAGCTAAAAAGGTTGTCTGTAATTGTTGCTAATAGGGAGCAATGTGCACAATGAGGTTAAGGTGCATTGTTGATAAAGTGGTGAGTGAAAACCAAAAAGCAACTACTTTGTATTATTTGTCACCAGCAAATACTTGATACTGATAATGGTTGTGAAGGTGATTTATTATCTATTGTTTGGAATGCATCGGAAAACAAAATGTTGGTCCAGTGGGAGGGGGAAACACTACAGATCAGGTCCAAGACTGTTAATTGGCATCTCTAGCAAAACTTACTCAACCTAAAAAAAAAGCACAGTGCGGTCTACTTATGGATTTATTCATGTAGACATGATTTGTCCAGACTACCTGATGTCCTTTGTAATTTAGACAAATAAAGCTTGGTCGCAGACCTGGAACTTAAAGGCTCTGCACTCCACTCATCCTCATCTCAACCTTCTCCTACACACAGCCTCAGCACTCGCCATTCCCAAACTCTCCCAGTCTCGCTCCCTGGTATTTCCCAGATGTTGGCAAGCCCGAGATTTATTTTAATCTACTTTAACCAGGCCTTAGGGCACAGCTCTCCGAGTCAGTGCTCTTGAAGGAAAAAAAAATGAGATGCCGCAGCAACATAATAAAAAAAAGCCACAAAATAGCCCCGACCAGCGCTGATAGATTTGGGTTCATGCCGAAGGTTTCTCTGTACAAACTGATAGTCCTTTCCAGAAAAACATCAACGAATAATGAATGGGTATTCCCATGTATGCATTGGTTTGTTTGGCTTATCCAATTGTCCGCTATAAGTGGAGTGTACTGCATAGAAACCCAGACAGAAATGATAAACGTCTTCTTCGGGTGATAAGGAGTACAGGATATTAGAAAGCTATCATTCTTTCACCTCTGGGAAGATGGTGAAAACTCAAGGCTTGGCAGAGAGGATGACAGTCTCTCCCCATTGGCTGTTAAGTGTCCAAGATAAAATGAGATTGGACAGTATCAACCCATAGCAGCCTAGAATTCAGCACTAATTGACCAAGAGAGACCATATGCTTGGTTGCTATGTGACAGAAGTGTCATGCTGCTGTTGTAGGGCTGTTTTCTTATCTTGGAGTAACGGTACATTATGTGAGCAGTGCTGCGGGAGCTCAGCTGCATTTAACTGAAGGTACACCTGAATGTGGAAAGAAGTTGGACGAAGCCCTATGTTAAGGTTTCAGTTGAAATCTAATGCTGTGAAATAAAACATATTCTGGAGGACTTTCTCCTACTACTGCTCGAGAATTACAAATAGGAGTAACAATGACAGATAAGTTTGTGATCAATAAAATTGGTCTTTATTCACACTACAGTTTAAAAATTCACGCGTACATAGAAGCACCCTCGCAATTTATATGCCCACAGTTTCATACATAAACAGTTTAATAAGTCCATACATAGAAGTACCCCAGCAATTCATATGCTCCACAGTTTAGTAAAATGTACATAAACGTATTCCCAGCAATATAGTTTACTTTAGAAATTTATATGCGCCACTGTTTACTTTAGCAATTTATGTGCTCTATGTCTGACTTCCATCCATACATACATACACTCCTCCACAGGTGATCAGTCCAGAAAAAGTAGTAGGCTGCAAAGATCGACTGGCCAGTCAAACAGCTTTCTTTGTCCCTTTTTTTGAATCTTTGCGCTTCTGTGTCTTTCCTTTATAGTGTCCTCCGGCATGGGCCCTCTCGTATATCTTCATCTGCCTCCCTCTGATAGGCCAGTTTCACTCCCAAACTTCCTTGATTGGAGTTGCTTCTGCATGACATGTTCATGTTCCTGTGATGTGTGTGGGGGACGGGACTTCCTCTTCATCCGGTGCCTCCCTTCCTGTCCATGTGGTCTTCCAAACAAAGGACCATAGGCTGACCACCTCCATTTTGAATCCTTACAGACAAAGGACCATAGGCTGACCACCTCCATTTTGAATCCTTACAGACAAAGGACCACACACTGACCTCCTTCATTTTGACTTCGTCCATTATCAAATCACAATTAGTTCACAATTTTGACCTCCACACGGTAGCTGCGGTTTTATTACGGGTACAGCAGCTTACAATTCCTATAGTGGAACATTAATGATCTGCACTTCCAACACCCGCACTCCTGATTATCTGCGAGAACTTTTGTGGGAATTGGGAGTTTCATTGAGCATAAAGCAGGTAAAATGCAATTGCATGTTTTGAATTGATTTTTCACACGCTCTAGGCTCTTGATCCAGAGGGATAATAGGTTTTTACAATAGAAATGCAGCGAACAGCACCAACCGCTGTACATGGCCTTCTTTGGTCTCACAAAGGCCTTCAACACTGTAAACCGTGAAGGATTATGGAGTGTCCTCCTCAAATTCGGCTGCCCTCAAAAGTTTGTCACCATCCTCCGCCTGCTTCACAATGACATGCAAGCCGTGATCCTGAACAATGGTTCCACCACAGACCCAATTCACGTAGGGACCGGGGTCAAGCAAGGCTGTGTCATCGCACCAACGCTCTTTTCGATCTTCCTTGCTGCAATGCGCCATCTCACCCTCAGTAAGCTCCCCGCTGGAGTGGAGCTAATTTACAGAACAAACAGGAAACTGTACAACCTCCGTCGCCTCCAGTCCAGATCCAAGGACGTTCCATCCTCTGTCGTCGAATTACAGTATGCAGACGACGCTTGCATCTGCACTCACTCGTACGTCGAACTCCAAACCATCGTCAACACCTTCACCGAAGCATACGAGAGCATAGGCCTTACACTAAATATCCGTAAGACAAAGGACCTCTACCAACCTACCTCCGCCACACAGTGCTGCCTCCCGATTATCAAAATCCACGACAAGGTCTTGGACAACATGGACCACTTTCCGTACCTCGGGAGCCTACTGTCAACAAGGGCAGACGTCGATGACGAAGTCCAACACCGCCTTCAGTGTGCCAATGCAGCCTTCGGTCGCCTGAGGAAGAGAGTGTTTGAAGACCAGGACCTCAAACCCGGCACTGAGCTCATGGTCTACAGAGCAGCAGTGATACGCGCCCTGCTGTAGGCTTCAGAGACGTGGACCATGTACAGCAGGCACCTCAAAGCACTGGAGAGGTACCACCAACGCTGCCTCCGCAAGATCCTGCAAATCCATTGGCAGGATAGGCGCACCAACGTCAGTGTTCTTGCTCAGGCCAACATCCCCAGCATCGAAGCTTTGACCACACTCGATCAACTCCGATGGACGGGTCACATCGTCCACATGCCCGATATGAGACTCCCAAAACAAGCGCTCTACTCGGAGCTCCGACACGTCAAGAGAACCCCAGGTGGGCAGAGGAAACACTTCGAGGACACCCTCAAAACCTCCTTGTAAAAGTGCAACATCCCCACCGACACCTGGGAATCCCTGGCCCAAGACCGCAGAAAGTGGAAGGGAAGCATCCGGGAAGGTGCCGAACACTTCGAGTCTCTTCGCCGGGAGCAAGCGGAAGCCAAGTGCAAACAGCGGAAGGAACGCACGTCAACCCAAGCACCCCACCCACCCGCCCCTTCAACCACCGTCTGCCCCACCCGTGACAGAGACTGTAGGTCCCGCATTGGACTCATCAGTCACCTGAGAACTCATTTTTAATGTGGAAGCAAGTCATCCTCAGTTCCGAGGGACTGCCTAAGAAGGAGAGTGAAACATTAATTATCTGCATTTCCAACACCCGCATTCCTGATTATCAGCGAGAACTTTTGTGGAAATTGTGAGTTTCATTGAGCATAAAGCAGGTAAAGTGCAATTGCATGTTTTGAATTGATTTTTCACACGCTCTAGGCTCTTGATCCAGAGGGATAATAGGTTTTAACCTGCATGTCTAGTACTTGGTAGAAACTACCTCCTACATGACACGGATATTTATCTTCTGATCAGGCATAAAGCAGGAGTCAGAACTTCAGGTCTGGAAGACCAGCAGAAGTTTAAAAAAGCCTTAAATCGTAGAATTTTACAGCACGTAAGGTAATTTGCCCCATTGCACCTGAGCTAGCTCTCTGAAATAATTATGCAATTAGTCCCATTCCCATCCCATTACCTGCAATGGCTTCTCTTCCCACTCCTGCACCTTTACCTCCGGAGTCCCCCAAGGATCTATCCTTTGCCTCCTTCTATTTCTCATCTACATGCTGCCCCTCGGCGATATCATCCAAAGACATAACATCAAGCTCCACATGTACGCTGATGACACCCAGCTCTACCTCACCACCACCTCTCTCAACCCCTCCACTGTCTCTGATTTGTCACACTGCTTGCCCGACATCCAATATTGGATGAGGGGAAATTTCCTCCAACTAAATATGGGGAAGACTGAAGCCACTGCCTTCGGTCCCCGCCACAACCTCCATTCCCTGGCCATCGTTTCCATCCCTGGCGACTGTCTGAAGCTGAGCCAGGCCGCTCGCAGCCTTGGTGTTGTGTTTGACCCGTGTGTTTGAGATGAGCTTCCGACCACAAGTCCGCTCCATCAGCAAGACCACCTACTTCCACCTCCGTAACACTGCCTGACTCCGACCTTGCCTCAGCTCATCTGCTGCTGAAATCCTCATCCATGCCTTTGTTACCTCTAGACTTGACTATTCCAATGCTCTCCTGGCCGGCCTCACATCTTCCACACTCCATAAACTTGAACTCCTCAAACATTCTGCTGCCCGTCTCCTAACTCGTGCCAAGTCCCGTTCACCCATCACCCCTGTGCTTGCTGACCTGCACCAGCTCCCAGTCCAACAATGCCTGAATTTTAAAATTCTCATCCTTGTTTTCAAATCCCTCCATGGCCTCGCCCCTCCCTATCTCTGTAACCTCCTCCAGCCCTACAAGCCTTCGAGATCTCTGTGCTCCTCTAATTCTGGACTCCTGCGCATTCCCGATTTTAATTGCTCCACCACTGGCGGTCGTACTTCCAGCTGCCTTGGCCCTAAACTCTGGAATTCCCTCCCTAAACCTTTTCGCCTCTCTACCTCTCTCTCCTCCTTCAAGTTGCTCCTTGCTGCAGTTGTACAAGGCCTTGGTGAGACCACACCTTGAGTAGTGTGTGCAGTTTTGGTCGCCTTATCTGAGGAAGGATGTTCTTGCCATGGAGGGAGTGCAGCGAAGATTTACCAGACTGATACCTGGGATGGCAGGAATGACGTATGAAGAGAGATTGGATCGATTAGGCTTATATTCGCTAGAGTTTCGAAGAATGAGAGGGGATCTCATTGAAACTTATAAAATTCTAACAGGACAAGACAGACTAGATGCAGGAAGGATGTTCCCGATGGCGGGGGAGTCCAGAACCAGGGGTCACAGTCTAAGGATAAGGGGTAAGCCATTTCGGACTGAGATGAGGAGGAATTTCTTCACCCAGAGAGTGGTGAACCTGTGGAATTCTCTACCACAGAAGGCAGTTGAGGCCAATTCATTAAATATATTCAAGAAGGAGTTAGATATAGTTCTTAAGGCTAAAAGGATCAAGGGATATGGGGAGAAAGCAGGGACAGGGTACTGAATTTGGATGATCAGCCATGATCGCATTGAATGGTGGAGCAGGCTCGAGGGGGCGAATGGCCTACTCCTGCTCCTATCTTCTATGCTATGCTTAAAACTTACCTCTTTGACCAAGCTTTTGGTCCTCTATCCTGATATCTCCTTCTGTGACTCGGTGTCAAAAATGTTTTCATTGATATCGCTCTAGTTAAGTGCCTTGGAACGTTTTGCTACGTTAAATGCGCGATAGTTTTTGTTATTGTTGTTGCCCTTACCCCATACTGTTTTATTTTCTTCTTTTTCAATCATGTATTAATTTCCCTATTAAAAGCTATTGTAGATTTTGCTTCCATCACTGTTTCTGGTCGCGCTTTACATGTTCTAACAGCCCTCTGCATAAAAAAAATTCTCCCAATATCGCTCTTCATGAAACTCAACATGTAAAGATAACTCAATCCCCGCTGTGCAGAAAAAAAATCCAAACTCATGAGACTTGACTGTGGACTTTAGCTGAACATGTTGGGAACTTGATTAGGTAATGTAGATCGATCAATCAGAAACTAAAGTCTCCCTGTGTCAGTCTATGGATAAAAATGAGAAGTCGCACAACACCAGGTTATAGTCCAACAGATTTATTTAATTTTACAAGCTTTCGAAGCAGTTCGCTCCTTCGTCAGGTAAGTTAGCAATGAGAGAATCTCCCAGAATTCACAATTTAAACACAGACAAAATCTATTCACATTATTCACTACAACAAAGAGCACAGCCAAGACAATGAGATGTGTCCCAGGGGGTCCAACGTGTCAAACCACCTGCTGGCTGCATATCCTGTCAATTTGTGTTTTTGTGTTAGTCTTTTTAAAAAAAAACACCTGGAAAGACCGGCCATGATGTCAAGTCACGTTCTGTATCGTGACATGAACCCGATATCGCGATTGAGGCCATCCTCATGAGTGCGGAACTTGGCTATCAGTTTCTGCTCTATGATTTTGCGCTGTCGTGTATCTCGAAGGCCGCCTTGGAGAACGCTTACCCGCAGATCCGAGGCTGAATGCCCCTGGCTGCTGAAGTGTTCCCCGACTGGGAGGCAACCCTCCTGCCTGGCGATTGTTGCGCGGTGTCCGTTCATACGTTGTCTCAGTGTCTGCATGGTCTCGCCGATGTACCATGCTCTGGAGCATCCTTTACTGCAACGTATCAGGTAGACAACGTTGGCCGAGTCACATGAGTATGTACCGTGTACCTGGTGGGTAGTGTCCTCACGTGTAATGATGGTATCTGTGTCCATGATTTGGCATGTCTTGCAGAGGTTGCCGTGGCAGGGTTGTGTGGTGTCTTGGTTGCTGTTCTCCTGAAAGATGGGTAATCTGCTGCGAACGATGGTACTTTTGAGGTTAGGCGGCTGCTTGAAGGCGAGTAGTGGAGGCGTGGGGATGGCCTTAGCAAGGTGTTCGTCGTCATCGATGACATGTTGAAGGCTGCGAAGAACATGGCGTAGTTTTTCCGCTCCGGGGAAGTACTGGACGACGTAGGGTACTCTGTTGGTTGTGTCCCGTGTTCGTCTTCTGAGGAGGTCTATGCGGTTTTTCGCTGTGGCCCGTCGGAACTGTCGATCGACGAGTCGAGCGTCATATCCCGTTCTTATGAGGGCGTCTTTCAGTGTCCGTAGGTGTCCATCGCGTTCCTCCTCGTCTGAGCAGATCCTGTGTATTCGCAGGGCTTGTCCATAGGGGATGGCTTCTTTAACGTGGTTAGGGTGGAAGCTGGAGAAGTGGAGCATCGTGAGGTTGTCCGTGGGCTTGCGGTAGAGTGAAGTGCTGAGGCGTCCATCTTTGATGTAGATTCGTGTGTCCAAGAATGAAACCGATTCTGAGGAGTAGTCCATGGTGAGTTTGATGGTGGGATGGAACCTGTTGATGCTATCGTGTAGTCCTTTCAGTGATCCTTCGCCGTGGGTCCAAAGGAAGAAGATGTCGTCGATGTATCTGGTGTACAGCGTTGGTTGGAGGTCCTGTGCAGCGAAGAAGTCTTGCTCGAACTTGTGCATGAAGATGTTGGCGTATTGGGGTGCGAATTTGGTCCCCATGGCTGTTCCGTGTGTTTGGGTGAAAAAATGGTTGTCGAAGGTGAAGACATTGTGGTCAAGGATGAAGCGGATGAGTTGTAGGATGGCGTCCGGAGATTGGCTGTTGTTGGTGTTGAGTACTGAGGCTGTCGCAGCGATGCCGTCATTGTGGGTCTATGGATAGCGAGCTCTCAGTCGTCCACTGAATTTCATCACCAACTATGAGTGATGGCTTCTTTGCCATTAGCCTGCAAAAATCAAGATTTCACATTAATCTATGGCAATCAGCAGTCAGAGATACCAAATAAATATACACTTTTTTCATAAGTGTGGTAGCTCTTCTGCTATCCCGTCAGCATTGTGATTTTAATCATCGTCGGATTGAGCACCTTGACCCTGTTTGCCATGTAATGCATAATTCAGCGATGGTAAAAACAGGCTCGTCGACACCATAGAGGGAGAAAGCATGGGCTGGAGTATGGATTTTATAACTGAATGCCTGCCCATTGCCTCTGTCACTCATGGCTCAGTGGGTAGCACACTTGCCTTCTGTCTTAGAAGGTTGTGGGTTCACAGTCCCACTCTCGTAACTTGAGCATAAAGTCCAGGCTGACACTCCAGTCCAGTACTGGGGGAGTGCTGCTCTGTCAGGGGTGCTGTCTTTCTTGTTTTATTCATTTTTATGGGATGTAGGCATCGCTGACAAGGCCAGCATTTATTGCCCATTCCTAGTTGCCCTTGAGAAGGTGGTGGTGAGCCGCCTTCTTGAACCGCTGCAGTCCCAGTGGTGAAGGTACTCCCACAGTGCTGTTAGGTAGGGAGTTCCAGGACTTTGACCCAGCGACGATGAAGGATCGGCGATATACTTCTAAGTCAGGATGGTGTGTGACTTGGAGGGGAACTTGGAGGTGGTGGTGTCCCCGTGATGAGATTTTAAACCAAGTCCCTGCTTGCTCTCTCAGGTGGACATAAAAGATCCCATGGCAAGAAGAGCAAGAAAGTTCTCCCTGGTGTCCTGGCTAATACTTATCCCAGAACCAACATCACTAAAAAACAGATTATCTGGTCATTATCACACTGCTGTTTGTGGCATCTTGCTGTGCACAATTTGGTGGCCATGTTTTCTACTTTACAACAGTGACCACACTTCAAAAGTGCTTCATTGGCTGTAAAGCGCTTTGGGACATCCTGAGGTCGTGAAAGATGCTATATAAATGCAAGTCTTTCTTTCCTTTTTTCTTTCTGAGTCAGAAGGTTGTGGGTTCAAGTCCCAATCTAGGACTCGAGCATCTAATTTCGGCTAACATTACAGTGCAGTACTGAGGGATTGTTTCATTGGTGAAGGTGCTATTTTCTTGGCTGGGTTGTTGAACCTAAGCCCTGTCTTGCTGCTTAGCTGGATGTAAAAGATCCCATGGCACTTTTATGAAGAACAGCAAGTGGTCCTTCTGACCAACATTCATCATGCCCCCAAAAAACGGATGAGCTGGTCATGCATAGAACCATACAGCACAGAAGGAGGCCATTCGGGCCAGCATGCCTGTACCTCCTCTCATTGCTGTTTATAGGAATTTGCTCTATGCAAATTGCCTGTCATGTTTGTCTACAATATAACAGCGATTACACTTTAAGAGTAATTAATTAACGCGCCATATGATGTCATTCATTGGCTGTGAAGCACTTTGCGATGGACTGAGGATGCAAACGATGCTATATAAGTGCATATTATTTAATTATCTGACTCTTGAACATAAAATAAAAATTAAATAATTATTTTAATAAATACTTGCTGGAAAAATGAAGTTAGATGAAAATGACATTAAAACAAATGTTAAAAAATTCAGATGTGAGGCACTCCAATGCTCAGTGGGTCAGTGCACTGCTTGATGTATAACCATGGTGTATGGACCAGGAATGTCACAGGCTCCATCTGCAGCCTTGGTTAGCTAACTGATCTCGGCTCCAGCAGAAGTGGAATACTCAGTGCTGTCAGGGTAGAGATGGGAAAAAATTAGGCAAGGGTCCCACACTTCAGTAGACAAGGACATCAAGTCGATATTGGGTGCGGACAGAATTTTGCTCAGCCCAAGGTGGTGTCAGTAACTTCAGGAAAAGGAAAGGCAGATAAGGTGCATGGTTGAAGTTGAGATCTCTGAAACCACTGGATCATTTAATCAGCAGGGAGAGACTTATGGTTGTCACTTTCTTCTGTGCTATAAGCTGGACTATCCTTGATTTAAATGGAAAAACTCTATTAGGATGCATTACTACAACTATAGCCATGATGTGAAGCAGAGACCTGCTTTGCAACAATACTAAATTTATAGGGCTGGATTCCTCTCTTCCAGGCAGAGTTCTGGTGGGATGGAACCTCTGCTGGGCAATTAAAATCTGCCCGTACCATTACCCCGACCCATTTTCCTGGGTCGGGGTCATGTACTATGCACAGCGGGCTCTCGGTGGGATTTCAGTCACCGTGAAAGGCAGCCTGCCTGTACGAAGAGGAGGATCCCGGAGCACCACTTACAGGGGAAGAGATCTGCAAAGACTGCATCAAAGCTCCAAGACCAAGGCCTTCAGCAGGTAACGGCACGGGCTGAATTGGAAAATAGGCTGCTCCTAAGAGATCCTCTCCCTCCATTCCTTGACCTCAGGGCCCTTACTGCCACTACCCTGGGCCTACCCCCACCTTCTACATGGAGGTCCCGGGAAGTGGTGGTAACTGGGGGTAGACAGCAGGGAAATGGACCAGGGAACTGTCTCCCGTTCCTTCCCTCCCCCTCCGCCCCATGTGCATGTGACAGACAGGAAAGGGGTTGGCCGGTAGCATTCCCGGTAGGGGCGGCAGTAGGCCTCATTCCCAGAATGTTCCCTCATTCTCTGCTACCACCCTACCGAATTTCATCCAGAATCACAGAGGAAAATCCAGCCCATAATGTAAATACATCTTTAATGTGCAGCAGCAACAACAAAATCTTAGTGGAATATGCTTAATGCTGTCTTGAAGGACAATTCTGGGTTCAGCACTTTATTGATAGAGGGTGCTGACATGAATGATTACAGTTGCAGCTGCTATACCTTTATATGATTGGTGGCTATGGTCTAGCCTTATAGGAAACCTTGGTTGAATATGGGTTATTCGGTATTTTTTCCATATTAAGTATTGAAGAACGGAAGTACGTGACAATGAAAGGTCAATCCCGAGGATATTGTAATACTACCTGTGAAGGGTACCTGTGACATAGATGAATAAGTTACTCGGAAGCTTGTTCCCTAAAGTAGTGCTCTGCCGATTTTTTCTAGAAGATGAATGACTCCATTGTAGATTCTCTCAAATCTAATTGAGGCACTGGGCTGATGAATCTTATTAGTCCGGATCTAAAGTAAACACTAACAATAAATTGCAATAAAGCAAAATGAAAAGAGTAAATACTATACTTCTAGTGCAGTTCCTCCACCCAAGGTTAGCAATTAGTTTCTAAACTTGTTAGTCTCCAAGCGAAACCTCTGATCTGCAAGGCTCAGTTCAATACTGGATAATACATTTATTAACTGAGGCATCAGTGCAAATATTAGCAGAAATATTAAATCAAAAGATATTGAGTGTCATCCGGTCTCCGTTGAGCCACTGGGCAGAATTGAACTGCTGAAGTTCAGAACTGCAGAATTGGAGTACTGCGTACAGTTCTGGTCGCCATATTATAAAAAGGATATAGAGGCACTGGAGAGGGGCAGAGAAGATTTACATGGATGATACCAGAAATGCGAGGGTATACATACCAAGAAAGGATGAACAGGCTGGGTCTCTTTTCTCTTGAAAAAAGAAGGCTGAGGAGTGACCTAATAGAGGTCTTTAAAATTATGAAAGGTTCTGATAGAGTGGATACAAAGAGAATGTTTCCACTTATGGGGAAGAGCATAACTAGAGGCCATCAATATAAGATAGTCACCAAGAAATCCAATAGGGAATTCAGAAGAAACTTCTTTACCCAAAGAGTGGTGAGAATGTGGAACTCGCTACCACAGGGAGTGGTTGAAGCGAATAGTATAGATGCGTTTAAGGGGAGGCTGGACAAACATATGAGGGAAAAGGGAATAGAGGGTTACGCTGATAGATTTAGATGAGGAAAGACGGGAGGAGGCTCAAGTGGAGCATAAACGCCGGCATGGACTGGTTGGGCTGAATGGCCTGTTTCTGTGCTGTATATCCTATGTAATCCGACGAACCCAACCTCAGATCAAACCAGCTCAATCGAGTTATTGGCCTGGGCTTCATGCTCGGTCATTGTGCCAACGGAAGTGAGGTATGTGGGCATTTCGGGCCCTCTTGACCTCGTGTTTGTTACCAGTCCCAGGTCATTACCATATGTGGGGAAGGTTCCCCAACCATTGCCAGGTAATCTCCATCAGTCAGCGGGTAGAAGGGTGATAAAGAGGCAGCCAGTGTGTTGCCTATACAAATGGGTTTTTTTTTATGATGGGGCCAGTGCAATGAAACCTTTGCTTAAGCCCCTCTTCTGTATTTGGCCTGAAGACCCCTCCGACTTTGAAATGCTGGATGCTAGGTGTCAGCTGTGGCTCAGTGGGTAGCACTCTCGCCTCTGAGTGGGTTCAAGTTCCACCGCAGAGACTTGAGCACAGAATCCAGGCTGACACTCCAGTGCAGTGCTGAGGGAGTGCTGCACTGTTGGAGGTGTCGTCTCTTGGATGAGACGTTAAACCAAGGTCCCATCTGACCTCTCAGGTGAATGTAAAAAATTCCAAAGCACTATTTCAACGAAGAGCAGGGGAGTTCTCCCCAGTGTCCTGGTCAACATTTACCCCTCAATCAGATAATCTGTTTGCTGTTTGTGGGGCCTTTCTGTGCATAATTTGGCTGCCACGTTTCCTACATTACAACAGAAACTATACTTCAAAAAGTACTTGATTGGCTGTAAAGTACTTTGGGACATCCTGAGGTCTTGAAAGGTGCTGCGTAAATGCAAGATCTTTCTTTCTTTACTGATGAGAAACACCACGGGAGATCTGCTCGCGCACGCAATTATTCCGGTATTTAATGGGAACCTTGAGCCTATAACATTGATATAGGCACGAAGACAGAAATACGATGATACACCAGTTTTATCTGCAATTACCACCTGCTAACTCTCTCCCGAATGAGCACCAGCATCTGTTCATAGAATGCTTGTTACAGGAATCTCTGACTGTCTATGTGACTTTCAAAACCAAGCACAGTTGAGGATTGGATAACCCTGTAAGTTATGATGAATTTAGGGTACAAAAGTTTTGCAAAATATTTAGGGTAAAGTCTCAATCTCAGGCAGCTCTCCAGCTTACTTTTAAAATGGCCACAAGACTTCAGTTAACTTTATAGCTTCTGAAATAAGCGCTGATACTCAGACAACATAATATGATTATAACGTTTCCTTTCTGCTCCCCGTTCGCTTGCCCATCTCTGATTCAAAAGGTTCTGTTGTCACTGAAGACATGGTCGAAGATTGTTTTTCATACGGTGGATTATTAGACAAGTGGAATGCCTTACTATAAGTGGTCATTAACATAGAGACTAAAGTATCATTTAAGAGGGCAATGCATGAGTATTTGAAAAGGAGTATGAAAGGATCCAGAGGAAGTGCTGGGAATTGGCACTCGAGTTTTTCTTTTTATTCATTCACAGGATGTGGGCTTTGCTAGCAAGGCTACAATTTACTGCCCATCTCTAATTGCCCTTGAGAAGGTGATGCTGAGCCTTCTTCTTGAACCGCTGCAGTCCATGTGGTGAAGGTACTCCCATAGGGCTGCTTGGTAGGCAGTTCCAAGATTTTAACCCAACGACAGTGAAGGAACGGCAATATAGTAAATGGGTCCACGAGAAGAGCTAGCATAGGCAAGCTCCAAAAGAAAGAAAAGAGAGATTTGCATTTCTATAGCGCCTTTCCTGACCTCAGGACTTCCCAAAGCGCTTTACAGCCAATGAAGTACTTTTGAAGTGTAGTCACTGTTATAATGTAGGAAATGCGGCAGCCAATTTGCACACAGCAAGCTCCCACAAACAGCAATGTGATAATGACCAGATAATCTGTTTTTTGTTACGTTGATTGAGGGATAAATATTGGCCCAAGACACCAGGGATAGCTCCCCTGCTCTTCTTCGAAATAGTGCCATGGGATCTTTTACGTCCACCTGAGAGAGCAGAAGGGGCCTCAGTTTAACGTCTCATCGAAAGACGGCACCCACGACAATGCAACACTCCCTCAGCACTGCACTGGAGTGTCAGTCTAGATTTTTGTGCTCAAGTCTCTGGAGTGGGTCTTGAACCCGCAATCAATGGCTTTCTTTTGTGCTATAATTGATTCCAAATGGGACAATACGCTGATTTACTATTCGAATAAAAGGCAAATGATGCCTGCTTGCCTTCGTTGTTTTTCTCTTGTCTGACTGATACAATATCACTGGACATGTTACCATTTGATTAGCTTATTTGACTGCCTCCCTCCTTCATTGTCAGCAGGAATGCCAATCGGGTGTAGCCTGGACTGATCGATACAATTTTCAAGATATTTTGTTCTGCAATGGTTGTTCTCTTTTCCAAAGCTTAATTGCATCAACATAGCTAAGGCAATATGAACATAAGAATTAGGAGCAAGGGTAGGACATAAGGCCCCGCGAGCCCGCTCCACCATTCAATAAGACCGTGGCTGATCTTCTACATCAAACCCACTTTCCCGCCCTGTCCCCATATCCTTTAATTTTCTTAGTTTCCTACATTACAACACTGACTACACTTCAAAAGTATTTCATTGGCTGCAAAGCGCTTTGGGACATCCTGAGGTCCTGAAAGGCGAGTTTTTCTTTCTTTCTAGTGTCCAAAAATCCAAAAATAGCACTGGAAACATAGTGGAGTACTTAATCATCCTACTTCATACTTACCAACAACCTTTAGTCCCATTCTTAACCAAATGTTTACTCTGTTTCTTTTCCTTAAGGGAGTTTATCAACGGCGCAATTGGTTTTGCTACGAGTCTATGGCCACATATCCTCAACTGTGAGCGGAAAAGTCAGTGATTGTGTCCTCTGAGTGACCGCTTGGCGGTCTTGCGCCTGTAAAATTGTGGGTTCAAAGCCCATTTTAGGACTTCAGCACATAATCAAGCTTGACACTTCAGTGTAGTGGTGAGTGAGTGTGATACATTGTCAGAGGTGCCACCTTTAGGATAAGATGTTAAACTGAAGTCCCCTCTGCCTGTTCAGGTGAACATAAATGATTCCATGGCAATATCCTAAGAAGAGCAGGGAGTTCTCCAAGTATCCTGACTAGCATTCCTTCCTCAACCAACATCAGCAAAAATAAAACCAATGAACTGGTCGTTCACTGATTGACTGTTTTTGAGTCCTTGCTGTGTGCCCCACATCTCGAAAATGAATATATTAAAACATTCAGTTGACTTTGACATCATATCTTGCCTTAAACTCTGGAATTCCCTCCCTAAACCTCTCCGCCTCTCTTTCCTCCTTTAGACACTTCTTAAAACCTACCCCTTTGACCGAGCATTTGGTCATCTTTCCTAATATCTCCTTATGTGGATCGGTGTCAAATTTTGTTTGATGACGCTCCTGTGAAATGCCTTGAGACATGTTACTACGTTAAAGGTGCTATAGAAATCTAAGTTGTTTCAGAACATTTTCAACAAAAACTTAGAACATTCCTGTTACTCAGAGTGTAGTACATTTCTGGCACTTCCTTTATTATCCTTGTCAACGCTTGAGATATTCCCAGTATTAAACATCTGCACTGGGTTTGCTCATTCAATTTGTCTTATTCAATGGGAAGGGTTGTAAAATTTTCATTTTATTTGCAAATCCGTCTCTGTCTTACTCTTGCCCATAAAGGTGAAGGATGCCAGTGCTGGAGAATGGAACACCCAACGTTTATTTCGGGCACTACTAAGTCAGTTATAGCTGTTAAATGCAGAGTAAACCTCCCTCTACTCTGCTCAGTCCCAACCTCACAAGAGCACAACCTGGGTCTCTCCCGATAGCACAGGGTGGTTCAAGCCCTGAGTAATTGGACCATGCAGAACACGAAGGTCCTTACATTGAATCCCCTATCTGTGGTTAGTGGGCCAATCTCAGGCACGGTGGCAGTAAGAGAGCTATAATTGGCTTCGGCTCCTGCTTCTGATTGCACTGGAAGATCATATGTGGACATCGGGTGAGGAAAGGATTGAGATCAGCTGCGATGGCCGCCGCAGTCAAATGGCATTGTCATCACTCACTGTCAAGACTGCCGCATGAAGGATGGGTAGTTGGCGAGGTACTGGAGGACATCCAATGCCTCTGCAAATGTATGCTGGCAAGGAGTTGATTTCTTCAGGAGACAAGATGGGGAGACAATAACAGAAAAAGAAAAGAGTGCCCTCTCGTGCGCCAGTATGACATTTTCCCATTTCCCACAGCAGTCCTCTGAGGGAGAATGCCAATTTTATGCTGCGGTCCCATGAAACCGGGAACTGAGTTGAGACTGCCCAAATTAATTTCACATAGTGCACTAAAGAGCAGAGATTTCATCCTATTAGTGTGGACTAGATTCAAACCCAGGCCCCAAAAGTAAAAGGTTGGTTTACATAAGAAATAGGAGCAGGAATAGGCCACTTGGCCTCCGAGCCTGCTCCGCCATTCATTAAGATCATGGCTGATCGAGGGCTCAAAACCACCTCCCAACCGACTCCCCATAACCCTTCACTCCCTTATCTTGCAAAAATGTGTCTATCTCTAATTTAAATGTATTTAATGACCCAGCCTCCACAGCTCTCTGGGGCAGAGAATTCCACAAATTTACGACCCTCTGAGAGAAGAAGTTCCTCCTCATCTCAGTTCTAAAAGGGCGACCCTTTATTCTAAAACTGTGCCCCCGAGTTCTAGATTTCCCCATGAGGGGAAACATCCTCTCTGCATCTACCCTGTTGACCCCCCTCAGTATCTTATAAGTTTCGATAAGATCACCTCTCATTCTTCTAAATTCCAAAGAGTATAGGCCCAGCCTGCTCAACCTTTCCTCATAAGTCAAACCCCTCATCTCTGGAATTAATCTAGTGAATCGTCTCTGAACTTCCTTAAATGCAAGTATATCCTTCCTTAAATAAGGAGACCAAAACTGTACGCGGTACTCAAGGTGTGGTCTCACCAATACCCTGTACAGTTATAGCAGGACTTCCCTGCTTTTATACTCCAACCCCCTTGAAATAAAGGCCAACATTCCATTTGCCTTTTTGATTACTTGCATGCTAACTTTTTGTGTTTCAGTCACAAGGACCCCCAGGTCCCTCTGAACTGTAGCATTTTGTAATCTCTCTCCATTTAAATAATAATTTGCTTTTTTATTTTTTCCTGCCAAAGTGGATAACCTCGCACTTTCCCACATCATACTCCATCTGCCAAATGTTTGCCCACTCACCTAGCCTGTCTATATCCCTTTGCAGATTATTTGAATCCTCTGCACAACTTGCTTTCCCATCCATCTTTGTATCATCCGCAAACTTGGCTACATTACACTCGATCCCTTCATCCAAGTCATTAATGTAGATTGTAAATACTTGGGGCCCCAGCACCGATCCTTGTGGCACCCCACTAGTTACCGTTTGCCAACCAGAAAATGACCCATTTATCCCGACTCTCTGCTTTCTGTTAGTTATGATGCGGAGATGCCGGTGTTGGACTGGGGTGGACAAAATTGAGAGGTCGCACAACACCAGGTTATAGTCCAACAGTTTTATTTGAAATCACAAGCTTTCGGAGCTATCGATTTGCTCCTTCCTCAGGTGAAGTAAATTAGATACAGAATCTGATTAGATAAATTAGATAAAGATTCTGTATCTAATTTACTTCACCTGAGGAAGGAGCAAATCGATAGCTCCGAAAGCTTGTGATTTCAAATAAAACTGTTGGACTATAACCTGGTGTTGTGCGACCTCTCAATTCTGTTAGTTCGCCAATTCTCTATCCATGCTAATATATTACCCCCAACTCGGTGAGCTCTTATCTTATGCAGTAACCTTTTATGTGGCACCTTATTGAATGCCTTCTGGAAATCCAAATATACCACATCCACTGGCTCACCCTTGTCCACCCTGCTTGTTACATCCTCAAAGAACTCCAGCAAATTTGTTATACATGATTTCCCTTTCCTAAAACCATGCTGACTCTGTTTGACTGCAGTATGTTTTTCTAAATGCCCTGCTACTGCTTCCTTAATGAAGGATTCCAGCATTTTCCCAACGATAAATGTTAGGCTGACTGGTCTATATTTTCCTTATTTCTGTCTCCCTCCTTTCTTAAATAGGGGTGTTACATTAGCGGTTTTCCAATCCACTGGGACCTCTCCAGAGTCCAGGGAATTTTGGTATATTGCAACCAATGCATCCACTATCTCTGCAGCCACTTCTTTTAAGTCCCTGGGATGCAGGCCATCTGGTCCAGGGGACTTGTCATCTTTTAGTCCCATTATTTTAACGAGTACTATTTCCTTAGTGATAGTGATTGTCTTTAGTTCTCCACTCCCTGTGGCCCCTTGATTATCCATTATTGGGATGTTGTTAATGTCTTCTACATTGAAGACAAATGCAAAATATTTATTCAGAGTCTCTGCCATTTCCCCATTCCCCATTATTAATTTCCCAGTCTCATCCTCTAAGGGACCAACATTTACTTTAGCTACTCTCTTCCTTTTTATGTACCTGTAGAAACTCCTGCTATCTGTTTCAATGTTTCTTGCCAGCTTACTCTCCTCATTCATCTTCTCTCTCTTTATTATTTTTTTCATCATCCTTTGCTGGTTTTTAAAAATTTCCCAATCCTCTGGTCTCCCACCAATCTTGGCAACATTGTATGGCTTCATTTTCAATTTGATACCATCCTTTACTTCCTTAGTTAGCCACGGATGGTGCTCCCTTCTCTTAAAATCTTTCTTTCTCACTGGAATACATTTTTGTTGAGATTTGGAACCCACTGGATCATGCATTTTGCAGGATAATTTTTCTACATGGCATTACGTGACAGCATCAAAATGCTCTCATGCCAGGCTTTGCATGGGTTAACATAAATCAGTGATGTTTAAACAGAGGAAAAGCCAACACTGCTACTACCCAATATTCCTAAGGCCCTATGACGCTCAGATGGAGCACCATCTGGTGGACCTTGGTGATTTAACGATACTTTCATTTCTCAAACTGTTTCTCTGAGTGACATTTCGGAATGGTGCCAGCTGTCACTCACACCACGGGTTCACCAAACATAATTACCTTAGCCTGTTTCACAGTGTGCAGGACAGCAGATCAGGAAATGCCATCAACCTGATTAGCATGAAATCAACAATGTCAGATTCTTTCTGACTAAAATCAAATTGATGAGTTTGAAATGTTAATAATCTGCTCCGTTGACCTGTGGTTGATGCTTTGTTGACTTGTATTATCCCACCAAATGAGTGAGGTCAGCATTTGTGGACAAGTCTCTTTGCTATCTACTGGAATGTGGTTCTTGTTGTAAATTTCAGGTCTGCACTGGGTACTCTTTCAAGTTCAGCTTCACTGATTATTCCTGTAAGGGGAACCCCTGTCCCTTACCTTTACTGGCCAATATCTAGGGTTATGGAGCCAAAGGCAGTTAGATGTTGTTAAGATACAGATCAGCCATGATCTGATTGAATGGAGGAACAGGCTCAAACGCCGGAATGGCCTACTCCTATTCCTAGGACTGAGATGAGGAGAAATTTCTTTACTCAGAGGGTTGTGAATCTTAGGAATTCTCTACCCCAGAGAGCTGTGGATGCTCAGTCGTTGAGTATATTCAAGACAGAGATCGATCGATTTTTGGACACTAAGGGAATCAAGGGATATGGGGATAGGGCAAGAAAGTGGAGTTGAGGTAGAAGAGCAGCCATGATCTAATTGAATGGCGGAACAGGCTCGAGGGGCTGAATGCTCCGATGTAATAATGTGACCCGGGGAGGGGGTGGCCTAATAATGAAACTCCCTACATTGTGAACTGGATACTTTAAATTTATCTGTTCCTCCAAGTGCGTTTCTCCTACCTTCCATAAAGCAAACAACGCAAATTATAAATCAGCAGGACGATTTACTTTACAAATAAAATATGAATGGGATAACAGTTATAGTGAATACTAACCAATTTCGTAATGCTCCTCACACCATAAAATAAAGAAAATGCTCCACAGTGTCCCTGCTACGGGGCTAAATACACTCCTCTGAGCAGTAATTTTTCTCAAACTCGTCAGCACTAAGCTTTAGGAGAGAGCCCTCACTTGCTTGTCAGACTTCCTAACAAGATCTAACTAGACTCTCTCTGTAAACCATGTTATTTTTTTTGTCTTAGCTGGGCAGGAAGTCAACTGCTTGACCTCTGACCTGTTCCCAGTTGGGGATTGGTCGATCAAAGCAGGAGTGGAAGTGGGTTCATATCAGTCAATGATGCAGCCATTTCAATATAATATGTGTGAATGTCCAGCGGAAATGGAAGTGCCTACCTTGTGCAGGTTCTGACTAGTTCCAAGCTAAAATGTCAATCAGGCACCGATTGACAGCATATGACCCCCATTTTTCATATTAAAAAGGGGCCTGTGGCCTGAATCAGGCAGACGCTTTGGACATCCGATGAGAGGCCCTTTTCAAAATGGAGCCGGCCGCATTGCCGGCGTTAACGGGGCAGTAAGGCAACCGACCCCATTTATTGAGGCCATTAGGCAGTTGTATCAGCTGTGGCTCAGTGGGTAGCACACTCGCCTCTGAAATCAGAAGGTTGTGGGTTCAAATCCCACTCCAGGGACTTGAGTACGTAAAGCTAGCCTGACACTCCAGTGCGGTGCTGAGAGAGTGCTGCACTGTCGGAGGAGCCGTCTTTCAGATGCGACGTTAAACCGAGGCCCCGTCTGCTCTCTCAGGTGGACGTAAAAGATCCCATGGCACTATTTCGAAGAAGAGCAAGGGAGTTATCCCCGGTGTTCTGGCCAATACTTATCCTTCAACCAACATAACAAAAACAGATTATCTGGTCATTATCATATTGCTGTTTGTCGGAGCTTGCTGTGAGCAAATTGACTGCAGCGTTTCCCACATTACAACAGTGACTACACTTCATAAAGTACTTCATTGGCTGTAAAGCGCTTTGAGACGTCCGGTGGTCATGAAAGACGCTATATAAATGTAAGTCTTTCTTTCTTTATTACCACCCCGTTAACGCTAGGTGATGGCACTCAAAATCGACCCCATCAAGTCCTCTTTTCTTCGAACAGTTTCAGCCCTTTTCTCTGTCAAGTTAAAAAAAAGAAGTGCTGGACGTTTGGGAATTAACCCTTCTTGAAATTGACTTCATGGCAAAACCATGGGGGTGAATTGCGAGGGGGGTCCTCCCGTTCGTACGGCATAACCATGTTTACGCATTTCTTTCAGGGTTACTGCAGCTCTTCCGCGGGAGAACCTCCGTGGAAATGCACCTTATTATAGCTTAAAACAGAATTGATTCCAAGACCAATAGTCAAAAATCCTGAAATGTGACAGTCCTGCGGGTTATGTATTGGACAGATGTTCAAACAGCAGTCAAGAAAATAACCCACCTTTCCCATTCCCCTCCACAACAATGCTAAAAGTCCACCAGTGGAAAAATGTGCTTGTAACAATTAGAAATAAATGCCTCGTCTACCTGCAGAGCATCACTCAACCTACAGAAACTGTTTCATTTTTGCACTAGGATAAAAGAGTGGAGATTGACTGCAGACACAAAACGGTGTTCAAAGTTTTCAGCTGTAGGACTGAAAGTACACATTATGCAACAGTACAAAATGCAAGGTTTATTTTTAGGAATAGAAAGTTAAAAGCTGGCAAGGAGTTGATTTCCAAACAGCGTTGACTTGCTTGGTGAAGTGTAGGTCACAAAGTTTTCAAAGTTGTAAGAATATCCGAAGACTACAGGAAGTTCGTCAACGAGGGACTGAGAGGAAAATGGAGTTCAAGACAAAAAGATCAATATGCAAGAATTAGCTGTGCTCAAGGAGATAATATTAACTTGAGCATGTCTGACCCTTGTCTATTGAATTTTATCATCTTTCTCATTTTCAAAACCTCTCATATCCTTGCCACTCCTTATCTGATTTTCTTCAGATGTTTGTCCTTGGCTGTACGCTTGTTCCTCTGACTTTAGATTATCGCTTGTTCTCTGCACTGTCAAAAAAGAGGCCAATCCTTCAAGATCACTTCAGTGTGCCACCTCTCTGGTTTCCTTCAAAAACCTGTTACAAAATCTCTTGATTCCTCCTCCAGCCTTCACATCTGTTGCTCAACATGTTCCTCTCCCCCTCCATTGTAAAACTTTCTGAGATGTTCTTCTACATAAAGGATGCCATAAATGTAAATGTTTGTGGGTCCTAATTAATTATTGCTCAGGTTCAAAATGGTCTTCTCATTAGTTCAATTTCTTTTATAAATTTGTATTGTAATGTAGTCCCTTGATTTTATGTATAGTCCACCATGATTGAAGTAACACATTTCCCTACTTATTCCTCACTCACATTTTTTGGAACAACAGGTCTCAGAGGTAAATGTTGCCCCTGTCCAACTCTTCGAATTGGCATAGTTGAGGAGATTATGGAAACAGAAATTAGGCAATGGAGCTTATATGGAAAATAGATCTTTGAATCTTCTCTGTCAGAACCTAGACATTGTAAGAGGGAGAACCAAATACCAAAAGCCACATAGAGCTATAGACACTATCCAACATGCGTTCAATCATAAGGACACAAGTACACTGTTAAATGTTCCTCAGTGTCACAAACACAGTTGTCTGAGAATGTCATTGCTATAGCTGATACCCACACTCATGGTTCTTCCCTTACTATGCCAGGCCGTCCCCTTTCGAAACTCTATGGAATTAGCTGAAGAATACCTTGAAGCAATAGTAGGGGTGTCATGGAGTGGCACTGTAGCAGACGGGACATTCCATCCTGAAGGCCCATCTTTAGTTTCTTTATTGCCCCATTGCCCCATTACCACCCCCTTTTAAGAAACATAAGAAATAGGAGCAGAAGTAGGCCATTTGCCCTTCGAGCCTGCTCTGCCATTTAATAAGATCATGGCTGATCTTCTACCTCAACTCCACTTTCCCGCCCTCTCTCCATTGAATCCTTTGATTCCCTTGCAACATCATCCCTTTTGTCATTTAATCACTCCTGTGCCTCCACCCTATCACAGACCTTCCCTTTCGGTTTCTTGCCCACCTCACCCGCCTTTTCCCCTGGCTTTGTACTTGCTTGTAAACTGTTAAATCTCCAACTTCTTCCAGCTCCGATGAAAGGTCATCGGCCTGAAACGTTAACTCTGTTTCTCTCTCCGCAGATGCCGCCTAACCCTGCTGAGTGCTTTCAGCATTTTCTGCCATTATCTACATGTTGGCCTAGGCTTTCTGCTCAACAATTGCCCTTGGTGGAAGTGAGACAGGTCGGCACCACCTGCCCCGAGATGCCCCACTGCTAACTCCCGATGGATTTTCAGTCTCAGAAGCACCACTGGGGAGTCTGGCTGTGAAAGGGGCCTGTTGCAGTGGGGAAAAGGAGACCTGAAGAAGCATAATTTGCAGGGTTACGGGGAAAAACCTGGGATGTGGGACAAAGTTCCCTCTTGTATTTCTTGGCCTGTGCGGCCCCTTTAATGGGCTGCGCGGGCCATTCAAAATTACGTGCATGAGCGATTTTTCTATTTAAAAGCCAGCTGACCGGCTGCGCAGAACCTCCAGAGTGCTACGTGATGGCGCAGCCACACAGCTTAAAGGAAACATTGGTGTGGGACTATATTGGACAGTGCTTTCAAAGAACCAGCACCGGCATGACAGGCCGAATGGCCTCCTTCTGTGCTGTAAGATTCTATGGGTCGATTATTCTATGCGACAGCCAGCACACCGCCTGTGGAAAAAGGTTTCTTCATTTCGAGTTAGATATTTGTAACGTGGATGTTGCAAATAATTGATACTGTAATGCTCCAGCACTTAAAATGTGCCCAGGTATTCCTTACTGATGCTACTGTATGATTTAAAGTTACCACAAATGCAGTGAATGCACTGGACCAGAGAAACTCAATGGACTTCCATTACATTTAAAATTCATGACGAATGATCCGATGCCTTTATTAGATCCACCTAGCAATTCACTAAATTGGCAGATTTCATTCAAGAAGAATTCTGCCCAACCTCATTTTGTTAAAATCAGATGAAGAATTTACCCAAACCTAAATAAATAGCCTCCGCCTCCAGATTTCTACGTGAATCCATAAAACCTGCTGATAAATGCCTGCTCCTGGTTTATCGACTGGCTTCTGCGGTTTGTAAACAGATGCAGCCATTCACAGCCTTCTGGCCTCAACATTGAGTTCAACAACTTGAGATCATAACCACTGCTCCCATTTTCTCGGACAGCAGGCGCTGGTAATGGTTCTACTGTCACCATTCACCATCTTTTGTTTCTTTCCTTGTCCCATTACCTCTCCCTTTTGCCTTGCACTATAATCCCTTTTGTCATTTAAGCAATCCTGCCCTCCACCCTATCACCCTTTCCTCTCCCCCCCACCCCACCCGTCTCTTTCCCCTAGCTCTGCATTAGCTTAAAAACTGTTAAATCTCGAACATCTTCCCGTTCTGACGAAGGTTCACCGGCCTGCAATGTTAACTCTGTTTCTCTCTCCACAAAAATGAGAAGTCGCACAACACCAGGTTATAGTCCAACAGATTTATTTAATTTTACAAGCTTTTGGAACAGTTCGCTCCTTCGTCAGGTAAGTTAGCAGTGAGAGAATCTCCCAGAATTCATAATTTAAACACAGACAAAATATATTCAAATCTTTCCTACATCAAAGAGCACAGCCAAGACAATGAGATGTGTCCCAGGGGGTCCAACGTGTCAAACCACCTGCTGGCTGCATATCCTGTCAATCTGTGTAGGTTCTCCACATCATCATCTCTCTCCACAGACACTGCTGACCTGCTGAGTGTTTCCAACATTTGCTGTGTTTAATTTTAAGTTGGTCTCTGTCATTGTCTCACCTCTGGTTTTTACAAACACATTGGGCTGGAATTTACCAGCCCTGAGGAGGCGGGTCTGGAGGCTGGATTGCTGGGAAAATCAAAGAAATGGGAGCGGGTCCCGAACCCGCTCCCAACCCGCCTCCAACCAATCTTCCCGGGAGTCGGGTCCCCTGATTTGCGCAGGGACCCGACTCCTAGCGGCGGGAAGAGGATTATAGCCACTTAACTGCCAGATAACTGGTAGTTAACAGGCAGTTAAGAGGCTTTTTCCCATTTTGAGACTTCTGCTGCAGGCTTCCCGACGTCGGGGAACCGCGCCAGGGTAAGTGAGGCGTGATGTGGGTCTGTTGTTATGTTTGTGTATAGATGACAGCTGCAGAAGTGGTGTGAAGGATGCAATGGGACACTGGATCAGAGGTAAGGAAATGTTGGGAAAGTCATTTTTAATGTGTTTAGATTTTTCTGTAGCTGACAAGCTTTGAAGTGTTTGTGTGGCCTCACCTCATTGGGAGAAGTGACAGATCGCTTCTGTACCCTCACCTACAGCTGTCAACTGTTTTATCCTAAGGAGAGAGTCATTGGAGAGCCTGGGTACAAGGGCTCACCTTTGTACAGTGATTGTCAGTGTTTGACAGCATCTCAATGCTGTCAAACACTGACAGATCCTCTGTCAAAAATAAAAGGTTCATGTCACTTTAAGAAAGCTGGCAGATGAAGCGTCATCAACTGACGTAATCTGACGCTTTCTCTTAATTGGCCGGCAAGCCCGCAGGGCGGGCTTAACAAGGCCAATCAGGGGAAAATAGCGTCTGTGCATTGGACGTTGCTGGGGGCGGAACTAGAACCCGGAAGGCAGCAGTCCCTGCCCCAACTCGTATCGGCGGGTAAAATCCAACCCATAAAGTCGCATTTTACCTGGGAGTGGCTCACAAATGCCATTGATAGCGAACCAACAACAACTTGCATTGATATAGCGCCTTGAACATAATGAAACGTGCCAAGGCGCTTCACAGGAGTGTCATCAGACAATGTTTGACACCGAGCCACTTAAAGAGATTCTTGATTCACTGCTATTGTTTCCAATCTTGATTGGGGGTTCTGGATGATGGGCCTTGTCCCTTCACCAAGGTTTCTCAACTAAAATAAAATAAAACCTTGGCTTTGCTCTTGTATTGAGGGCAGTGACGGCTGCTAACATTAATGACCATGATGCGGAGATGCCGGTGTTGGACTGGGGTGGACAAAATTGAGAGGTCGCACAACACCAGGTTATAGTCGATAGCTCCGAAAGCTTGTGATTTCAAATAAAACTGTTGGACTATAACCTGGTATTGTGCGACCTCTCAACATTAATGACAACAGAAACAAGGCAAGGGGAAAGTCAACCTTTAGGCCAAATCTGTGGCAGAAGAAAGAAAGCAAGGAGCTAATCCAGTGGAACAAAAAACCTAACCTGATTTTTTAATGACCCAATTAACTGTTGTGGATTTGTTTAGACACACATAATGCTTTAAGATGTAATTATCCAGTGAACTCATGGCCTTGAGTCAAACTCAGCCAGTCGCTGGTTAGCAACCTGGAACAATAGCGTGCTTCTCAATACATTTCAGGGCATTTAGAACAGTTTATGCTGAATTAACCCTGACTGCAAGGGTTCAAAGATAAAATCACGGGGATTTGAATACGTTCAGGATTCAGTGAAATTCTCCATTTTCATTTACTGTTTTAAAGTATACAGTCTTTCTCCACTAACAATTAGACCACATGTTCGTGAGTCAATGGGTGCAGTTATGCTGCTTTTCTCTTATTGATGCAAAGTGGTTTTGGGTGAGCAACAATGGAAAGTTGTGGCAGTATAACTCAAGCAGCTATCAGTGCACTAAAGCCATGATGAGTGAGATATACTCCAACAGGGCCACCTCACAACAGTTTGAGTTTGTACCCAGTGCAGTATAATTCCTGCTCAATGGAACATTGCTAACACAAAGGCCTATTGAAGTATCCAGAGAGGAGGCAAGTAAAGTGTAGGGATAATTTTCTTTTTAAAATTTGAATTTACACCTCTATGACATTCTGTGAAGAAAATTCAGATAACGTAGATGTAACTCGACTGTGAGTTAGGCAAAATTACACAGTTGTCAGTAATTAACAGAATGAAAGAACATTCAATGAAAGTCCATTGCAAAACTCAAAACTTAGTGCCATTCTGAGAGCTTTAGCATCATCATAATGGGCTGGTGAAAAAATTAGCAAAATATCCTATCCAATAACAACAACATATTTATTTTAGAGAGCTCCTTTAATGCACAAGACATCCCAAGGCACTTCACAAAGCAATAGTAAAGGCAATGGGCACCAAACAATGGGAGGAAGATTAGGAGAGGTGACTGAAGACTTGGGTGAAATAGTTGCTTTTGAGGAGTTTTGGAAATGGCGATAGAAAAACGAGGTGGAGGGATTTAGAATTTAGTCCCACAGAAGAGAGCTGAGACGAATAAAAGCTCTGCCACCAAATGTGGAGCAAAAGAAGGATTGATGCATAGGTCCATGTCCAAGCGCCAATCGATGTGGAGGGGATCTGTGACTGTTAAAGATTCAGAGGTAGGGAGTGCAAGGGAGAGATTTGAAGACTTAACAAGGATATTTCAAATTAGATATTTTGGGGGATGAGGAGCCAGTGTAGGTCAGTGAGCAAGAGGAGTGATGGAAGATTGGGACATAGTGTGGGACCAGACGTGGGTGGCTATATTTTGGACAATTACATAGAATAACATAGAATTTACAGCACAGACGCAGGCTATTCGGCCTAACTGGTCTATGCTGGTGTTTATGCTCCACACGAGCCTCCTCCCACCCCTACTTCATCAAATCCTATCAGCATATCCTTCTATCCCTTTCTCCCTCATGTGCTTATCTAGCTTCCTCTGTGCTATTTGCCTCAACTACTCCATGTGATAGCATGTTCCACATTCTAACCAATCTCTAGGTTATCAATTAGTAACTATCTTATATTTATGACCCTTAGTTTTGGGCAGGAGTGGAAACATCTTCTCTATGTCTACCCTATCAAACCGCTTCATAATTTTGAAGACCTCTATTAGGTCATCCCTCAGCTTTCTTTTTTCTAGAGAAAAGAACACCAACCTGTTTATTATTTCCTGAGAGCTATAACCTCTCAGTTCTGATATCATCCTTGTAAATTTTTTTGCACCTTCTCCAGTGCCTCGATATGCTTTTTGTAATATGGAGACCAGAGCTGTGCACAGTACTCTAATTTAGAGTTTGGAGACAGTGCTGGATGGAAGGCCAATGATGACAGTATTGGAGTAATCGATTCTGTGTTTCAATGGTGAGCGTGATGGGGTTGAGATAGTGGTGCAGACAAACAAGTTATGGAGATGGAAGTAAGCAGGTCTGATAATGGAGAGAATGTGGAGTATATAGCTCAGCCCAGGGTCAATCACGATGCCGAGTTATGCTAGGTTTTGTTCAAGTGACCAGGATGGAAATAACGTAAGTGGCAAGGGAGCAGAGATAATGCTGGGCACCAAAAATGATGGCTTTGGTGTTTAACTGAAGGAAGTTGCAACTCATCCAAGGTGTGATGTCAGAAAGGCAGACGGACAACACAGGCTTGGTTGTGGGGTTGAGAGAAATGGTGGTGATTTACAGCTGGACATCATTAGTACATTTATAGAAGCTGACCCTGTTTCCTGTAGATGATGTCATATATAGATAAGGAGGAGGTGGGGGGTCAAGGATGGATTCTTGGGGTCTCCTGCGGTGATGGTGCCTTACCATTGTGATGCATCTCAATGTCAGCCTTGGCTCGATGGTAGCAGTCTTGCCTCTGAGTCTGAAGGTTATTGGTTGGAGCCTCATTCTAGGTCTTGAGCATATAAGCTAGCCTAACCAGTGCAGTACTGCGTCATCAGAGGTGCTATCTTTTGGATGAGATATTGGCCCAAAAATTCGGCTGAATACGGGAGAGTACCTGCGGCGTACTCACCCGTATTCGGTCCCGAAGTGCCGGTTTCCTGCATGCACTGCGCATGCGTGGGAAACCGGCACTACGGGTATGGCGAAGGGGGCGGTTCCTAAGTGAACCGCGTGCGCACTACAGGCTGTGCGCACGCAGCACACTTAGGTTTTTTTTCAGGTTTGAACGCAAGGGTAAGTATTGAAGATTTTACACATGTAAAAAGGAGGCGTAAGACCCCCTTTTAACAAGGTAAGTAGTTAATTAAGTATTATTTTACATTTTTTTCAACAGGTTTATCTTTTTTAGAGACTTTAAAGAAAGGTAAGTTTATTTTTATAACTTTTAAAAAGAATTTAAATTTTTTCAAAAATTTAAATTTTTGTTTAAAGTGGTTAATTTATTTAACTATAGTTATTTTATTAATGTGATGGTTTTAAAAAAAAATTATTTGAGGTTTAGCTGTTCTTTTGGGGGCAATTTGTATTCATAGTTTTGACAGTTCTCCTGTCAAATCTATGAATGAAAGATGGTGTGCTGCCATTGGCTCTCCATGGCCCACGTGATCCCAGAGGTCGCATCGCACTAACTGCGCCTCTGGGACATGCAAGCACTGCGCGCCGGCACCAGGGAGAGGCCCGGGACCCGAAGTTCGTGTGGGCCCAAAACACAACGGCAGGCGCGGTAGGTAAGATCGCGCGCAATCCTTACCCCCGCGGCAAGCCTCCGAGTCAAATTTCTGGGCCATTAACTCGATGCCCCATCTCCCTGCCAAGGTGGACGTATAAAGATCCCACAGTGCATGGAAGGTGTCCTTACCTACATTTATCCCTCAACCAACACCACCTAAAATCAAAAGCAAAATACTGCGGATGCTGGAAATCTGAAATAAAAACAGAAAATGCTGGAAATACTCAGCAACTCAGGCAGCATCTGTGGAGAGAGAAACAGAGTCAACGTTTCAGGTCGATGACCCTTAGTCAGAACTGGAAAAAGTTACAGAGGTAAAATTTGTTACATTTATAACTTTTTCCAGTTTTCACGAAAGGTCATCGACCTGAAACGTTAACTCTGTTTCTCTCTCCACAGATGCTGCCTGACCTGCTGAGTATTTCCAGCATTTTCAGTTTTTATTCCACCTGAAAACAGATTATTTGGTTATTTATCTCATCATTGTTGTCGTCCCTTGTCGTGTGAACTTGGCTGCCGCATATCACTACAAAACAACAGTGATTATAATTGTGGAAACATTCGATTAAAGTCTTGCGATGATCTAATCAGAGACCTCTTAGTGCTATCCCAACAGGGGTGACTTCAGGGCAAGTACCCCAAATGAAAAATATAAATCACCAACTGAACACCAAAATAACATATTTGTAGAAACATTCTATTAAAATCTTGGGATGTATTATGATTACACTTCATTGGCTATGAAGCACATTGGGACGTCCTGAGGACATAAAAGGTGCTATTTAAATATAAGTCCTTTATTCCCTTTCCCTTCTTTCTTTCCTTTATGATAAAAATCGTAAAATAAAAAATTACACAAAGGCTGTAAACTTTGTGCTATTGTGTTTTGGGTTAACGAACTGCTACTACTGCTTGGTATAATATTAAGAAAAAATATTTATTAATTCATGGGATGTTGACGTCACTGGCAAGGCTGGCATTTATTGCCCATCCATTATTGCCCTTGAGAAGGTGGTGGTGAGCCTTCTTGAACCGCTGCATTCCATGTGCTGTAGGTACTGCCACAGTGCTGTTAGGGAAGGAGTTCCAGGATTTTGACCCAGCGATAACGAAGGAACAGCGATATATTTCCAAGTCAGGATGGTGTGTGACATTCAGTGAAATCCACATTATGTCCGAATCTTCCATCACTTCCCTTGCTCACTGACCTACACTGGCTCCTCATCCCCCAAAATAACCAATTTACTAAGTTAATGGCGCACTATCAATGCAGATGGTGGTTGACGATTTGCATCCTTTACTCCAAGGTTCTGGTCTAACATAGCTTCACTTTCTCTTTGCCAGTATATTTCAAACGAGAACATGCTGGACATTTCAATTAGATGAATTAATGGCACTAATAGAAGTAAATGGGTATGATGTAATTGCCATTACAGAGACATGGTTGCAGGGTAACCAAAGCTGGGAACTGAATGTTCCAGGGTGCTCAACATTTAGGAAGGACAGACAAAAAGGAAAAGGAGGTGGTGTAGCGCTGTTAATAAGGGATGAGATCAGTACGGTAGAGATAAAATATCTTGGCTTGGCAGATCGTGATGTAGAACTGGAATCAGTTTGGGTGGAGCTAAGAAACAGCAAAGGGTGGAAAACATTGGTGAGAGTTGTGTATAGGCCACCAAACAGTAATGGTAATGTAGGGTACAGTATTAATCAAGAGATTAGAAGTGCATGTAACAAGGGCAATACGGTTATCATGGGGGACTTTAATCTACATATTTACTGGGCAAATCAAATTACCACGAATGGTGTGGAGGACAAATTCTTGGAATGCATGCAAGATGGTTTCCTGGATCAGTATGTAGAGGAACCAATCAGGGAACAGGTTTTCCTGGATCTGGTACTGTGTAATGAGAAAGGGCTAATCAATAATCTTGTGGTAACGGGGCCTTTAGGGACAAGTGACTATAATATGATTGAATTTTACATTAAGTTTGAGAGTGATGTAGTCCAATCTGAAACTAAGGTCTTCAATCTAAACAGAGGAAACTGCAAGGGCATGAGGGACAAGTTGGCCATGGTAGATTGGGAGACTACACTAAAAGGTATGAATGATGCGGAGATGCCGGTGTTGGACTGGGGTGGACAAAAGTGAGAAGTCGCACAACACCAGGTTATAGTCCAACAGTTTTATTTGAAATCACAAGCTTTCGGAGCTGCTGCCCCTTCGTCAGGTGACACTTCACCTGACGAAGGGGCAGCAGCTCCGAAAGCTTGTGATTTCAAATAAAACTGTTGGACTATAACCTGGTGTTGTGCGACTTCTCACTAAAAGGTATGAAGGTGGACATACAATGGCTAACATTCAAGGAAATAATGCATAATTTGCAACAAACATATATTCCTCCAGGGCATAAAAACCCAAAAGGAAAAGTGATCCAACGATGGCTAACAAAATAAATTAAAGCTAGTATTAAGTCAAAGGAGGAAGCTTATAAAGTTGCCAGAAAAAGCAGTCAGCCTGAGGATTGGGATCTTTTTAGAAATCAGCAAAGGGGGACCAAGAAATTGATAAAGAAAGGGAAAACGGAATATGAGCACAAACTAGCGAAAAATATAAAAAGGGATTGTAAAAGCTTCTATAGGTATGTGAAAAGGAAAAGACTGGCGAAGGTAAATGTAGGTCCTTTACAGTCAGAGATGGGAGAATTTATATTGGGGAATTAGGAAATGGCAGAGAAATTAAATAAATACTTTGTTTCTGTCTTCACGGAGGAAGACACAAAAAATCTCCCAGAAATACGAGAAAACCAAGGGTGTGACAAGAATGAGGAACTTAAAGAAATTATTATTAGTAAAAAAACAGTACTAGCAAAATTAATGGGACTAAAAGTCAATAAATCCCAAGGACCGGATGACCTACATCCTAGGGTTTTGAAAGAGGTGGCCATTGGAATAGTGGACGCATTGGTTATCATCTTCCAAAATTCTGTAGATTCTGGAACGGTTCCTGCAGATTGGAGGATAGCAAATGTAACCCCGCTATTTAAGAAAGGAGTGAGAGAGAAAACAGGGAACTACAGACCTGTTAGCCTCACATCAGTAGTTGGGAAAATGCTGGAATCTATTATAAAGGATGCAATAACTGGGCACTTAGAAACTAATAGTAAGATTGGGCAGAGTCAACATGGATTTATGAAAGGGAAATCCTGTTTGACAAACCTACTGGAATTCTTTGAGGATGTAACCAGTGGAATAGACAAAGGGGAACCGGTAGATGTGGTGTATCTGGATTTTCAGAAGGCCTTCGATAAGGTCCCACACAAGAGGTTGGTGAACAAAATTAGGGCACATGGAATTGGGGGTAATATACTAGCATGGATTGAGAATTGGTTAACAGACAGAAAACAAAGAGTAGGGATAAATGGGTCTTTTTCAGGATGGCAGGCTGTGACTAGTGGGGTACCGCAAGGATTGGTGCTTGGGCCCCAGCTATTCAAAATCTATATCAATGATTTGGATGAGGGGGATGAGGGGACTAAATGTAACATTTCAAAATTTGCTGATGATACAAAGCTAGGTGGCAGTGTCAGTTGCGAAGAGGATGTGAAGAGGCTTCAAGGGGATATCGACTACTCAGTGAGTGGGCGAGAACATGGCAGATGGAATATAATGTGGATAAATGTGAAGTTATCCACTTTGGTAGAAAAAACAGAAAGGCAGAGTATTTCCTAAATGGTGAAAGATTGGGGAATGCAGATGCTCAAAGGGATCTGAGTGTCCTTGTACACGAGTCACTGAAAGTGAATGTGCAGGTGCAGCAAGCCATTTGGAAGGCAAATGGTATGCTGCCTTCATTACAAGATAATTTGAGTACAGGAGTAAAAAAGTTTTACTCCAATTATATAGGGCCTTGGTAAGACCACACCTGGAGTACTGTGTACAATTTTGGTCTCCTTACCTAAGGAAGGATATATTTGCCATAGAGGGAGCGCAACGAAGGTTCACGAGGTTGATTCCTGGGATGGCGGGACTGTCGTATGAGAAGAGATTGAGTAAACTAGGCCTGTATTCTCTTGAATTCAGAAGAATGAGAGGGGATCACATTGAAGCATACAAAATTATTACAGGGCTTGATAGGATGGATGCTGGTAGAATGTTTCCCTTAGCTGGGGAGTCTAGAACCAGGGGCCACAGCCTCAAGATAAAGGGTAGGCCATTCAGGACTGAGATGAGAAGAAATTTCTTCACACAGAGGGTGGTGAATCTTTGGAATTCTCTACCCCAGAGGGTTGTGGAGGCTCAGTCATTGGGTATCTTCAAAACAGAAGTCGATAGATTTCTGACTAGTAAGGGCATCAAGGGATATGGTGATAGGGCCAGTGAATGGAGTTGAGGCAGAAGATCAGCCATGATCTCATTGAATGGCAGAGCAGGCTCGAAGGGCCGAATGGCCGACTGCTGCTCTTATTTCTTATGTTCTTATGTTCTTATGTAGGTCGTTCTTCAGTGAAGGGAACATGGCAAATGATACATTTGTAGCTATTGTAAATTATTAAAAGCCATCCAAACATCAGAGTCCAAACTTGACTTATTGAAAAATATATCAGAGTTCTGCCTAAGGAAATAGGTCAACTTCTCAAACTAGGTAAAATCCATAACCAGGTCATACCCTGGGGAAAAGGCTCCAGGGTTAACATGCTTCCAATTCAGTGAAATGCATCTGGTTTCTGGAAGTGATCACATTTCAATCAATTTGAGAATATCTCCATCAAGTTGAGTTTAATCCTCTGGTGGGCAGCCCGAGAAGATATAGCAAAGAACCAGTACAGGGTTCAGAATAAACATCTTACAGAACTCTTAGTGCTACCCCAAATGATAATAAAAGCACCAACTAAACACCAAAATATCATATCTGTGGAAACATTCTATTAAAGTCTTGAGATTTATTCTGAAGAACAAAAGATATTTGATGAGTCAAATCCTAGATATGTCCTTTTCATGATGAGCATTGAAGTGTCAATTGTTCGTGCAGATTTTAATAAGAACACGAGAAATAGGAGCAGGAGTAGGCCATACGGCTCATCGAGCCTGCTCCGTCATTCAATAAGATCATGGTTGAACTTTTACATCAATTCCACATCCCTGCCCTATCCCCATATCCTTTGATTCCCTTAATGTCCAAAAATCTATCAATCTCTGTCTTGAATATATTCAATCACTGAGCCTCCACAGCCCTCTGGGGTAGAGAATTCCAAACATTCACAACCCTCTGAGTGAAGAAATTTCTCCTCTGCTCAGTCCTAAATGGCCGACCCCTTATCCTGAGACTCTGCCTCCCTAGTTCTCGACTCCCCAGCCAGAAACCAGGTGCATTTCACTGAATTGGAAGCTGTTTGAGGATTTTTGCCATTTTGAGGAATAAAAATAAGAAATCAACTTTTTTATTGTTCATTTATGAAACACAGAATTATCTAAATTAGAACGGGGGACTGTAAGTTTAATGAAACTTCTCTCCTGCAGGAGAAGATTACACAGTTGAAAGAACCTGGAGAAGATTTCATAGCCAAAGGTGTAGGAAATAGATAGTTGATAAAGTGGCTATGAGCTGAAGGATTCTTCAGAGGAAAAGTTTTTTGTGCATTTCTGTACAGCGACCAGCCTTATCTCTAACATTGAATAAGATGATATATACTTTCCTCAAAAAAGGCAAGGAGGTTGGTCATTTGAAAGGAGCATTTGACAGGGTTCAACACAAAAGGTGATTATTTAAGTTGAAAATGGTAGGGATTTAGGGTGACCTTTGGGAATGGATAGGAAATTGGTTGAAGGACAGGCAGCAGTTAATATTTGTTGGAGATGTGATATCGGGATGGAGTCGAAGTATTGAGTGAACTGCTCTAGAAATTGGTCTTGCCTCCGCCCGCCCCACCACCCACCATTTCTAATTTGTATGAACAACTTGGCTTTAGAAGCACAATGCAAAATAGTCATATTCACAGATGATGCCAAACTAGGAAGGTCAGTTAAATCTGAGGAGGCAGTTCGGCAACTATAACATATGTTAGACAAAATATATAAGTATATTGCTTAATGACTGTTTAAATTTAATGTAGACAAATGTAAAGTAATACACACAGGTGAAGAATGGATGACATATTTACTCCCATAAATGGTGTCAAAATAGCTAAGGATGAGGTTGGGAGTGATCGAGGGGTTTTAATAGACTCAATGCTCAGCATGTCCAATCACAGTGGAGGAGCAATCAACAAAACAAGTAAATTGCTGAAATATATAAATAGAAAAGTAAAGTGCATGTCACAGGAAGTCATGCACAGATTTAATAGTGCCCTGGTCAGACTTCACCTTGAGATCTGTGTCCAGTTCTGGTCGCTGAGACACAAAGGAAACATTCGAGCTGTGAGAAAAGTTTGGGGAAGAGCCATGAGATTGATCCCTAGCTTCAAAAGAGTGAGTCATGAGGAAAGACTGGAGAAATGTGATCCTTTCTGCCTCAAAAAGGGAGAACTGAAAAGTGATTGAATAGAAGTATATAAGATAGTAAGGGGTACAGAAAAAGGAGAACCGGAGCACTACTTAAAACAAAAGTGCGAGAGTCGGACAAGGTGGGCCACAAGTTCAAAGTAGCAAAAAGCACGTTTTGTACTGATGCCAGGAAGTTGTTCTTCACACGAAGAATGACCAACACATGAGATGGAATTCTGAGGAGAGAGGTGGGAACGAAGATACTGGAATCATTTAAGCAACAGTTGGATGTCCATATAGAAGGACTGTAGGATCTTTCTGCAGTAAGATGGGTCACGTGGCCTTCCATTTATTTTGTGATCTTGCGGCAAAGATCTCTCCTCATTCGAAGTGCTACAAAGACATATTCCCAGTCCATCTGTCCAGAAACCATTTTGGTGTCCAATGATAAGAGACACAATCACATCAGCCTATTTCATATTAAATGTCGATTCTTTTACAAAAGGTATCAAAGGTTAGCATCTTTCCCAGCAAACTATTTCACTGTAATCTGATAACCAAAACCTTACCTAAAAATGTAACATTAGTATTCAGTAGTGTGGTCCATAAAAGGCAGGAGCTAATGGAACTGCTTTGGTTGCAATGAATTAAAAACATGCTGCTAAACGAGCAGAGAATAGGTCTTACCATTTGACAAACATCAAACAATGTTTTAATCAGAGCACTCAGTCAAAACCTCCAATAAAGGCCCACTTCCCCGGGGACCTTTCCACTTTGCATCTCTTTTATAGTCTTCCCTACTTTGAAAGCGGTGACAGGAGCAGGTAGAAAAGTTTGATCTTTTCCAGCAAGTAATCCCTGAACCTTCTCTGTTGTCAACACAGCAGAGGTATAATGGGATTCATAAATTAAAAAAGAAATCAAATAAAATTAATCTAATAAGAATTAAAGGAGACGTGGTCTTGATTCGTTCAGCTGGCTAGATTTGTACTCCCGAGCTTCAAATGTACTGTCTTGCATCCATTTTCAGTCCCCTGCATCCTCACTATGTTGAAATCAAAGCTCATCACCCTATTTCCGACATGGCTCAGTTGGTGGCACTCACTGCCTCTGAGTTAGAAGGTTACAGGTTCACGGCCCACTCCAGCGAGACTTGAGCACAAAAATCCTAGGCTGACACTCCAGTGCAGTACTGAGGGAGTACTACACTGTCAGAGGTGCCATCTTTCAGATGAGATGTTAAAACCAAGGCCCTGTCTGCCCTCTCAGGTGGATGTAAAAGATCCCATGGTACCACCTTTCGAGAAGAGCAAGGGAGTTGTCCCCCAGTGTCCTGGCCAATATTTATCCCTCAATCAACATCACTAAAACAGATTATCCAGTCATTATCACATTGCTCTTTGTGGGAGCTTGCTGTGCACAAATTGGCTGCCATGTTTTCTACATTACAGCAGTGACTACACTTCAAAAAGTACTTAATAGGCTGTGAAACGTTTTGGGATGCCCTGAGGTTGTGAAAGGCGCTATATAAATGCAAGCCTTTCGTTTCCTTCCTTCCTCATGTGCTTATCTCGCTTCCCCTTGAATGCATCTAAAATTAATTAATTTTTTTAAATGATTTAAACATTCAAAAATCTTTAAAATTAGTTTAGGTTATTTTTGGCCCCTTTAAAAATGTTCCAATTTATTTTTCAAAAAGTTACATTTTTGTTTTAAATGTTTATTTAAATTGTATTTTTATTCATTTTCAACATGTGATGATTTATTTTTATTTAGGTTGTGTGAAAGTGTATTTTTCATGTCATTCTTATTCATGCTTATGGGGATCCCGTAAGTAAACGGAATCCCCGTAAGTGTAAGGGAATTCCCCTTTGTGATTGGTTGGGCTGGCCCACGTGATCCCAGGGGATGCTTGCGAACCGCCTGCACCCCTGGGATACATGGGCCTCTCCGCAGGCCCAGGACCGCAAGAGGCCGAAGATACGGAGGCGGCAGGTGGGTGCGTACTTTTCTTGCGGATCGAAGGCATTCGCCCGCGGGAAGCCTCCGGCCACAATTTCAGGTCCTATGTAATTGTATGCACTACTTCCGCGAGTAATAATTTGTCAACATTCTCTCTCTGAGCTCACAGGTGAAGTCTGAGAGCTGCTGGTAGCAACGGAAAGCTGCCAGGATATGTGTCAGCACCTCTGGAGATGAAGGAAGCAAATTGGATATGGAGGGATAAACCGTGTATTTATCAATAACTAGAATGAGAGCAAGATTAAAAGTAGACTCTTCTTTGCTAGAAATATTGCGGCTAATTTTCACCTTCACTGCCTGGGCAGTAACCTGTTGGAGCACATCTCCCACTTGTTATAGAGCCCGCACGGTTTATATTTCCAAGCAGTGAAGGTGAAAATTACCACAATTGTACCAAACTAGATGTCATACATTGATATTGGAGAATGTTGGCCAGGCGTAATATTTTAGCTTGTTATCTGCAAAGATCTAACTACATTATGATCTATTGCCCACTCTTGGTTTTTTACTTCTTCAAGGAATTCTTCAAGCAAAGTCCGTGAAGGACAATATAATTACCACCAATAACTACGATCCCTGCCAGACTGTGCTTCACTGTCTTTGTAAGCAATGATTCCTAGCTGTGTTAAAGTGGAAGTTAAAAACCAGTACGACCGAATGTCTAGTCCGTTCTCCCAACTCACAAGTGCATGATCAATTTTGTAAGGTTTTTTTTTTCTCATTCCCACTTACTGAAAACAAATCAGCCCTTCTCACCATTTAAATCATTCATCTATTATGTTTTAAATTCGACATCAAAAGATAACAAAAGAACACTTCCGTCAGACCTTGGTTCTGAAACAAAAGCTTTGCGTTGAATAGAATGTGATGGTGTGAAAGGTTAGAAAAATGGAGAGTGACTACGCCATGCCTGATGCAGAAACAATTCAGCGGTCATAGACCACGTAGTCAATTGAAATCATTGAATGAATAACTGGGGAAGTAGCAGGAGATCATCAAGATATCATCTGTCGTCAGTCAAAGTATTTAATGAATGTCGCGCTCCTTTCTTCCACCAACTCATTTTCACAATAATGTCAGGTTTCATCTCAAATGCCGAACTGTTCTATGAAGTAATTCATTCTTAAAGGGACAGCCCCACTTACTCAAGAGTTAAAGCGCAAGTCGCAATATTAGTTTTACTGCAGTAGTTGTATGGAGAGTAGGTTTATCGATCTGTAACTGTTGCCAAGCTACTGCTTTTGGCTACAAGCTATTTTGAGGCTGGGCTGGATGAATTAAAGGGGGCTATGCTTTATCTTGTGTAACTACATTTTCCGTACTTTCTTTTTTTCCTCTCTGTCAAGACTAGATCCCCGTCCCAATCTCCACAGGAAACTAAACACCATCAGGGCCAAGTAAGGCAAGAGATACCCTGTAGAACTAATTACTGTCTGATGGAAAGCGAAGAGGAGTTCTTTCTGCAGGTGTTTGCCCTGTGGGGCTCTGTTATTTCGGAATCATTTAATTAGAGGTCCTGCTAGTGTTTAATGAGAAGACTAACAAGGAGCACATGTGCCATGCAGGACACACAGTGTGGTCAGCTTGTCGGCATGCTGACTCATATAATTAATCAGAAATTACACAGCAGCAGTCCGTCGACATGGAAGCGACAGAAATAGTTTTAACTGTTGGACCTGAGACTGATGGAGTAACATGTTTATGATATCAACCTTTCTGCATGGAATTTTCTTTCTTTTTGGATGACATTTCGAGAGCAACTTATTTGGTGGATTAAAACACTTTCTTTCGCCTCTCCCTCAGTTTTCTCCCCTCCTCTCCTGGCGGTGTCTTCTCATGCTGCGATGCAGTTCCATTGGCACTGGCAGCCTGCTGATACCTCACAGCCGAGGTAAGTTTAATCCTCCGCAAATTTGTGCCAGCAGGCTATTTGACTTTGGCGAGCAGCGCATGTCCTCAGGAGGGAAGCTAAATCAATTAGGACTCCTCAGTCACAATCACTGTTTAGTGACCAGCAATTGCCAGCACTCGCGATTTCGTTAGCGATTTATTGATTTTTGGACGGCTTGCACTGTTTTTTTTTAAATTCGCTTAAGGGATGTGGGCTTCGCTGGCAAGGCCAGAATTTATTGCCCATCCCTAGTTGCCCTTGAGAAGGTGGTGGTGAGCCACCTTCTTGAACTGCTGCAGTCCATGTGGTGATGGTACTCCCACAGTGCTGTTAGGTGGGAAGTTCCAGGATTTTGACCCAGCGACGATGAAGGATCGGCGATATACTTCCAAGTCAGGACGGTGTGTGACTGGGAGGGGAACTTGGAGGTGGTGGTGTTCCCATGTGCCTGCTGCCCTTGTCCTTCTAGGTGGAAGAGGTCGTGGGCTTGGGAGGTGCTGCCGAAGAAGCCTTGGCGAGTTGCTGCACTGCATCTTGTAGATGGTACACACTGCAGCCACAGTGCGCCGGTGGTGGAGGGAGTGAATGTTTAAGGTGATGGATGGGGTGCCAATTCTGGTACAGTTCACAGAGATAAAAGAAAGAGAGGGAAAAAAAACCAGGCCACTCCCTTCCTTCTATCCCGATGGATTGTAGACATTAAAGAACAGTGCCAAATCTAATCAGTTGTTAACAAAAGTGTTAGTCCAACATGAGCCATTGCCTTGAAGGACACATGGCAGATGAGAATGGAAAAATGAACTCAGTTGCAACCTGCATATGGATATGTCTATCTGACAATATAAATTTCAATAAAGGCTTGTAGGTGGGGGGGGGGGGGGGGGAGGAGGTGGTGGCGAGGGGAGTTGACGGGGGGGCGGGGGGGATGGGTGGCGGGAAAGGTGTTTTGATATAGAAGTCAGGTCAATATATATAAATAATTAAATGAACTCCTTCTGCATAAACAGCACAATTTCATTCATATCCCATTACATTCCGTTTCAAACTGGATTTCAACACGGTAGAGAAGGAATTCTCCTTCATAGCATTTTTTTTTTATTCGCTTATGGGATGTGGGCATCGCTGGCAAGGCCAGCATTTATTGCCCATCCCTAGTTGCCCTTGAGAAGGTGGTGTTGAGCCGCCTTCTTGAACCGCTGCAGTCCGTGTGGTGAAGGTACTCCCACAGTGCTGTTAGGGAGGGAGTTCCAGGATTTTGACCCAGCGACGATGAAGGATCGGCGATATACTTCTAAGTCAGGATGGTGTGTGACTTGGAGGGGAACTTGGAGGTGGTGGTATTCCCATGCATTTGCTGCCCTTGTCCTTCTAGGTGGAAGAGGTTGCGGGTTCGGGAAGTGCTGCCGAAGAAGCCTTGGCGAGTTGCTGCAGTGCATCTTGTAGATGGTACACACTGCAGCCACGGTACGCATGAGGTAAAGTTCAATGTATTTTTAATTGATTAAACAGACACAACTTTACCAAAAAGGTCAGCTACACTAGAAGCATAGATTAAAATTTGACAACACATAGCCTGGAAATTAAAGTGTGTAATATCGTCACATCAGCACACAACAACCTAGTCTTTCCGCTGGGCCGGTGATAGTAAGGTGGGCAGCTGTGGTGGCTCCGTGACCCAGGGCCAGGATGGCATGAATGGAAGCCTGATGCATCTCAACTTGCCTTCCATTGCCAGCGGACTCAGATCCCCCCTGAAAAATCCGTAAGGAGGGAGGGGGGTGGAGATGGAAAGCCTATGCCAATATGTTCTTTCAAATTCCCTTGTGTTCTATTTGGTTGGAAGTCTTATTTTAAATGGGTCAACGGTTACGTTAAAATGGCAGATAAAGAAATTTGTTATGGGCGCATTAAGTTGTCGAGGTGCCAATGCCACCCGTTTCGATTCCTCCAGGTTTATACCACGCTTAAACTTGGCACCTTCCCAGTTGTGTTGAAAAAAAATTGTCGTCAAAGTGTTTCGACCTACTTTTAATTGGTCCAATGCTTCTCCTCTTCCCCCTTCACGTAGCTCCTTGATGTATGAAAGAAAAGTTTTTTGCCACTGAACGTCTGACAGGTCTCCCGCGATGATAAATCCATGATTCCCAGCCGCGCTGGAAACACAATGCCTACCATCCTGAAAAAAAGTTTCCAAAATAAAATTTCCGTTTTTGTCAAGCCGAGCCGCTCCGCTTTGTGATATATTTAGCCCATGCCGAAAGATGGGCCGACAATGATCTGTCACATCGCATTCACAAAATAAATGAAACCTTGCTTCCAGGAAATAAATCACAGAAAGGATGAAATTAAAACTCCCAGGCCTTTGAGACTAGCATTTACTCATAAAGATTGCCGAATATGTTTGAACTAGAAAAATGTTGCTGCCGCATTTCTTTTGTTGAGGGGCAATTATTTCATTTTGAACCCTTTTAACAACTTATCATTACTAATTATCACTCAACGCTTTGACAGGCTTGGTAAGAATAGCAGAAGTCAATGGCGAAGAGTTCAAGCGGAAGAAGACACAATTAGGGAGTGAGGAGCAAGACTGGATCAGGCAGAACTCTTTTTACTCAAGGGTTAATAGATTTGTGGAACAAGTTACCAGACGGTCCATTGAAGTGGCCTGTGTAAAGGGGTTCATAAGAATATTAGAGGCTTTCTGGAGAGACAAAGGATTTGAGAGATATTAAGGAAATGAAGGAAGATCAGATTTGATCCTTGTTTGCCTTAGGAACATAGGAACAGGAGTAGGCCATTTAGCCCCTTGAGCCTGTTTCGCCATTCAATGAGATCATGGCTGATCTGTGACCTAACTCCATCCACCCGCCTTTGCCCCATATCCCTCAATACCTTTGGTTAACAATTGACCCAGCAGCAATTGCTGTTTGCGGAAGAGAGTTCCAAACTACCACCCTTTGTGTGTAGAAGTATTTCCTAACTTCACTCCTGAAAACCTGACTCTAATTTCAAGGCCTTTTCCCATTCCTGAACATTTTTTATGTTCCTATTGCTGAAGAGTTAATAAAATCAGCCATTTTGGTGTCAATGTCCAAAACATCACCAATACACACTGTAATTTCATAATTGAATTAATCAGTTTATACAGAACACCTTCTCTCATTTTACATTCTCTGATATAGCGAATACATGAGAGGTTACATATTTTACTTGCAATTGTCTCTCATTATGATGAAATGAGCTGCGTACTGAAAGCAGCGCTTGCTTTCTGATTAATTCTCTCTCCCTTTATTGTGTGTGTTATGTTCCTCTCCTGCTTTAGGTCTTCTAAAGCCAAAAGACCATTACTCAGAGAAGTGGGCGTGCAAATGACCCATTTCTGGTCCTCTGTCTCGAACCGGCTGAGTTATGTGGGCAGATTTTCAGAAGCTACATACACAACACATCACGAGTGCACACCGGGAAGCTGCACACCCGCTGGCTGTGCTTTCGCAATGCGAGCTCGCGTCGTGCGAGGTGCCCCACCGTGTTTTGATCCGGTGCGTGTTTTTGCACTAGCACAATCTGATCAAGGACGCCATTGACAGATCGGGGATAGCAACAAGTGGAGGTCAGAAGTATGCAGACGGGTGGGATCCAGTAATTCAGGCGGAGGCCTGAGGAAGGTTGTTTGACTTGTTGCCAGTAACACATTTGTACTGTGCTGAAGCACATCTAACCCAACTTTTTCCTTACTACTGACTTGCCCTGATTTACGCCTCCTACCTCTGGGGAGAATCTATTTGTTCTGCAAGTGGAGCCTTTGTCAGATGGCCCAGCTTAAATCAGGTGAAGAATTACTTGCAGACTCGATGCTCCATCAATCAAATCTGTGTTTCTTTAAGACACCATCACGCATCTTATGGTGGTGCATAAGTGCTGAAATATGGGTCAGAAATGTGGGATGTGGATGTAACTTGGAAGATAATATAATTAGAAAGAAGAAAGATTTGAATTTATATAGCGCCTTTCATGAACTCAGCACATCCCAAAGCGCTCCACAACCAACAAAGTACAACAACAATAACTTGCATTGATGTAACGCCTTTAATGCATTAAAACATCCCAAGGTGCTTCACAGGAGCAATTATCAAACAAGATTTGACACCGAGCCACATAAGGAGATATTAAGACAGGTGACCAAAAGCTTGGTCAAAGAGATAGGTTTTAAGGAGCGTCTTAAAGGAGGAGAGAGAGGTAGAGAGGCAGAGAGGTTTAGGGAGGGAATTCCAGAGCTTAGAGCAGTAATTCGAAGAAGAGCAGGGGAGTTATCCCCGGTGTCCTGGCTCAATATTTATCCCTCAACCAACCAATATAACAAAAACAGATTATCTGGTCATTAGCACATTGCTGTTTGTGGGAGCTTGCTGTGCGCAAATTGGCTGCCGTGTTTCCCACATTTCCCACATTACAACAGTGACTCCACTTCAAAATGACTTAATTGGCAGTAAAGCGCTTTGAGACGTCCGGTGGTCGTGAAAGGCGCCATAGAATCATAGAATCATAGAAAGTTACAGCACGGAAGGAGGCCATTTCGGCCCATCGTGTCCGCGCCGGCCAACAAAGAGCTATCCAGCCTAATCCCACTTCCCAGATCTTGGTCCATAGCCCTGCAGGTTAGAGTATCCCGAGTGCACATCCAAGTACTTTTTAAATGTGGTTAGGGTTGCTGCCTCTTCCACCCTTTCAGGCAGTGAGTTCCAGACCCTCACAGCTCTCTGGGTGAAGAAATTTCCCCTCAAATCCCCTCTAAACCTTCCCCCAATTACTTTAAATCTGTGCCCCCTGGTTTTTGACCCCTCTGCTAAGGGAAATAGGTCCTTTCTATCCACTTTATCTATGCCCCTCATAATTTTATATACCTCAATAAGGTCTCCCCTCAGCCTCCTCTGTTCCAAGGACAACAGACCCAGCCTATCCAGTCTTTCCTCATAGCTAAGATTCTCTACTCCCGGCAACATCCTTGTAAATCTCCTCTGTACCCTCTCTAGTGCAATCACATCTTTCCTGTAATGTAGTGACCAGAACTGCACGCAGTACTCTAGCTGAGGCCTAACTAGTGTTTTATACAGTTGAAGCATAACCCCCCTGCTCTTGTTTTCTATGCTAATAAAGGCAAGCATTCCGTATGCCTTCTTAACCACCTTATCTACTTGGCCTGCTACCATCAAGGATCTGTGGGCATGCACTCCAAGGTCCCCTTGTTCCTCTACACTACTCAGTGTCCTACCATTTAATGTGTATTCCCTTTCCTTGTTAACCCCCCCCCAAATGCATTACCTCATACTTCTCCGGATTGAATTCCATTTGCCACTGTTCTGCTCACCTGACCAATTTATTGATATCTTCCTGCAGTCTACAGCTTCCTTCTTCAGTATCAACCACACAACCGATTTTAGTATCATCTGCAAACTTCTTAATCATACCCCCTATATTCAAGTCAAGATTGTTGATATATGCCACAAAAAGCAAGGGACCTAGTATTGAGCCCTGCAGACCCCCACTGGAAACAGCCTTCCAGTCACAAAAACACCCATCAACCATTACCCTCTGCTTCCTGTCTCCGAGCCAGTTTTGAATCCAACTTGACACTTTGCCCTGGATCCCATGGGATTTTAACTTTGTGACCAGTCTGCCATGTGGAACCTTATCAAAAGCCTTGCTAAAGTCCATATACACTACATCACTATATAAATGCAAAGTCTTTCTTTTTCCCTAAACCTCTCCGCCTCTTTCCTCCTTTAAGGCGCTCCTTAAAACCTACCTCTTTGACCAAGCTTTTGGTCATCTGCCTAATTTCTTATGTGGCTCGGTGTCAATTTTTGTCTTATAACACACCTGTGAAGCACCTTGGGACATTTTACTACGTTAAAGGAGCCATATAAATACAAGTTGTTGTTGTTGTTGTTGCACAGCCTGAACAAGTGTTGGTCATCCTCTACACACTTGGCTCCTGGAGATCTCAGGCATGTTCCCAGGGCGCCGTGCCAAACAGAAGCCAACATTCCCTGCAAAAGGGCAAAACAAGAGGGTGAGTCACTCAAGATTACTTGTGTGCTGCTCCTAGGGGTCAGTCTTAGAATAGCATTGACCGAGGCCCGGTAGCAGGCTTTTCCATCAACCATTCAGCTGGGAATCACAAGGTCACAAAACAGGTTTGGATGGCGAAGCTCCGTGCAGCCCATTTGACATCACCCTTCCAGAATAGTAATGGGTGGTTTAGGACATTGGGAGGCCAAGAAAGATGGAGGTAAGAAAAATATGACTTTCACAAGGTAGGATTAATGGTTGTGGTGTATTGCTGCAGGTTTACTGAGACATTGCAGCTAATTAATGAAAAATAACATGGCTAGTACAAATTATAAGGAAGAAAGACTTGCATTTATATAGCGCCTTTCATGACCACCGGATGTCTCAAAGCGCTTTACAGCCAATTAAGTACATTTGAAGTGGAGTCACTGTTGTAATGTGGGAAACACGGCAGCCAATTTGCGCACAGCAAGGTCCCACAAACAGCAATGTGATAATGACCAGATAATCTGTTTTTGTTATGTTGATTGAGGGATAAAAATTGAGCCAGGACACCAGAGATAACTCCCCTGCTCTTCTTCAAAATAGTGCCATGGGATCTCCACCTGAGAGAGCAGACAGAGCCTTGGTTTAACGTCTCATCCGACAGTGCAGCACTGGAGTGTCAGACTAGATTTATGTGCTTAAGTCCCTACAACCTTCTGACTCAAAGGCGAGTGTGCTACCAACTGAGCCACAGCTGACACTGTGTTACATAGAAAATAATGTAAGGGCAGGAGCGAACACAAGAAATAGTGGCATTGAAGGGTTCAGATGACATTATAAAGCGAGAGTGAAGGTTAAAATTAAAGTATATTCATTGACAATGCCTCAATCCATAAATTAGAGGGAGAGAGAGAAAATAAGAGAAAAAACATACTACTTTGAATAATATTAAAACCACTTTTCTAGAGGCAGGTTTTATGGTCAACATCTAATGTCAGGGTTCTCTGGTAAATTATTCAATGCTGGTGTCTTAACTGAGGGATTATATTTGTGTTGTGAACATTGTGTGATTACTAAAGCCTAATCTGCAGTGTATTATTGAGAAATACCACTGTTGTAGACATTAAAGGATAGAACAGTTGAGAATTGTTAGTTTAATGACAGGCAAATGTAATTCCAATACTTTATGAAGTCATTAAAATCCAAGATTGTGCTATTGTGTCTGCAACACATATTCCTAGACGGCTGCGCATATGGCTTGTTATATCAAAGTTCTGTTCCAGTTTCTTTTATATGTTTCCATGCACATTCACCAGGTTTCACCATATGCTTTCTTGCCTTCTGTTCTGCAGTTCATATTCTTTGCTTCTGTTACTGCATCTGAGATTTTCCTCTCCAATTTTTATCTGTTCTGTTAACACTAACCTCTGCGAACAGGATGCGAGAATCGAATAACAATTATCATACTTTGGGTGAGATGCAAAACTGAGGTCCTAAAAGAAAGACTTGCATATATGCACAGCACCTTTCACAACCTCAGGACGTCGCAAAGCACTTTAAGCCAATGTTGTAATGTTGGGAAACAAGAAGGCAGCCAAATATGCACGCAGCAAACTCCCACAAACAGCAATGAAATAAAGATCATCTGTTTTATGTATTGGTTGGGGGGAAACTGTTGGGCAGGAGAACTCCCTGCTCTTCTTCAAATAATGCCGTGGGATCTTTTACATCCACTTGAGAGGGCAAGGCCAGTTCAAAGCGCACAACTGCCCACAACTCACCACGAGTTGGATCATCTCCCTATAAGGCGGCAAGTGCGGGATTCAAACGTCACACACGTGCGACAGGTGATGTTACTCTAAGGCTGGAGCTGAAATTGGACCAGCGTGGAGGTGAGCTCTACGCTGCATTTGATCACCTGACCTTAATGCCGTTCCTGATACAAAGTGGGGAGAAAAAATTATTTATTTTGCCAGTGCTGTCATTTTCATTTGTTTTTTAAAAAAAGAGTAACGGAATGTGTAAAATTGCTTAATAAATAAATAAGAAAGAACTTACATTTATACAGCGCCTTTCACGACCACCGGACGTCCCAAAGCTCTTTACAGCCAATGAAGTACTTTTCAAAGTGTAGTCACAGTTGTAATGTAGGAAACGCGGCAGTCAATTAGCACACAGCAAGCTCCCACAAACAACAATGTGATAATGGCCAGATAATCTGTTTTCGTGATTGTTGATTGAGGGGTAAGTATTGGCCCCAGGACACCGGGGAGGACTCCCCTGCTCTTCAAATAATGCTGTAGGATCTTTTACATCCACCTGAGAGAGCAGACGGGGCCTCAGTTTAATGTCTCATCCGAAAGACGGCACCTCCGACTCTCTCTGTACTGCACAGGAGCGCCAGCCTACGTGCTCAGGTCTCAAGGAGTGGAATTTGAACTCACAACCTTCTGACTCAGAGGCATGAGTACTACCACTGGCTGACGCCTATCTGCCTGTTGTGGTGGGTGTTAAGGATCCCATGGCACTATTTGCAGAAAAGCAGTGTGTTCTTGCCAAAAGTTATCCCTGCTACGAAAACAAAATAGATTTAATTGCTGTTAGAGGGATATTGCTGCATGGAATGAATGATAACAATAGGTACGGTAGTGCAGTGGTTATGTTACTGGATTAGTAATCGAGCGGCATGGACTAATAATCCAAGGGGTATGAGTTCAAATCCCACCATGGCAGTCTGAGAATTTGAATTGAGTGTGGAAAAAAAAAAATAACAAGAAGTCTAGAAGCAAAAATGACCATGTAGCTGTTGGACTGTTGTAAAAACCTGCCACCCTTGCCCAGTCTGGCCTATATGCGACTCCAGTCCCACACCAACATGGTTAGAAAAATAGGAGCAGGAGTAGGCCATTCGGCCCTTCGAGCCTGCTCTGCCATTCAATATGATCATGGCTGATCCTCTATCTCAATGCCATATTCCCGCTCTCTCCCCATAACCCTTGATGCCTTTTGTGTCTAGAAATCTATCTATCTCCTTCTTAAATATATTCAATGGACTGGCCTCCACAGCCTTCTGTGGCAGAGAATTCCACAGGTTCACCACCCTCTGAATGAAGAAATTACTCTGCCTTTAGGTTGTTCCTATCGCAGTGGATAACTTCACATTTATTCACGTTATACTGCATCTGCCATGTATTTGCCCACTCACTCAACTTGTCTAAATCACCTTGAAACCTCTTTGCATCCTCCTCACAACTCACAATCCCACCTAGTTTCGAGTCGTCAGCAAACTTGGAAATACTACATTTGGTTCCCTCATCCAAATCATTGATATATATATTGTGAATAGCTGGGGCCCAAGCACTGATCCCTGCGGTACCCCACTAGTCACCGCCTGCCACCCCGAAAAAGACCCATTTATTCCTACTCTCTGTTTCCTGTCTGTTAACCAATTTTCAATCCATGCCAGTATATTATCTCCAATCCCACGTGCTTTAATTTTGCACACTAACCTCTTATGTGGGACTTTATCAAAGGCCTTCTGAAAATCCAAATAGACCACATCCACTGGTTCTCCCTTATCTATTCTACCAGCTACATCCTCAAAAAACTCCAGTCGGTTTGTCAAACACGATTTCCCTTTCATAAATCCACGTTGACTTTCGTCTAATCCCGTTGATATTTTCTAAGTGTCCTGTTATCACATCCTTTATAATAGACCCTTAACTACCCTATGAAGTGGGCAAGTAAGTCACACAGTTGTATCAATCACTCAGCAGTTCAAGAAGGAGGCCTACCACCAACTTCTCAGGGCAACAAGGGATGGGCAATAAATGGTGGCCTTGCCAACGGTGCCCACATCCCAAGCATGTCACTGAATTCAAAATCAAGTTTATTAAAGTGCTTGGAGACTGCTGAATATGATGTTCTGTAAATGCAATCTGTTTTTAATGGGACAGTTATGGGAAGCGCCACTCTGTGACTGGTAGAAAGACTGCAGCAGAGTTGTTTCTTACAGTACACTCTCAAGATTTCCATACCTTTAATGCATTTTTAAATGAGTTAAAAAAGAAGTTACATTTTCCTTCAGTGACATATTAAGTATTATGTACATTTTTTATAAAATAAATATCTGTTGAAGATTCCTTGTTTAACCCACTTATCAGAACATTATTGCGTCAAACTATTGGAATTTATTCAAAGTATATTGATGGGCTACTTTTGCCCAGCACCACCTTATTCTGTGCTCATTCTGATCTGCCCAAATGGACGTAAACACACAGACCTTCCAATAATGGAGCCTCGAAAACTAGTGTGCTAACACAACCAAAAGAAAGAAAGGACCTCAGCCTCATTTGTTCTTCCAATCACAAAGTGCTACCTTACCTAATCGTCCTATTTACATAATGTTCTTCCAATTGTATAACACCTATCACATCTCAAAGCATGAATAGGACAATGCATTAAAATGCAAATTAAGAAGAATAAGGAATGGAACTGAAATAACTGCAGGAAAAAAATTAACCCCGAGCGACTCTTTCATCTGTCAGGGGCACCTTGGAAACCGTATAACCGGAGACCTATCATGCTACTCAATAATAGCTATAATATGATGTTCCTCGGCCTTTCACTGCCTCTTTAGATTAACGCTGGGGTTTTTAATGAAACTAAAGATTTCTTTTTGCAATTTGTGGATTTTGGGAACGACATTGGATAGAAATTTGTCATTAAATGCAAATGAATTTTTTTAAAGTAATGTTTTGGCTTTTTGTGCAACAGTGAAAGAACTTGCATTAATACAGCAATAATATGAGTAAAAGGGGAGTTTCTGGCATTTCTCAAACTTCAGAACCTGTAAGGAAGAGGATGTTGCCATAGACATAGTGAAGGAGGAGGTAGTGGAGACAGTTGGTAGTATAAAAATTGATAAAGAAGAGGTATTAGAAAGGCTGGCGGTGCTTAAAGTAGATAAATCTCCAAGAGCGGATCGGATGCATCCTAGGATGCTGAAGGAATTGAGGGAGGAAATCGCGGAGGTACTGGCCATAATATTCCAATCCTCCACAGGTACGGGGGGTGGTGCCAGAGGACTGGAGAATTGCAAATGTTACACTATTGTTTAAAAAAGGGTGTTGTTGAGGCTGCCGCGAAACACAAATTAATGCTGCATCCATGTGTGTTAAACAAGAGACTTTTTTAATCAACTGCATGGCACAAAATGGCTGAACAGAATGCTCCCAGAATTCTCTGGAAAAATCCTGAGGCCCCGCCCACTCCTGCCTTAAAGGTAAGGTGCCTTAAAGGGAAGGTGCATCGATATATTGTCCACGGACGGAAAAGTGGGTAATGCCCGTTTAGGTGGCGATCCGCCACAGTGTAAAGATAAACCCAGTGACTACAGGCCAGTCAGTTTAACTTCGGTAGGGGGGAAGCTTGTAGAAACAGTAATTAGGGACAAAATTAACAGTCACTTGGATAGGTGTGGATTAATTAGGGAAAGCCAGCACGGATTTGTTAAAGGCAAATCGTGTTTGACCAACTTGATTGTGTTTTTTGATGAGGTAACAGAGAGGGTTGATGAGGGCAATACGGTTGACGTGGTGTACATGGACTTCCAAAAGGCATTCGACAAAGTGCCACATTATAGGCTTGCCAGCAAAGTTGAAGCCCATTGAATAAAAGGGACAGTGGCTGCATGGATACGAAACTGGCTAAGTGATGGGAAACAGTGAGTAGTGGTGAACGGTTGTTTTTCGGACTGGAGGAAGGTATACAGTGGTGTTCCCCAGGGGTCGGTTCTAGGACCACTGCTTTTCTTGATATATATTAATGACTTGGACATGGGTGTACAGGGCACAATTTAAAAATTTGCAGATGACACAAAACTTGGAAGTATAGTGAACAGTGAGGAGGAGTGTGATAGACTTCGGAAAGACATAAACAGGCTGGTGAAATGGGCAGACACATGGCAGATGAAAGTTAACGCAGAAAGTGTGAAGTGATACATCTTGGTAGAAAGAATGAGGAGAGGACATATAAACTAAATGGTACAGTCCTAAAGGCGATGCAAGAACAGAGAGACCTGGGGGTATATGTGTACAAATCGTTGAAGGTGGCAGGGCAGGTTGAGAAAGCAGTTAAAAAGGCTTTCGGAATCCTGGGCTTCATGAATAGAGGTATAGAGTACAAAAGTCTGGAAATTATGATGAACCTGAATAAAACACTGGTTCGGCCCCAACTGGAGTACTGTGTCCAATTCTGGGTGCCCACACTTTAAAAAGGATGTGAAGACCTTAGAAAAGGTGCAGAAAAGATTTACAAGAATGATTCCAGGAATGAGGGACTTCAGTTACGTTCATAGACTGGAGAAACTGAGATTGTTCTCCTTGGAGCAGAGAAGATTGAGAGGAGATTTGATAGAGGTGTTCAAAATCATGAGGGGTCTGGACAGAGTAGATAGAGAGAAACTGTTCCCATTGGCAGAAGGGTCGAGAACCAAAGGACACAGATTCAAGGTGATTGGCAAAAGAACCAAAGGCGGCGTAAGAAAAAACTTTTTTACGCAGCGAGTGGTTAAGATCTGGAATGCAATGCCTGAAAGGGTGGCGGAGACAGACTCAATCTTATTTTTCAAAAGGGAGTTGGATAAGTACCTGAAGGAAAAAAAGTTACAGGGCTACGGGGAAAGGGCGGGGGAGTGGGACTAGCTGAGAGTCGGCACGGGCTCGACAGGCCGAATGGCCTTCCTCCGTGCTGTAACCATTCTATGTTTCTATGTTTCTAAGGTAATCCGTAGTGGTAACATGCTGCACACACAATGCAAAATGAAGTGATGAACAAACCAAGACAAATTGAACACAGTCACATACTTCTCACATTTGTCATAAAGCAGAGCTTTCAATACCCTAAAAATGCATCTTAGTGAAAGCGGGTTGAGTGAATACATTCCCTGTATTATGGTGCAGGACTGTTCCGCAGACATTGCAGTAGTGAAGGGCCTGAGCAGTTGTGTGCTGACACCATTGTATGTGTAAGAACATTAGAATCAATACCCTGACAAGAGCATTCATCAAAGGCACCACACATATCCTTAATCCCTTCACCTTAACTCCTTGTAAAGGAACTGTCTGGGATTTATCACCCAGTCAATGCTTGGGAGTTAATGATGCCTAAATTTGGCTCACCAAATCAGTCTTGCATCAACCAATGCAGATTATATTAGAATTTACAATACTAAACTCCCATCAGGATCCAAACAAACTACTAAGTGAACGAATTACCTCTTTCTTACCAATTATCAAAGAAGACATCAAACAACAATTGTTTATTAACCTTAGAATTATTGTTTGCAGCACTTAAACATTGAGTAAGCAAATTATAAGTAGATATAAATGTTAATTGGCACAATAACAGAGATTACAAAGGCAATTCATTTACCTCACAAATTCATAGAGTGAAAGAAAGCAAGAACAAACTTGCATTTATATAGCACCTTTCATTACCTCAGGATGTCCCAAAGTGCTTTATAGCCAATTAAATACCTTTGAAGTATATTCAATTTTGTAATGTAGGACTTGCTGATTATAAATTTACAGTTGAAATCAGTGTCTGGGATTGATATACATTGGTGAGATCAATTAAGGATTAGACTCCTTAGATAATTGACAAATTAGATAGCCAGTCTATTGAATAGATTAAAGTCTATATGCTTGTAGTTAGCAATGTTTCCAGAACTTATACAACCTTGTCCTTACGAGCAGGATGAATTAGTTTCCTCAGCTTCCGCTGGAAGGATAGTGTCAGCCTTCTGAGACATCACAGTGATGAACCTCTATCTGTAGAGGACCTATCTGTTCCTCCCACATCCTCAGCTCCTGGGTAAATTCACCTTCATGCTATTAGCTGCATCTTGACTGGTTATCTTAAATATCACCTTCCTTGATTTCAGGGAAACGTCTATATCTAAGTGACACACTTATATTTGCCTGTAAATGGCTGGTATAGCTGTACAATCTTAACTTTTGTAACCTTTCTCTCTCTCTCTCTGTTGGAAATGCACTTTCCAATTTTACAGTGACACCTTTCTACATGTACTAGACAAAGTACTCTTACACCTTCTACTACAAAGACTACTGCAGGAACTATTAAAAGAACTAGACCTAAACTAAGGACTTAGAATGAGGACTGAACTGTCAAAAACACCTTCTTATATATTCTTAATTTTCAAACATCCTCAAGCCTATTGCCCAACTGGAGTGACATGTATTTTGGTGGCAATCATGTCACACAGACATTCCGGCATCCCTGATGACCTCAAAACCGATGAAGCACTGGCACTTATTTGCCAGGTCACTCATTTGCTCCCTAGCTTCTCAGGTCTTGTCTCACAAAAGGTCTCCTGCAGGTCCAGATAAGGCAGGACATCTTTATGTTTCACCTACTGGACCATCTTCGGACCCGTGTTCTTGATGGCATGTTGCTGTCCCTCGTAAGGACTGTTTGTATAAGCTTTCACGGTTTGATTAGCATTACCTACTTTTCCAAGCATTTAATTGGACTACTGACTGCATTTTGAGGGCACATTGAAGGCAATTTCTAAGGCCCCAGGATCGTTGGGGAGGCTTGTAACAATTGCAAGGAGAAAGTGAGTAAAAAGAGGGTGGGGGAAGGGAGGGATCATTATCTGGGAGTGAGGGTCCAAAGATTATCCTTACCCAGACTGGAAGGGTGAAATACGATTCCTGGAGTTGTGTTCCTGTTATAGCTATTCACATTGGAGTTGTTCACCAAGGTCATCTTATAATTTTCCCCTCTACAGTCCAACAAGAAGGATGATCATGGCTGGAGGAATCTGAGCTGATTTAACCAGAGAAAAGATGATTATCTCTGAGTGGGCAATTTTCCAGAGAATCTGGATTCAAGCAGAACAGATTGGCAGCACTTCCTGGCACTGTATATTGGGAAGAGCGAAGCCTTTGTGTTTGGTCCACAGCGCAAACTCCGTTGCCTAGCCATCGACTCAATCCTTCACCCTGGCCACTGTCTGAGGCTGAACCAGATCGCCTGTAACCTTGGCATCCGATTTGACCCTGACCTGTGCATCCAACCCCCATAACCTCTCCATCAACAAGACTGTCTATTTCCACCGCCGTAATAGCGCTCGTCTCCGCCCCGGCCTCAGCTCATCTACTGCTGAAACCCTCATCCATGCCTTCGTTACCTCTAGAGTTGACTACTCTAATGCTCTCGGCTGGCTGGCCTTTCACCTTGCATCCTCCGTAAACTTGTGCTCATCCAAAACTCTGCTGCCCGTATCCTAATGCGCACCAATTTCCATTCACCCATCACCCCCCAGCACTCACTGACCTATATTGTCTCCTGGTCAGGCAATGTCTCGATTATAAAATGTTCACCCTTGTTTTCAAATCCCTCCATCCTTCCTTATCTCTATGACCTCCTCCAGCCCTACAACCATCCAAGATCTCTACGCTCCTCCAATTCTGGCCTGTTGCACAGCCCCAATTTTCATCGCTCCACCATTGGCAGCCGTGCATCAGCTGTCTGGACCCCAACCTCTGGAATTCCCTCCCTAAGCCTCTCCACCTCTTTACCTCACTCTCCTCCTTTAAGAAACTCTTTAAAATCTACCTATTTGACCAAGCTTTTAAACAGCTGTCTTAAAATCTCCCTATGTGTTTCGGAGTTAGATTTTGTTTGATAACACTCCTGTGCTGCACCCTGGGACACTTTACTATGTTAAAGGCGCTATATAATTGCAAGTTATTGTGGTTGTTGTAGGAGGTGGTGCATAGCCTTGCAGCATGGGGGGGTGGGTGAAATTAAATTAGTGAGCCCATGCCAGATTCCAGGGAATATGCACCAAGTGTATCAACAAACACTGAAACCAATTAGAGTCAGTAGATACCTCCCATGCATACTTCATCATACATAAGCAAAATACTGCGGATGCTGGAAATCTGAAATAAAAACAGAAAATGCTGGAAATACTCAGCAAGTCAGGCAGCATCTGTGGAGAGAGAAACAGAGTTAACGTTTCAGGCCAATGACCATTTGTCAGAATTGGAAAAAGTTAGAGATGTAACAGGTTTCAAGCAGGTGCAGAGGCAGGGAAAGGGGGGAGGGGAGGAAAGAATAAAAGGGAAGGTCTGTGATAGGGTGGAAGGCAGGAGAGATTAAATGACAAAAGGGATGATGGTGCAAGGCAAAAGGAGATGGTAATGGTACAAGTAAAGAACAAAGGATGGGTCTAGAGGAGGTGTAAATGGGAATATCATAATCATTAGCAACAGCTGCCGTCCGAAAAAATGGGGACAGAGGTTATCATCTGAAATTGTTGAACTTAATGGGCCAGAAATTCAGCCCTCCACGGGTGAGTACGCGCTGTGTACTCACCCACAGACCTAACGAAAGTGCCAGTTTCACGCATGCACTGCGCATGCGCTGGAAACCGGAACTTCCGTTCCCCTGAAGGAAGGGGTTCAGAGGTCGAACGCGTGCGCGGTAGAGGCAGTGCGCACGCAGCGAACTTCGGGTTTTTTTCAGGTTTCTCCGTGAGGGTAAGTATGGAGAAGCTGCACATTTAAAAAGGAGGCGCAAGGCCTGTTTTTAACAAGGTAAGTGGTTAATTAATTACAATTTAAACATTTTTTCAAAAGGTTTATCTTTTTTACATACTTTAAAGAAAGGTAAGTCAATTTTAGCACCATTAAAAAGTATAATTAATTTTTTCAAAAATTTTAATTTTTGTTTAAAGTAGTTAATTTATGTAACTTATAGTTATTTTAAAAATGTGATGTTTTTTGTTTAATTTATTTGAAGTTTAAGTGTGGTTTTGGGGCTGATCTCTATTCATAGATTTGACAGGTCTTCCTGTCAAATCTATGAATGAAAATGCCCTGCTCCGATTGGCTCTCCATGGCCCACGTGATCCCAGGGGATGCTTTGAACTAACTGCGCCCCTGGGATACGCAAGCACTGCGCGCTGGCAGCTGGAGGAGGCCCAGGAGCCGAAGTCTTCGTGGGCCCGAAGCACAACGGCAGGCACGGCAGGTAAGTACGCGCGCGATGCTTGCACCCGCAGGAAGCCGGAAAGCCGAATTTCTGGCCCATTAATAGTGAGTTCGGGAGGCTGTAAAGTGCCTAATAGAAAGATGAGGTGCTGTACCTCGAGCTTATGTAGAGCTTCATTGGAACAGTGTAGGAGGGTGAAGTCAAAGTGAGAGTGGGGCGGAGAATTAAAATGACAGGCGTCCGGAAGCTCAGGGTCACCCTTCATCACAGCCCTGCACAGAAGAACCTGAATGCCGGCTGAAAGTATGTGCGAAAGTTGTTCGCTCCCCAACAACCATCAGACGCTATCAAGTTCCAGTGATGGTGGTGCGTGCCACAAAATTGCCCCAACCGCAGTCCATTGCTAATGGATACTGTATGTATTTGCACAGCCTATGCTTTCCACTTTATCCTCTGTACTTTGCTGTCAATGTACATAGTCCAGAATTCTCTGACTAGGTTGTGAGAATTTATAATGGAGAAGTAAAAGACAGTTGTACTGTCTGAGGAAATAGAATAAAAAGCCCTCAGTATTGGCAGTGACTAGGTATTGTTTTCTAAGCCTCCTGAGAATCAAAGGAAGTTTTGCACCTGAAGTTTCCAATGAAATTCATTCCCTTCGAGATGACACTTATACTGTAAGTATTCATTTGATCAGATAGGTGCATGTTACAGAAGAGCAGAGACACATAAAAGGCATTATCCCATCAGCTATTGAATTCTCCTCTTTCTAAACTTGGGGGAAATAAAAGGATTATTTCTGAGAAGGGAGTTGATAGAAATTATATTTTTCAAATGGCTTCCTTGCATTATTGTACATGGGAATGATTTGTGGTACATATATATTTTCTGTTGTCATGCCAACAATTGGTTCTTAACAGATTAAATGTAGTTGGCTACTGTCTTTGTAGAGACCATAGTTGGTATTTTTTCTGTAAAGGTTTCTCTTAAACTTGTCTGTGTGTTGTTTGAAGTAAATTGTGAGATATATATTCAACTTATTCTGATTAGTGTTGGTGTACAGGATTTTGCCTGTTGTTAATTTTTCCTCTATTATTCATATACATTTGCCGAAAAGTTGGTTCATTTTCTTGTCGATCAGGAAGCAATTATCTTTGCAGCGAGAATGTAATGATTTGCCAAGCAAATTCTTTCTCATCTTATGCTGAGATATTCTTGGCAGATTGTACAATGACATAGTTATTTGCATTTTTGATTTGCACGAGGATCTTGCCTGTTGTGTGCTGATTTGCCCTTTTTCTGTTTAAATATTATGGGGGTGAAATTCACCCCGCACAATTTCTTTTCAATGGCGTCACCTGTGATGTTGTTTCAGTCATTATTTTGGACAGACTGGCATTTCAGCGATTTTCCTTTGGCTTTTGTAAAATTATTATTGTGTTCCATTGTTGGGTCACCTTTCTCTCCCTCTCTCAATGTTTTTTTCTTATTTGTTCCTGGGATGCGGGCGTCGCTGGCAAGGCCCATCCCTAATTGCCCTTGAGAAGTTGGTGGTGAGCCACCTTCTTGAACCGCTGCAGTCCATGTGGTGAAGTTGCTCCCACAGTGCTGTTAGGTAGGGATTTCCAGGATTTTGACCCAGCGATGATGAAAGAATGGCAATATATTTCCAAGTCAGGATGGTGTATGACTTGGAGAGGAATTTGGAGGGGGTGGTGTTCACATGTGCCTTCTGCCCTTGTCCTTCTAGGTGGTAGAGGTCGCGGGTTTGGGAAGTGCTGTTGAAGAAGCCTTGGCGAATTGCTGCAGTGCATCTTGTAGATGGTATACACTGCAGCCACGGTACGCTGGTGGTGGAGGGAGTGAATGTTTAAAGTAGTGATGGAGTGCCAATCAAGAGGGCTGCTTTGTCCTGGATGGTGTCGAGCTTCTTGAGTGTTGTTGGAGCTGCACTTATCCAGGCAAGTGGAGAATATTTCATCACACTCCTGACTTTTGCCTTGTAGATGGTGGAAAGGCTTTGGAGAGTCAGGAGGTGAGACACTCACCACAGAATACCCCGCCTCTGACCTGCTCTTGTAGTCACAGTATTTATGTGGCTGGTCCAGTTAAGTTTCTGGTCAATGGTGACCACCAGGATGTTGATGGTGGGGGATTCGGTGATGGCAATGCCGTTGAATGTCAAGGGGAGATGGCTAGATCCTCTCTTGTTGGAGATGGTCATTGCCTGGCACTTGTGTGACACGAATGTTCTCCCTTTGCCTCCTGAAGGCACTGGTTCGCACTAGGTTGTGCTGATACAATAAACAGGGCCAGGGTCTTTTTTCATAACCATGGCTTCTAGTGTCATGTTGACCAATTTAAATGGACAGGTCATTATACAAGCCTAGCGTGTCTTTAGAATATGTATCTGCATATAGTTGTAATATAGATTGAGTACAATGGGCCTATATTCACTGGAGTTCAGAGGAATGAGAGGTGATCTCATGGAAATGTATAAAATTCTTAGAAGGCTTGCCAGGGTAGATGCCGAGAGGCTGTTTCCCCTGTCTGGGGAGTCTAGAACTAGGGGGCGTAGTCTCAGGATAAGGGGTTGGCCATTTAGGACTGAGATGAGGAGAAATTTCTTCACTCAGAGGGTTGTGAATCTTTGGAATTCTATACCCCGGAGGGCTGTGGATACTGAATTGTTGAGTATATTCAAGGCTGAGATCAATAGATTTTTGTCTGAGATACTTTTCATCTGGGCCTGGGGATTTATCCACTTTCAAAGATGCTAAACCCCTTAATACTTCCTCTTTCACTATGTTTATTTCATCTAATATATAAAATGACCTATAGGATCATAAAATGATACAGCACAGAAGGAGGCCATTCGGCCTATCGTGAAGTGTATACCATCGTGAAAGAGCAATCCAATTAGTGTCACTCCCCTGCCCTTTCCCCCTTAGCCCTGCAAGAATTTCGCCTTCAAGTATTTATCCAATTCCCTTTTGATAGTTTCTATTGAATCTGCTTCCACCGCCCTATCAGGCAGTACATTTCAGATCACAACTCACTGCTTAAGAAAAAAATACTCCTCATTTCGCCGCTGGTTCTTTTGCCAATTATGTAAATCTGTGACCTCTGGTTACTGGCACTCCTGCCTTTTTTTTCCCCAGAAATGATTTTGGAAATTTCTGTATCAAATTTTCCAAACCTGCTAAACCTGTTTTTAATTTTTTTTAATTCATTCTCGGGATGTGGGCATCACTGGCAAAGCCAGCATTTATTGCCCATCCCTAATTGCCCTCGTGAAGGTGGCAGTGAGCCGCCTTCTTGAACCGGTGCAGTCCGTTTGGTGAAGGTACTTGCACAGTGCTGTTAGGGAGGGAGTTCCACGATTTTGACCCAGCGATTACATCATAATACTCAGATACCCAAATCTGTATGAAAGTCATCTTTATTTGGTGAGAAAAACATGGCATTCATAAAATAACGTGACATGTTGGTTTTTGGACACAGCCGTTATCTGCCTTCAGCTCCTGAAAACCTAGGTGCTAGTGAAAACCTAATGATATAATGGGCCGTATTTTCCGATGCCTACGGGTGCGTACGAGCTGTGTACCCACCCGTAGGGACATCGGAAATGCCGGTTTCAGGCATGCGAAGCGCATGCGCTGAAAAACGACATTTTCAATCTGTCAAGGATGCTCTTGACAGATCGGACGCCTGCCCTGGAGAAGGGCCTCTGCGGGTGGAGAGTTCCGCTTTCTGCAGAACTTCCGCCCGCTGAAAACCCTTAGAATTCTTACGCCTGGTAAAAGCAGCGTAACGCCTGCTTTTACCAGCATAAGAGTTGAAAAAAAGTTTAAAAAGATTAATTGTTTTTTCACTCATTTATAATTTAAAAATACTTTTAAAAAAGGTAAGTTTATTTTTAGCCCCGTAAAAAACTTTAATTTTTTTTTCAAAAATTAAATTTTTGTTTAAAATTTTAATTTATTGTAATTTTAACTCATTTTAAAAATAATGATGGTTTTTAAAAATGTATTTAATGTTTTGATGTGTTTTTGGGGTGATCTCCATTCATATATTTGACAGGTCTATCTGTCAAAGGTATGAAGGGAGATTCCCTTCTCCTATTGGCTCCCCATGGCCCACGTGATCCCAGGGACGCTTGCAAACTGCCTGCGCCTCTGGGATACGCGGGCCCTGCGCATTTCGAGTTGGAGAGGCCCAGCATCGGAAGTATACACACCTCGGGAGCCCTCAGGTAAGTGCGTAGATTTTTTCCAGATCGGAGGCCTCCGCACGCAGGAAGCCTCCGATCGGAAAATACGAGCCATTGTTGCATGACTTTCATGAAATTGTTCTTTTCCCCTTTTTAGATCATTGTCCAAAACTTTTTCATCCATGAAAAGTTGGAAAAATTCCAAAGGATCTGAATGCCCGTTTGACTTGTTGATGGGCCCATATTCACACCATCTCCATAGAAACAAGTTGTTGACCCGAAATCTGCGGTCAGCAGCGAAGCGAAGACATTTGCTGCTGGCCCTGAAGTACGCTCCGCACAAAGATCTCACAATCCCTGTGTCGATAATTTTGGGTTTTCCGACATTCAACGGAACTTAGTGGGGATCTCGTTGTTCGAACTGCTGTGATGTCAACAGGCTGTCTAGGCAGCCAATCAAAAGGCAAAATTCTCACAGAAGCCGAACAAGGAAGTGAGTAAGCCCTTAAAATTCAAACTTTTAAAAATAATTAAAGGCAGCAAAAGGAAGAATGGGGGTCTCTTGGGGCAAAGGCAAACCTGAAATAAAGATGGACAAAGTTTAAATTTTTTTTTTCGAAAAGTTTCTTAAAAATTTTGGGCTAGAAATTCATTATAGCCAAGAAATGAGCAGTGCTTAGACTAAAAATGGATAAGTAGCACCGCTTGAAAATCGTCTAGGCTGCACGCAAAATTCGTCCTCACTCTCATTAAAATGATTGCAGTCATGATTCTAGTCCAAAAGCTCAAGCTCAGTGGCGTTACACTGAAAAGATGGACCAATATCGGAGGAAGTCTAAACACAAGTAATGATTGCCATAGGCTTTTTTCACTACTTAAAGGGAGGTTCTTTGATGCTGCAGCACCTCATTCTCAGCATTGGAGGCATTTCAGAGACGATTCACTAGGTTAATTCCAGAGATGAGGTGGTTGACTTATGAAGAAAGGTTGAGCAGGTTGGGCTATACTCATTGGAGTTTAGAAGAATGAGAGCTGCACGCCCTGAGAGTTCGAGGATGTGGAAGCCCTGCAATCTTAAAGGGCCTCGTTTAAATAAAATTTCACGGAGTCCCGCCTGACACCCGGTCAGATTGGACACCCGGCCGGCGGGCGGGAGAGGGAATCTGGTAGCAGGAGGCTGCAGCTGTGGGAACAGGCCCTGGCAGTCAAGTCTGGAAGCGATTAGGGATTGGAGGGAGAGGGAGGAGGGGAGGGGGTGGGATTCCAGAGTGATCGGGGCGAGACGGGAAGCCCAGGGCTGGGGAGGCTCAAGGACACTTTGAAGGGCTTGGGAGGAGCTCTCTTGCTCCTCCTGGCCCACAAGGAGTTCAAACAGTAAGACATTTCCAACACTTAACTTGGCCTCTGCTGGCCAGTCGGCTCCTCCCCCATGGTTCTGCCGCCGGGCATCAGACAGTGCTGGACTCGCCCTGGTTTGGCGTTAATATTACGCCTGCCTTCAGTGAACGTCCCATCAATGGCCTGAATCACCGCTGTTAATATTATGGCAGGTTGGAGGCGGGATCACTCTGTCAGGAACGGGAGGTTAAAATGGAGGCCAAGGAGTTTTAAGACAAACCCTAATATCAACAAAAATGAAAACTAGAAATGTTCATCAAACCTCAAATCTCCTATTGAAAAGGTTAGTCAAAATCTATTGTGCATGTTACAAAAGCACTTGTCATGGAAAGAATGAAATTGTAAAGGCCAAAGACTTCTCAAGATCTGCCTCTGCAATATTAGCACTAAATATTCTGATTTGTAAGCAGTCAGTTAGCCTTATCTAAAACATATATGGAGGAATCAAACACAACTATTATGTTCAAAAGCAAAATACTGCAGATGCTGGAAATCTGAAATAAATACAGAAAATGCTGGAAATACTCAGCAGGTCAGGCAGCATCCATGGAGAGAGAAACAGAGTTAACTTATCAGGTCGAAGACCCTTCGTCAGAACTGGAAAAAGTTAGAAATGTAACAGATTTTTAAGCAAGTGCAGGGGCAGGGAAAGTGGAAAGGGGAGGAAAGAACAAAAGGGAAGTTCTGTGATAGGATGGAAGGCAGGAGAGATTAAGAGATAAAAGCGATGATGGTGCAAGGCAAAAGGAGTTGGTAATGGGACAAGTTAAGAAACAAAAGATGAGTCTCGATGAAGCATAAATGGGAATGGTAGAATCATCAACAGCTGCCATGTGAAAAAAAATAGGGGCAGAGGTTATGGTCTGAAATTGTTGAACTCGATGTTGAGTCCAGAAGGCTGTAAAGAGCCTAATCGAAAGATGAGGTGCTGTTCCTCGAGCTTACGTTGAGCTTCATTGGAACAGTATAAGAGGCCGAGGACGGAGAGGTCAGAGTGGGAGTGGAGCGGAGAATTAAAGTGACAGGTTACCGGAAGCTCAGGGTCACCCTTACGGACTGAACGGAGGTGTTCCGTAAAGCGGTCACCTAATCTGCATTTGGTCTCCCCAATGTAGAGGAGACCGCATCGTGAGCAGCGAATACAGTATACTAAATTGCAGGAAGTACCTGGAAGGAGTGGTTGGGGTCTGCACAGTGGGAAGGGAGGAGGTAAAAGGGCAGGTGTTGCTTCTCCTGCAAGTGCACGGGAATGTGCCGTGGGAAGGGGAAGGGGAGTTGGGGGTGATTGAGGAATGGACCAGGGTGTCGTGAAGGGAGCGGTCCCTTCGGAATGCTGAAAGGGGAAGGGAGGGGAAGATTTGTTTGGTGTTGGGATCATGCTGGAGATGGCGGAAATGGTGGAGGATGATACGTTGAATGTGGAGGCGAGTGGGGTGAAAGCTGAGGACAAGGGGAACCCTATTGTGGTTCTGAGAGGGAGGGGAAGGGGTGAGAGCAGAAGTGCGGGAAATGGAACGGACACGGTCGAGGGCAATGTCAACCACGGTAGAGGGGAATCCTCGGTTGAGGAAATAGGAAGACGTATTGGAAGCCCTAGTATGAAAGGTGGCATCATCAGAGCAGATGCGACGGAGACAGAGAAACTGGGTGAATGGAATAGAGTACTTACAGGAAGCGGAGTGGGAGGAAGTGTAGTCCAGGTAGCTGTGGGAGTCAGTGGGCTTATAGTGAATGTTTGTCAATAGCCTATCCCCAGAAATGGAAACAGAGAAGTCGGACAAGGGACGGGAAGAGTCGGAGATGGACCATGTGAAGGTGAGGGAAGGGTAGAAATTGGAAGCAAAACACCTATTATGTTAATGCATGGTGCGAGCACTAAATCTGACACATAAAAAGTCATTGTACACTTGTTTCCCCTCTGGCATTTTCAAATTAAGAAGCAAAACGTGCAGCAACAACTAAAGTGACGGCTGCTTTTATACAGCTGCATAGGTTTTCATCTTTATACACAGTGAATAGAGCAATGTAATCCCATTTAAAGGTTAGCTACATAAAATTGAAATAATGTATTAAACATTAATAACTGTTAAAAATTATCAGAATCTGGAAATCATTAAATTTTGATAAATTTTTCATTATGTTTATCTCTGTGTGCTGTGTTGAAAACCAGGCTGTAAATATCATGATATGCTACTGTTACAATTAAACAAAGGCCCCAGTAAGGTACCGTACTTATACAATTACTGCACTCAATTCTTTATCGCATATAACAACAACAGCAACAACTTGTATTTATATAGCGCCTTTAACGTAGTAAAACGTCCCAAGGCGCTGCACAGGAGTATTATAAGAAAAAAACTTTGACACCGAGCCACATAAGGAGAAATTGGGGCAGGTGACCAAAAGCTTGGTCAAAGAGCTAGGTTTTAAGGAGCGTCTTAAAGGAGGAAAGAGAGGTAGAGAGGCGGAGAGGTTTAGGCAGGGAATTCCAGAGCTTAGGGCCTAGGTAACAGAAGGCACGGCCACCAATGGTTGAGCGATTATAATCAGGGATGCTCGAGGGCAGAATTAGAGGAGTGCAGATATCTCGGGGGGTTGTGGGGCTGGAGGAGATTACAGAGATAGGGAGGGGCGAGGCCATGGAGGGATTTGAAAACAAGGATGAGAATAAGGGGCAAAGTCAAGTACTTTTATACTGGGTTGCAAGTTTTTCTTTCTTTCTGTAGGTGTGAAAATTAGGCACAGATCACATCTATCTGTAAGAACACCATAACAGAAATGAACCAAAAAGGCGAACAGGGGCAAATTATGAATACATTTACACTCAGTAAAGATTGATGTTTAGCGTCATGGAGTAGTATTGTAGTAAAGGAGTTGCTATTTTTACGGAAGATTCTGCTAACAGTAATGATAAAGTAGCTGCTGATTTTTGGTGACCTTTTCTAACCCTGAGTGTAGGTCACTCCAGACATCTTGAGGTTCCGCTGACTGTGGGAAATTTTCCATTGATTCTACACCACAACTAAGTAACGTTGTCAGAACTGCAATGTCACATGCTCTTCAAACTGTTGCAGACACACTTGATATCATTACTTTATTTTTCGTTATAGAAGGGTTCCTTAAGATTGGGGAACAAGCAATTTATTGGGTTGGTGACACCATGAATATGTATAAATGGGTGAAAAACTCAAAATTACAGTTTGCAATTCATTCAGAAAGCACTAAGTTAAAGGTAAGGTAAGTACAGGGAGGGGATAATGTTCAATGAAGAATAGATGGTCGTGGACAACTGGAGGGGGACAGGATTTTAACACCAGGTGGATTCCCCGCTCGGGCCTGAGTTAAAATTACAGTCGGGTCTCAATGATGTCATTGGACCACAACATGCCTATGTAAAGAAGGACCCTGTTGGCCCCGGGTGCCTGTCCTTGCTGCCTGCTCAGGAGAGCAGGTTAAAATTGCAGATGTTGCGATCATGGCGGCTTTCGGACAGGTAAGAGCTAGGGCGATTTTAACAGCCCACCCGCCAGCTTTCTGCTGAGCGAGCAGCCTTAAAATCTATTAAATTATATAGACTAAAACTCTGCCAAAAGTGATACAGAATAGATTAGCTGCAAGGAAATCCTCTTGGCTCGGGTAAACCCCAGTCAACCCCCTCCAGTTTATTCAACTTAACAGATGCAAGGCACTGCTGGGGAACCTTTAAATTTCTTTAAAATAAAACTTTAATTGAAGGAAACTAAAGCTGAGGATCTGGGCTACAGGCAAGATGGTTTTTACCCAGAGAGTTACCTCGTACTTCAAAAATTCTTTAAGCACGTTTTATAGAACCTTTTGCACATTTCCCAGAATGTTTGAGTCAATTTGAAGTAATGGCAGGGGAATGCTTCCTCTGCTATTTGTAACAAAATTGTATAAAGAGCGATTTTATTACATAAGGTGCATAGAGGAATTCTTCCCCCTACAGTTTAATGTTTCAATGTTGTTCTAACTGTCTATAATATCTCTTCTATTTTCCTAACTAGATTATTTAGAATTTATAATAAAACCTGACTTGCATTGTATCGACTTGATGTACATTAATATACCTGAACTGATTGTCATTACATGTCACAATTCATTAGTTTCCACTGATTGCAGGATATTACACTGAACTAGTTTCAAAGAATAAAATTAAATTTAATGAAGTGTGAAGTCTTTACACAGAGCAAAGTCAGTTGGAGGAGGTGTGTCAAATAATAGCACAATATGTGTAACTGGATCCCTCTCCAAACCTTCTGCAAATGTTTTGTAGGAGTCTCTATAGAGCCGGCTCTTTAGCAATGCTTAATGAAGAGATGTGTGACATTTATTTAAATACCTTTAATAAATTGATGCAATGAACTCTCCTAATATTGTATTTTCTTTGGATGGGAGCTGGAGAAACCTTTATACAAAAACGGATATTGAATTTCAGGAGAAAAGTGCCACTAATTTGAAATTAATAGCGCACATGTTGGCCGAGTATCAATAGGTAATTAGAAAAGGATTGCTTATGAAGCTTGATGCTTTTTCATTTTTGGCTTGCCATGAAGTTGCAGAGAGGGTTGATGAAGGGAGCACAGTAAATATTGTATCTGTGGACTTTCAAAAGGCATTTGATGAATTACCACATAGCAGACTTATTCAGAAAATAGAAGCATATGGTATTAAAGGGACGGTGGTAACTTGGGTACGTAAATGGCTAAGGGATAGGAGGCAGAGAGTAGTGGTGAACGGATGTTTCTCTGACTGGAGAGAGTATGCAGTGGGGTCCCCCAGGGGTCGGTATTAGGACCACTGCTATTCTTGTTATATATAAATAACCTGGACTTGGGTATAGGGAGTGCAATTTTGAAGTTTCACAGAATCCCCACAGTGCAGATAGAGGCCATTTTGGCCCATCGAGCCTGCACCGACACATATCCCACCCTATCCCCGCGTATTTAATCCCCCTAACACTAAGGGTCAATTTATCATAGCCAAATCAACCTAACCCGCACATCTTTGGACTGTGGGAGGAAACCGGAGCACCCGGAGGAAACCCACGCAGACACGGGGAGAATGTGCAAACTCCACACAGACAGTCACCCGAGGCCGGATTCGAACCCGGGTCCCTGGCGCTGGGAGGCAACAGTGCTAACCACTATGCCACCGTGTTGCAAATGATACAAAACTTTTCATATTCACGAATCTTTGAAGGTGGCAGGGAAAGTTGATAAGGCAGTTAAGAAAACATATGGCTTTGTAAATAGGCCATGATGCGGAGATGCCGGTGTTGGACTGGGGTGGACAAAAGTGAGAAGTCGCACAACACCAGGTTATAGTCCAACAGTTTTATTTGAAATCACAAGCTTTCGGAGCTGCTGCCCCTTCGTCAGGTGAAGTGAAGGGGCAGCAGCTCCGAAAGCTTGTGATTTCAAATAAAACTGTTGGACTATAACATGGTGTTGTGCGACTTCTCACTTTTGTAAATAGGGGCACTGAATTCATAAACAAGGAAGTAATCCTGAAGCTTTACAAATCATTGGTGAGGCCCCCAGCTGGATTATTGTGTACAATTCTGGGCACCACATTTAAAGAAGGATGTCAAGGCCTTGGGGAGGGTACAGAGGTGATTTACCAGGATGACACCAGGAATGAGGTGACTTCAGCAATGTGGAGCGATTGGAGAAGCTGGAATTGTTCTCCTTAGCGCGGAAAAGGTTAAGAGGAGACCTAATAGAGGTATTCAAAATGATGAGGGGTTTTGATAGAGCAAGTGGGAGAAATTGTTTGCTCTGGCAAGTGGGTCAGTAACCATGGATCATATATTTAAAATAATTGGAAAAAGATCTAGAGGGGAAATGAGGAGATATTTTTTCATAGAGGGTTTCTAAGATTTCTAACGCACTCCCTGAAAGGGTGGTGGAAGCAGATTCCATGGGAACTTGCAAAAGGCAATTGGACATGTACTTGAAGAGGGCTAATTTGCAGGGTTATAGGGAAAAAGCTAGGGTGTGGGACTAAATTGGACAGCTATTTTGAAGAGCTGGCACAGTCATGACAGACCAGTTGGCCTCCTTCTGTGCTGTAACATTCTCCCCTTAACCTTCTCTGTGCTCAGCTTCTCCAATCTCTCCACATTACTGTAAGATTCTAGGAATGCCTATGTAACTAATGATGAGAAGTCGCACAACACCAGGTTATAGTCCAACAGATTTATTTAAAGTTACAAGCTTTCGGAGCTGTTGCCCCTTCGACAGGTAAAGGTACAATGAGGGAATCTACAATATTACACAGTATATAAACACAGAAACTGCAGAGATACAATCTTTCAGGGAGGCCTTACATCAAAGACACACCAGAGCACAGCCAAGACAATGAGATGGGTCACAGGGGGTCCAACGTGTCAAATCCTGCTGTCTGCAGTTGAGCTTTTAACCTTTTTTATTGTTTTGATTTTTTTTGTGTTTTTTTTTTAAACTGGAAAGACAGACAACGATGTCGAGTCACGTTCTGTAGCGTGACATGAACCCAATATCCCTATTGAGGACGTCCTCATGGGTGCGGAACTTGGCTGTCAGTTTCTGCTCGATGATTTTGCGTTGTCGTGTGTCTCGAAGGCCGCCTTGGAGAACGCTAACCCGCAGATCCGAGGCTGAATGTCCTTGACTGCTGAAGTGTTCCCCGACTGGGAGGCAACCATCCTGCCTGGCGATTGTTGCGCGGTGTCTGTTTATACGTTGTCTCAGTGTCTGCATGGTCTCGCCGATGTACCATGCTCTGGGGCATCCTTTCCTGCAACGTATCAGGTAGACAACGTTGGCCGAGTCACATGAGTATGTATCATGTAACTAATGATGGCAACTGTTTGCACTGCTCACCTTAGCCCTGCTGCATTCTCCCGGTTATAGCCAGTTAACCTTCGTTACATGGTTTGGCATTGAGTGGGAATGCAACACATTGGCACTTTACGACCACAAGATCTGCAAGATCCTGCAAATCCATTGGCAGGATAGGCGCACCAATGCCAGTGTTCTCGCTCAGGCCAACATCCCCAGCATCGAAGCTTTGACCACGCTCGATCAGCTCCGATGGACGGGTCACATCGTCCGCATGCCCGATACGAGACTCCCAAAACAAGCGCTCTACTCGGAGCTCCGACACGGCAAGAGAGCCCCAGGTGGGCAGAGGAAGTGCTTCAAGGACACCCTCAAAGCCTCCTTGAAAAAGTGCAACATCCCCACTGGCACCTGGGAATCCCTGGCCCCAAGACTGCACAAATTGGAGGAGAAGCATCCGGGAAGGCGCCGAATACCTCGAGTCTCTTCGCCGGGAGCAAGCAGAAGCCAAGCGCAAACAGCGCAAGGAGCGCACGTCATCCCAAGCACCCCACCCACCCGTCCCTTCAACCACCGTCTGCCCCACCTGTGACAGAGTCTGTAGGTCCCGCATTGGACTCATCAGTCACCTGAGAACTCATTTTTAATGTGGAAGCAAGTCATCCTCGGTTCCGAGGGACTGCCTAAGAAGAAGAAGGTTACCACAAAGTGAAGGAGTATAGACCTAACCAACTGGCCCCTCCACTGAGTTCCTGCGTGGTCAGTGGCCCCGATATTTACAAGGGAGTGTGTTCTGAGTGTGGGGGGGCGGGGGGAATTGGGGGCGAGGCGTTAAGGACATGAAGCCCGGAAGTAGTGATTGAGAGACTGGCTGCCTGTCGAGCGGCAAAGTTTGTAACCCACACGATAGCTGAGCAGTGGGTAGGAAGGCACCGAAAGATCACGGTCGGAGTAGGGGGTCCAGTGGTGATCAGGGGTGGGGCAAACACGGGGGCGGGTGGGAGTTGTTGTGTAGAGTGCAGTCGGCGGGGGTGAGATGGAGTTGGGGGAACGAGATGGTGATTGGGGGGCAGGGGCGGGGGGAGTCGATGGTCGTGAGGAGTGAAGCAGGTAAGCTTGGTGGGCCTGAGAGAAACACTCCTGCTCCTCCTGGCCCAAAAGCAGTGCCGTAAAGGCACTTACCTGATGGATTCAGCCCTTCTCCCCTCCTTTTACTTGCCAGGTTTCCTGAAGCCAGCCCACTGTATTTAAAAGTAAAAAACTTGTAAAAAGGGATGCGTGCAGCCTCTTTAAAAGCTGCTACATTAAATCATAGAATCGTTACAGCACAGTAGGAGGCCATTCACTTCACTTGTCCTACTCCCGCGCCCTTTCCCTGTAGCCCTGCAATTTTTTTTTCCTTCAGGTACTTATCCAATTCCCTTTTGAAAGCCATGGTTGAGTCCGCCTCCCCCACCCTTTCAGGCAATCCATCCCAGATCATAACCAATCGCTGTGTTAAAAAAATTTCCTCATGTCGCCTTTGATTCTTCGGCCAATCACCTTGAATCTGTGTCCTCTGGTTCTCGACCCTTCCACCAATGAGAACAGTTTCTCTCTATCTACTCTGTCTAGACCGCTCATGATTTTGAACACCTCTATCAAATCTCCTCTCAACCTTCTTTGCTCTAAGGAGAACAAACCCAGCTTCTCCAGTCTAGCCACGTAATTGTAATTCCTCATCCCTGGAACCATTCTTGTGAATTTTTTCTGCACCCTCTCTAAAGCCTTCACATCCTTCCTAAAGTGCGGTGCCCAGAATTGGACACAATACTCCAGTTGTGGCCGAGCCAGTGTTTTCTCAAGGTTCGTCATAACTTCCTTGCTTTTGTACTCTATAGGGCTGGATTTTCACTGACCCGTGGAGGCGGGTTTGGAGGCATGTGGGGGGTTAAAATTGCAAAAACTGGTGGGCAGGCACAAGTCCGCCTCCATCCCGCCTCCACGCAATTTTCATTAAATCGTGTCTGCTGGTCCCGACTCCGTCCCGCCTTTAAGAGGCGGGATAGGTTGTTAAAGCCCTTAACAAGCACTAAATTGGCTCTATAATGCCATTTTGAAAGGCCTTTGTGATTTTAACCCTTGATCTACATGAAGCACGCCTGTTGTGAACCACGATTGTGAAACCTGGCGGGAGCACATTGGGATAGCTGAGTATCAGCTACAGATCCACTATTACAATGGAGAAGTAGTAGTAGTAGGAGAAATATGTGGGAGCAGAGCTGGGGCTGCTGATGATGATTTTGCCTTCAGGTCCTCTCACAGTAAAGGTCTCTCTCTCTCTCTCTCTCTCGGCTGCTGCTGCTCATTTTGCATCCAGGTCCTCTCACAGCAAAGGCCAGGCAGTCTCTGAAGACCTTCAATGCAGCAGCAATGATGACATCATCAGAGGCAACTTTCAGACTGAAAACACTAATGGGTTCATGGGTTCCCACATGCTGGAACTCAATTGCCCAATTAAGTGAAAATTGCATCAATCTCCCACATCCAATTGCAGTCGGGTGGATAACACGAAAAGTGGATGACACGACCCCAACCCGCCCCAATATCAAAATCCAGCCCATGCCTCTATTTACGAAGCCCAGGATCCTGTATGCTTTTTTAACAGCTTTCTCAACCTACCCTGCCACCTTCACAAATTTGTGCTCATATACCCCCAGGTCTCTCTGTTCCTGCAACCCCTTTAGAATTGTACCCTTTAGTTTATATTACCTCTCCTCGTTCTTTCTACCAAAATGTATCACTTCACACTTTTCTGCGTTAAATTTAATCTGCCACATGTCTGCCCATTCCACCAGCCTGTCTATGTCTTCTTGAAGTCTATCCTGTAGGGGGTGGTGGGTTTGTCGGCCTTTTACAATGGCCTTGACGGTTCGAATCGTCCCACTCCCTGGTTCTGGAGCTTAGAATTATTTGGGGGATGTGATAGATGTAGGCAGACAATTGTTTGGTGCAAGAACAAATATTTTATTTCGAAATCGCACACCACATGAATTAACTAAACAAAACCGCCTACGCAACGGGTACAGAGGTCATGCAGTGAGAGAAAAAAAAACGAAATAAAACCACCTCCCACCACTACACTAACTAAGTTAGGCTCTGAAATTACAGGGACTGTGCTCACCAAAGGATTTCTCCACAGTTTAGACCAGTTACACACTGCTTTCTCTCTCCTCAATCTTGTGCACTCCTTGGCTGGTTAGGCGTCTTCGGTATTAGCGCTGGTCGACGTTTTGATGGTAAACAAGTTTTTCCTAGAGTCAGCGCTGGATGATGGTTGATCTTTCAGTGACTCTGAGGCTTCTTGTTGGGTTTTCTTGTTGCGTTGCTGTAACCCCGTGTGGCAAGTTAGATGTTTCAAAGCCAGAGTCAAAAAGCCCAGAGTCCAAGTGCCTTTCCAGCGTGTTCTCGGGTACGTTTCTTCTGCTCCGGTGTGTTGCTGCTGCTGCTGCTGCTGCCGGCACTCTCTTTCCCTTCAGCCCGTCTGTTCAGGCACTCTTTAGCGACTAGCAAGCCCCCAGTTATACCTGAGAGGCTGCTTAAACTTTTGCGCCAAAACTCGGGTGCACAATTGATTTTAGATGACTTCCTTTTGTGCGATTTCGGCAGGCTGATCAACTCTGATGTGATCCCTTTGTGAGAATTTTGGTGGGCTGATTGAGCATTAGCATGATACAAGATTCCCAAAGGTGTTGATGGGGTTTTTGAATGGTGCTGTTAGAATGTAATCAGGTCTTGATACTGTCCGTTGTGTGTTTTGCTGATGCCAGGGTTTTTCTGGATAGCCGTTTTAAGAACCATTAAAATATGTATGTCTCTGGGTCCCTGGTAAGTGGGCTTTTGTTAGACTGCTAATGTCTCCCTGGGGGCCTGCCTCCCAGGTGGGTTAGCAGCCCGAAAAGGATTCCCATTTTCCTGTGCAGACCCGGCATATCATTTAAAATGTCCAAACTCAATCCAATAGGCCCTAGTTTAGTCCAAAGACGCCTGATAGTGAGATATTTCTGTCCACATTTCTCCTCCAAGAGGTCCAGACACATGTCCATTAAGTAGGGGGTCCTGGAATTTTGTGAATCCTGCAGTCCCTATCCTCCTCACTGTTCACTATACTTCCAAGTTTGTGTCATCTGTAAATTTTGAAATTGTGCCCTGTACACCCAAGTCCAAGTCATTAATATATATCAAGAAAAGCAGTGGTCCTTGTACCGATCCCTGGGGAACACCACTGTATACCTTCCTCCAGTCCGAAAAACAACCATTCACCACTACTCTCTGTTTCCTGTCACTTAGTCAATTTCGTATCCATGCCGCCACTGTCCCTTTTATTTCGTGGGCTTCAACTTGCTGGAAAGCCTATTATGTGGCACCCTGTCAAACGCCTTTTGGTAGTCCATGTACACCACATCAACCGCATTGCCCTCAGCAACCTTTTCTATTACCTCATCAAAAAATTCAATCAAGTTAGTTCAACACGATTTGCCTTTAACAAATCCGTGCTGGATTCCCTTAATTAATCCACACTTGTCCAAATGACTTAATTTTGTCCCGGTTTATCATTTCTAAAAGCTTCCCCACCACCGAGGTTAAGATGACTGGCCTGTAGTTGCTGGGTTTATCCTTACACACTTTTTTGACCAAGTGTGTAACATTTGCAATTCTCTAGTCCTCTGGCACCACCCCCGTATCCAAGGAGGATGGGAAGATTATGGCCAGTGCCTCCGCAATTTCCACCTTTACTTCCCTCAGCATCCTAGGATGCATTCCATCTGGTCCTGGTGACGTATCTACTTTAAATACCGCTAGCCTTTCTAGTATCTCCTCTTTATCAATTTTTAGCCCATCTAGTATCTCAACTACCTCCTCTTTCACTATGATTTTGGCAGCATCTTCTTCCTTGGTAAAGACAGATGCAAAGTACTCATTTAATACCACAGCCTTGCCCTCTGCCTCTACACGTAGGTTTCCTTTTATGTCCCTAATCGGCCCCACCCTTCCTCTTACTACACGTTTACTATTTATATGCCTATAGAAGACTTTTGGTTTCCCATTTATGTTAGCTGCCAGTCTGTTCTCATACTCTCTCTTTGCCCCTCTTATTTCCTTTTTACTTTGCCTCTGAACTTTCTATATTCAGCCTGGTTCTCACTTGTATTCTCAGCATGACATCTATCATAAGCCCCTTTTTTCAGTTTCATCTTACTCGCTATCGCTTTCAACATCAAGGGAGCTCTGACTTTGGTTGCCCTACCTTTCCCCCTCGACTGTACCCGAATCTTCTCCTCTTTAAAGGCAGCCCATTGTTCAATTACAGTTTTGCCTGCCAATCTTTGATTCCAATTTACCCGGGCAGGTCCATTCTCAACCCATTGAAATTGGCCCTCCTCCAATTAAATATTTTAACTCTAGATTGCTCCTTATCCTTTTTCATTGCTAATCTAATCCTTATGATGCGATGGGGGAACAATTCAGTCGGTTGCGCCTCCCGTTAGTGCCTTAAGAGGGTGCTAATGGGGCGCAAAGCAACTAGCGCCCGGGCGCGGCGATGTTTGCGCCGCTCGCGAACGTAACTAGACATTTTGCGGCGGCGCTAAACACTACCGCCACGATCTCCTGCGCCGGCAGATCGTGACGTCAGTCGAGTGCGCAATGCCCCGGTAGCGCCCCAGAGCGGATATTGAGTGGCGCCCCCTGCCTTACCACCTGCTGCTAGCAACGACAGTTTGAGGGGAGCGTTCTGCAGTCAGGAAGGGACTGGGGGAGCGCTATTTAAAGGCGACCACTTCCTGCCCTTTTTTGTTGGTGACATTTTTGAACCACGCATTCTGAGAGAGAGAGAGAGAGAGACTTCTGGAGAGATTCAACGCTGTGTGAAGGAGTTTTGGGTACTGAGCAGCACTTTGTAGGTTCATTTTGATTTGCCCTTCCTTGTATCGATTTAGAAGAGACTGTGGGGTTGCACTCTGAGCTCTTTCCCTGGTTCTCTCCATTGTTTTTTCCAGCAGATTTGATGTACAGGTCTCTCCAGGCCGAGATTCAAGGCTGCAATGTGCAGGATGTGGATGAAAGCAAGATCAACCCTCCCCTTTAAGAACTGGCCAGCACCATGTGTCTGTGTTCCATTGCTGACTGACATCACATGAGCTTCGCCAGCGCTCTGAGTTAGTGCCTCGCTCCTCAGCCTTTGCGCCTTAAGACAGATGTGTAGCGCCTGATTTAGCGCTCCAATCACCTCCAGGGGTGATAAAAGTCAAGTTTGCAGTCGGAGGCGATAATTAGCGCCAGGCGCTAATCTTTGCGCCCTGCCGATAATTGCGCCCCAAACGGGACGATACTGAAATTTTCCCCCTATGATCACTGTTCCCTAAATAATCCCCTACTGACACTTGATCTACCTCATTCCCCAGAACCAGATCCAGCAATGCCTCTTTCCTCATTGGGCCAGAAACGTACTGATCAAGAAAGTTCTCCTGAATACACTTCAGAAATTCTTCCCCCTCTCTGCCCTTTACAATATTACTATCCCAGTCTATATTAGGATAGTTGAAGTTCGCCAGAAGCACTACTCTCTAGTTCTTGCACCTCTCTGTAATCTCCCTGCAAATTTGCTCCTCAAAATCTTTCCATTAGTAGGTGGCCTATAGAATAAACCTAGCAGTGTAATGGCACCTCTATTATTTCTTAACTCTAATCAAATAGATTCTGTCCTTTACCCCTCCAGGACATCCTCTCTCTCCAGCACTGTAACATTCTCCTTAATCAATACTGCCACCCCACTTCCTTTTTTTCCTTCCCTATCTTTCCTGAGCACGTTGGGGAAGAAATTCGGTACCCTAGAGCCTCCAGTTAGCGCCTGGCAGGTGCGCTAACTGGGCTTTTAGGCAGTAGCGCCGCGGCGAGGTGAATCCAGCACCACACGCCAAATCTGCCCCCCCCCCTCACCCCTGGGGCGCCACCGCTATGAGTCAGTGCTGTGGACTTCAGCGCCAGGCAGATCATGGTGTCAGTGACTGTCCAATGCTCACTGGGTGTCCGATCTGCAAAATTGATTATCGCCCCCCTGCCTTAGCGCCTCGCCCCAACAGCGACAGGGAGAGGAGGAGTGAAGCAGTCGGTAGCCGGTTCCAGGGGCGCTACCTAAAGGGATCAGGAGTAATAAGTCGCAGCTCTCAGGTTATTGTCAGTTTGACATTGCGCAACAGCTTAATTCAGTCATTTAAAGGTTGTTTAGTCTCCGGAGTGTTGTGGCTACTAAAAATTAGTCACATTTATCCTCACAACATATCAAAGTGCGACATTAATGGGGGCTGCACTGGCAGTCGACCTCGCCCTCCAGGATCTATGGCAGCGCAGGCAGCGAGTAAGATTGTAATATGTGGCCAGAGGGAGGAGGAGGGCCATCAGGGCTCTCAACAGGAGGCCTTACCTACCGAGGGTATTCCGACAGCACTTCTCCTACTTTCAATTAAGCGAGGAGCAGTGTATTAGAAGGCTCCACTTCACCAAGGAGATGGTCACCCAACTCTGCCACCTCTTGCAACCAGACCTCGAGCCTCAGATCAGGGCGACCACGGCTTTCTCAGTAGCAGTCAAGGTCACCATCGCCCTCAATTTCTTCACCAACAGATCCTTCCAGTCTGCTGCATGCTCCATAATTTGGCCAGCCCTTGCCACCAGGGATTGCGGGACCATCTCAGGAGGAGGAAGAGGGAGAGGAGGAGGATGAGGAGGAAGACGAGGAGGAGGAACAGGAGCAAGGGAGGAGGCAGCCACTCAATCAGCCTTCCGGAAGGGCGGTCCGTGACCGCCTCATCAGACTGCAGTTCCAATAAATTAAATCCCAGATCCCCGTTGCTCACCACATCCCTATCATTCCATCCCTGTCGCAGACCATTTCACAGCACAAAGCTGAAATGAGACACACCACAAAATAATCCGAGCTGAATTAATAAATTTATCAATAAGAAGTTAACACATATTTACAACAACAATATTAACTATTCACCCTAGTGCAATCCCTTAGTGCATCTCGTTACTGTGCCTTTGCCTACTCAATGTTCCTACAAAGTGTTGGCCCAATGGCTGCAGCACGGCTGTTGGAAGGCTGCTGAGTGTCCATGTGTGAGAGACTTCAGGAGGCCTTGCAGGATGCCCTCGACCAGCTCTGGGCCTGGAAGGCCCGGCTGTAGACTGCACCACATCAGCATGGGCGGCAGCAGTCTGTGCTGGCTGGATGACAGCCAGCGACAAGGGCAATGGCAGAGTGCCAGCGGTGGGAGCAGGAAGGCTGTCATCCTGAGAGAGGACAGCAGCTTCCTGCTCCACTGACCCACTGCCACTCCCCCAGGGCATCACCTCAGCATCCCTAGCAATCTGTTGCAGCAAAGATTGCTGGCCAGCTGCGACACCGTGAAAGCCCCGCATCATGCTGAGGCTGCATTAGAGCAGTCTGAGATTTGATGCCACCAACCATAGACTGCATTACAGCACTAAGACGTTGCGTGGCTTCCGCCTGTGCTGCAATGGAAGCTGCCAGATCGCCCATCACACGTGGCATCAGGTCTGGATCTCCATGCTCTCTCTGGGAGTCGACTATCCTTTGCAGACTGGAAATGATGGGCTCCATGGTATGCGCAAAGCTTTGTGCAATGTTGGAGGCGGACTCCTCCACACTCCTTACCATTGCCGACAGACTCTCGGGCACCCTTGCCATTGCACCTATCATCTCCGTGTGCATGCCCATCACCCTTCTTCTAAAGGCCTCCACATCGAGGTCCTCATCTGAGTCCTGTGCAGCAGAACTCGCGCGCAAACTCTCCCTCCGGGGAGCTGGCCCCCGAGCTACCTTTTCCCCCTGGCCTTGCTGCAGCCCGCTCATTCCCAGTGCATTACTTTGTGCAGATCCCGCTACGATACTAGCCTCTAAAGAAAGCGTAGTGCTGATATCTGAGCTGGTGCCTGCGGGTGAGACATGCAGTGACGCGGTGTGCTCTTCCTCCTCCTCTTCTCCCCCCTCGCTCTCTACGGTGCCCTCAGGGACAGGCTGCTCAGGTGCTTGCTCATTATCTGAAAGCATAAAGGCACAAGAGTCGGGTTAAGGTGAGGGGAGGGGGCAGGAAGGGAGAAATGCATGCATACAGCATGATTAGCTGGAAAGTGCGAAAGGCTTGTGGGGTGAGGGGGAAGTGGGATGTGAGAAGAAGGAGTAGGGATGAACATTCCGTTGTTGTTCCCAAGTGGGTCAACGTCGCTGGTGGCCACGGTGCCCACCACCTGGCGCCCAATAATCTCCAGCACTCTATTTTCCAGCGCAGGCAGTGGTTGGGTGTCGGCTTGTCCCTTGCCTGTGCACTTCTGCTCCCTCCTGTTGTGAGCAACCTTGGCCTGCAAGAGAAAGGAAAGTGTGTGAGTGAGTGTGGAGCAAATTGTGTGGGTGATGTGCCTGCCATAGTTGAATAGCTGTCATTGTGAGCAAGGTGTGAGATGTGGGTGTGAGTGTTGGTAGGTGCAGATTGTTGGTGGGTGAGTGCTGGGGGTGTGGTGCTTTAGCCAGTGTGTGCAGACTGTGATTCAGATGGTGGTATGTAGCATTTGTTGAAGCATTGACTCACCCTGACCACCCGAGTGAGGTTGTTGAATTTCTTCCTGCACTGTGTGTGGGTCCTGGGGACCACAGTGCTGCCCGAGACCTGCTGGGCAACCTCCCTCCACATGGCACGGAAGACTTGCGGCGAGAGCCTCCTGTCACTTGCCGGGTAGAGCACCGCCCTCCGTCTCTCCACAGTGAACACCAACACCTCCAATGCTTGGTCCAAAAATCTGCGGGCTCTCTCCCTGGGGCGTGGATCTGTCATTATGACACCTGCTTGAGTCGTCCGGCTCCTTGGGCTAACCCTGCTCCTTCTTGCTGACATAGGTTTACAGCTAGCAATGCTGAGAATGAGGTTCTGCAGCATCAATGAACCTCCCCTTTAAGAACTGGGAAGAGGCTGTTGCAATGATGACATGTGATTAGACTGCACCTGATATTGGTCAGCACTTTGAATGTATTGCCATTGAGCTAGTCCATTAGCGCTTGATTTAGAGCTCCAATCCTTTCTTTGTGCAATGAGATTGAATTTTGCGTGCATCGTGATTCTTTAGCGCCTGGTGCTAAATCTCAATTTTTTCTAAAATTACCGCCCATTCCTGGGCTATAATGAATTTCTGCCCCGCTTATATCCAAGGATATTTAGTACCCAATCCTGCCCTTTTTTGAGCCAGATCTCCGTTATCCCCAGAACATCATATTCCCATGTGACTATTTGCACCTGCAGCTCACCAACCTTATTTATCACGCGTCATGCGTTTACACACATGCAAAGTAAACCTATCTTAGACCTTCATGTATTCTCTTGTAGTCTGTTCACACCTAATAATCTCTTACTCTAGTGCTATCTGTCCCTGTCACTCCTTTGTGCACCTTGCTTATCCTTTCTAATGCTACATCCTGGTGCCCATCTCCCTGCCAAATTAGTTTAAACCCTCCCCAACACCACTAGCAAACTCCCCCACGAGGATAGTGATCCCGGCTCTGTTGATGTGCAACCTGTCCAGCCTGTACAGGTTCCACCTCCCCCAGAACCGGTCCCAATGTCACAGGAATCTAAAGCCCTCCCTCCTGCACCATCTCTCCAGCCACGCATTCATCTGCTCTATCCTCCTATTTCGATACACACTAGCGCCTGGCACCAGGAGTAATCCAGAGATTACTACCTTTGAGGTCCTGCTTTTGAATCTCTTTCCTAGCTCCCTAAAATCTGCCTGCAGGACCTCATCCCTCTTTCTACCTATATCGTTGATACCGATATGGACCACAACCTCTGGCTGTTCACCCTCCCCTTTCAGAATGTTCTGCAGTGGCTCAGTGACATCCTTGGCCCCAGCACCAGGGAGGCAACATACCATCCTGGAATCACGTCTGTGGCTGCAGAAACGCCTGTCTGTTCCCCGAACTATTGAATCCCCTATCACTATTGCTTTCCCGATCTTCCTCCTCCCCCCACCTGTACAGTTGAGCCACTCGTAGTGCCGTGGACTTGGTTCCAGAGGAAACATAGGAACCATCGCCCTCACCAGTATTCAATACCGGTTGGAGAGAGTTAATTGCGTTGCTCAAAGAGTGGTGTGGGAAGAAGGGGTTTCAATTCATGGGGCACTGGCACCAGTCCTGGGGAATGAGGGAGCTGTTCCGTCGGGACGGGCTCCACTTAAACTGAGCTGGGACCAGTGTCCTGGTGAATCGAATAACTAGGGCTGTAGGTAGGACTTTAAACTAAAAAGGGTGGGGGGGAGGGGTCAGGTGAGGGGCAATTTAGAAATCTAAAGAGAAATGTCAAGGCAATAGAGCAGTGTCACGATTTGGGTAAAAATAAGCAGAGTGTGACAGGAAGGGACAGAGAGTTTAATGTTAGCATTGCAGCAGAGAATAAGGTCAAGCAGGGAATAATGGTAAAATTGTTAAATTAAAGTCTCTTTATCTGATGCACGAAGCATTCATAACAAGATAGATGAACTAATGGCACAAATAGAGATAAATGGGTTAGATCTAATAGCCATTACAGAGATGTGGTTGCAAGGTGACCAAGGTTGGGAACTGAATGTTCCAGGGTACTTGACATTTCAAAAAGACAGGCAGAATGGAAAAGGAGGGGCGGGGGTGGGGGCGGGGTAGCCTTGATAATAAAGGATGACATAAGGACAGTAGAGTGAAAGTATCTCGGCTCAGAAGATCAGGAAGTTGAATCAGTGTGGGTGGAGATCAGGAATAACAAGGGGCAGAAAACAATGGTAGGAGTACTATATGGGCCCCATAGCAGGAGCTATACCATTGGACAGAATATTAATCAAGAAATAGTAGGAGCTTGTAACAAAGGTAATGCAATAATCGTGGGGAACTTTAGTCTTCATATAATCTGGACAATTCAAATTGGCAAAAGTAGTCTGGAGGACGAGTTCATGGAATGCATACGGGACAATTTCCTAGAACAATACGTCATGGAACCAACCAGGGAATGGGTTATTTTAGATCTTGTATTGTGTAATGAGACAGGGTTCATTAGCAATCTCATAGTAAAGGATCCTCTAGGGCAGAGTGATCATAATATGATAGCATTTTCCATTAAGTTTGAGAGTGACTTGCCTAAGTCCGAAAAGCCAATTACATATGTATGAGCGGCGAGTTGGCTAGAAACATCGAAAAATAGGTGCAGGAGTAGGCCATTCGGCCCTTCGAGCCTGCTCCGCCATTCAATATGATCATGGCTGATCCTCTATCTCAATACCATATTCCCCCTCTCTCCCCATACCCCTTGATCCCTTTTGTGTCTAGAAATCTATCTATCTCCTTCTTAAATATATTCAGTGAATTGGCCTCCACAGCCTTCTGTGGTAAAGAATTCCACAGGTTCACCACCCTCTGAGTGAAGAAATTTCTCCTCATCTCAGTCCTACCCCATATCCTGAGACTGTGACCCCCTCGTTCTCGACCCCCCAGCCAGGGGAAATATCCTCCCTGCATCCAGTCTGTCTAAGCCCTGTCTGAATTTTATACATTTCAATGAGATCCCCTCTCATTCTTCTAAACTCTAGTGAATACAGGCCTAGTCGATCAATCTCTCCTCATACGACAGTCCTGCCATCCCAGGAATCAGTCTGGTGAACATTCGCTGCACTCCCTCTATGGCAAGTACATCCTTTCTTAGGTAAGGAGACCAAAACTGCACACAGTACTCCAGGTGTGGTCTCACCAAGACCCTGTATAACTGTAGTAAGACATCCTTGCTCCTGTATTCAAATCCTCTTGCAATGAAGGCCAACATACAATTTGCCTCCCTAACTGTTTGCTGCACCTGCATGTTTGCTTTCAGTGACTGGTGTACAAGGACACCCAGCTCCCTTTGTGCATCAACATTTCCCAATCTATCACCATTTAAATAATACTCTGTCTTTCTGTTTTTTCTACCGAAATTGATAACTTCACTTTTACCCACGTTATACTGCATCTGCCATGTATTTGCCCACTCACTCAACTTGTCTAAATCGCCTTGAAGCCTCTTTGCAGCCTCCACGAAACTCACAATCTCACCTAGTTTCATGTCGTCAGCAAACTTGGAAATATTACATTTGGTTCCATCATCCAAATCATTGATATATATTGTGAATAGCTGGGGCCCAAGCACTGATCCCTGCGGTACCCCACTGGTTACCGCCTGCCAACCTGAAAAAGACATATAAGGTAGAATGGAAAAATAGATTAAATGGTATGGCGGTAGATAAGCAGTGGCTAGCATTTAAAGAAATATTTCATAATTCTCAACAAAAATACATTCCATTGAGAAACAAAAACACCATGGGAAAAGTGATTCATCCGTCGCTAACTGAAGAAGTTAAGGATAGCATTAGATTGAAAGAAGAAGCTTATAATGTTGCGAAGAGTAGTAGTAAGCCTGAGGATTGGGAAAGTTTCAGAAAGCAGCAAAGGATGACCAAAAAATTGATTAAAAGGTAAAATATAGAATATGAGAGAAACTAGCAAGAAATATAAAAACAGATTGTAAGAGCTTCTACAAGTATGTAAAAAGGAAGAGAGTAGCAAAAGTAAATGTTGGTCCCTTAGAGGCTGAGAGGAGAAATTATTATGGGGAATAAGGAAATGGCAGAAAGGTGTAAGATCTTAACGATCTCTGAGTTCTTGGACAAGACACCAGTAGGCAGCAGCCAGTATGTTTGAGCAATAGATCAAGATTTATTAAGCATACAGCGTAATATACTGAATATTCGGCGATAGTTTTAATGAGTAACTCGCAGCCCTAGGTCTCTGGAACCTCTCGGACACAGACGACGTCGTCTTAAGTCTGTTCCTTTGTCCTCGCAGTACGTCTGTATGAAGTTGTTGTTTTAGTATTAAGGTTTTAACCCTTTTCTTATCAAAAGTTGGTTTGGCCAGTGTCCATATATGGTCTTTAACAAAATCACCTTTTTTAATTGGTTCTAATGGTCAAAATACCATTGTCACTCAGACTAAGGTAGCATCCCGCCTTTCCAGTATTTTTCCACCAACTTTGCCATGTTCAGTGTTATCTTGTTTATAGTTTTTCACCCCATTGGAATTTACTTTATCTCTTTCATTTCTAGCTTCCCTGGTACAAGGCCTTTATACCAGCGCTGTTTCACTAGTCTTGAGGTATCCAAATTATCTCACTTTAATCGACCAGATAAATACCTTATCTCCATGATCTCTCTCGTTTTATGTCCTTATACTAATTATTTTTTAAATATCGTTGCAATTAGTTTTGTTCAGTGAATTCTAATTTCTACTTCTGTAGGGGATGAAGCGGTAGGGGTCAGCTTCACCTCTGACTCAGTGAGCGGTTCGAATCGCTCCCACGCCCCTGGTTCTAGACCTTGGACTTATTTGGGGGTTGTGAACTAAGGTGCAGTAGACAACAGGTTTTGATGAAAGAATTTCGATCTTTATTCAAGAAAGTAAAACACAACACAAACGCTCTTAACATTCTATAGGTGGGGAACACTTCGGTACACGCGAGGGAAATAACATTAGAAGAATACTTCACCCCTCCCAATCCCACTTCACCAACTAGGTTGGACTCTGGAGAACCAGGGATAATGCTCACCAAACGAATCCTTGACAGTTGAGAGTTAGGGTTTAGAGTCTTTTGAGTAAAAGGTTTCGTAAGGCCCTTGTTGCCGCGAGGTGTCCGATGGTCACTGAGGCGGTCGCTCTGGTCTCTTGTTGCGTGTCGGCCTACTTCTGGAGCTGTTGGCTTTCTTTGTTGAACTGTTTTCTGTTTAAACTGTCTTCTTCTGAGCTGTGGAACTGCCTTCTTGCAGAACTGTGGAAACTGCCTTCTGCCTACTTGTTGAACTTGAACTGTTTTACTGGAGAACTGGAGAACTCCCTTCTTACTGAACTGTCTTCTTTAACTGCCCAACTTGCTTCTCCTGAACTCTGTAATTCCAGCACTGACTTCTGCTGAAAAACAGGCTTTCAAATTGAACTCCAAAACTGCAGAACTGCCTTCTGTTGAACTTGAACTGTTGTTACTTCTGAACTGCTTGATGGGCCTTCAATTATACTAAATTGAAGTGGCCTTATCAAAACCAAATCAAATCCAGGTCATTGTAAGACCTCGTTAACAGTTACGACTTTACTAGCGTGTTAACTGGTTTTGTAAATGTGTGAAGTGGTTTCAGGATAGCTCCATCCTGTCGATCTGTTGTTTAATTGGAGTTTGAATTGTCCTCATGTTTTGGGTTTCTTGACTGGGCCCAGGACTTCGCTAGAATATATTGGGGGAGAAATTCAGTATCGCCCCATTTGGGGCGCAATTATCGGCCGGGCGCAAAGATTAGCGCCTGGCGCTAATTATCGCCACCGACTGCAAACTTGACTTTTATCGCCCCTGGAGGTGATTGTGGCGCTAAATCGGATGTTTCACACCTGTCTTAAGGCGCAAAGGACGAGGAGCGAGGCGCTACCTCAGAGCGCTGGCGAAGCTCATATGATGTCAGTCAGCAATGGAACACACACACAATGACACCGGCCAGTTCTAAAAGGGGATGGTTGATCTTGCTTTCCATCCACATCCTGCTCATTGCAGCCTTGAATCTCTGCCTGGAGAGACCTGCACATCAAATCTGCTGGAAAGAACAATGGAGAGTACCAGGGAAAGAGCTTAGAGTGCAGCCCCCACAGTCTCTTCTAAATCGATACAAGGAATGGCAAATCAAAATGAACCTGCAAAGTGCTGCTCAGTACCCAAAACTCCTTCACACAGCATTGAATCTCTCCAGAAGTCTCTCTCTCTCTCTCTCTCTCTCTCAGAATGCGTGGTTCAAAAATGGCACCAACAATAAAAGGCAGGAAGCGGTCGCCTTTAAATAGCGCTCCCCCAGTCCCTTCATGACTGCAATTCGCTCCCCTCAACCTGTCGTTGCTAGCGTCAGGCGGTAAGGCAGGGGGCGCCACTCAATATCTGCTCTGGGGCGATACTGGGGCGTTGCGCACTCGACTGACGTCACGATCTGCCGGCGCAGGAGATCGTGGCGGTAGTGTTTAGCGCCACCACAAAATGTCTAGTTAATTTCGCGAGTGGCGCAAACATCGCCGCGCCTGGGAGGCGCAACCAACTGAATATTTCCCCCATTGTCTTTAATGGATTCTATAATCGTTTTGATGGGACCTGTTGTTTTGGGTGGGACTGTCTCCTCCTCGGGTCTATTGTCAAAATGTTAATGCTTGCTGGGGCTGGAGTGAGGTCATCCCAATTCCCCAGACAATGCAATTTAACAGCAATACCCAAAACTGCTTTTGGAGAGGTCGAACCCAACTTCCTTCACAGCCTTTTCTCCCTTCACAGGCCCAGACATGCTTTTAAAATGCCAAAACTTGGTTTTTGGTCTTACAGTCTCTTAAGGTTAGGCCCAAATGCATTTTTATCACTCTGAGGTAGTTCCAAAGTCCTTTTTCCTTTGGTTTTGGGGATCTGCAAATTTTGAAAACCTTACACTTCGCATCATAATATGTTATTTAATGATTTAACCTTCACTAGCAGCCTGTGACTGTTTGTTGTCAAAGCTTAGTCAAAACTGCTGTTGACCGTCCTTCACAGCTGCATTTTGAACAAGTCTTTCTTAGTTCCCCAGGAGTAATTATGGGTAATATTATTTGGTCAATGGCTATACTTGAAGTTATACATATATGATTCTCATCTACTAAATATCTCTAAATATCAGCCTTTCGTACAATGTTAAACAAATATTTTGTATCTGTCTTCACAGTAGAAGACACAAAAATGGTGGGGAACCAAGGGTCTCATGAGGGTGAGGAACTTAACGTAATTAATATAAGTAGAGAAAAAGTACTTTAGAAACTAATGGGACTAAAAGACGACAAATCCCTTGGACCTGACGGCCGACATCCTCGGGTTCTCAAAGAGGTGGCTGAAGAGATAGTGGATGCATTGGTTGTGATCTTCCAAAATTCCCTAGATTCTAAAATGGTCCCAGTGAATTGGAAGGTAGCAATTGTAACACCGCTAATCAAGAAAGAAGGGAGAGAGAGATCAGGGAACTGCAGGCCAGTTAGCCTGACATCAGTCATCGGGAAAATGCTGGAATCCATTGTTAAGGAAGTGGTATCAGGGCACTTAGAAAATCAAAACATGATTAGGCAGAGTCAACATGGTTTTATGAAAGGGAAATCATGTTTGACAAATTTATTAGAGTTTTTTGAGAATGTAACTAGCAGGGTAGATAAAGGGGAACCAGTGAATGTAGTATATTTGGATTTCCAAAAGGCATTCGATAAGGTGCCACATAAAAGGTTATTACACAACATAAGGGCTCATGGGGTTGGGGGTAATATAGAAGCATGGATAGAAGATTGGTTAGTGGACAGAAAACAGAGAGTAGGGATAAACGGGTATTTTTCAGATGGGCAGGCTGTAACTAGCGGGGTGCCGCAAGGATCAGTGCTTGGGCCTCAGCTATTTACAATCTATAATAATGTCCGAGATGAAGGGACAGAGTGTAACATATCCAAGTTTGCTGATGATACAAAGCTAGGTTGGAAAGTAAGCTGTGAGGAGAACACAAAGATTCTGCAAAGGGATATAGATAGACTAAGTGAGTAGGCATATATATGGAGTATAATGTAGGGAAATGTGAGGTTATTCACTTTGGTAGGAAAAATAGAAAAACAGAATATTTTTTAATAGATGAGAAATTTTTAAATGTTGGTGTTCAGAGAGATTTGTGTGTCTTCATGCAAGAAACACAGAAAGCTAGCATGCAGGTACAGCAAGCAATAAGGAAGGCAAATGGCATGTTGGCCTTTATTGCAAGGGGGTTAGAGTATAAGAGTAAGGAAGTCTTGCTATAATTGTACAGGGCCCTGGTGAGACACAGTTTTGGTCTCCTTATCTAAGGAAGGATATACTTGTCTTGGATACGGTGCAACGAAGGTTCACTAGATTGATTCCTGGGATGAGAGGGCTGTCCTATGATGAGAATTTGTGTAGAATGGGCCTATACTCTCTGGAGTTTAGAAGAATGAGAGGTGATCTCATTGAAACATACAATATTCTGAAGGGGATTGACAGGGTAGATGCTGAGAGGTTGTTTCCCATGGCTGGAGTGTCTAGAACTAGGGGTCAGAGTCTCAGGATAAGGGGTAGGCCATTTAAGACCGAGATGAGGAGGAATTTCTTCACTCAGAGGGTTGTGAATCTTTGCAATTCTCTGCCCCAGAGGGCTGTGGATGCTGAGTGTTTGAATATATTCAAGGCTGAGATAGATAGATTTTTGGACTCTAGGGGAATCAAGGGATATGGAGATCGGGCGGAAAAGTGGAGTTGAGGTCGATGATCACCAATGATCTTATTGAATGGTGGAGCAGGCCGTATGGCCTACTCCTGCTCCTATTCCTTATGTTCTTATGTTCTTATGCACTCAGGGGACTCCTACACTAACTGCCTGGTCCTCCTTTTCTGTCTGGCGGTCAGCCATTCCCGCTTTGCTTGCACACTCTTAAGCTGCGGGGTGACCACCTCCTGAAACGTGCTATCCACGAAGCTCTCAGCCTCACGGATGCACCACAGTGATGCCAGCTGCTGCTCAAGCTCCGAAACCCAGAGCTCGAACTCCTCCAGCTGGCGACACTTTCCTGCACATGTGGTTGTCCGGTACACGGGAAGCGCCCTGGATTTCCCCACATGGCACAAGATATGCATTCCGCGGGACTGAGGTGCCCTGCCAAATTCTGCCTGTGTTGAGTCACTCTGCTCTTGTTCAGCTCTCGCTGCCTCTGGTCTCGGGCCTGCTCCACCGCGCTCTTTATCCCAGTTCCGCTCTCACTCAACTCTCGCTGCCTCGGTTACCGGCTGACCTGCCTCCTGAGAGGGGATTGGTCGCCCGCCTCCCCATACCGCCTCCGTTAAAACTGGAAGTGGGCGGGTTCAAGGTAGGTTGGAGTCAGGTTTTAATTTTTTTTAATTTTAACTTCTCATCCGACCTAAACCCACCCATTTTTGGGTTTAAAATTACCCCCAGTAAGTGTAGGCCAGGCATCTACTCCAATAGCTTGGGAAGCCAAATCAGAGGGAGTATCATCTCTAAACCAATTTCTTGCATCCATTTTGGAGTGACATTGGCCATGGTCCATTCTTGGTTGGCTTTTTACCCGCTGTTTACCCAAGTAGGACCATAAGGGAGAAAAGGTGGAAGAAGACTTAGTGAGGAGATATTGAGTAGATTGGACCTATACTCTCTGGAGTTTAGAAGAATGAGAGGTGATCTCATTGAAACATATAAGATTCTGAGGGGGATTGACAGGGTAGATACTGGGAGGCTGTTTCCCCCTGGCTGGAGTGTCTAGAACTAGGGGGCACAGTCTCAGGCTAAGGGGTCGGCCATTTAAGACTGAGATGAGGAGGAATTTCTTCACTTAGAAGGTTGTGAATCTTTGGAATTCTCTACCCCAGTGGGCTGCAAATGCTGAATCATTGAGTATATTCAAGGTTGCGGTAGATAGATTTTTGACTCATGGGGAATCAAGGGATGTGGGGATCGGGCGGGAAAGTGGAGTTGAGGTTGAAGATCAGTCATGATCTTATTAAATGACGGAGCAGGCTCGAGGGGCCGTATGGCCTTATCCTGCTCGTAATTCTTATGTTCTTATGAGTGAATACCCTTGAAAAGTATAATAAAAAAAAACTTTGCTTGGCTTCTTGGAAATGACTAACTCTACTAAAATGAAGATGAAAACTTTTCCTCTTATTTTCTATTACTTTATAGTGTGTCCACCAGTTGGTCCAGATATGTGCTCAACTCACCCAACAGGGCACATAGCCATATCACATATAGAATCATACAGCACAGAAGGAGGCCATTCGGCTCATCGTGCCTGTGCCAGCTCTTTGAAAGAACTATCCAATTAGTCCCACTCCCCTGCTCTTTCCCCATAGCCCTGTCATTTTTTTTCCCCCTTCAAGTATTTATCCAATTCCCTTTTGAAAGTTACTATTGAATCTGCTTCCACCGCCCTTTCAGGCAGTGCATTCCAGACTCGAAAACGCGCTGTGTAAAAAAAATGTTTCCTCATGTCGCCTCTGGTTCTTTTGCCAATCACCTTAAATCTGTGTCCTCTGGTTACCGACCCTTCTGACACTGGAAACAGTTTCTCTTTATTTAATCTTATCTACTCTATCAAAACCATTCATGATTTTGAACAAATCTGTCAAATCTTCTCTTAACCTTCTCTGCTCGAATGAGAACAATCCCAACTTCTCCAGTGCCTCCACATAACTGAAGTCCCTCATCCCTGGTACCATTCTAGGAAATCTCTTCGGCACCCTTTCCAAGGCCTTGACATCCTTTCTAAAGTGTGGTGCTCAGAATTGAATACTATACTCCAGTGTTTCATAAAGGTTTAGCATAACTTCCTTGCTTTTGTACTCTATTCCTCTATTAATAAAGCCAAGGATTCATATGCTTTTTCAACAGCCTTCTCAACTATACTGCCACCATCAAAGATTTGTGCATATACACTCCCAGGTCGCTCTGTTACTGCACGCCCTTTAAAATTGTACCATTTAGTTTATATTGCCTCGCCTCATTTTTCCTACTATAATATATCAGTTCACACTTATCTGAGTTAAATTTCAACTGCGTATGCCCATTTTACCAGTCTATGTCCTTCTGAAGTCTGTTACTATCCTTCTCATTGTTTACTACATTTCTGAGTTTTGTATCATCTGCAAAATTATGCCCTGTATATCCAAATCCAGGTCGTTAATATATATCAAAAACGGCAGTGGTCCTAATACCAACCCTGGGCGAACACCACTGTATACTTCCCTCCAGTCTGCATAACAACAGTTCACCACTACTCTCTGCTTTCTGTCCCTTAGCCAATTTTGCATCCATGCTGCCACTGACCCTTTAATCCCATGGCTTTAATTTTGCTAACAAGTCTATAACATGATACTTTGTCAAATGCCTCTTGCAATTCCAGATACACAATACCAAACGCACTACCCTCATCAATCCTGTCCGTTCCTTCATCAAAGAACTCGATCAAGTTAGTGAAACACGATTTGCCTTTAACAAACCCAGGCTGACTTTCATTTATTAGCCCATACTTTTCCAAACGCCAATTAATTTTGTCATAGACTATTGTCTCTACAAGTTTCCCCACGTTAGGCTGGCTGGCCTGTAGTTGTCGAGTTTATCCCTATCCCACTTTTTTTTTAAATTGTGTGACATTTGCAATCCTCAATTTAGATGCTTTCTAGAAGTTTTTTCCTTATTTAAGAAAAACACTTTTCCAAAGGAATATTTTTTTTTTAATACAGTTTTGGCGGGCTTGTGGTATTGATAGTGTTAAGGTCTATTTAGGCTGGTGCCATGACTTAATGCACCTGTGCTAAGCACTCAGATACTGTACGTGCTGCTTCGACCTGTCTTTGTGTAAGTCATTTCAGCTTGATAAAGAAATAATGAATATGCGTGACTTTCCTCCAGGAGAGTGATCGGCTCCATATTGCCTTCAATTAACGGGTAGGTCTGGGTTGAGAATTGAGGTGGCTGAATGTATATCAGTATGTGTGAACAGTTGATTTGAAGTTGTAAGTCCGGGAGAACAATTTGAGTGATTCGGTGTGTGTGTGTGTGTGTGTATATATGTATAGAATGCCAGGCAAAATAAGAGGACAAAGATATCATCTAGGGGAGTGTAGTGATGCATGATCCTGCAAAAGTGATTTTTAAAAATTCCATTAAAATAATTATTGAAGGTAAAGGTTAGAATCATGTAGGTTGATTTTGTGAAATTATGTAACTATCTTAAAATGGATTCTTTTTCACCAAAGGCGGAGCTCATTTTAGGTTTGATCTTAAGCTAGCTTTTTTATTATAAGGATGAAAATAATGAAAAAGCTGGTTTCGTTTGTCACGACATGTCAATAATTCAGTTATTACATTCTGACTGGTTGTATCTTCCATCCCCCCCCAATTCTTTCCCCATCTTCTGAAGGTGTTGACTCATACTGGGGACGGTTCCTTGGGTAAAAGGTCTCCTCAGATCCCTCACTTAAATAAGCACTTCCCATGAAAAGAAAAGAAAGACTTGCATTTATACAGCAACTTTCACGACCACCGGACGTCCCAAAGCGCTTTACAGCCAATGAAGTACTTTTTGAAGTGTAGTCACTGCTGTGATGTGGGAAACGCGGCAGCCGATTATGCGCTCAGCAAGCTCCCACAAACAGCGATGTGATAATGACCAGATAATCTGCTTTAGTGATGTTAGTTGAGGGATAAATATTGGCCAGGCCTCCCCTGCTCTTCTTCAAAATAATGCCATGGGATCTTTTACGTCCACCTGAGAGAGCAGACGGGGCCTCGGTTTAATGTCTCCTCCAAAAGATGACATCTCTGACAGTGCAGCACTCCCTCAGTACTACACTGGAGTGTCAGCCTGGATTTTTGCACGCCAAATCCTGGGGTGGGACTTGAACCCACAACCTTCTGACTCAGAAGCAAGGGTGCTATCAACTGAGCCACTGATTGACATGAGTCAATAGAGCAAAAATTGGGTTGCTTAGCGTCTCCCATTAGCGCCCCGGGGGGGAGCAAAGCCCCTCGCACCCGGGCGCGCCACCGCTAACGCCTCCTGCGAAATTCAGCGGGAGGTTAGCGGCGGCAGTAGCCGGTAACGCCCTGCGGTGCTGCGACGCCGGTGATGACGTCATCGCTGTGCGCAGCGCCTCGCTAATGCCCCGGCTGCCACCTTGGGTTGCGCTCTCTGACCTATCACCGGACGATATGTCCGACAGGGTCAGGGTGGCGTTTTTGCAGCCGCGGCGGCGCTACTTAAAGGGCAGGTGTCTGGCGGCCATTATTTCTTTCCGGCCGACTGCCAGCACCTGCCCCCCTTCCCCTTTTTTCTTCGGGGTGCCGGCCGCGATCGCTCAGCCCGGCACTCCTCTTGAGTGCCGGGCTGTTTTCCCGGTGGTCCAGCAGGGCCCCGGTGCGTGCAGCGCTAGGCCCCTCCCCTTTGATCAGGGGTGAGAGGCCTGCAATGGCACGGTGCTACCTGCCGACGTGCGTGGCGCTGTTGCACGTGGCGCTGCGAAATTCACTGCTAGCTCCCCAAGAAGGAGCGGGAGCATTTGCAGTAGCGCCCCGCCTCCTGCTTGGGGCGCTACTACTGAATTTACGGCGCAGGGGCGCTAACTTTTTAGGGTCACTAAAATTAGCGCCCCAAAGGGGGCGCCACTGAATTTTTCCCCCAATGAGTATAAGCAGGCTGTGGGGGAGAGGAGCATCGCAGCTGAAAGCCTTCCTATCTTCAACTGACTTCTACGTGTGCGTTCTTTATGGTAGGATTCACTGAATAGCAATCAGGAACGGGAAACCTGACTGACCTTTCTTTCTCCCCCTAGCCTTAGGGATGCTCAGGCCCATTGTTGCACCGTCTGCCAATCAGAGTATGTTCTTTTGATCCCTACTCTCTGTCTCCCACCTCCCAGCCAATTACTAGCCCCTGCTGAATGCTTGTGAAATAAGAAAGGGGACCCACTGCCTACTAACAGGGTAGTTTGCCTTTGCTGAATCATCTGCTAAATAAATGGGATGTTTGGATAGAGCGGCCACACACTGAGCAATATTGGTTACTAAGGCATAACCCACACAGTAGAACCCAGATCACAAGAAATTACCACACTAAGAATGGTTTGACATCTTTGTTTCACAGCTCTTCTAGTTAAACTTTAATTTAAAGGTCATATATGATGGTTCTATTGTAACTATGGAGCTCTGAGAAACAGAGAAAGCACTGACATGCGTGACCTTATCCCCTGACAACCTCGGTGCACATTTTACTTGATCATAATTGGTGCATTGCTGTTGATAGACTGGGTCAGCAGGTCCAATTTAGCCTAAATAATAAGCAGAAAGTTGTGCCTTTATTAAGATATATATCAATATACATATATTATTTAAAATTCCTTGAAAAAAAATCAGAGATATTAAAAGCTATGAATCCAACCCAAAGCATGGATTTTTCATTTACACAAAATACACCCTTATATTTTTAAGAATTACATCACTGTACTCATGAAGATGAAGGATGTTGGTAAATCTATCTACTTACATTCTATCAAGCCACCAAGACTTCACATACAACCCAGGTATTTACCTGGGCTGTATGTGAAGCCCAGTCTCATTATTGATGTTGCCATTCTCAGCAGGTGACCAAAAGCTTGGTCAAAGAGATAGGTTTGCAGGAGCGTCTTAATGGAGGAAGGAGAACTAGAGAGGTTTAGGAGGGAATTCCAGAGCTGAGGGCATAAGCAGCCGAAGACACGGTCACCAGTGGTGGAGAGATTAAAATCGACGTTGGACAAGAGGCCAGAATTGGAGGAGCACAGAGAGTTCAGAACATTGTAGAGCTGGAGGAGGGTACAGAGATAGGGAGGGGCAAGGCCATGGAGGGATTTGAAAACAAGGATGAGAATTTTAAAATCAAGGCGTTGCCGGACCAGGATCCAATGTAAGTCAGCGAGCACAGGGGTGAAGGGTGAACGGGACTTGGTGCGAGTTAGAAGTGACGAAAAGCCAATATTGCTTGAAAGACAATCGGAGTTGAAAGGACGTAATACTAGGATGATTTGCGACTTCATTACCCACTCTGAAGGCATTCATCGCATCTGACTGGAGCAGATTTGAAACTGTTCAGATGTGTCAGCTGTGGCTCAGTTGGTAGCACTCTCACCTCTGAGTCAGAAGGTTGTGGGTTCAAAGTCCCACTCCAGAGACTTGAGTGCAAAAATATAAGCTAACATTCCAGTGCAGTACTCACAGAATCCCCACAGTGCAGATAGAGGTCATTTCGGCCCATCGAGCCTGCACCAATACATATCCCACCCTATCCCTGTAACCCCACGTATTTAATCCCCCCTAACACTAAGGGTCAATTTATCATAGCCAAATCAACCTAATCTGCACATCTTTGGACTGTGGGAGGAAACCAGAGCACCCAGAGGAAACCCACGCAGACACGGGGAGAATGTGCAAACTCCACACAGACAGTCACCCAAGGCCGGATTCGAACCCAGGTCCCTGGCGCTGTGACGCAACAGTGCTAACCACTATGCCACCGTGTTGCCCACTGAGGGAGTGCTGCGCTGTCTGAGGTCCCGTTTTTCAGATGAGATGTTAAACCAAGGCCAGTCTGCTCTCTCAGGTGGGCGTAAAAGATCCTATGGCACTATTTCGAAGAAGAGCAGGGGAGTTCTCCCTGGTGTCCTGGGGCCAATATTTATCCCTCAATCCACATCACAAAAACAGATTATTTGGTCATCATCACATTGCTGTTTGTGGGAGCTTACTGTGTGCAAATTGGCTGCTGCGCTTCCTACATTACAACAGTGACTACACTTCAAAAGTACCTCATTGGCTGTAAAGCGCTTTGGGACATCCTGAGGCCGTGAAAGGTGCTGTAGAAAGCAAGTCTTTCTTTCAAAGAAATGTATTCCGCTTGTACTGCGACTCTCTCTCTCTCCACTCAGGTATTTTAAATTATTGATGGTTAATGAAGGAAGTTAGCCTGCTTCAGCAATCATACTGTTTAATACTTGAAAGCAGGAAATTAACTGCATAATTATCTATCATACGTTGAAACATGGCTCCTGTGAGTTGCTGTATCTGGCCTCTGTTGCTTGGGAGCTACTGCGTTGGCTAACCTTGGATTTACCTTTGTGCTAAGACAGGAATTTAGTTGAACATAGAAACATAGAAAACTAGGAGCAGGAGTCGGCCATTCGGCCCTTCGAGCCTGCTCCACCATTCACTATGATCATGGCTGATCCTCTATCTCAATACCATATTCCCGCTCTCTCCCCATAACCCTTGACGCCTTTTGCGTCTAGAAATTTATCTATCTGCTTCTTAAATATATTCAGTGACTTGCCGTCCACAACCTTCTGTTGTGAAGGAATAGCCAGGATTCAAAAAAATACACAATACTACGAACAGATTTCTGAAATTATTAATAAATGACATACTGGGTTTAAAAGTCTGAAAGCCTCGGCGACACAGGCTGTAGGCACAATACAGGCTTCTGAGATAAAGATCAGTTATTCACAAGTTGTAAAACAACACAGGCTTTGAAATGGGAATGGGTTATTGACTAAGAAACAAGCCCTATTGATAAAGCAAAGGTTTGCTTCCAGAGCGTCTGGACATTGGAATCAAAACAATGGAATGACTCAAGTAAAGTGTTATAATCTAACACGTCGAACAGATGCACAGAACATTAAAAAAAACAAGTGCCTTTGAAAGAATGACATCAAGTAAGAAATACCTGTCGTAAAATAGTTTTAAGTTAAACTTAGAAGACAGGAAACACGATTAAATATGCAACCAATTGAGATAGCTAGAAAACAAGTAAAGACTGAGAGAAGTGTTTGCAATTTACATATTGTAAATATAATACCTACAGAAGGCATTGAAGAAATGACATCAAATAAAAGAAATGCCTGCTGAACAAATAGTTTTAATGTTAAGCTTGAAATATGGAGTCCCAAGGTCTGATAAAAACCAATTGAAGTAAATTAGAAATGCATGAAGATACTAGAGAAGTGGTTTTAATTTACAAATTGTAAAAAGTACACAAACAAGACAACTTTGAAAATATTATTTCAATGGATACACCAAGCAATCATATTGATCTTGTATTGAACTTGGAATACCATGGAGTCACAACAACTGAAAATAACCAGTTAAAGTAGTATTAGAAATTCAATAGAAAGACTTCCTAAGAATTGCATCAAACAGAAACCATTGCTGTCATTGTGTTTATGATGGGTTTGGAAACACCTAAACAGGACACAAGTCTAAAAGCATTCAACAGAGATATCAATAAAGAATAGAACAAAGTCAGCAAGAATGACTTGATACAATTAGCTTACACAAATAGGAATACTTTAGTCCAAAGATGTGCGGGTTAGGTTGATTTGGCTATGATAAATTGACCCTTAGTGTTCGGGGGGATTAAATACGTGGGGTTACGGGGATAGGGTGGGATATGATGGGCCGAAATGGCCTCTTTCTGCACTGTGGGGATTCTGTGATTCTGTGATTCTGTGATACTTCAAAGGATAAGCCACCCAAAAAAAGATATAAAAATAGAGCTTTTCAGACAGAAAAGTCAGAAGTCGCTGAGAAGGACAGCGTTTCTCAACTTAACAGACATTCTCTGTAAGTTTTTAACTTTTGAATCTCGGGGATCAAGGTACTCTTATTTGATTTTGGTGGATATTCTGGATTAAGAAATAAGTAGAAGTGTGGAAATGTAACAAAGTTAAAATTTGAGAATAAGGATCTCTGATAAGATAATGTAAGCTATATATATTTTGATTGATTAAAGTTGCGATTGCCATAATAAATGTTAACTGAATGTCGGTTCTGTAATAAATCTATATATTTTTAGAATAGTCTCAAAGAGTATTTCTGTATCATCTTGCGAACTCAAATTCTGGGGGGTATTCCGCACCCTTATAATATCCGGAAGGTTACAGTCTAGTTAAACTTATTAAAAGTACTATCTGGAGCACGGTAACATCTTTAGACCGTTTCTTTCCTTTAGGGAGAGGTAGTCTGACGTTTAGACCCAATTAAGCGTCTTATGGGATCCGGCTACCACTAACTTTAGTTGAGGGTAAACGTCTGGGGAATACGCCTGATCTGGGGTAGTCCAAAAGGGCAAGGACTTGTAATTATCCCTTCACTGTGGTAGAGAATTCCACAGGTTCACCACCCTCTGAGTGAAGAAATTTCTCCTCATCTCAGTCCTAAATGTCCTACCCCATATCCTGAGACTGTGATCCCTTGTTCTGGAGCCCCCAGCCAGGGGAAACATCCTCCCTGCATCCAGTCTATCTAGCCCTGTCAGAATTTTATACGTTTCAATGAGATCCCCTCTCATTCTACTAAACTCTAGTGAAGACAGGCCTAGTCGAACCAATCTTTCCTCATACGACAGTCCTTCCATCCCAGGAATCAGTCTGATGAACATTCGCTGCACTCCCTCAATGGCAAGTATATCCTTTCTTAGGGAAGGAGACCAAAACTGCACACAGTACTCCAGGTGTGGTCTCACCAAGGCCCTGTATAACTGTAGTAAAACATCCTTGCTCCTGTATTCAAATCCTCTTGCAATGAAGGCCAACATACCATTTGTCTTCCTAACTGCTTGCTGCACCTGCATGTTTGCTTTCAGTGACTGGTGTACAAGGACACCCAGGTCCCTTTGTACATCAACATTTCCCAATCTATCACCATTTAAATAATACTCTGCCTTTCTGTTTTTCCTACCGAAGTGGATAACTTCACATTTATCCACAATATACTGCATCTCCAATGTATTTGCCCACTCACTCACTTGTCTAAATTGCCTTGAAGCCTCTTTGCATCCTCCTCACAACTCACAATCCCACCTAGTTTTGTGTCGTCAGCAAACTTGGAAATATCACATTTGGTTCCCTCATCCAAATCATTGATATATATTGTGAATAGCTGGGGCCCAAACACTGATCCCTGCGGTACCGCACTAGTCACCACCTGCCACCCCGAAAATGACCCATTTATTCCTACTCTCTGCTATAGCACGGAGGGGGAGGCGGGTGTGGTATTAGAAAATAAAAGGGTCATTGAGAAATATTTTTAAGTGGTGAAGTTTAGAAACTCACTTGTGTTGGGCGGGGGCAGTTCTACTGGATGATAAAGGGAACTTACGCTCTGGAAAAACAATAAAAAACTCAAGGCTTATCAATAGGAGGCGGAGTGTTGTGATATAGGTGCATAAAGGAGCCAAAGGGAGGACCAATACAGTCACTTTTGCAGCACTTTATGTCCCTTTTTATCTTATACATTTCCTTTAACATATATTTGAGCAGACAACTGACGCTTACAATTGTCAAGATGAAATTGATCCACATTATCCTTGTCGCTCTTTGTGCAAGGCAAGATATATTTGTCCTTGCATCGATCCAATTGATCAGAAGAGTGAAGAGCCCATTAAACCAATTTAATAAATATAATCATACTGTGAACTGGAAATTCACGTCTCAAAGAACAGCCACACACTACATTGCAGCCACACTGCTTATTATACAATCTCACAAATGGCTTAATGGGGTCTTAATATACACTCTCAGTCTATGCCTAAAGCCATAAGACACTCTCTAAGCTCTCAGTTTGGTTGATTTGTGGGATATAGTTAATAATGTCATGCACTCTCTCTATTTTAGTGAGTATTTGTACGCTGAGATCCTTCCACTTAAATGGGCCAGCAATGCAGCCTGTGGTGCCTGTAGCACTGTAACCCACATTATTGGCCATGGAGGCTTGAAGCCGACTCCGTACCCTGTGCGCAATGCATTTATCAGTGCGATCCGGAAGTGCTTAGAGACGTAACGTAGGCTGTGTATAAGGCTTACTGCACCTGCTTTTTATTTGAATTACGGTAAAGCCCCACAATGCACCTGAACAGTGGCCATCCAGGACAAAGCAGCCCGCCTGACGAGCACCCCATCCACCACCTTAAACGCTCATCCCTCCACCACCGGCGCCCCCTGGCTGCAGTGTGTACCATCTACAAGATGCACTGCAGCAACTCGCCAAGGCTTCTTCGGCAGCACCTCCCAAACCCGCGACCTCTTCCACCTAGAAGGACAAGGGCAGCAGGCGCACGGGAACACCACCACCTCCAAGTTCCCTTTCAAGTCACACACCATCCTGACTTGGAAATATATCGGCCGCTTCTTCATCGTCGCTGGGTCAAAATCCTGGAATTCGCTCCGTAACAGCACTGTGGGAGTACCTTCACCATGTGGACTGCGGCGGTTCAAGAAGGTGGCTCACCACCACCTTCTGAAGGACAATTAGGGATGGGCAATAAATGCTGGCCTTGCCAGCGACGCCCACATCCCAGGAATGAATAAAAAAAATTTGAAATGGACGCTCAACGGTCCTTTACTTACCTCCTTAAAGGGGGTCGTTCAAAAAAATATGATTGCCACTCCCTGCTGTTTATTTTTTTTTCCTCTTCGATTAATGGTTCTTTGCTACAGAACTGAGTAATCGTCAGCTTTTTGGTTTGCTGCTAAGGGCACGTAGGGACCCGGCTTCTTAAAGCTGCACTACCCTCTGCTACCTCGGCCTCTTGGCTCAAGGATATTTCATAGTGTGCTGCCTATGGCTGTTTGTCTGGGCATAGATCCATTGTTGAAAGGTTCTGGAGGAGGCTGAGGATGAAATAATGCTGAACATGTATGGCAGCATCTAATGCACTTATTTGTCACCTGCCTGTACAGGCTTATGCGGGAAAACCACCTGCATGCCTCGGCAATTAATCCCCAAGGAAGCCATCACAGGAGTGAAATAGTGAAAGGCCCCTAACAGTAAAGTGGGCCAATTTATGCACGCTCCCTACTGATTGCCTTCAAAACATAATTTTACAGGTTTTGATAGCTGGGGCCGATTTCATTTCTGCAATATTACATTTCCAAAGGAGTTGTACAAGTGACCAAAGTTTGAGTTATTATTAAAAAGAAGTCAGGTTGATTGCCATGACTGAGCCTGCTGCAACTCTGGGGTATTGTGCTACAGGGAAATAACTGCTACAGATTGCTACTTGCATTGGCAGGAGTTGATAAATACACACTTGAAGCATACAATCAAATTACAGCAGCAAACAAGGACAGAACCGTAAATGCAATAAATAACTACAAAGGGGAATTTCTTTAGTATTCAGAATGATGTGCATGGAAAAATATTCCACGGAGCAGATTTTCACCCCATTGCACACATTTCAAAGAGCCTGCCTGATTTTTATTCTATTTAATTCGATGGAATGAAAATCAGGCTGGATCTATAAGGCATGTGCATTCCTCCCCATTAGATAATCGATGGGTGGGGCGGGGGCGGGGCCGGGGAGACAAAAATCTACCTCGATAACCTCTATAAATCTACCTCACGCATCACCCCTGTGATCACTGACCTACATTGGCTTCCGGTTAAGCAACGCCTCGATTTTTAGAATTCTCATCCTTGTTTCCAAATCCCTCCATGGCCTCACTCCCTCCCTATCTCTGTAATCTCCTCCAGCCCCACAAACCCTCCGAGATCTCTGCGCTCCTCTAATTCTGGCCTCTTGAGCGTCCCCGATTTTAATCGCACCAATACTGGCGGCCGTGCTTTCAGCTTCCTGGGCCCTGAGCTCTGGAATTCCCTCCCTAAACCTCTCCGCCTCTCTACCTCGCTTTCCTCCCCATAAGACTCTCCTTTAAACCTCATCTGCCCTAATATCTCCTTATGTGGCTCGGTGTCAAATTTTGTTTTATGACGCTCCTGTGAAGCGCCTCTGGGACGTTTTACTACTTTAAAGGTGCTGTATAAAGACATGTTGTTATTGTTATAATTCCGACAAATCTGAAACACCAACATCAAAAGGGACCATTTTGTTCCTGGTACAGCGGAATCGTGTTATAACAATTAAAATCTGCGTCCCGAAGCAACAGCCCCTCTCGTACTATGTCGTAGCATTTTGCAATTGTTTCCAGTGATCTCTGCTGTTCCTCTGTAGTGATCACTATAGTGGCAGTTTCCCATTAAGATAGTGGCAATATAGTTACTCTGCACAATCCAGCACATGAATGAGTGATGACTTTACCACTGAGCTGCTAATTGTCCTTAATTTATGGCTGCATATAGCGACTCCACTATTCGTGGCCAGAATGGAGATGTTTGGTTAATTGCCGCACTGCTGTAAGTGACTGGGATTGATTTTACGCACATCATTTTTATGTAACTATCCTCCGCTCGTTGCATTTTTGCTGGAGACACCGCCTTTGCTTTTGCCGAGAGGTGTTGCTGTAGTTTCGGTCATGAGTCTGCTTGCTGTACTTCGTAGAGACTTTTCAAAAAAATAGATTCTGTAGACTGTTTGGTGTAGTGCGCTGTTTAAATAGACGCTGCTTAGTAAATAGAATATTTGCTGTGAGTCCTGCCGTAACTCCTGCCCCGCCTCCAACTCAATGACAGACACTGTGGTGACAATAGGAGACACGTTGTTAACTTATTACTGTACCTGCAAAGGATGTTGAGGATGTTTCAATGATGACCTGCTGAGCAATGCTGCTTAGCATTCGCCAACAACAAAACAGTGCTCCAATTAGAACGTTGATTTTGCGTTGAGAACCAAGGATGGAACACTATAACAGTACTAACATTCTGATAGCACAGTGGGCGCAGAAGACGAGCAGCAATTTAACCAGCTGTTTAAATTGGTGGTGAGGGCTGAGCAGGACTGCTTATCGATACTGTATGCATTGTGGATCATAGGACCAGCAATACACCTTCTGATACACAAAAGTCAGTTAGTTACAGGATTCTGGCTTATATTGCCAAATCAGTTGAGTTCAATTCCCCAGGAGTCATGTTGAAGCCATAGTGTGTGCTGGTCAGGCTACACCAGGAGTACGGTGTACAATACAGCTTACTGCAACATAAGGGAGCAATTCAGACCCCAGAGGCACTACAGAGCAAAGTAACTAGGCAGTAAGAGAGAAGTGCTATGGACGCTAAACAGAGCTGTCTCCGAAAGGATTCTTAGAGAAAGCAAACACAAAATAATACTTTCAAAAAGGCCAGGGCAGAAGAGAAGGGGGAACATTTAGGAAGTTGCTGAAGGACGTTCTTGTGGTTTTGTGAGGGGGGAAAAAATGCAAAATTGCCTCAGGGGAATATCGGGTGTAATTTTCCGCTTTTGTGCTCCCAGTGCAGAATGTTGCATGCCATGACCGCATATTGGCATATTGGACTTGGAGGATATCGTGCCTGTTATGCAATCATTCAATTAACAGTATTGAATGGAAAATCAGGTGGGCTGTGTAATAAGTTATATAGTCACGAGTAAATCCAATAGGGAATTCTGGAGAAACTTAGAGAATGGTTAGAATGTGGAACTCGCCACCACAAGGAGTAGTTGAAGCGAATAGCATAGATCCATATAAGGGAATGCTGGATAAACACATAAGGGAGAAAGGAATAGAAGGTTCTGCTGATAGAGTTAGATGAAGAGGGGTGGGAGGAGACTGGTGTGGAGCATAAAAACTGGCATAGACCAGTTGGGCCGAATGGCCTTTTTCTGTGCTGTACATTTTATGTAATTCTATGTATCCTCTGAGCCCCATATTCCAATGTGTACTTTTGTTATACAATGCTCTGCAGCCGGAACGGAAAAAAATACCCTTTGTTCCTAGTTCTATTTGTAAATATTTCAGCAGTACCGATGTCAAGGTTAGTCTTAAAAATGATTGCGCTGTATTGCATGCAGCACTATGTTGTGGTGCACATCAATACATATTCTACTGTGTAGCTATTCAGCTGCACTTGAATATAAATTCCATTCCAGTGATCAGCCAGCAAGTAGTTCCTCAGCAGCCATTATGTCAAGCATAGGTTCGTATATGAGGCTGCCGCCAACTCTATCCCATTTGGTATGTGTCTCGTGTGTAAGGTCCTGATCTCGTGTCTTTGTGCAAGGCCCATTTCGGCTGGCGAACAACTAATTTGTGAACCGAAGAAGTATTGGCCTTGTGAAGAGGATTCCACTGTGTGGATTGTGTGCCTGTGCAGAAAATTTAATTACTGGAGGCACTCGGGTTCAGATGTAGGGGCAATATTGGAGTGATAGAATTATTATACGTCAAAAATATCGTTATTAAAGAGGTCAGCTAGGCCTAAAAAAATAATTGTTATGCAAAAAACGTCCTGATGACAGAGCAAAAGGACCCACCTGAGCTTAACTTGGGGGGGGGCCGGGGGGGGGAATAAAATTAAATTGCTGATCCCTAACCCTAACTTTGTATCAATGTAAGCTGTACGCTGGGTTACAAAAAATAGTTGTTGCAGAGTGAGATAACAGCACAAACTAAGAAGATCGTAACAGAGCATAGAGGCAGTTTCAGTGAGCCATTGCCAGACCCATATGAATATTTTGGCCCGTATTTTTCGATGCCTACGGGTGTGAACGCGCCGTGTACACACCCGTAGGGACCTCACAAGTGCCGGTTTCAGGCATGCCAAGCGCATGCGCTGAAAATCGGCACGTCCGATCTGTCAAGAATCCGCTTGACAGATCATCCGCCTGCCCTAGAGAAGGGCCTCTGCGGGTGGAGAGTTCCGCTTTCTGCAGAACCTCTGCCCGCTGAAATCCCTTAGAAATCTTACACCTGGTAAAAGCAGGTGTAAGGCCTGCTTTTACCAGCATAAGAATTTAAAGAAGTAAAAAAAAAATTTTTTCCACTCATTTATAATGATTAAAAAAGATAAGTTTATTGTTAGCCCTGTAAAAAACTTTAATTACTTTTTTCGAAAAATTAAATTTTTGTTTAAAATATTTAATTTAATGTAATTTTAACTCATTTTAAAAACGTGATTAAAAAAAATATATATTTAATGTTGTAGTGTCTTTTTTCAGTGATCCCCATTCATACTTTTGACAGATCTGTGCGTAGAGACCTGTCAAAAGTATGAAGGTGGAGTCCCTTCTCCCATTAGCTCGCCTGGCCCACGTGATCCCAGGGACGCTTGCGAACCGCCTGTTACCCTGGGATACGTGGGCCCTACGCGCGCGTGCCAGGCGAGGCCCAGGAGCGGAAGAGTCCGGACCTCGGGAGCCATCAGGTAAGGGCGTAGATTTTTTCCCGATAGGAGGCATCCGCACGCAGGATGCCGTGTGCCCAGGTGACTCGTGACTGAAAATCCCACAGCTTGAGTTTTCCCAATGGTGACATATAATAACTGAAATTCTCAATAAATCCACCAGAACTGCAATACCAGAATGTGAAAGCGAAGCCCTGATCACCGTCTCCAAGTAGATTACTTTTATTCTGGAAAACTGCCAGTTCTCGAATATGTACAGTACAATACCCAAGAGGAGTTTTAGTCATGCTGGATGCCTATTAACTCAACAAGCCAAAGATGGTGCAGCCATCTGTTAGGCAACTGGACATTGACAAAATATCTCAGCTTTCAAAACACTGGCCCGTATTTTCCGATTGGAGGCTTCCTGCATGCAGAGGCCTCCGATCTGGAAAAAATCTACGCCCTTACCTGAGGGCTCCCGAGGTGCATATACTTCCGCTCCTGGGCCTCTCCGAACTCGAAATGCGCAGGGCCCGCGTATCCCAGAGGCGCAGGCGGTTCGCAAGCATCCCTGGGATCACGTGGGCCATGGGGAGCCAATAGGACAAGGGAATCTCCCTTCATACACTTGACAGATAGACCTGTCAAATGTATGAATGGAGATCACCCCAAAAACACAGTAAAACATTAAATCAATTTTTTAAAAACCATCACATTTTTTAAATGATTTGAAATTACAATAATTAAAGTTTTTTACGGGGATAAAAATAAACTTACCTTTTTTAAAAGTATTTTAAAATTATAAATGAGTCAAAAAACTTTTAAAAAACTTTTTCAACTCTTATGCTGGTAAAAGCAGACCTTACGCCTAAGGATTTCTAAGGGTTTTCTGCGGGCGGAGGTTCTCCAGAAAGCGGAACTATCATCCACAGAGGCCCTTCTCCGGGGCAGGCGTCCGATCTGTCAAGAGCAGTCTTGACAGATCGGATGCCTGAAACCGGCATTTCCGATGTCCCTACGGGTGTGTACACAACTCGTACACACCCGTAGGCAACAGAATATACAGCCCATTATATCTGAAGGGAAGGAACACAAAATACCAACATCGAGACAGTAAACAGAGCAAAATATTGCAGATGCTGGAAATCGGAAATAAAAACAGAAAATGCTGGAAATACTCAGCATCTGTGGCAAGAGGAAGGTTGGTTGAATGACATTCCATCAGAACTGGAAGATGTTACGATGGAATTATAGCATGGAACAGGGCCAGGGAAAAGGAGACGGGTAGAAAAAAGAAAAGTATGGTCTGCGATTAGGTTGATGATAGAAGTGATATTGGTGTAAGACAAAAGGAGGCAATAATGAGTTTAGAAAATTACAGATGTATCCGATACTCAGAGGATGTGTAAATGGCTACAGCAGAAAAGCAAAGGAGAGCATTGGAGTAGTCAAGTCTAGTGGCAACAATGCATGGATAAGGGTATCAGCAACAGATGAGCTGAGGCAGGGAACATAAGAACAGGAGTAGGCCATTCAGCCACTCGAGCCTGTTCTGCCATTCAATGAGATCTGTGTCCTAACTCCATCCATCCACCTTGGCTCCATATCCCTTCATTCCCTGGCTAGCAAAAATCTATCGATCTCAGATTTAAAATTATTAATTGAGCCCCAGCATCTACTGCTTTTTGTGGGAGAGAATTCCACACTTCTAACCCCCTTTGCGTGACGAAGTGTTTCCTAACTTCTCTCCTAAATGGCCTGGCTCTGATTTTAAGGTTATGTCCCCTTGGTCCAGAGTCCCCCACCAGCGGAAAATGTCTTTCCCTGTCTACCCTATCAATTCAAAATCCTGAAAACCTCAATCAAATCAACTTTCTATATTCCAGGGAATACAAGCCTAGTTTAATGTAATCTCTCCTCACAATCTAACCCTTGGCTCCCTGGCAGTGCTGCCCTTGGGAAAAATGGCACCCTGGGCGAACTTGTATTTTGGCGCCCTTTCTTTGAGTTTAAGTATGTCGTAGTATTTGCGAAAGTTTCAGAAATAAAGCTGTAATCTCAAAAAGATTTTTATAATTTAAATAATAAACAATATACATCTTATAAAATAACATTATACTAAGTGACAAATAAACTAAACATTAAATTAAACACTAAACTAATAAATAACAATAACAAATAAAAAAACTTTGTTCACCAAGATATTTTGAGCCACATCATTCTCAATAGACAGGAGGGCCTGTGAAGGTAGCCTGTCGTCTCCCACGGTCGATCGCAAATATGTTTTTATGAACTTCAACTTCAAGCAGCTCCGTTCACTTCTCACCACTGATACGGGCACAGTTAACAGGACCCTGAGTGCTATCCATGTGTTTGGGAACTTGCTCTTGAAACTTGAAGCTTTTGATCTTCTTGAGGAGCATTACAGTCCGTTGGAAGCAAACTTTGGAGATCGCCAAGTTCTTCGCAGAGGTCGATGCCGTTAATGTCAGATCCTCTTGACCACGGTTCCCCCCCCCCCCCCACCCCCTGACTATGGCGCCCTGGGCGGTCACTCACGTTGCCCACCCTGAGCCCAGGTAACATTCTGGTGAATCTGCACCATCTCCTTTCTAGGTGCGGTGCCCAGAACTGTACACAGTACTCCAGATGCGCTCTAACCAGGGCTTTGTACAGCTGTAGCAAAACTTCCTCCCCTTTATATTCTAGCCCTCTAATTATAAAGGCTAACATTTCATTCACCTTTTTGATTATTTTCTGTACCTGACTATTAGTGATCTGTGCACATGGACCCCTAAGTCTCTTTGAAACTCTGCTATTCCTGGCTTTTCACCATTTAAAAATTACTTGGATCTATTCTTTTTTGGTCCAAAATGGATGACCTCACACTTACCTGCGTTGAGATCCATTTTCGGAGACGGGCGCTGTTACGGACTCAAACAAAGTCAATAGAATGTTGAATTTCATAGCAAAAATAATAGAATATAAGTCAGAGCAGGGAGTGAACAAACTTTATAGTGCTCTGGTTAGACCACACCTTGGTTGCTAGGAAACAAGTGAGCCAATCCAGTGTAGATAAGAGCCACAAGGCGCATCACTAGTGTTAGGAGTTTGAGTCATAAGGAAAATCCCGGACAAATCTGAGATTTTCAGCCTAGAAATGTGGGACTGGGTATCCCTGGCGGTTCTCCCAATTGTCCAAAGTAATGACGGGATAAAAAGCACAACGACCACACATGCAGGAAAAGTAATAGAATGTCCTGCAAAATGCTTAGGTAGAGAACAGGAGTTGGTTAAATGGCAGAGGTGATATTGGCATGAGAGAAAAGGAGACACAATGAGAGAAATAAAAGATATGGACGAGGCACAGAGAGTGTTCGAATAGCTAATTGTGGGGGGGCGGGAGTTGGGGTGGGGGTGGGGGTGAGAGTGTGGTCGGTAGATAGGGAAGCATGAAAACTGGAAAAGCAGATCAGGCTCCAGAGGTCCAGGAGTTTGAGTCTCCACCTGAGCATTTTACAGGCTTTTCTTTTACCTCTGTGTGTGTGTGTGTGTCCCCCTCCATCCCCCACCTCTCACACTTCCTTATTCTTTTCCTTTTAAAATGTTATCCATCAGTAATATCTTCTGAGGAAGGCTCTATACCTGAAACATCGACTTTTGTTCTCTCTGCAAATGATAAATTGGCACCATAATTAGCTCTGAGATCGAAATGCAACCTGTTGTTTTTCCGGCTGTGTATGGCGAGGGTATTATCTGAATAGACGCCACCCAAATGAATTGCGATCAGAGAGATTTTTGCACTTGAACAACACCTTGAAGAAAAGTATTGAAATCGCTTAGGAAGCTCTCCTGATTGAAGAAAGAGAAGGTGCTTAATCAGCCACCTCATTTCTTGGCGAACAGAGCATTGGAAAATCACTCCATGTCACACACGCTTGAGTGAAATATTGGCCAGTCATCAGACTAATTGCAAATGAGAGATTCAACCACAAAGAAAAGGCTTTAATTAATCACCCTATGAGATGGATCCACCTGCTAATAAAAGAGAACTGCAAAACGCTCGGGAATAAAATTAAAAATGGAATCTTTTACCAACTTGGTCGTCACATTTTCTGGAGATGATGAAGCTCCGAGGTGCTGTTCTGAAATGATCAAGAAGTATCACTTGTACATTTTAAATAAACTCTAGGTAAAGATACACTTAAGTCAAAGTTTATCATAGCTGACTTTAGAATGGATAGACTCTTACAGCACAGAAGGAGGCCATTCGGCCCACCATGCCTGTGCTGGCTCTTTGAAAGAGCTCTCCAATTAGTCCCACTCCCCCTGCTCTTTCCCCCTAGCCCTGCAATTTTCTCCCCTTCAAGTATTTATCCAATTCCCTTTTGAAAGTTACTACCGAATCTGTTTGCACCACCCTTTCAGGCAGTGCCTTCCAGATCACAACTCGCTGCGTAAAAAAAAAAATCTCCTCATCTCACCTGTGGCTCTTTTGCCAATTCTTTTATCTGTGTGTTCTCTTGGTTACCGACCCTTCTGCCAGTGGAAACAGTTTCTCATCATTTACTCTGTCAAAACCCTTCACGATTTTGAAAGCCTCAATTAAGTTTCCCCATAACCTTCTTTGCTCCAAGGAGTACAATCCTAGTCTCTAGTCTCTCCAAGTAACTGAAGTCCCTCATCCCTGGTAGCATTCTAGTAAATCTCCTCTGCACTCTCTCCAAGGCCTTGACATCCTTCCTAAAGTATGTTGCCTAGAATTGGACACAGTACTCCAGCTGAGGCCTAACCAGTGATTTATGCAGGTTTAGCAGAACTTCCTTCTGAGCACTTGGACGAATTTTCCATCTTTCATTGGCAGTTGCACCGAACTGTTCCCTCTGCAAATTCTATTTTTCTGTTCTACTTAAGGATGTTCAGCCTTATGAGTCTGCAGATATCAGGAGGGAAACACAACCGTGCACACTCGTAAGATTCTGAAAAGTGTAATAGAACCGCTGCTACCGTGTGGAGATCGAAATTGCGAACGAATTGTGAGATGATAACGGATGGATTCAAAATGTAGGAAATCAGCAGGTGTTCTTTGTCTGTGAAGAGACAGAATGGCAGAAGTCAGCAGGGGGTCTTTTGCCTGGTGGTCGGCGGGGTTCTTTGTTTGAGGGGCCACATGGACAAGAAGGGAGAACATGATTGACAAGAAAGTCCCGCCCCCCACACACCTCACAGGAACAGGAATGTGTCATGCGGAAGGAACCCAATCAGGGAAGGTTTGGACTAAAACTGACCTATCAGAGGGAGGCAGAGAATAATTTACGATAACCCAGGGGCGGGAGTTTTCAAGATTCCGAAGAAGGAACACCGAAGGAACCAGGAGAGAACACACAAGAACACAGAAGACAATGCAGGAGGGAGATCACCCAGAGATGTGGGAGTATGTATGAAAGTCAGACATAAGCTTAGATGTTGTTAAAGGGGTACTTTTATGTAAGTTTGAATTAATAAGTTGCAGGCATATTTATTGCCGAGAGTTCTTTGAATTTATTGCCAAAGGTTCTTCTATGCACACTCGAATTTTGATCTATAGTGTGAATAAAGACCAATTTAATTGATCACATCCTTGTCTGTCATTGTTAAGCTAATTCGTAATTCTCGAGGTCCGAACAGTAACAAGAGAAAGTCTTACACACTTTCGAGGCAGCAAAACAAATTACATATTATATTATAAATAATGTGGTGTGCCTGAAGGTCGGAGTGGTTATTCAGCCTGCAGATTAATTTGTTGATTCGCAATGTTATGAGAAAAGCTTAAGAGCTGATGCTTGTTACACAAAAATTGTATGGTTTCTGTAATCAATGTGGAACAGTTGATTTCCCTCGCTGTTCCTTATGGATTACATTTATTTGTGATCCCTTACTATTTTTAAAAAGAAGAAATCCTCCTGCCTCTCCCTGTTGGGTTCCCAGTCGAAGGAAAGGCAACTCCATTTTAATGAAGAGATTGAATTTATGAATTATTCATAAAGAAACTTTCCTACACTTGCACTGTATTTATTATAGAATTATGCTCTTCATTTTTTTTTGTTTTGTGTGTTGTGAATGGCCGCTACCATTTAAGGCTCCTCCATTCTTGTTAACCCAAGTGGAATAGGAGACTCAACCTCATTTTTCAGCAATTACTATTTTGTCCTACATTTTTGTGCGTTTGGTTCTAATAGTTGCTGTTTTCCTGAGGGAAGTTTCTTCTATCTATCCATGGTTGCTAGTTGTATTTTTCCCTACCATTGGCTTTTATTCCTACCATGTTTATAATTGTCCTCTGATTAAGAATGTTCTAGGAGTTGTGTTAAGACAGAATCCTTATGGATAAAGTTCAGGAAACAGAAGGGGAAATAGCACTTATGCCCTACAGGCCACTAAACAGTGAAGATGAGATACAGAGGGAGATTTGTAGACAGTTCAGAGAGATAGGGAAGAACAAGAACAACAACAACTTGCATTCCTATAGCACCTTTAACATAGAAGAACATCCCAAGGCGCTTCACAGAAGTGTAATCAGACAGAAATGGACACCAAGGCAAAGAAGGGGTTATTAGGAGGGGTAGCCAAAAGCTTGGTCAAAGGTGGTTGTAAGGAGGGTCTTAAAGAAAGAAAGGCTTGCATTTCTATAGCGCCTTTCATGACCATCAGACGTCCCAAAGCGCTTTACAGCCAATGAAGTACTTTTTGAAGTGTAGGCACTGTTGTAATGTAGGAAACACAACAGCCAATTTGCGCGCAGCAAGCTCCCACAAACAGCAATGTGCTAATGACCAGATAATCTGTTCTTCTTCAGTGGTAATGATTGAGGGATAAATATTGGTCAGGACACCGGGGAGAACTTCCCTGCTCTTCTTCGAAATAGTGCCCTGGGATCTTTTACGTCCACCTGCAAAAGCAGACGGGGCCTCGGTTTTATGTCTCATCCAAAAGACGGCACCTCCGACAGTTCGCCGCTCCCTCAGCACTGCACTGGAGTGTCAGCCTAGATTTTGTGCTCAAGTCTTTGGAGTGGGACTTAAACCCACAACCTTCTAACTCAGGTGAGAGTGCTACCCACTGAGCCACAGCTGACACTGTGGAGGAATGGAAGGCGGAGAGACTGAGGGAATTCCAGAGCATGGGGCCAGGATGGCTGAAGAGGTGACCACCATTGGTGGGGCAAAAGGAGGTGGGATTCACAAAAGGCCAGATTCGGAGGAAGGGGAAGTTTGGGGGGTTTATAGGGCTGGAGGACATTATAGAGCTCGTGGGAGGAGCTGGGGGAGGGGGTGAGGCCATGAAGGGATTTAAACACAAGGATGAACATTTTAAATTGGGGGGACTGGGAGACCAGGAGCAAGAGTAAGTCAGCAAGGACAGGGGTGATACATCAACAGAACTTCTTGTGCTACAAGCACCAGATTTTTAGATGTGCTGAACATTAATATCAGGTGAATTCAATAACCTGGAAATAGACTGAGATAAAGACAGTGTATGGAGTCAAAATGGGGATTTTTTTTTAGAATGTTTCCTCGATCAATAAGTTTCAAGTCCAAGAAGCTTTGCTTGATTTATTTCTGCCAACTAAAGTGAGACAAATAACTGATGTGATAGTCGGAGAACAATTTGGAAACACCGATCAAAACATCATTAGTTTTGATGTGAATATTGAAAAGAACAATTAAGAGGCAAAGCCAAAAGCGCTAGGGTGGAAAAGGATTCTGAATCAAATTACCCGGGAGAAATCTTACTCGATTATCAAGGTATTGCTAATAACCTGGGAGCAAAAGCGAACAGGATGATGGATCAGCAATGGGAAATCTTCAAATATGAGCTGGATAGAGAAAAATATAGATATATCCAGATAATGTGAAAGAAGGTGCAACATAGGATAGAGTACCATGAATACATAGAGATTAAAAATAAGTTGAAAGGGAGGCATTTGATAAAGCTAGGATTAACAATACTAAAGAAAATCATGAGGATATGGGAATTGTAGTGGGGGGAGGTGAAAATGGAGATAAGATGAATAGCCTCCTTCTGTGCTGTATCATTCTATGAAAAGGGAATATGAAAAAAAACTAGCAGATAATATAAAAGTAAATCTCAAGCTTTTATAAGCATACAATGATTAATGAGGCCTGCTCAGAGATGGAAGAAAGAAAGACTTACATTTATATAGCGCATTTCACAAGCACCAGACATCTCAAAACGTTTTACAGTCAATGAAGTATTTTTGGAGTGTAGTCCTGTGAGGTGAAATTGAGTGTAGCCAATTTGCGCACAGCAAGCTCCCACAAACAGCACTGTGATATTGATCAGATAATCTGTTTTTGTTATGTTGATTGAGGGATAAATATTGGCTAGGACATTGGGGATAACTCCCCTGCTCTTCTTCGAAAATAGTGCCATGGAATCTTTTACGTCTACCTGAAAGATTGGTTTAATGCCGCATCTGAAAGACGGCACCTCTGACAGTGCAGCACTCCCTCAGCACTGCACTGAAGTGTCAGCCTAGATTTATGTGCTCAAGTCCCTGGAGTGGGACTATGAACCCACAATCTTCTGACTCAGAAGGTGAGTGTGCTGCCCACTGAGCCACAGCTGAAGGGAGAATGGAAAGGAAAAACAAAAAAGCAGAATCATTTTTAAATGGTGAGAGATTGGGAAATGTTGGTGTTCAGAGGGACTTGGGTGTCCTTGTACATGAATCACAGAAAGTTAACATGCACGTACAGCAAGCAATTAGGAAAACAAATGGTATGTTGGCCTTTATTACAAGAGGATTTGAGTATAAGAGTAAAGGGGGGAAAAATTCGGTTGCTTTGTGCCTCCCATTATAAGAGGGCGCTAATGGGGCGCAAAGCAACTAGCGCCCGGGCGCAGCGATGTTTGTGCTGCCCGCGAAATTGACCAGACATTTTGCGGCGGCGCTAAACATTACCGCCACGATCTCCTGCGACCACAGATTGTGACGTCAGTCGAGCGTGCAACGCCCCGGTAGCGCCCTAGACCGGATATTGAGTGGTGCCCCCTGCCTTTCCGCCTGCCGCTAGCAACGACAGGTTGAGGGGAGCGTTTTGCAGTCGGGAAGGGACTGGGGGAGCGCTATTTAAAGGCGACAGCTTCCTGCCTTTTATTGTCTGCGACATTTTTGCACCACACATTCTGAGAGAGAGAGAGAGACTTCTGGAGAGATTCAACGTTGTGTGAAGGAGTTTTGGGTACTGAGCAGCACTTTGCAGGTTCATTTTGATTTGACCTGCCTCGCATCGATTTAGAAGAGACTGTGGGGGTTGCACTCTGAGCTCTTTCCCTGGGCCTCTCCATTGTTCTTTCCAGCAGATTTGATGTGCAGGTCTCTCCAGGCCGAGATTCAAGGCTGCAATGAGCAGGGTGTGGATGGAAAGCAAGATTAACCATCCCCTTTAAGAACTGGCTGGCGCCAGTGTGTCTGTGTTCCATTGCTGACTGACATCACATGAGCTTCGCCCGCGCTCTGTGGTAGCGCCTCGCTCCTCGGTGTTAGCACCTTAAGAGAGGTGTGTAGTGCCTGATTTAGCACTCTAATCACCTCCAGGGGCGATAAAAGCCAAGTTTGCAGTCGGAGGCGATAATTAGCGTCAGGCGCTAAACTTTGCGCCCGGCCGATAATTACGCCCCAAACGGGGCGATACCAAATTTCTCCCCCAAGATGTCTTACTGCAATTATAGAGGGCCCTGGTAAGACCACACCTGGAGTATTTTGTACAGTTTTAGTATCCTTACCTAAGGAAGGATATTCTTGCCATAGAGGGAGTGCAACGAAGGTTCACCAGACTGATTCCTGGGATGGGGGGATTGTCCTATGAGGAGAGATTGAGTAGACTTGGCCTATATTCTCTGGAGTTTAGAAGAATGAGCAGTGATCTCATTGAAACATACAAAATTCTAACAAGGCTTGACAGGGTAGATGCAGGGAGGATGTTTCCCCTGGTTGGGAGAGTCTAGAACCAGGGCTCACAGTCTCAGAATAAGGGGTCGACCATTTAGGACTGAGATGAGGAGAAATTTCTTCACTCAGAGGGTGGTGAATCTTTGGAATTCTCAACCCCAGAGGGCTGTGGAGGCTCAGTCGTTGAGTATATTCAAGACAGAGATCGATAGATTTTAGGATATTAAGGGAATCAAGGGATATGGGGATAGGGCAGGGAAAGTGGAGATGAGGCAGAAGATCAGCCATGATCTTATTCAATGGCGGAGCAGGCTCGAGGGGCCGAATGATCGGCTCCTGCTCCTGTTTCTTACTTTCTTCTGTTCTGATATAACACAGATGATTTGGTCATTTATATCATTGTTGTTTGTGGGAACTTGCTGTGCGCAATTTTGTTTCCTATATTACAACAGTGACCACACTTCAAAAGCTCTTCATTGGCTGTAAAGCGTTCTGGGACATCCTAACGTCATGAAAAGGCGCAATTGAAAAGCAAGTTATTTCTTTATTATGTGGAACAATTCTTAAAGATGATTGCATCATGTTATTAAATCATGGAATGCATTGTCACAGGAAAAAGTTAAGACAAAGACTGTTACATCTCTTAAGGGAAGAGTGGATAAACATTTGAAACAGAGGAAGATACAGGGATATAGAGAGAAAGCAGGGTTGCTTGATTAATTTGGGATTGCTCTCGCAAAAGAGCTGGCACAGGCACGCTGGACTTGAAATGCCTCCTTCTGTGCTGTTAAACTTTTATGGTTCTGTGGTTACTGATGTTGAAGCTTGGCTCTGCTTTGTTCTCATGTTCCTTTTCATCTAGGTTGGGTGTCCTCTCCCCCCCCCCCCCCCCCGTCCCCCCCCCGACCTCTGACGGAGCTCCCTCAGTAGATTTTACAAGGTCGCTTCTTCATTATTTGTCTCCTTCTTCCTCTTGCTGGGTCTGTTGATCTGCTAGCTGCCTCTGCTTTACTGCGAACCCTAATGCTTGCTTCAGCCTGTCTATCTGTCTGTCTGTTACCTTTGCTGGGCCAGAATTTACTGATGGATTTCCTGTATTACCTTCATGAGGAACTTTTTGTTGCCGAATCCATTACTAACAAATTGTTATAATAACAACAGAAAGCGCTGGAAAAACTCAGCAGGCCAGGCAACATCTGTGCAGAGAGAAACAGAGTTAACGTTTCAGGTCGAAGACCTTTCATCAGAACTAAGAAAAAAGCAGGAAATTGCTGTTACTTTTCCATCTGTTTACACACTGTGATTCTGGCTGTGTCTTGCTTGTAAATTTTTCAGAATCGAACAGTTTTGCCAAAACCAAAAATACTTTCTGAGGATGAATTATTTTTACCCCTCCTATTCCTTCAGGGCAGGGGGGGAAATTGCTATATCTATCCTATTCAACAACAACAACAACTTGCATTTATATAGCGCCTTTAACCTAGTAAAACGTCCCAAGGCGCTTCACCGGAGCGATTATCAAACAAAATTTGACACTGAGTCACAGAAGGAGAAATTAGGGCAGGTGACCAAAAGCTTGGTCAAAGAGGTAGGTTTTAAGGAGCATCTTAAAGGAAGAGGGAGTGGTTGAGCGATTAAAATCAGGGATGCTCAAGAAGCCAGAATTAGAGGACACAGTTAATATTCCTTATTGTGTCCCAATTAAGAAAACAAAATCTCGGTGGCATAGTGGTTAGCACTGGTGCCTCACAGCGCCAGGGACCCGGGTTTGAATCTGACCTCGGGTGACTGTCTGTGTGGAGTTTGCACATTCTCCCCGTGTCTGCGTGGGTTTCCTCCGGGTGCTCCGGTTTCCTCCCACAGTCCAAAAATGTGCGGATTAGGTTGATTTGGCTATGATAAATTGACCCTTAGTGTTAGGGGGGGATTAAATATGTGGGGTTATGGGGATAGGATGGGATATGTTAGGGGGAATTAAATACGTGGGGTTACGGGGGTAGGGTAGGATATGTGTACTGTGGGGAATTAAATACGTGGGGTTACGGGGGTAGGGTGGGATATGTGTACTGTGGGGATTAAAGCAGGGACAGGGTACTGGATTTGGATGATCAGCCATGATCGTATTGAATGGTGGAGCAGGCTCGATGGGCCGAATGGCCTACTCCTGCTCCTAGATTCTATGTTTCTATTACTCCAATTAAACCGGCTAGATGGGAAATGTACCTATATTTTCCCTAATTCTGTCTCACTGCTTACAAAGTCTAATTCCCACATTGAAAATTCCTTGTAAAATTATTTGTCTCTTGTTTTTACCTCAAACTAATTCACACATTTATTCGTAATGCCTCCGCTTCAGTTCACCGCATATTGAAATAAAATCTAATCAGATTCTTTCACTAATAAGTTTCACAGAGACCCAATTACTGCCACCTTTTCTTTCAAAAGCATAGGCTCTCTTGCTTAGTAATGTTATTCACCTTTTTCCCATACGCTTGTCAAATGAAATAATTGCTGCCATGCCCTTCAATGGATGGATATGAATTTTATGTTGCGTGCAGAAAAATATTCCAGGGATATGTCCACTAACACTGAAGAAACTTCCATCCGGTCACGGATCTGCAAGGTTATGTGAGAACTGTTATCATAGAAACTTACAGCATAGAGGGAGGTCATTCGGCCTATCATGCCTGTGCCGGCTCTTTGAAAGAGCTCTCCAATTAGTCATAAGAAAATAAGAAACAGGAGCAGGAGTAGGCCATTTGGCCCTTCGAGCCTGCTCCGCCATTCAATAAGATCATGGCTGATCCTCTACTTTCCTGAACTATCCCCATATCCCTTGATTCCCTTAATATCCAAAAATCTATTGATCTCTGTCTTGAATATACTCAACGACTGAGCCTCCACAGCCCTCTGGGGTAGAGAATTCCAAAGATTCACCGCCCTCTGAGTGAAGAAATTTCTCCTCATCTCAGTCCCAAATGGCCGACCTCTTATTCTGAGACTGTGACCCCTGTTTCTAGACCCCCCAGCCAGGGCAAACATCCTCCCTGCATCTACCCTGTCAAGCCCTGTAAGAATTTTGTATGTTTCAATGAGATCGCCTCTTATAGTCCCACTCCCCCTGCTCTTTCTCCTTAGCTCTGGAAATTTCTGCTTTTCAAGTATGTGTCCAATTCCCTATATTGATAAATGCTCTGAGTGCAAAAAGAGTTTGAAGATTTTAAACAATTCTTTAAGTGATTTGGTTATTCCCAAAGAAAGACTTGGAACTCAATGAGCTGACTCAACTAAGGGCCGCTAGCTGTTTACTGACTTACTGAGCCGGAGAATCCATGGCCAGGAATTTCTTCAGTGCGGCTCCCACACTTCCGTCGTAACAACAACAACTTGTAGGTGTATAGCACCTTTAATGTAGTAAAACGTCCCCAGGCCTTCCACAGGAGCGTTATCAAACGAGATCTGACACCGAGACACTGAAGGAGATATTAGGACAGGGAGCAATGCTCCCTCTAATTTATTTTTGGGTGCGCGGTTCCTTTAACGGGCAGTGTGGCCCATTCAAAATTTTGCGCTTGTGCGAAATCTTCCTTTTAAAAAGAGGTAGCGAGGTAGGAGAGGTTTAGGCAGGGAATTCCAGAGCTTGGGCCCTAGGCAGCAGAAGGCACGGCCATCAATGGTTGAGTGATTATAATCAGGGATGCTCAAGAGGGCAGAATTAGAGGAGTGCAGGGGGGTTGTGGGGCTGGAGGAGGTTACAGAGATAGGGAGGGGCGAGGCCACGGAGGGATTTGAAAACAAGGATGAGAACAGATAAATCGGCAAATAGTGGTTGTTATTGTTACATTGGAAGAGCGGGAAGAGTGGGAGCAGCTCAGAGGAAATTCTTGGCCAATGGATTCTCCAGCTTATGTTGTTAATAAACAGCTAGCGGCCCTTAGTTTAGTTAGCTCATCGAGTTTCGAGTCTTTCTTTGAGAATAACCAAGTCACTTGAAGAATTGTTTAAAATCTTCAAACTCTTTTTGCACTCAGAACACGTATGAGGGAGCGAAGGAGTTCAACAGTTTTGAGGTTGTGGGAAAGAATGAGTTACAGTGGGAGGCTGTGCAACGGGTTTTGATTGCAATGCACTGGTGCAAGGAGGAGGAAGGAATGTTGGAGGGCAGATTGGAGTTTAGGAGAAACAAGCAAGTAAATAATTAGAGCCAAGCAACCACTTGACATTAACTACAGCAAACTAATGTGAATGAAACTGGCATAGAACGAACAGGTTTCTAAAACGAACTATGCAAAAGTGCTTCACCTAGCACTTGAGCGGCAAGGCGGTAAAATGTACTAATCTGTGAAGAAAATATTTTATTCCAGAAATATGGATTTCAGTCCAGCAAAAAGGTTCTAATTCAGTGAAGGGTATTGATTATAGAGAGTTTCTGATTGCCAGAATTAGTTTAGTGTGACTGAGTACCTGAAATATAATTAAATCCTTCACTGGAGTGAATTGACAATACATAAAATGCTAGACTGAGATTCTGAAGTAGCCTCCAGAAATAATAGTCACTAACATTCTCTCCAGTTACTTTGCACTTATTTTCCCACAATGTCTAAGTACCCAGATCTTGAGTAAGGTTACAACCACTTCGAGGGTATTTTTGACAGCTTTTTTATTAAGGATCCATGATCACACCTGCTTTTTAACAATCACTGCTGACTGGTATAGTCGTTCCGATGGCAAAAAATGATTGCAGTTACATTTCCCACTTTTATGACCCCACACATGAAATTACATTTTTTGATTAGCTCGTCAAGGTTTCTACGGGGCTGAGCAGACATCTCAAATTTTTTTGGTTAATTTAAATAGATCGTAGGGTGAAGCTACCGATTCTGTACTCCAAGAGGGGAGCCTCACTGGAAGGAGTCGGAGGTAGGGCTACAACACTGTAGCACTCGATATTCCACCTTGCATTTCCATTTGAGCAAGGCTCTAAGCTGGGACTGCGGGATTAGTAGATATATTTGTTTTCTTACCAATGATAAAGCTTAGCAGAGCTGAGCTGCGGATGGAATTCGAACCCCAGTTTGATCCAGATCATTTGGTTTTATTCACCAAACAATCTGCGTATCCATCCAGTTTGAAGCATTTGGATTCGGCTGGCCTGCAGCTATTACCTTGCATGGATGGCACAGTTTAATCATTCGCTTTTTGTCCACCTTGACCTGCAGGTGGTGCCATATTTGCAGCATCAGGGAAAATGGTAGGGTTGGTATGAGGCCAAATGGACCAAGTAGCCTTCTTTGTTGACACATATCTTCGAATCTTGTGGTTCGTAGGCATCTATTTCTCACTGTAGGCCATCTTTGTTTGGCTGTTAGAGAAAAACAACACATTTTCTAAAAAATAATTAACATTTTCTATTGGAAGATGGGTGTAATCTATATGGAAAGTGTGGCCTGGCATAGCAGCAGGACCTGTGTGGCTAATTTGGGATATTAAAATTTTCATCCTTGTTTTCAACTCCCTCCTTGGCCTCACTCCTCCCTATCTCTGCAACCTCCTCCAACTCTACAATCCTCCGAGATCTCTGCACTGCTCCAATTCTGACCTCTTGCGCATCACCGATTTTCATCACTTCACGATTAGCGGCTGTGCCTTCAGCTGCCTTGGCCTTAAGCTCTGGAACTTCCTCCCCAAATCTCTCCACCTCTATACCTCTCTCTCCTCCTTTAAGACACTCCTTAAACCCTACCTCCTTCACCTGTCCTAAAATCACCTTATGTGGCGTGGTGTCAAATTGTGATGATGACGTTCCTGTGAAGCAGTTTGGGACGTTTGACTATGTTAAAGACGCTATATAAATGCAAGTTGTTGTTGTTTTTGGAAATATTCTATTTTATAACACTTTTTGTACCTGTCAACTGGCTTTTAATGATTTGTGTACTTGAATGTCCAAATCTCTTTGCTCTTCTACAGTCCTTAGTTTCTCAACATTTAGAAAATACTCCAATTTATATTTCTTGGGTCCAAAGTGGATGACCTCACACTTGCCCACATTGAATTCCATTTGCCATAGTTTTGCCCACTCACTTCATCTGCTTATGTCCCTTTGCAACTCACAGCTCCCATCTGCACTACTTACTGTCCCTCCTAACTTAAATGTCATCTGCAAACTTGGATATACAACTCTCTGGGGTAGATCTTGACTTTGTGCAATAGTGTAAAACAGATGATATTGAGCCAGCAGCCTGTTGTACATCTCTCCCAATTGTTATTTCCATCGGAAGTATTTGTTCAAGTGCTCAATCACTCTATCCCTAATGGCAGATTCTATTATCTTCCCCACGACTGATGTTAAACTACACTGCTTAGAATAACATTACAATATTATGGGACATAAACCACTGTTGAAAGGGACACTTATTTTGAAAGCAGATTCCTCATTGGTGCAATTTTTGTCTTCGAAATACAAAAATTATAATTTCGATTTTAGACCTGTTATAGTAGCAATCAGAAAACAAGCCATATCTGGCTCATATTCATTCACTGTATCATTCTAGTTTATCATTTTGTAAAAATTAGTAATTTTATATATTACCATCTTAAGCAGTTTGGAAAAATCCTCTGGTAATTCATTTTTCAATGCTTTGGAAACTATTTCAGCCAAGTTGAAGATTCACATTACTGTTTTTGGATTGACTCTGTATTGAGTATAGAGAATAAGGTCCAAGCTCCAATTTTTTGTGCTCATTATCCTAATATCTTGATCTCATTATAAATTGATCAAAGAAGATACAATTAAAATAGTTCTCTGCTTCCATAATCTAAGTCTGTTGTGTCTGCCTGACTAAATATGTCTTATTTTGTAACCTAAGCAGCTTCAAAATCACTTACTGTGTTTTTTTCTCCCTAATTTCATCCTTGGCCTAGCTGATGTATTCTCTCCATTTCTATTAGTAGAGCTTCATTGTGATGTTTAAAATGTTGTGAAATTAGATTTTGTTAAAGCTCAGTCATCCTGCCATTCTCCAGTAGACCTATCAATTGAATATTTTTCTCACGGTCTTTTTATTTCAGTACGGATTCGCTCCTGTGGTGTTGCTCTTGGGACTGGAGCACAGTTGTAATATTTAGCTGCTAACCTGGACTGTCCTTTTAAGGGTATTGGCCAGCTACACACCGTGACGAAGTGACTTCAATCGCCACATTCTCAGCTCGACTGGCGGCTAATGGATCTCATTGTTGGAAGTTTCTCGGATTGGCAGCTACATGACTGCTCCCAATGGGGAGAAACAAGCCTATCAAAGCCTATCGAGGTCAGAAAACCCAACTTTCCTTCTTTTGCTATTAGACTACTTTTTAAAAAGATAGTTGAGTTATGATTAGGTCATTTAGAAGAGGCCACTCAGCCCATCAAGCCTACTCTGGCAGCTGTATCTCTTTCATCTTCATTTCCTGTCCTGACAGTGTCAGCCGTGGCTCAGTGGGTAGCACGCTCGCCTCTGAGTCATGGAGGTTGTGGGTTCATAGTCCCACTCCAGAGACTTGAGCACAAAAATCTAGGCTGACACTCTACTGCAGTGCTGAGGGAGTGCTGCACTGTCGGAGGTGCCGTCTTTCGGATGAGATGTTAAACCGAGGCCCCGTCTGCTCTCTCAGGTGGGCATAAAAGATCCCATGGCACTATTTCGAAGAAGAGCAGGGGAGTTATCCCTGGTGTGCTGGCCAATAGTTATCCCTCAATCAACATCACTAAAAACAGATGATCTGGTCATTAGCACATTGCTGTTTGCGGGAGCTTGCTGTACGCAATCAGCTGTCACGTTTCATACATTACAACAGCGACCACACTTCAAAGTACTTGATTGGCTGTAAAGCGCATTGGGATGTCCGGTGGTCGTGAAAGGTGCTATATAAATGCAAGTCTTTCTTTTTTTTCCCCTCCACATCCCATGGCCAAGACTGAGGCCTTCAGTTGGCATATTTCTGTGGCTGACTGGAGAGAGAGGAGGCTACTACAAGGCCCTCTCACTCCATTTGGGAGAATTCTGGGAATTTACCACTGCTTCCTGCGGCATTCTGCCATCTTCCACACGGCAAACACAAGACCAAGCAGTACGTGAAGAGGAAGAAACCAAAATTCTCCAGAAACCCAGCCATGCCCACCACCGCACCACCCCCGTCCCCCACCTCCCTCCTTTTCCATTTACATTGGGTATTTGGGGAGAAAGAAGGTCATGGGAGTTGGGAGGGAAATACATACAGAAAGCACAAAGTTACAACACGGAAACAGGCCATTAGGGCCGACCATCCTTTACCCTTCACAAGAGCAAATAGTCCTAATCACATTTACCCGCCCACTCTATTCCCACATCCCTTCATTTCTTTTACTTCATCCACCTATCTAATATAGAAACATAGAAACATAGAAGATAGGAGCAGGAGTAGGCCATTCGGCCCCTCGAGCCTGCTCCGCCATTCAATGCGATCATGGCTGAACATCCAAATTCAGTACCCTGTCCCTGCTTTCTCCCCATATCCCTTGATCCCCTTAGCCTTAAGAAATATATCCAACTCCTTCTTGAATATATTTAATGAATTGGCCTTAACTGCCTTATGTGGTAGAGAATTCCACAGGTTCACCACTCTCTGGGTGAAGAAATTCCTCCTCATCTCAGTCCTAAATGGTTTGCCCCTTATCCTTAGACTGTGACCCCTGGTTCTGGACTCCCCCGCCATCGGGAATAGCCTTCCTGCATCTAGTCTGTCTAGTCCTGTTAGAATTTTATAAGTTTCAATGAGATCCCCTCTCATTCTTCTAAACTCTAGCGAATATAAGCCTAATCGACCCAATCTCTCCTCATACATCATTCCTGCCATCCCAGGTATCAGCCTGGTGAATCTTCGCTGCACTCCCTCCATGGCAAGAACATCCTTCCTCAGATAAGGCGACCAAAACTGTACACAATACTCAAGGTATGGTCTCACCAAGGCCCTGTACAACTGCAGCAAGACATCCTTGCTCCTGTACTCGAATCCTCTCGCTATGAAGGCCAACATATCATTTGCCTTCTCAACCGCCTGCTTCACCTGCATGCTTACCTTCAGCGACTGGTGCACAAGGACACCCAGGTCTCGTTGCACTTCCCCCTTTCCCAATCTATTGCCGTTCAGATAATAATCTGCCTTCCTGTTTTTGCCACCAAAGTGGATAACCCGCATTTATCCACATTATACTGCATCTGCCATGCATCTGCCCAATCACCCAACCTGTCCAAATCATACTGGAGTTTCTCTTTAATCTAATCTAATTCCTGTACAAAATGTGGTGGAAATGCTAGAGTCAAGATTTTGATTTTTTTTTTTTTACCTCTCTCTCGCTCTCTTTCTCTCTCTCTCACCCTCGTTCTTCCTACCTAATGTAAGTTAAACTTTGCAGTTCCTGTCAACATAAAATCTTATGTCCTTTGTCACAATTTTTGTCTTACTTTTTATGTCAACATTTTATAAGTGAAAACTCCATTTTAACATTTTTTTAATGGAAAAAAGCCCATGTTCACATTTGTCTGTCAAGATGTAATTACAGGCTGCCATTAGCTGGTAGTTCAGGTAACATCCTCCATTTTATTTTTACACCCATATTTTTACCATTTAAAAAAAACCTGTTTTTTGGGGCTGTTTCTCCAACCATCTATCCAACCCGTTTGCAATTGGCTATTTGTAATTTCAGGCCACGGGCTACCCGTTCCCCTCCTGCCCTGTTTTCTTTCCTCATGTCTAGCACTTGGGTCTATCCAACGTGTAGAACCCATTTGTGGCCATCGGTTTGGTGTTGGGGTCATTCCTGATCCACTTGGTTGCATATCCTTGTTAATTGTGTTTGGGTAATCTTCGAGCCTACCACCATGGACTTCGTGTGGCCACATCCCAACCTCTGACGCCAACATCTCTGATCCGGCGACCTCCTACCCCTTGAGCTTTGACCCACCCTCATGACACACCCCATCATATTTGTCCACACTCTTCAGTCCCCCTTGGAGCTCCCTCCTTGGGGCCCAACTTGGGACTGGCTAACCAGCACTGAGCAGCTATTTTAAAGGCAGTATAATTTAATGATTGTTCCTCTACTTCTGCTCACATTTTATTGTATGTAATTTCAGGCTGTGAAATCCGCTCTCCCTGGCAACTGTCTGAGGCTGAACCAGACTGTTTGCAACCTTGGTATCATATCTGTGCCATCACTAAGTCCGCCTATTTCCACCTCTGTAACATCGCCCGATACCGCCCCTACCTCAGCTCAACTGCTGCTGAAACCCTCATCCATGCCTTTGTTGCCTCTAGACTTGACTATTCCAGTGCACTCCTGGTCAGACTCCCACGTTCTACCCTCCGTAAACTGGAGGTCATCCAAAACTCTTGTGCTCATGTCCTAACTTGCACCAAGTCCTGTTCACCCATCACCCCTATGCTCGCTGACCTACATTGGCTCCTGGTTAAACAACGCTTTGATTTTAAAATACTCATCATTGTTTTCATATCCCTCCGTGGTTTTGCCTCTTCCTATCTCTGTAATCTCCTCCAACCCTACAACCCTGCGTTCCTCTAATTCTGGCCTCTTGAGCACCCCCAATTTTAATCACTCCACGATTGGCGGCCGTGCCTTCAGCTGCCTAGGCTCTAAGCTCTGGAATTCCCTGCCTAAACCTCTCTGCCTCTCTACCTCTCTTTCCTCCTTGAAGACGCTCCTTAAAACCTTTGGCAAAGCTTTTGATCATCTGCCCTAATATCTCCTTAGGTAGCTCTGTGTCAAGTTTTGCTTGGTAACGCTCCTGTGAAGCACCTTGAGACGTTTTACTACTTTAAAGGCGCTATATATGTACAAGTTGTTGTTGTTGAAGAGTGATTCTACTAAACAAATAACTCTTTAATTGCCGAAGCAAACTAAGGGCAGCTTTATTTTATTTCAGTAATCTTAAAAAAGGCTTTCAGTATTTTTTTGAACATACTTTTCACATTAGTGTGTGAGTTGCAACAAAATCCACCACAGGGGAACTACTTATGACTTATGTATGCACTTGAACAGCTCGTATATTCATAGTGATAGCAAAATAGCATATCATCTAACTCACCACAGTAACGCCATAGGAGCCTAGTTTTTTTTATTCATTCATGGGATGTGGGCATCGCTGGCAAGGCCAGCATGTATTGCCCATCCCTAATTGCCCTCGAGAAGGTGGTAGTGAGCCGCCTTCTTGAATCGCTGTTCTTTGTAGCGGTTTGGTACAAGTACAACTTGCTAGGCCATTTCAGAGGGCAGTTAAGAGTCAACCACATTGTTGTGGCTCTGGAGTCACAAATAGGCCAGACCGGGTAAGGGCGGCAGATTTCCTTCCCTAAACGACATTACTGAACCAGGTGGGTTTTTACGACAATCTGGTAGTGTCATGGTCACCAATACTGTGAGTAGTTTTTCAAAAAAATGTATTCCAGATTTATTTAATTAACTGAATTTAAATTCCGCAGCTAGCTGCCGTGGTGGAATTTGAACTCATGTCTCTGGATCATTAGTCCAGGCCTCGGAATTGACTAGTTCAGTAACATAACCACTATGCTACCGTTCAAAATATATTAAAACTTTTTGCATATCTAAAACTTGGAAACTGCATAAACTAGAAGCTAAATAAGTACTTGAGGGCACAAGGAATAGAAGGATATGCTGATCGGGTGGGAATGCAGCTAGGCTGCATATGCCGACTCATCTAAGACAAGACAAGACAAGATGAAGTAGGGTGGGAGGAGGCTCGGGTGGAGCGTAAACACCGGCACAAACTAGTTGGGCCGAATGGCCTGCTTCTGAGCTGTAGACTTGATGTAATGAATTTTTGACCATTTCATGAGGTAGTTTTTGTTCATTAAAGACTGTATAAGTACTGCATAGATCAACGATTTTATTAATGGTGCACTAAAGATTTTGAGTCAGGAAGCTAAAGACAGGATTCGTGAAATGGAAAGTCTCAACAAAAGGGGCAGAAAGAATAACCAATCCAGAGGGAATATTCTCTGCCTCAGGCAAAGAAAGGCTCACCAGGTTAATGCAGAATATTTCCAAGATACGGTCGGTCAAACTATCTATCTATCTATCTATCTATCGATCGAAAGAAAGAAAGAGAGAGAGAGAGAGAGAGAAAGAAAGAAAGAGAGAGAGAAAGAAAGAAAGAAAGAAAATAAGAAAGAAAATAAGAAAGAAAATAAATGCTGGAAATACTCAGCAAGTCAGGTCACCAACCTGAAACACTGGCCCTGAAATTCGCCTCTCCGGCTTGCCGCGGGGGTAAGGATCGCGCGTGCACTTACCTACCGCGCCTGCCGTTGACCTCTGGGCCCACGGGAACTTCAGCTCCTGGGCCTGCTCCAAGTGCCGGCGCGCAGTGCTTGCGTGTCCCAGGGGCGCAGTTAGTGCGATGCGTCCTCTGGGATCACGTGGGCCATGGAGAGCCAATGGCAGCAGACCATCTTTCATTCATAGATTTGACAGGAAGTACTGTCAAATCTGTGAATTGAAATCGGCCCCAAAAGAACAGCTAAACTTAAAATATATTTTTTTTAAAAACCATCACATTTATAAAATAACTATAGTTAAATAAATTAACCACTTTAAACAAAAATTTAAATTTTTGAAAAAATTAAAATACTTTTTAAAAGTGATAAAAATAAACTTACCTTTCTTTAAAGTATCTAAAAAAGATAAACTTGTTGAAAAATATTTAAAATTATACTTAATTAACCACTTACCTTGTTGAAAATGGGTCTTGCGCCTCCTTTTTAACAGCGTAGTTTCTTCAATACTTACCCTCGCGTAGAAACCTGAAAAAAATCTAAGTTTGCTGCATGCGTGCAGCCTCTACTGCGCACGCGGTTTACCTAGGAACCGCCCCCTTCACCATACCAGAAGTTCCGGTTTCCCGCGCATGCGCAGTGCATGCAGGAAACCGGCACTTTGGGAAGCATTACGGGTGAGTACAGAGCGCGCACTCACCGAATTTTTGGCCCAATAACTCTGTTTCTCTCTACACAAATGCTGCCTGATCTGTTGAGTATTTCCAGCATCTGCAGTATTTTGTAGATATCTATCTATCTATCTATCTATCTTAGATAGACTGGTAGATAAATTGATAGCTAGATAGATAGATTGACTGACCGTATCTTGGAAATATTCTGCATTAACATGGTGAGCCTTTCTTTGCCTGAGGTAGAACGTTTTCCTCCTGGACTGGTGATTCTTTCTGCCCATTTTGTTGAGACTTTCCATTTCACTGACTTTTTTTCTGCTCCAGTGAGTCTTGTTGTCAGTGTTGCAATGAGTTCTATCAATGTCCACTTGAATGCCATTTGACTTTATTCAAAGCTCATTTCTCATGTTCCCTTCAGAAACTGGCTTCTCTCGCTCTGCTCTAATTCTTTCTCTTGCACTTCTCATCTTTCAGGATTTCTTATTGCAGTGTAAAAGGTTTTAAAACTTTGCTCGTTTATATAGAATGTATATTACACAATAACAATTAGAGATAAAACAATATATTTTACAGTAATATGAATGTATTTAAATATCTATATATGTTTATTAATATATTAGAAGGCTTCCTATATGTGTAGCACTTACTTCCTGTAACACTTTCTTTTATCACGCTTTTTCCATCGCACTATTTCCACCATGGTCAACCCTACAGGCCCTAAAGTCTGCGGGGGGTGGGGGAGGTGTAGGGGGTGCCTCCTGGCATTAGTGATGCCTCCACCCAGGATGTCCGCCAGTGACCCACCCAATGTTCATGGGGTCACAGAGAGGTTCCTTAATTTGCCTGCCAAGGGCAGGTGGCCATGCTGCTGGGGGATGGATCTAAGGTTCCTGGTATTGTAAGCATTTTTTAAAATTAATTCACGGGATGTGGGCGTCGCTGGCACGGCCCAAATTTATTGCCCATCCCTAATTGCCCTCTGAGAAGGTGGTGGTGAGCCGCCTTCTTGAACCGCTGCAGTCCGTGTGGTGAAGGTACTCCCACAGTGCTGTTAGAGAGGGCGTTCCAGGATTTTGACCCAGCGACGATGAAGGAACGGCGATATATTTCCAAGTCAGAATGGTGTCTGACCTGAAGGGGAACTTGGAGGTGGAGGCGGTGGTGTTCCAGCATGCCAGAAGTTCCAATGGAGGTAGATCAGCTGGGGAATGGATTATTAACCTCCCCCCACCCCCCCTCCGCTCCCCACCAGAAGCAAGATGAAGCTCTCCCCTTTGGCCCCATTGCACGATCCTGGTCTGAACCTTCAGGTGGGCTTCAACACCATAGGTTGTTGGGTAGGTATGCCTGGTCTTAACCGCACCAACCATACACAAGGTCCCTTTGTGGAACTCCTGGAATAGGGAACTCCCGCTTTTAGCCCGGCCCCCTTACAACAATGACCTTGTTTGGAGAGAGGAGGTGGCCCTGTCTACGTAAATCTATCTGGATAGCTCCGCACAAGGTTGGGACCTGTGTGCCCGTGTCCCAGCTTGGATTCCAGCTTTTCGGGCAGACTCCCGCTGAAGATACACCAGAACAGCCATGGAATTTTGAGTTCCCTAGCACTGCGAGACTGAAATTTCTCATGGATTCCCAATGCAACTCCGTTGGGACACTGGCAGAATCCCTCCGCCCCCCACCCCAGGAAATAGCGGAGACTCGTTTGTGCTGGTTCTTTGTTATTTCTGGGATTTCCAACTTGCCTTGTAACAGACAGAACCTCTGCCTGCCGCTTAAGAGTAAATGTCATTGGGGGAATGGAAGCAGGGACTGGCACTCTCTAGGTAAGAGTTCATTCTAGCGAGTCAGGACCCGGTGTATCTGTGGAGGCTTGTCCACGAAGTGAGTTGAGGCATCGGACCTGCAGGTGGGTGAATGTGGGTCCCCCCACCTGTGGGGTACTAAGCCAGGGTACCTGAATTTAGGGGCTGAATTAAAAAATATGTCTCAGATTAGCTGCCTTCCACAGTCGGGTGAAAGAAAGAACGACCAGGGTCGTGGAATGGGCCCAGACACACCACCCCCCATGCTCCTACATCCCAACACTCCCTCACGCTACTCCCATATCTCACAATCCCTATCTAATGTTTTCAGTCCCCAGAGCGCACCCTCCCAGTGATGCCAGATCCTGGGATTTCCCCTCCTATTCCTCACTCACCCTCTAACGCCCCCCCCCCCCCACGACCCCATCCTCCGGTGTTGCAATTGTGATGATTATAACAACAACAGCAACTTACATTTATATAGCGTCTTTTAACATAGTAAAACATCCCAAGGCGTTTCACAGGAACTGTTAGCAGACAAAATCTGATACCGAGCCGCATAAGGAGCTATTAGGACAAGTGACCAAAAAGCTTGGTCAAAGAGGTAGGTTTTAAGCAAAGTCTTAAGGGAGGCGAGTGAGGTAGAAAGGCGGAGAGGTTTAGCGAGGAAATTCCGGAGCTAGGGGCCTAGACAGCTGAAGGCACGGCCACCAATGGTGGGGCAAAGGAAATTGGTGATGCGAAAGAAGCCACAAGGAGTACTGAGATCTCCGAGGGTTGTGGGGCTGGAGGAGGTTACAGAGATGGGAAGGAGTGAGGCAATGGAGGGATTTGAACGCAAGGATGAGAATTTCAGATGAAGGAGTTTCAGCCACATTTCCAATCATTTGGAAAGTCTATGGCCCGTAATTTCCGATAGGAGGCTTCCTGCGTGCGGATGCCTCCTATCGGAAAAAAATCTACGCTCTTACCTGAGGGCTCCCGAGGTCCGAACACTTCCGCTCCTGGGCCTCTCCACAGTCGAAATGCGCAGGGCCCACGTATCCCAGGGGCGCAGGCGGTTCGCAAGCATCCCTGGGATCACGTGGGCCAGGCCAGCCAATAGGAGAAGGGAATCTCCCTTCATACTTTTGACAGATAGACCTGTCAAATATATGAATGGAGATCACCCCAAAAAAACACTAAAACATTAAATAATTTTTTTAAAAACCATCACGTTTTTAAAATGAGTTAAAATTACATTAAATTAAATATTTTAAACAAAAATTTAATTTTTTGAAAAAAGTAATTCAAGTTTTTTACGGGGCTAAAACTAAACTTACCTTTTTTAAAAGTATTTTTAAATTCTAAATGAGTGGGAATTTTTTTTTTTTACTTTTTTTAAACTCTTATGCTGGTAAAAGCAGGCCTTACGTCTGCTTTTACCAGGCATAAGATTTCTAAGGGTTTTCAGTGGGCGGAGGTTCTGCAGAAAGCGGAACTATCCGCCCGCAGAGGCCCTTCTCCAGGGCAGGCGTCCGATCTGTCAAGAGCATTCTTGACAGATCAGAAATGCCGGTTTTCAGCGCATGCGCTTGGCATGCCTGAAACTGGCATTTCCGATGTCCCTACGGGTATGTACACAGCGCGTACCCACCCGTAGGCATCGAAAAATACAGGCCAATATATTTTTATCTTTGTGTAGAATACTGGCAGTCACTTTAAATGTTAGGTACTGCTAGAAATTCCTCCGGCTGCAGAGAATACGTGTTACAATCCAGAGTCCATGTCAAAGGCATCATTCCTCAGAAGTATTTTATGACACTTATCTGCTTATTGTCAGATTAATACATTTTGTTGGGTAGAGACAAATCAGCTGGGAGTTGGCTTTGGACCCTGCTGTATATGGTCGCTCTATTTGGATGGGCAAACACTGTTTCCTTTCTGTCCTTCGATGTCTTGAGTGAGGGCTGTGAAGAGGGAGCCAATGATCCTTGTAGTCCATTTAATGGACTGCCTGATATAGAATTCTTATTGGCAGGTTACCAGTCATACTGAAGCCACAGGGAAAGAGAAGTAAGCAGCAGACTCCATTAAAATTTATTACTGAATTTATTAGTTCCAAGAACATGGAAGCAGTGCAAGAAGAAGTTTAACGACCTGACGCGAGTTCTCAAGGTGAGTGTGTTCAGCTTCAGATGGCACTTCCTACCAACTGCACCACTAGCCTCATCCACTGCTCAATTCACTGCTACTGACTAAGTAATGAAGGTACTGGTCAGAAACTATGGGCCTGATTTTAACTGCCTCCATGTGGCGGAAACTGGGTGGGTCGGCACTTAAAATGAGGACAGTCGCTTCCCCCTCTGATTCCGCTGCCTGCCCACCATGTCTCGATCTTTACCTGCTCTTTCAAGCAGGCGAGCAGGACACCCACAGGAAGGTCCTCCTTTCAATATTACTTTCAATATAATGTCATCAGGACCCAAATTGCAATTTCAACCGGAGGCTTGAGCGGGGAGCAGTGCCGGCTGCTTGCCCCTGCTCCCAATCCCTGCCGACAGCCTTCACTCCCGCTCCCGATCCCTGCCGACAGATCTTTCCCTCTCCTCCCAATCCCAGCCAACAGCCTTTCCCTCCTCCCGATTCCTGCCGACAGCCTTCCCCTCCTCCCAATCGCTGCCAGCAGCCTTTCCCTCCTCCCTATTCCTGTTGAAAGTCTTCCCCTCCTGCCGGTCTCTGGTGACAGCCTTCACCCCCCTCAACATCATGGCCCAGAGCTTTCCACCCCCCACTGGCTGCCGGGGACTGTTCACATGGTTCCCCAGATGTGACCTCCTGCCACCAGATGCCCATCCCACCGACCAGCCAGATAGTCAAGCTGGCCGCTGTCGGGCGGGGCTCTGCGTCGATTTATTTAAATGAGGCCCTGCCATTAAGATCAGCAGGACCTCCACGTCCCCGGTCCTTGCTGGGTTCCTCACCCGCTACCGGGCTCCCCACACCCTTCCCACTCCGCACCCACCCCCCCCCACCCTGCATGAAAATCGCGGCCTATATCTTAATCCAGTATGAAATTGAGTCTTAATACAAGAGATGCAAATGTATGTTATGTTCCAAGGAAGAATAAATATCTTTAATTACTGCAAATTTGCTATTTGTACTCACTGCTATTCACATATCTATTTACTGTCAATAAATCTGTTTGGTCATTTGTAGCCTAGTCCATGGTTTCAGAGAGTTAATACTTTCCTACTTTGTAAAGTCAAGGAAATTATGAGAGTAAATGGTTTATCGAGTAAGCCAGAATACAGGCTCAATGTAATTACACAGACATTGTTCTGGTAAAAACGCACACTGGTCCATAGGGAGTTGTTTTTGGTACAGAACAAGAGAAAGATGCCGTATTTTAAAAAGGATATAGAGGCACTGGAAAGGGTGCAAAAAAGATTTACAAGAATGATACCAGAAATGCGAGGGTATACCTATCGGGAAAGGATGAGCAGGCTGGGTCTCTTTTCTCTTGAAAAGAGAAGGCTGAGGGGTGACCTAATAGAGGTCTTTAAAATTATCAAAGGATTTGATATAGTGGATACAGAGAGAGCGTTTCCACTTGTGGGGAAGAGCACAACTAGAGGCCATCAACAGGGAATTCAGAAGAAACTTCTTTACTCCCTGTGGTAGTGAGTCCCACATTCTCACCACTCTCTGGATAGTTGAGGCAAATAGCATAGATGCATTTAAGCGGAGGCTAGATAAGCACATGAGGGAGAAGGGAACAGAAGGTTATGCTGATAGAGTTAATGAGGAAGGATGGGAGGAGGCTCGAGTGGAGCATAAACGCCGGATGGCCTGTTTCTGTGCTGTATATTCTATGTAATTCCAGGTAATAATTCCAAAAAATGTAACACCCATGATTTCTGCCCAGTGCTACCAAGCTCCGGAACCACCATTGCAGTGTTGTCCGACTTCTAGTGCACCTAAACCTCATGACATAGGAATGTAGGAACAGGAGGAGGCCATTCAGCCCCTCAAGCCAGTTCCACCATTCAATTAGATTAAGTACCGTAACTCCATCCACCTGCCTTGGTTCCGTAACACTTTAATATCTTTGTATAACTAAAATCTATCAATCTCAGTTTTGAAATTTTCAATTGACCCCCCAAGTCTCAACAGCTTTTTTGGGATTGAGTGTTCCAGATTTACATTAGCCTTTGTGTGAAGAAGTGCTTCCTGACATCACCCCGGCACAGCCTAGCTCTAATTTTAAGGTTATGCCCCCTTGTTCTGGACTCACTTCTCCAGAGGAAATAGTTTCTCTCTATCTAACCTATCAACTCCTTTAATCATCTTAAACACCTCTTAATCTTCTATACTCAAGGGAATTACAAGCCTCGTCTATGCAACCGCCTCATAATTTAACCATTTTAGACCCGGTATCGTTCTGGTGAATCTGCACTGCACCGCCTCCCAGGCCAATATATCCTTCCTGAGGTGCGGTGCCCAGACCGATGCCATCCTAATCCTGCTGGAAACTTGCCACTGGCCTCAAACTCAGTTTTGTCACAGCGATCCCAGATCTCAATACTGCCCTCTCACGCTGCCTCACCCAGAGACACCATTCTCCCTGATCCCAGGATGCTATCCTGATTAAAATAAATGGGGGTGAGATTGGTCTTGGGCAGTGGCACAAATGCAAGCGATGGCGAAACGCCAGCCCGTTTTACAACCCGCCTGATTGTCTTTTCCATTTGAAGTCAACGCAAAAAGCAAATCGGACTTGGTGTAAAATGGGCAGCCGGTTCGCTTGTTGCCTGTTCAAAACAATGGACAACGTGTTAAGCATTCAGATGCTAATATCACAAACTTTAGGCTTAATCCCCAAATTTTAAGAAAGGTCATCGTTGTGGTACTGAAGCATACAGACCGCATTCGGTAACAGTCCGTGCTGAACTAGTTCACCTCAGCCAAGATGGCGGTTGGAGCGCTATAAACAGCCTCGGGTGTGGAGGGAAGCAGGCAACTCGAGTTCCTGCTATCCATTGACCACCTGCTGAAAAAAGTGCCTGTTGAGGGGGCAGGCTGGTTCCACAATGCCGCCACAGTCAAAGAGGCCATCAACATTTGCAGTCCAGACCAGCATATGAAGCGTGACCACTTGGACTTGGCACCTGTGGATCCGGGTCACGATAATAGGAGGGAAGAAGAAAATTGGGGGAAGATTAAAAAGAAAGAATCGCCATTTTGTGAGTTGCTGAAACAACTCGAAATGGGAGCTCGTCTCCCAAATTCTGTTGTAGGAATATGTACATCATTACCACTTTGCAAAGAGGAACAGAGTGACCTACTTAAAGAAGACTTGAGTGGGCTGTGTGCTGGTTCCGGTGCCAGCTCCATTACTCAGTTGGACAAAGCATAAAAATTGAAAATAATGGTTAGTGACCTTTCAGCCCCCGTACAGATATAATGGCTAAGGAGCCTTTACGATATTTTGAGGTCTGCAATTACTGTTCATTTTATCCCGCAGAAGCAAAAAACTCGATTGATTTTCACATAAACATTTACAAAGTGCTCATGAGCTTTTCATCAGACATTTGAGACTACTTAGGATCTTCATATCTTTTGGAAGGACATCAGGTTTCAGGTTGGTCAGTTGCACTGAATGGTGCTTTTATCTTAATAATACTTAGAAGGTAATTTGCAGTTATGCATTATTAATAGCAAATACTTTTAAAAAAAAAATCCTACTTGGGGCCAAGGCCATGCTGGCAAGATAGCATTTATTGCCCTGAAGCTATGACGAGCCAACCACATAGTGTGGAACTGGACTCATGAAGGCCAGATCACCTGGAAAGAAGAAAGACCTGCATTTATATAGCGCCTTTCACAACCTCAGGATGTCTCAAAGAGCTTGAAAGCCAATTAAGTGCTTTTCAAGTGTAGTTACTGTTGTAATGTAGGAAACGCGGCAGCCAATGATGGGAAAATACGGGAACAATGCGAGAGTCAGAAATGGCTCTCAGCATGGACATTGGACTAGAATTTGCAGTGGGTAATGACGGCGCGCTAACAGCGGAAATCCTGAAGTGCGGTCAGTCATTCACTGCTCCGATATTTGCTGCTCTGTGCACACCCACTCACCACACCGGTCCCCACCATAGCCAGCAAGAACATAAGAAATAGGAGCAGGAGTAGGCCATTTGGCCCTTCGAGCCTGCTCCTCCATTCAATAAGATCATGGCTGATTTTCTACCTCATCTCCACTTTCCTACCCTATCCCCATATCCCTTGATTCACTTAATATTCAAAAATCTATCAATCTCTGTCTTGAATATACTCAACGACTGAGCCTCCACAGCCCTCTGGGGTAGAGAATTCCAAAGATTCACCACCCTCTGAGTGAAGATTTCTCCTCATCTCAGTCCTAAATGGCCGACCCCTTATTCTGAGACTGTGACCCCTGGTTCTAGACTCCCCAGCCAGGGGAAACATCCTCCCTGCATCTACCCTGTCAAGCCCTGTAAGAATTTTGTATGTTTCAATGAGATCACCTCTCATTCTTCTAAACTCTAGAGAATATAGGCCGAGTCTACTCAATCTGTCCTCATATGACAATCCTTCCATCCCAGGTACCAATCTGGTGAACCTTCGTTGCACTCCCTCTATGGCAAGTATATTCTTCCTTAGGTAAGGTGACCAAAACTGTACACAATACTCCAGGGGTGGCCTCAGCAGGGCCCTATATAATTGCAGTCAGACATCTTTACTCTTATACTCAAATGCTCTTGTAATAAAGGCCAACATACCATTTGCTTTCCTAATTGCTTGCTGTACCTGCATGTTAACTTTCAGTGATTCGTGTACAAGGACACCCAGGCCCCTCTGAACACCAACATTTCCCAATCTCTCACCATTTAATAAATACTCTGCTTTTCTATTTTTCCTACCAAAGTGGATAATTTCACATTTCTCCACATTATATTCCATTTGCCATGTTCTTGCCCACTCACTTAGCCTGTTTATATCCCCTTGAAGTCTCCTTGCAGTCTCCTCACAACTTACATTCCCACCCAGCTTTGTATCAGCAGAAAACTTGGATATATTTACATGTAATCAGTGAAACTGAGCAAAAATTGAGCTTTTCCGCGGTAATATCGCTGTTAAATACCCCGTTAAATGTTAATCCTTGTTGGATTAGGTGTAACTGGGGTTTTAACAGCATATTGACTGGTAAACAAACGTTCTAACCCTGAAAAACTAATTTTTATATTTGTAGAGTGTCAAATTTCTCCATTATGATAAAAATTACAATTTTTTAGATATTTCTACCTGTCCCTATGTGAGAGTCCCAATCTTTATTTCGCTCTCTGTAACATTTTTTTAAAAAGTCCGGATAAAAGCAGCTTCTCATTTCCTGGTTTCCTGTCTGTGAGAATTCTGCAATGTGATAGGCTGCTTAGGCAGCTTGTTGACATCACAGCAGCATGGCTCTCGGGATTCCCATTACAGAGCGCTGAAATCAATTGAACGTCGAAAAAGGCAAACGTCTCACCACAGGGATCGCGCGATTTCTGCGGGCAGCTTTCTTCAGGGCCAGCGGCGAGCACCTTTGGCCGAAGAGTGTAATTACAGTGTGTCAAGTTTACAGAGGCAACGTTCAAATTAATGTGGATGCTGAGAACCATTTCTGGCCCTCACATCGTTCTCGTATTTTCCCATCCGTCATTTCCTTCCTTACATGTAATTCTTTCCTGTGCAATTCATGTCAGCCTCTATTTTGTAGACTTCTCTCCGCTTGCTGCCGATGGCATTTTGTGTTCAGTTGACAGGAAATGTAAAGTAACCACAATGGATTAACTGATAGGAAGTGCTGGAAAAGAGTGAAAATAGTGCATCAAATACATCGCCACCATGATGAGGGAGATGTTTCTCTGAACCCACCCATTTTTGTCAGTTATGCCCCTCCTTCCCCCTCCCCCACTCCAAATCCCAGAATTGTCTCAACTTCTAGTAGTTATGTTTCTGGCACCTAGGGTCCTCATGGGTTATTTGATGTAGTGTAGGTCAGGATTGAGATTCAGATCCTTAAGGAAACGGATCGGCTCTTCTCTCGCTTTCTGTACATATTCTTTTATTTATTGCACTACTTTAGCCTATCCTTCCAAACCTCAGGTTCTTTGCTGTAACCATGGAACTAATTGCCCTACGTCCTGTCTACTAATAGGAGGTCATCCCTTTTTTAAAAGCTGGCATGGGTTTCTGTTCCACCACTCCACGCACTTTATTTGGATTTGAGCCCATGATGCAACCTTTGTACGAACGCTAGTCCACAAAATAACTAGCTGAGCACAAACTATCACTCGCAGGATCATGCATGTGTTCAAATGTCAGTCCTTATCTCCAGCTATCCAGAGCCCCACTGAGAGCTAAAATTCAGCCAACTGAGACAAGTTGATGATGCAGTCATTTTTTTTCTGTTCACAAAAAAGAAAGTTATAAATATCTATTTCATTTATGAGAGAGTATTCTGCAGCAAGCTCTGTAGAAGCACAAAAGAAGACAAGCTGGTTACAATTACATCATCCTGTACAGATCACAATGCAGGGAGACATAAAAATGGCATCCCCTGCTTATAGCCCAGCAATGGGACAGATTTTTCCCTGGCAAGGCATCTAACGGCATCTGCCGTTAGTTAGACTTGCCCCTGCGCCCTTCAGCTCAAAATGTTTTTGCCCACAGACTTGCTGAAAGTGCGAGCTGATAACAGCGCAGCGATGTTCTGAAGCATTGAGGTGCTGCAAACACGGACAAACACTGCGCAAAGGCTGCACCCAGGCTCTCTCATGACCCCCTCCATATGCTTATGGAGGGAGTCACAGCACGCAGAGAGGTCCTCTTCCCTTCCCATGGGCAGAAGAGACCTCCCCAGGAGATCAACGCAGCCTGGTTGCTCATTGCACAGGAGGGCACAAGCAGTGATGTGTTCAGGAGGACCAGGCTGCAGTGGCGCAAGCCTTTCAATAATCTCAGTAGATCACAAAACGCTTACTGCCAAGCCACACTCAACCTCATCCTGCTGAACCACTCATCACATCCCCATCACTCTGCCTTCCCTACACTACTCCTGCACATCTTTACTCACACCAACTTACCTTGCACCTCCACCCATCTCTCTCTATCTACATTATCACTTCCCCATCTCACTAGCCACCCCTCACACTCACCCTCATCCTAGTGCAATCATACCAACTAACAACACACAAGGGTAGGCACTTGGGTGGTTTAGCCAATGTTCATGTGAAGTTTCTGGTAATGTGTTGTCAAACATTGAAATCTTTATTTTAAAAACTTGAGTTCTTGGACAGATGTGTGTGCACCTTTGGAAGTGGCTTAGTGAGTTGCAGTGAATGGTGAGACATAATGGTACCCCCCGCAATGGTCATGAGTGTGAAAGGAATGGCTTGGGCATTGTAGGGATGCTTTATGGTGTTGGTGTGAGGTGGTGCCAACCTGGTGCATCATGTGGCAGCCAGGGTGTACAGCTTAAGTGAAGCAAATCTGGACATGGTGAGGCCATCGCTGGCGTCCCGGGCAGCAATGTGGTCAGGTGCTGATGCCCTGTGTTCTGTGCAGCATCAGTTGATTGCGGAGAAGGTTGGTGTGGATGTTGGTGCTGCTGGTGAGCCTGGTGCTGTTGGTGTTGGGGCTGATTATGTTGGGATTCTGAGGACCAAGGTGAGATTTTTTCAAGGACACCGATGCTGATGGAATAGATGGCAGGTGCGGTTGCGATGACAGAAGTAATCTGTCAATGTTGAGATAGGTTGTTCCAAGAAGGTGACAGTGGATAGAGAGATTACTCCAAACACTTCAAAAGTGCATACAGCTCAAAAGTGGGTTACAAATCATTAATGCTCCAGCTTCTGACATTGGAAAGTGACCAGCTGTAAAATTGTAGCTTTTAAACCACTTTTGCAGCTGTCACCTATTGAAAGAAATGGAGAGTTGTTCAGAACCCGACATACCTACCCGACATGATCCCCGTGCAATGGGAACCTCGTTGAAAACTTGGGAAAATGCTTTGTACCTGGTACAATGGTGATTAAATTGCTTTAAACACCCTCTTAACTGGCACAATTGCATGACCCGCCACTTAGTGCCGTGTCTGCAAAGCGCAGGCAGAACCGGCACTCGGGAAATTCACAAGGATGCGGGTTTAGAGTGGGATACCGCCCCGCTGTCAATCTTTTTGATTTTGACAGCGGACCCGCCTCCCAAACCGCCCTCTGAGCGCCGGCAAAATTCAGCCCCCAGTGACAGAGTACAAAAGGTCCCACATGGCAGACTGGTCAAAAAAATAATAGCCCATGGGATCCAAGGGAAAGTGGCAAGTTGGGTCCAAAATTGGCTCAGTGCTAGGAAGCAAAGTGTAATGGTCAGCGGGTGTTTTTGTGACTGGAAAGCTGTTCCTAGTGGGGTTCCACAGGGCTCAGTACTAGGTCCCTTGCTTTTTGTGGTACATGTCAATCATTTAGACTTCAATGTAGGGGGCATGATTAAGAAGTTTGCAGATGGTTTAAAAATTGGCCATGTGGTTGATACTGAGGAAGAAAGCTGTAGACTGCAGGAAGCTATCAATGGACTGGTCAAGTGGGCAGACAAGTGGCAAATGGAATTTAATCCGGAGAAGTATGAGGTAATGCATTTGGGGAGGGCTAACAAGGCAAGGGAATACACTATAAATGGTACGATACTGAGAAGTGTAGAGGAACAGAGGGACCTTGGAGTGCATGTTCACAGATCCCTGAAGGTAGCAGGACAGGTTGATAAGGTGGTTAAGAAGGCATATGGGATACTTTCCTTTATTAGTGAAGGCATAGAATATAAGAGCAGTAAAGTTATGCTTGAACTGTATAAAACACTAGTTAGGCCACAGCTAGAGCTCTGGTCACCACATTACAGGAAAGATGTGATTGCACTAGAGAGGGTACAGAGGAGATTTACGAGGATGTTGCCAGGACTAGAGAATTGTAGCTGTGAGGGAAGATTGGAGAGGCTGGGGTTGTTTTCTTGGAACAGAGGAGGCTGAGGGGAGACTTGATTGAGGTGTATAAAATTATGAGGGGGCCTAGATAGAATGGATAGGAAGAACCTATTCCCCTAGCAGAGAGGTCAATAACCAGGGGGCATAGATTTTAAGTAATCGGTAGAAGGATTAGAAGGGAGTTGAGGAGAACATTTTTCACCCAGAGGGCGGTGAGGGTTTGGAACTCACTGCCTGAAAGGGTGGTAGAGGCAGAAACGCTTGTCACTTTAAAAAGTACTTGGATATACAGTTGAAGTGCCGTAACCTACAAGGCTATGGACCAAGAGCTGGAAAGTGGGATTAGGCTGGATCGCTGTTTTTCCGCCGGCGCAGACACGATGGGTCGAATGGCCTCCTTCTGTGCCGTAAATGTCTATGATTCTATGACAAGGAAAGCATGGGGGCTGTACTGGCAGTGGACCTGGCCCTGCAGGATCTACAGCGGAGGGAGCGGAGGCAGCGAGAAAGATTGCAACATGTGTCCAGAGGGAGGAGGAGGGCCATTAGGGCTCTCAACAGGAGGCCTTACCCTCCGAGAGTATTCCGACAGCACTTCTACCTCCAATTAAGTGAGAAGCAGTGCATTAGAAGGCTCCAACTTCAGCAAGGATGTGGTCACAGAACTCTGCCACCTCCTGCAACCAGACCTCCAGCTTCAGATCAGGTTGACCATGGCTCTCTCAATGGCAATCAAGGTCACCGTCGCCCTCAATTTCTTCTCCAGTGGTACCTTCCAGTCTGCAACAGGAAATATAGCAAACATCTCGCAGTTCGCCGTCCATCGCTGCATCTGGGAGGTCACAGAGGCTCTCTACAGTAGAAGGGATTACATTTCCTTCCCCATCACCAGAGAGAAGCAGGACGAGTGTGCATGTGGCTTTGCCAAGATAGCGGGACTCCCCATGGTGCAGGGCGCCATTGACTGTACCCACGTGGCTTTGCGGGCACCGCATAACAATCCTGAGATCTTCCGTAACCGCAAAGACTACCACTCACTTAATGTTCAGTTGGTGTGCAACCACAGTTAGCGACTCCTCAATGTGAATGCCCGCTATCCTGGCAGCAACCATGATGCCTTCATCCTGCGCCAGACCAGTGTGCCAGCACTCTTCCAGCTATCACATCAAGCTTGCGGCTGGCTGGTCGGAGACAAGGGCTATCCGCTCTCCACCTGGCTCATGACTCCCCTCCGCAATCCCAGCACTCCAGCTCAGCACTCACATAATGAGAGCCATGCTGCCACCAGGAACATCACTGAGCAGACCATCGGGGTGCTCAAAGAACGGTTTCGCTGCCTTGACCACTCGGGAGGAACCCTCCATTACTCGGCTGAGCGGGTGTCCCATTTCGTCATGGTCAGCTGCATGCTCCACAACTAGGCCATCATGAGGGCCCAGCCCTTGCCACTAGGGACTGCGGGACCACCTCAGGAGAGGAAGAGGGAGAAGAGGATGAGGATAAGGATGAGGAGGAGAAGGAAAATGAGGAGGAGGAGGAAGAGGAGGAGGAGGAGGAACAGGAGATAGGGAGGAGGCAGCCACTCAATCGGCCTTCTGGAAGGGTGGTCCGTGACCGCCTCATCAGACTGCAGTTCCAATAAATTAATCCCCAGATCCTCATTGCTCACCACATCCCCATCATTCCATCCCTGTCGCAGGCCATATCACAGCGCAAAGCTGAGATGAGAGACACCACAAAATTATCCAAAGCCAATTTATAAATTTATCAATAATCAGTGAACACATATTTACAACAACAATATTAACTATTCACCCTTGTGCAATCCGTTAGTGACTCTCGTTGCTGTGCCTTTGCCCACTCTAATGCTCCTATGAAGTGTTGGCCCAGTGGCTGCAGCACGGCTGGTGGAAGGCTGCTGAGTGTCCATGCGGGAGACTTCAGATGGCCTTGCAGGACGCCCTCGACCAGCTCTGGGTCTTGAAGCCCCAGCTGTAGACTGCACCACCTCAGCATGGGCGGCAGCAGTCTGGGCTGGCTGGATGACAGGCAGCGACAAGGGCAATGGCGGAGTGCCAGTGGTGGGAGCAGGAATGCTGTCATCCTGAGAGAGGACAGCAGCTTCCTGCTCCACTAACCCACTGCCACTCCCCCGGGACAGCACCTTAGCATCACTAGCAATCTGCTGGAGCACAGATTGCTGGCCTGCTGTGACACCGCGAAAGCCCCGGTGGACAGTGGTCGACCCAGCCATGATGGCAGCAGTCAGAGCTTGCGTGGCATCAAGCTGAGACTGCATGAGAGCAGTCTGCGAATTGATGGCACCAAGCATAGACTGGATTACAGCACTAAGGCATTGCGTTGCTTCTGCCTGTGCTGTAATGGAAGCTGCAACATCGCCCATCACATGCGGCATGAGGTCTGGGTCGCCACGGTTTCTCTGGGAGTCCACCATTATTTCCAGACTGCTAATGATGGGCTCCATGGTGTGCACAGAGTTTTGTGCAATGTTGGAGGTGGACTTCTCCACGCTCCTTACCATTGCCGAGAGTCTCTCAGGCACCCTTGCCATTGCACCTATCATCTCCGTGTGCATGCCCATCACCCTTCTTCTAAAGGCCTCTCCAACGAGGTCCTCATCTGAGTCCTGTGTAGCAGAACTCGCCCTCCGGGGAGCTGACTCCCGAGCTACCCTTTCCCCCTGGCCTTGCTGCATTGTAGCATTTGTTGAAGCATTGACTCACCCTGACCACCCGAGTGAGGTCGTTCAATTTCTTCCTGCACTATGTGGGGGTCCTGGGGACCACAGTGCTGCCCGAGACCTGCTGCGCGACCTCCCTCCACATGGCTCGGGCCTCCTGCCAATTGCCGGATAGAGCACCACCCTCCATTTCTCCACAGCGAGGACCAACGCCTCCAATGCCTGGTCGCAGAATCTGCGAGCTCTCTCCCTGGGCCGTTGATCTGCCATAATGACACCCCCTTCAGTGGTCCGATTCCTTCTCCTTGGCCTTCTGATGCCTACTGAGACATCTGCAGGCCCAGCAATGCTGAGAATGAGGCTCTGCAGCATGATTGAACCTCCCCTTTAAGAACTGGAAAGAACCTGTTGCAATGATGACTAGTGACTAGACTGCACCTGAAATTGCTTAGCGCTTTGAGTCTAACGCCACTGACCTAGGCTGTTAGAGCTTGATTTAGCGCTCCCATCCTTTCTTTGAGCGATGACACTGAATTCTGCATGCAGCGAGATTCATTAGCGCCTGGCGCTAAATCTCAAACTTTTCCGAAGTTAGCGCCCACTCCTGGGTGATAATGAATTTCACCCCCATAAAATCACAGAATGATACAGCACAGAAGGAATCCATTCAGCACATTTTGCCTGTGCCGGCTGTTTGAAGGAGCTATCCAATTTGTCCCCCTCCACTGCTCTTCCTCCATAGCCCTGTACATTTTTTCCCTTCAATTATTTATCCAATTCCCTTTTGAAAGTTATTACTGAATCTGCTTCCTTTCAGGCAGTGCATTCCAGCTCATAACAACTCGCTGCGTTTAAAAAAAAAGTCCTCATGTCTCCTCTGGTTCTTTTGCCAATCACCTTAAATCTGTTGTCGAAAGGTCTTTGACCTGAAACGTTAACTCTGTTTCTCTCTCCACGGATGCTGCCTAGCCTGCGGAGTTTTTCCAGCGTTTTCTGTTGTTATTTCAGATTTCCAGCATCCGCAGTATTTTGCTATCGTATTAACTCTGTTGTCCTCTGGTTACCGACCCTTCTCCCACTGGAAGTTTTCTTGATATTAAGCCCCTGAAGTTGGAAACCTGCAGATCTCAGTTGATCGTGCAGTCATTGCAGAGGTCAAAAATACCCTGATCTCGAGCTCAAGTTACACATAGAATCCAGATCTAAATGTTATCAATCACTTTTTTTTTGCATCAACAGAGACTAACTTATCTATAGTGTAATTATGATAGTGGCTTTTATACCTTGCTAACCTTCTGGATCAACCTTGCTAATTCTAAACACCAGCAATTTCTGTTGGCCTTCAGAACCATGAACGGCAGAATGAAAGCCTTGGGTGATAGATGTTTAGAGAGGCTCGAACTTCTTGATAAAGACTGGTATGAGCTGGTACAGTGTGAGTACAGTATGGACTGTGTTTGGATTAATAAAAAGAAAGAACTTTCATTTATTGACAACCTCAGGCTCTCCCAAAGCGCTTTACAGCCAATGACGTACTTTTGAAGTGTAATCGCTGTTGTAATGTAGGAAACGCGTCAGCCAATTTGCGCACAGCAAGCTCCCACAAACAGCAATGTGATAACGACCAGATCATCTGTTTTTAAGGTTGTTGCTCGAGGGATAAATATTTGCCCGGACACCAGGGATAACTCCCCTGCTCTTCTTCGAAATAGTGGCAGCTGTGAGAGTAGACGGGGTCTCGGTTTAACGTCTCATCCAGATGACGGCACTTCCAACAGTGCAGCGCTCCAGTCGGTACTGCCCTGGTGTGTCCGCCTAGATTTTTATGCTTAAGTCTCTGGAGTGGGACGTGAACCCATGACCTTCTGACTCAGAGGCAAGCATGCTACCAACTGAGCCACGGCTGTGGTTGTAGGAGAGGGCTAGTGAAGGGAGCTTCGGGCCTAGGCAGCTGAAGGCACAGCCGCCAATGTGGGGTTAAGGAAATCGGAGATGGGCAAGAGGCCAGAATTGGTGGAACGCAGAGGAAAAATGACAGAAAAGGTAGAGCTCTGGTTCAGAAAGGGGCAATATTCGATTGTCACTAAAAGTAGAGTTGCGCATTGGTGATGAGGTTGGAATTATGGAAACTACTTGCTTTCCACTGAGTGAGCAATAAATCACAGTTTGTTTCCAATGGTGTCAAAAAGCACAGATTGCAATCTGCACAACATGGGTGAAAGCATATCCTATTTTTAAAATGCATAATTGTAACAGCTGTTCAAGCCCGACATACAACTGGCCACAAGTCATGCACAATGTTCGCTGTCTGTTCTTGCTTCCGTTTCTTTCATTCCCCTTCAAAACTTTGCAAATACACACAAACAGTAGACACAAACAGTGTGCTATGCTGGAAAATCTGGTCATTATCTGGTCGCGTATCTCATTGTTGTCTGTGGGACCTTGCTGTGTGCAAATTGGCTGCCACGTTTCCTAGGGTTCCATAGCTGGAGTTGTCCCCAACATCATGTCACTGATATTCCTACATTACAACAGTGTCTAACATTTCAGAAGTATTTAATTGGCTGTTAAGCATTTTGGGATGTCCTGAGGTTGTGAAAGGCGCTGAATAAATGCAAGTTCTTTCTGTAATGACAGAGGAGCTGGACAGCAGAATATAAAACAAGCCTTCGCTCAGTCTACCCAGAGATTTGCAAATGCTGAGGCTGGATTCCAGGATCCAGGCTCAGCATAAAACAGGTATGAAACAAGAGGATTATGATTGAGTGCTTTGACCTATACCAAGATAGAACACGTGCATTCAGATACTATTAGCATTTACGGCTGTGTTAGGACTTGTGCAAAGGCAGATTGAGTTTGAAATACAGCACGCCAACCGTATCTACCTGATGAGACAAAAGTGGCTAGGATTCCTGCTAACTTTAGTTAGCCAAGATAATCAGATTACCAGAAATGAATAGGTTATTGTTTAGTTCCCCTGATGGCTCATTGAATAACACTCACCTGGTGGGATGGGGGTGGGGTTAAGGATTGTACCAGTCGCTATATTTAACAACATTGTAAAAGATTTTCCTGACGATTTCCTAGCCTAGGTTTTACACTGGATTTATGCCATTGGATCTAGCAGAACGTAACTCCAGCAGAATGCAACAGGGACATCTTTGGGAGCCAGTCATAACAAATGTGGCAGGGGCATTATAATTACATTCAAATGACAATACATCATGCAGCACATCTTCTGTCATTTGCACCTTAACATGATGCATGCAAGGGATGATGTTGCTATGGGAAACAGAGCAGCCATTTGAGTTTTAAAGGGCCAGAAAGCCTTTGCCACATACCCCAGATGGAGTCCTAGTCAGAAATCGGGACCTCACCAACTTATTCTGATCCCGAAAAATCAACCAACTGAGCTCACGCTTTGCCAGCGTAATGGTCGAGGGGCAATTTATACCCCTTTGCCCACATTGACCTTGGTTTTGCTAGAGCTCCTTGGCGCCATACTTGGTCCAATACCACCTATGACGTTGAGGGCAGCTACTCTCGCCTCTCCTCTGCCATTCAGCTCTTGTCTGGATCAGGGCTGTGATGAGGTCTGGAGGAATCCAACCTAAATTTCAGTGAGCAGGTTATTGGTGAGTGGCTAGTGCTTGCTGGCAGTATTGATGATTTCTTCCATCACTGATAAAAAATGGTTAGAAAAGAAAGACATCTCAAAGTGCTTTTCAGCCAATGAAGTACTTTTTGAAGTGGAGTCACTATTGTAACGTAGGAAACACGGCAGCCAATTGCATACAGAAAGCTCCCAACAACAGCAATGTGATAGTGTCCAGATAATCTATTTTTGTTATGTTGATTGAGGGATAAGTATTGGCCAGGATACCGGGGATAACTCCCCTGCTCTTCTTCGAAATAGTGCCATGGGATCTTTTACGTTCACCTGAGAGAGAAAAGACAGGCTCTCGGTTTAATGTCTCATCTGAAAGACGGCACCTTCGACAGTGCAGCACTCCCTCAGCACTGCACTGGAGTGTCAGCCTAGATGTTTGTGCTCAATTCTCAGGAGTGGGACCTGAACCCACAACCTTCTGACTCAGAGGCAAGGGTGCTACCCACTGAGCCACAGCTGACATCACTCTCACAGCTTTGTGTAGCAACATTGTAAACGTATCTGTGGAGAACATAAGAACATAAGAAATAGGAGCAGGAGTAGGCCATTTGGCCCTTCGAGCCTGCTCTGCCATTCAATGAGATCATGGTTGATCTTCTATCTCATCTCCATGATTTCCTTATTTTAGAAAATTCATTAAGGCTGGGATCAGAGGTGGCCAGGGCCAATGAAACCAAATGCCTTCAGAAAATGAAGCAACATAGAAGGGGAATGAAGGGCGGGTGGGGTGGGGGTGGAATCTGTTTGACAAAAAGGGTTTATTGGTATGTTAGAGGAACTACAAACCATCCATGGAATGCTATGCAGGAAATATAAAATGGCGTTAGCCGTGGCTCAGAGGTAGCACTCTCATCTTCTGTGTAAGTAGGTTGTGGGTTCAAGTCCCACTCAAGTAGACCTTCCAGTGCAGTACTGGGGGAACACTGCATTTTCATAGGAGCTGTCTTTCAAATGAGACATTAAACCAATGACCCTGTCTGCCCTCTCTAAAAGATTCCGCAGCACTATTTTGAAGAAGAGCAGGGGAGTTCTCCCTGGTCTCCCGGCCAATATTTATCACCTCAGCCGACATCGCTAAGAAGACAGATTATCTGGTTGTTATCTCGTTGCTGTTTGTGGGATCGTGCTGTGCTCAAATTGGCTGTCACGTTACAATGGTGACTACACTCCACAGGTACATCCTGGGCTGTAAAGCGCTTCGGGGCATCCTGAGGCGGTGAAAGGCACTGTAAAAATGCAAGCTCTTTCATTCTAATGACATTGAAAGAAATGTGTGTTTGTTTTAATTGTACTCGTTGGTGCGTTTGTTATCTTTGCTCTTTTTGTGGGGGTGCTGCACAATGGTCAGAGATGAAGTGCCAGCCGTGGCCTGTGGCCGAGTTTTTTCAGCGCTCCTGTGCTGTGCATCAGTGAGCAGATGTTTGTGATGGATTGTTAGAGCAGGAAGAATATGCTGCTGGAAGCATCGGCCCGTTGTTTACACTCTGCCTGTGGTGCGAGATTAACACGAGGGGACTTCTCTAAACAGCTTTAACAGCAGGTGGAGAAAGAGACAAACTCTGAACTGAAGCAAAATTCACAGAACAACTACCTGGTGCTAACAAGGGCTACATCATCCTCAGGAGCACATCATCACAGCTTTCGTTTGGGAAACAGCAGCATTACTCTGAGCTTCGCCACGTCACCCTTGGGAAGGGAGCTGGAGTGTTACGAGTCATTTCTATTCTTTGCAGACTCGCCTTCTATCTCTATTTTATACTTTTATTTTAGCTTCAGTCGGTCAGCCCAGGAAAAGGCTCACCTCTGCAATGACAAGAGAAAACGCTGCAAAAACTCAGCAGGCCAGGCAGCATCTGTGGAGAGACCTCTTGTCAGAACTGGAAAAAGCAGGAAATGGAACAGATTTTAAAGCAAGTTTAGGGGCTGGGAAATGGGGGAGGGGATGAAAGAACAAAAGGGAAGGTCTGTGATAGGATGGAGGGCAGGAGAAGTAAAGAGGCATTAAGAGATATTCAAGGCAAGAGGAGGTGGTAATGGGACAGGTTGAGGAACAAAGGATGGCTCTAGATGAAGTGTGAATTGCGCTGGCAGAATGAAGGACAGCTGCCATGTGGGAGAGAAGAAAACAAGGCACAAACAAAAAGTGTGGATAAAAAATATAATCGGGGCCGAGGTTATGATCTGAAATTGTTGAACTCTATGTTGAGTCCGGAAGGCTGTAAAGTGCCTAAACGAAAGATGAGGTGCTGTTCCTCGAGCTTAGGCTGAGCTTCCGTGGAACAATGCAAGAGGCCGAGGACGGTGAGGTCTGAGTGGGAGTGGAGCGGTGAATTAAAGTGACAGGCGACCAGAAGCTTAGGGTCCCCCCTTACGGACTGAACGGAGGTGTTCCGCAAAGCGGTCACCCAATCTGCGTTTGGTCTCCCCAATGTAGAGGAGACCACATTGTGAGCAGCGAATACAGTATACTAAATTGCAAGAAGTACAAGTAAATCGCTGTTTCACCTGGAAGGGGTGTTTGGGCCCTGGACAGTGGGAAGGGGGGAGGTATAAGGGCATGTGTTGCATCTCCTGCGCTTGCACAGGAACGTGCTGGGCGAAGGGGAATGGGTGCTGGGGGTGATAGAGGAGTGGACTAGGGTGTCGCGGAGGGAGCGGTCCCTACGGAATGCAAGGGGAGGTGAGGGGAAGATGAGTTTGGTAGTGGGATCACGCTGGAGGTGGCGGAAATGGCGGAGGATGATCCGTTGAATGTGGAGGCTGGTGGGGTGAAAGGTGAGGACAAGGGGAACTCTATCATGGTTCCGGGAGGGAGGGGTAGGGGTGAGGGCAGAAGTGTGGGAGATATAACGGACACGGTCGAGGGTCGTGTCAACCACAGTAGAGGGGAATCCTCAGTTGAGGAAAAAGGAAGACATGTCGGAAGCACTGGTATGGAAGGTGGCATCGTCAGAGTAGATGCGGCGGAGACGGAGAAACTGGAGAATGGAATAGAGTCCTTACAGGAGGCGGGGTGGGAGGAAGTGTAGTCCAGGTAGCTGTGGGAGTCAGTGGGCTTGTAGTGAATGTTTGTCAATAACCTATCCCCAGAGATGGAGACGGAGAAGTCTCCATCTCTGCAATATATTGGTTTGATGGACAGTAGGCTGTCAGCCCTGCTTGGGTCTCAGCTATTGGTTTTTCCTGCTATATCTCTGCCAAGGGGCTAATTAGAAGCTCTTAACCAGAGCTCCCCCATGGTTCAGAGGGGACCAATGCATGTAACTGATTGCACAATCGAACTCTGGCAACAGGAGATGTCTGTCTGGGTTGGATTCCATTTGCCTGTGTCAATATTTCCACCAAAAATGAATTGAGTCAGTCATAAAGGGTTATTTGGCCATAGTATTCTAAATGTGACTAACCAAGGCCCTGTACAAGGTAAGGATCGGACATATAGTTTGATATTTACAACAATAAGGGTTTGCATTTATATAGCACCCTTTAACGTAGTAAAACATCCCAAGGCGCTTCACAGGAACGTTGTAAAACAAGATTTAACACCGAGACACAAGGAAATATTAGAACAGGTGACCAAAAGCTTGGTCAAAGAGGTAGGTTTTAAGAAGCGTTTTAAAGGAAGAGAGAGAGTCAGAGAAGCTTAGGGAGGGAATTCCAGAGTTTAGGGCTCAGGCAGTTGAAGGTGCCGGCTGCCAATGGTGGAGCAATTTTGTTTTTAAAATTTATTTATTCATTCATGGGATGTGGGCGTCGCTTTCCATGCCAACATTTACTGCCCATCCCTAATTGCCCTCAAGAAGGTGGTGGTGAGCCGCCTTCTTGAACCGCCGCAGTCCGTGTAGAGAAGATCGTCCCAGAGAGGAAGTTCCAGGATTTTGATCCAGCGACGATGAAGGAACGGCCTATATATTTCCAAGTCTGGATGGTGTGTGACTTGGAGGGGAACTTGGGGGTGGTGGTGTTCCCATGCGCCTGCTACCCTTCTCCTGCTAGGTGGTAGAATTCGCGGGTGTGGGAGGTGCTGTCGAAGAAGATGACCTAATCTCAGTTGAGTTGGCGGCACGGGTGCTCCAATTGACCTCAGCATCACTGGGTTAGTGACTGTAACGATCAGCCGGGGATTCCATAAGTCAATATTATCAAGGCCACCCTCCAGTAGGGTTTGCAGTAGCTGATATAGGTTCTGTGCTCCAGCACCCCTCACAAGGTCATGCTTGGAGCAACAGGTGGAGATTTCTGTATTATATTTTTTATTTTATTTTTGGATAGACAAGTTAAATGTATTCTAAAATTTGGAAACCGCTCAGTAAAAGCTCTTTGATTTTGTAGTGAGGGCACTAACAGACCACGGCAATAGGAGATGTCTATCTGGGTTGGATGTTCTTTGCCTCTGTCAACACCTATGCCCACAAATTAATCAAGTCGCATTTCATGCCTAGACCTGGGCGTTTTCAAATGTAAAAGTTTGTGGATTATCAAACAATGGGGCGGAGGGGAGTTAAATTCTATCACTTTGACGGATGAACCTTAATTAAAGGGAGATGCTTACTGAACTGTGATATCCTGGCATTAGCACCTTCCCCGCAAGGTGTGAATTCTGCTGTGCTCTCAGGATGCCCGTGAACTTCAAAGAACAAGGCTGTAAATTGAAAGCTGTCCCATAGCAATAAATCATAGCTCCTGTTACTCAGCTTCAGCCCTATCTGAAGAGCTGAGCTCTGTGGATTGGGCATTTTCATCATGCACATACAGCTTTGCATCGTGTAGCTCTGCAACAGACTGTCAACACAAAACCATAGTGTTGGGAAATAGCCTGAACCGTAACACCGCCCTCTTGTGGTTTGAAATGAAATGAGGGTGGGGTTTTTCGGTTGGCCCTCAGGTTGACATCAATCCTGTGCAAATACCATGTCTAGCACCAATATCAGTAGAACATTTCAACGACCTGTTTGACACAGGGTCAACCACACTTCGGCAAGCTCCTTCCACTCAAACTTGTGCTTCAGGTTCTCACAGCTAGAGGTAGCGATGATTTGTTTCCCTGAAAGTAGATTGGGGCGTTTCATGGCCACAGCACGTGGAGATACATTCGGATCCAAAGATTTAAGACTCCTGAGGTTGTGAAACATGTCCCAAAGCACTTTACAGCCAATGAAGTACTTTTGAAGTTTAATCACTGTTTTAATATATGTGAGAAGTCGCACAACACCAGGTTATAGTCCAACAGCTTTATTTGAAATCACAAGCTTTCGGAGCGCTGCTCCTTCGTCAGGTGAAGTGAAGAGATGCATATAGGCACAGCATATATAGTCAGAGAACACTGCCAGATGATTACAGTTAATCTTTCTAACTGCCCTTTATCACACCTCGGCAGAGAGATAATCACGGCAATCAAAGGTGTGGATGGTGTCCAAACAGGTCAGTCAGGAAAACATTACATCAAAGACAATGAGGTGGGGTCACAGCGAAAAATCGCATAGACCTCCTCAGAAGACAAACACGGGACACAACCAACATAGTACCCTACGTCGTCCAGTACTTCTCCGGAGCGGAGAAACTACGCCATGGTCTTTGTAGCCTTCAACATGTCATCGATGACGACGAAAACCTCGCTAAGGCCATCCCCACGCCTCCACTACTCACCTTCAAACAGCCGCCTAACCTCAAACAGACCATTGTTCGCAGCAAATTACCCAGCTTTCAGGAGAACAGCGACCACGACACCACACAACCCTGCCACAGCAACCTCTGCAAGACATGCCAGATCATCAACACAGATACCATCAACACACGTGAGGACACCACCCACCATGGTACATACTCATGTGACTCGGCCAACGTTGTCTACCTCATACGTTGCAAAAGTGAGAAGTCTCACAACACCAGGTTATAGTCCAACAGCTTTATTTGAAATCACAAGCTTTCGGAGCGCTGCTCCTTCATCAGGTGATGAAGGAGCAGCGCTCCGAAAGCTTGTGATTTCAAATAAAGCTGTTGGACTATAACCTGGTGTTGTGCGACTTCTCACTTTTGTCCACCCCAGTCCAACACCGGCATCTCCGCATCATCATACGTTGCAGGAAAGGATGCCCCGGAGCATGGTACATCGGCGAGACCATGCAGACACTGCTACAACGTATGAACGGACACCGCGCAACAATCGCCAGGCAGGAGTGTTCCCTCCCAGTCGGGGAACACTTCAGCAGTCAAGGACATTCAGCCTCCGATCTTCGGGTAAGCATTCTCCAAGGCAGCCTTCGAGACACACGACAACGCAAAATCGTCGAGCAGAAACTGATAGCCAAGTTCCGCACCCCTGAGGACGGCCTCAACCGGGATCTTGGATTCATGTCACGCTACATGTAACCCCACCTGACGTAGAGTCATCCAGACTCGAGTCGTCGTTGGCTTGTTCTCTCTACACAGATGCAGCCGGACCTGCTGTGATTTACAGCAAAAAAAGTTTTTTGTTTTCCATACAGACCCCAGCATCTGCCACATTGACCCCTTGTGACCCCACCTCATTGTCTTTGATGTAATGTTTTCCTGACTGACCTGTTTGGACACCATCCACACTTTTGATTGCCGTGATTGTCTCTCTGCCGAGGTGTGATAAATGGCAGTTGGAAAGATTAACTGTAGTCACCTGGCAGTGTTCTCTGACTATATATGCTGTGCCTATATGCATCTCTTCACTTCACCTGATGAAGGAGCAGCCGCTCCGAAAGCTTGTGATTTCAAATAAAGCGATTGGACTATAACCTGGTGTTGTGCGACTTCTCACATTTGTCCACCCCAGTCCAACACCGGCATCTCCACATCATGTTTTAATATAGGAATCATTGCAGCCAATTTGCGCACAGAAAGCTCCCACAAACAGTTGGTTTGAAGGGTAAATATTGGCCAGGACACCAGGGAGAACCCTCCTACTCCTCTTCGAAATAGTCCTATGGGATCGTTTATGACCAACTGAGGGCAGACGGGGCCTCGGTTTAACGTCTCATCCGAAAGACGGCACTTCCGACAGTGCAGCACTCCCTCAGTACTGCACTGAAGTGTCAGCCTAGATTTTGTGCTCAAGATTCTGAAGTGAGACTTGAATCCACAACCTTCTGACTCCGAGATGATTATGCTACCATTGAGTCACGGATGCCACCTAAATAAATGCAGTTTTAATCGGGGTCTGAAGGGGGTAGGCTTGCAGTTTTCCCGCTCGGTAGAAGCAGTGTTCATCCAAAGAAACTTGTGACCTCTCTTGCCCTGACTCTCCCACCCGCCCACTCCTTCTCTCCTGCAAGACCCTCCTGAAACCCTCACCATGCCACATTCCTCGAAGCTGGTGGATGGCCCTTGGTTGCCCGATCTTTGCCTGCCAGCAGCCCCCTCTGCACACCCATTCTGGCTGGGAGGTGGACCGGTGACACCTAAATGAAGCCCGGCGGTTAAAATCGCGGTGACCTCCTGCTGCCTCTGCCGGGCAGAAAATCAACTCGCTGGCGTGGTTCCCCATCAGATACCTGTTATCTTGACTACCACAGGGAGGACAGCATAATTGAAGGGTGTCCTGTATTTTATTGGCATAGAAATTCCTCTCCACAAACTGCATCTCCATTACAGACAAGTGACTTCTTCTTGATGCAATACTCAAGGGCAATTGGTGTGAGTGGTGAGGAGTGTTCTGTGATTTCTCCCTTTCTGTTCTGCCCTCTGTCTCTTGGGGTGATGCATAACAATACATATTGAAGCTGTAACGCTCACCAGCATGTTTACCTATACCGGAGATAGCATAACTCCACTGCAGTTTAGGAGCAATGAACGTCAGTGGAGAATTTATGATACCCAATAGAAAACAGCAAGAGTCGACATTAAGGACTGTTAACAAGCCCTTAATTGGAATTGGTAAGCAGTAGATTTTAAAATAACATTAGCGTATTAATGTTAGTTAATGCTTCTTCACAGGGAAAACATAGAACAACACTAAAATTGACGGCTGATGCTTTCTTCAGTTGTCCTCTCACTTTAATACCAACCTCTATGGAATTACATAGAATTACAGAGAATATACAGCACAGAAACAGGCCATTAGGCCCAACCAGTCCATGCCGGCGTTTATGCTCCACTCGAGCCTCCTCCCGTCTTTCCTCGTCTAACTCTGTCAGCATAACCCTCTATTCCCTTCTCCCTCATATGCTTACCTAGCTTCCCCATAAATGCATCTATGTGATTTTCCCCAACCACTCCCTATGGGAGTGAGTTCCACATTCTCACCACTCTCTGGGTAAAGAAGTTTCTTCTGAATTCCCGATTTGATTTCTTGGTGACTATCTTAAATTGATGGCCTCTAGTTTTGCTCTTCCCCACAAGTGGAAACGCTGGACCTGAAATTGCGGTCGGAGGCTTCTCTCTGTGTCTACTCTTTCAAGATTTTAAAGACCTCTATTAGGTCACCCCTCAGTCTTCTCTTTCCAAGAGAAAAGAGGCCCAGCCTGTTCAACCTTTCTTTATAGGTATAGCCTCGCATTTCTGGTATCATCCTTGCAAATCTTTTTTGCATCCTCTCCAGTGCCTCTATATCCGTTTTATAATATGGCGACCAGAATTGTACACAATACTCCAAGTGTGGTTTAACCAAGGTTCGGTACAAATTTAGCATAACTTCTCTACTTTTCAATTCTATCCCTCTAAAAATAAACCCTAGTGCTTGGTTTGCTTTCTTGATGGACTTTTTAACCTGCATTGCTACTTTTAGTGATTTGTGCCTTTGTCTACTTTTAGTGATTTGTGTATTTAAGGACAGAATAGCATGTGCCCTCACCTGCATTCGTAACTTTAAAGGGATGAATTCATGCAGCTGAGTAATAGTTATTGATTTGCCAGACATGAGGCTATCAGGATTTGGATAGTCAGGTTGGAATTTTGCACCTAGTGGTCACCAGGAATAGATTAATGATCTTGTGGTTGCAGTTAGATACATGCTACTTAGATGCCTGCTTCCTCATCACGCCAAGTCCCGCACCCCCATTTCTAACACCCTCTCCAAGCTCCATTGGCTCCCTGTTTTCCAACTTCAATGTTCTCATCCGCTCCTTCAAATTCCTCCATGGCTTCGCCCACCTTCCCTGAGTGACTCCCTCCAGTGCAATGCCCCCACACGGCCCCACTGCTCCTCTAACACTGGGCTTCTCTTCGTCCCCCCACTCCCTCCACTTCATTTCACCATTGGTGACTGCTTGTTAAATGACAATGCTTCTCCTTCGAACACCTAGACGGACAAGGGCAGCAGACAAATGGGAAAACCATCACCTTCAAGTTCCCCTCTGAGTCATACACCATCCCGACTGGGACATATATCACCGTTCCAGGATTTTGACCCAGCGACGACGAAGGAACTCCCTACCTAACAGCACTGTGGGAGTACCTTCACCACACGGACTGTAGCGGTTCAAGTAGAAGGCGGCTCACCACCACCTTCTCAAGGGCAACTAGAGATGGCCAATAAATGATGGCCTTGCCAGCGACGCCCATATCCCCAGAATGATTTTTTTTTTTAAGTGATTTTCTTTTTTAAATGCTAATTTCAATACAATAGATTGTTGCATTGGTGTATTGTCCTGTTTTTATGTCACCTCTGTATCAGTCCCAGGAATCCTGAGAAAGGGATTGCGGACCACTTTTGTTGGACTTTTGCATGTAGAAGTCAGTCAGGATCTTTGAATCTTGGGCAAGTAGATAAATCACCATAAGAACATAAGAAATAGCAGGAGTAGGCTATTTGGCCCATCGAGCCTGCTCCGCCATTCAGTAAGATCATGGCTGATCTTCGACCTCATCTCCACTTTCCTGAACTATCCCCATATCCCTTGATTCCCTTAATATTCAAAAATCTATCAATCTCTGTCTTGAATATACTCAACGACTGAGCCTCCACAGCCCTCTGGGGTAGAGAATCCCAAAGATTCACCACCCTCTGAGTGAAGAAATTTCTCCTCATCTCAGTCCTAAATGGCCGACCTCTTATGCTGAGCCAGGGTAAACATCCTCCCTGAATCTGTAAGAATTTTGTATGTTTCAATGAGATCACCTCTCATTCGTCTAAACTCTAGAGAATATAGGCCTAGTCTACTCAATCTGTCCTCATAGAACAATCCTCCCATCCCAGGAACCAGTCTGGTGAACCTTCGTTGCAATCCCTCTGTGGTAAGTATATCCTTCCTTAGGTAAGGAGACCAAAACTGTACACTATACTCCAGGTGTGGTCTCACCAGGGCTCTATATAATAGCAGTAAGACATCTTTACCCTTATACTCAAATCCTCTTGTAATAAAGGCCAACATACCATTTGCTTTCCTAATTGCTTGATGTACCTGCATGTTAACTTTCAGTGATTCATGTACAAGGACACCCAGGTCCCTCTGAACACCAACATTTCCCAATCTCTCACCATTTAAAAAATACTCTGCTTTTCTATTTTTCCTACCATAGTGGATAACTGCACATTTCTCCATATTATATTCCATTTGTCATGTTCTTGCCCACTCACTTAGCCTGTCTATATCCCCTTGAATCCACCTTGCATCCTCCTTACAACTTACATTCCTACCCAGCTTTGTATCATCAGCAAACTTGGATATATTACAATTGGTCCCCTTATCCAAATCATTGATGTAGATTGTGAATAGCTGAGGCCCAAGCACTGATCCTTGCGGTACCCCACTAGTTACAGCCTGCCAACCCGAAAATGACCCGTTTATTCCTACTCTCTGTTTTCTGTCCGTTAACCAATCCTCAGTCTATGCTAGTATATTACCCCCAATCCCATGAGCCCTAACTTTGTTTAATAACCTCTTGTGTGGCACCTTATCGAATGCCTTCTGAAAATCCAAATAGACCACATCCACTGGTTCCCCCTTATCTATTCTGCTAGTTACAACCTCAAAAAACTCTAATAGATTTGTCACACACAATTTCCCTTTCATAAATCCGTGTTGAATCTGCCCAATCCTATTATTATTTTCTAAGTGTCCTGTTACCACGTCCTTAATAAAAGATTCTGGCATTTTCCCTACTACTGATGTCAGGCTAACTGGTCTGTAGTTCCCCATTTTCTCTCTCCCTCCTTTCTTAAATAGTGGGGTTACATTTGACAGGAGCGGATGGGATGCATCCTAGGATACTGAGGGAATTGAGGGAGGAAATAGCGGAGATACTGGCCATAATATTCCAATCCTCCTTAGATACGGGGGTGGTGCCAGAGGACTGGAGAATTGCAAATGTTACACCATTGTTCAAAAAAGGGTGTAAAGATAAACCCAGCAACTACAGGCCAGTCAGTTTGACCTCTGTACAGCGGAAGCTTTTAGAAATGATAATCAGGGACAAAATTAACAGTAACTTGGACAAGTGTGGATTAATTAAGGAAAGCCAGCACGGATTTGTAAAGCAAATCATGTTTAACTAACTTGATTGAGTTCTTTGATGAGGTAACAGAGGTTTGATGAGGGTAATGCAGTTTGCAGTTGACGTAGTGTACATGGATTTCCAAAAGGCGTTCAATAAAATGCCACATAATAGGCTTGCCAGCAAAGTTGAAGCCCATGGAATAAAAGGGACAGTGGCAGCATGGATACGGAATTGGCTAAGTGATGGGAAACAGAGAGTAGTGGTGAATGGTTGTTTTTCGGACTGGAGGAAGGTATACAGTGGTGTTCCCCAGGGGTCGGTACTAGGACCACTGCTTTTCTTGATATATATTAATGACTTGGACATGGGTGTACAGGGCACAATTTCAAAATTTGCAGATGACACATAACTTGGAAGTATAGTGAACAGTGAGGAGGAGAGTGATAGACTTCAGGAAGACATAAACAGGCTGGTGAAATGGGCGGACACATGGCAGATGAAATTTAATGCTGAAAAGTGTGAAGTGATACATTTTTGTAGAAAGAATGAGGAGAGGACATATAAACTAAATGGTACAGTCCTGAAGTGGGTGGACGAACAGAGAGACCTGGGGGTATGTGTGCACAAATCATTGAAGGTGGCAGGGCAGGTTGAGAAAGCAGTTAAAAATGCTTATGGGATCCTGGGGTTCATAAATAGAGGTATAGAGTACAAAAGTGTGGAAATTGTGATGAACTTGTATAAAACACTGGTTCGGCCCCAACTGGTGTACTGTGTCCAATTCTGGGCACCACACTTTAGGAAGGATGTGAAGGCCTTAGAGAGGGTGCAGAAAAGATTCACCAGAATGATTCCAGGATGAGGGACTTCAGTTACGTTGATAGACTGGAGAAGCTGGGGTTGTTCTCCTTGGAGCAGAGAAGATTGAGAGAAGGTTTGATAGAGGTGTTCAAAATCATGAGTGGTCTGGACAGAGTGGATAGAGGGAAACTGTTCCCATTGGCAGAAGGGTTGAGAACCAGAGGACACAGATTTAAGGTGATTGGCAAATGAACCAAAGGCGACGTAAGAAAAAAACTAAGATCTGGAATGCACTGCCTGAAAGTGTGGTGGAGGCAGATTCAATCACGGCTTTCAAAAGGGAGTTGGATAAGTATCTGAAGGAAAGAAACTTGCAGGGCTACGGGGAAAGGTCGGGGGAGTGGGACTAGCTGAAGTGCTCTTGCAGAGAGCCGGCACGGGCTCGTCGAGCCGAATGGCCTTCTTCCGTGCTGTAACCATTCTATGATTCTATGATTCTAAATACGGACTGGAAGCCTGTGCCCCATTAGTGACTGGCTTGTTTCTGTGACATCACTGGAACACGATGCATGGTGCCAAGGGTTAAGTGTAATTTACACACTTGCATAATTTTATTTTCCACTCATGAAATATAAATGTAGAGAGCTACTAAAAAATTCATGTCCACTTCAAAACATGTGAACTCCATTAATAAGTTATTTAATGGATGTAAGCTTTTGAATATGTTGATGTTTCGACCTGTGGGTTATTAAAATATTTAAATGTTAAGTAAACTTGTTTACGCAAAATCATCTGTAATAACTGTGAAAATCAATTCTCAGACGTGGACAAACATATCACCAGCTGCAACATACCTGGGACTCCAAGTCTTCCCTGTAGGTTCTGGAGATCAATGACCGATGCCCATGGAGTGTCAGGTGCCATTAAGGCTGAAAAGAAAAGAATCAATCAAAATGTGGTATTTAGCCAATGGCTTTGGCTTTAGAAAGCTGTAGGTTGTAGAGGAAGGGGGAGTTAAAGAGTTCATAGATTTGACATCTTGTGGGAGAATGATTTCAATGGCGTGATGAGTTTCAATTTGCAAGGAGAGAGGATGCAGGGAGAAAGGAAAGTGTGAGGAATGGGCGGGCACATGGGATTGGGACATGTGTAGGATGAACACCAACATGGACTGGTTGGGCAGTAAGAGAAGACCAAGCAGAGACCTGATAGAGATCGTTAAAATTATAAAGGGGTTCGATAGGTTGGTTGTGGAGAAATTGTTTATGCTTGTGGGTGAGTCTAGAACAAAGGGGCATAAATATAAGATTGCCCCTAATGGATTCCATTTAAAGTATTTAGGAGGAGTTTCTTTACGCAGGGAGCGGTGAGAATGTGGAACTGGCACAGGGAACGGTTGAAGCAGAAAGCATTTATTCATTTAAGGGGAGGGCTGATACATAGATAAGGGAGATGGGACTAGAGAGAAATAGGGGCAGTGTGAAAAGAGATGATTAGAGTGGGAGGAGGCTTGTGTGGAATATAAACACCGGCATAGACCAGTTAGGTTGAATGTCCTGCTTTTGTGCTGTAGATTCTATGGAAGAGAAAACGTTGATTTGGCAGTATTATTGACCCAAGACACAACCCAGGAAGCACTGAAAATACAAACATTAACAACTTGTATTTATATAGCGCCTTTAACATAGTAAAACGGTCCAAGATGCTTCACGAGAGCATTATAAAACAAAATTTGACACCGAGCCACATAAGGAAATAATAGGGCAGGTGACCAAAAGCTTGGTCAAAGAGGTAGGGTTTAAGGAGCATCTTAAAGGAGGAGAGAGGTGGAGAGGTTTAGGAAGGGAATTCCAGAGCTTAGGGCCTTGGCAGCTGAAGGCATGGCCACCAATGATGGAGCAATTAAAATCAGGGGTGCTCAAAAGGCCAGAATTAGAGCAGTGCAGATATCTTTCAGGGTTGTTGGACTGAAGGAGATTACAGAGATAGGGAGGGATGAGGCCATGGAGAGATTTGAAAACAAGGATGAGAATTTTAAAATCGAGGTGTTGCTTAACCGGGAGTCAATGTAGGTCAGCGAGCACAGGGGTGATGGGTGAACGGGACTTGGTGCGAGTTAGGACACGGGCAGCTGAGTTTTGGATGACCTCAAGTTCACAGAGTGTAGAACGGTGGCTTGGGAATGGAGTTTATAGTGGGGACCCAAGAAAATGGCCGAAATTTTCTGGGGTGTCAGCGGGCGGGATCAGTGGCGGGTCGGGTGGGAAAGTGTTTTTTTTTTAGAGCGGGTCGGGAACCTGCTGTCAACCCGCCGCAACACACCTTTCCCAATGTCGGGTCTGTCAGCGCTGAGCAGACCCGACAGGCAACGGTGAACGACCCAATTGAACTCGGTATAATGTACTTAACGGACCCGTAACAGGCTTTTTTAACTTACTTTTTAACTTTAATTTCATGGCCACGGGAACCACACTGTTCGGGGACCACGGCTGTCAACCTGAGGCGGGAGTTCAGTGGCCATTGCTCCAGCTGATTCCTTGACAGCTTCAAATGTACAGTAAAAGCTCCCACCTGACAGATCATCACTTTCTTCAGCCACAAGCTGTTTCTCAGTCCATTTCCAGCACAGATTCTGCAGGCTTTCCACTTTCCACTCTCCATCCATTCTCACCACATTGGATGAACTCTCTGTCATCTCTGCTTCACCATCAACATGGGTGCCCTTTATACTCTCTCACCTTGGTCCCTAGAATCGCACCATGATCAGCCCCAACACCAGCAGCACCAGGCACACCAGCAGCACCAACAACAACACCAGCCTTCTCCTCAATCACCTGATGCTGCACAGGACACAGGGCATCAGCACCTGAGCACATTGCTGCCCGGGAGGCCAGGGATGGCCTCACCATGGCCAGATTTACTTCACTTGACACTGTACACCCTGGCTGCCACATGATGTGCCAGGTTGGCATCACCCCACACCAACACCAGAAAGCATCCCTACAATATCCAAGCCATTCCTTTCACACTCACCACCATTGTGGGCGGTACCTTTGTGGCTCACAATTCACTGCAACTCACTAAACCACTTTCAAAGGTGCACACAAATCTGTCCAAGAACACAAAGTGTTGAAAATAAAGATTTCAATGTTTGACAACACATTAGCAGAAACTTTGCATGAACATTGGATAAAACACCCAAGTGCCTACCCTTGTGTGTTGTTAGTTGTTATGATTGCACTAGGATGAGGGTGAGTGTGAGGGGTGGCTAGTGAGATGGGGATGTGATAATGTAGATAGAGAGGGATGGGTGGAGGTGCAAGGTAAGTTGGTGTGAGTAAGGATGTGACAGGATTAGGGTAGGGAAGGCAGAGTGCTGGGGATGTGATGAGAGGCACAGGAGGATGAAGGTGAGTGTGGCTTTGTACTAATGTTTCGTGATCTAATGAGATCATTGAAAGGTCTGTGCCACTGCAGCCAGGTCCTCCTGCTTGTGCCCTCCTGTGCAATGTGCAACCAAGCTGTGTTGGTCTCCTGTGGAGGTCTCTTCCGCCCGTGGGAAGGGAAGAGGACCTCCCTGTGTGCTGTGACTCCCTCTGCACTTGCTTAAAAACCTGTTACATCTCTAACTTTTTCCAGTTCTGATGACGGGTCATCGACCTGAAACATTAATTCTGTTTCTCTCTCCACAAATGCTGGCTGACTTGCTGAATGTTTCCAGCATTTTCTGTTGTTATTTAAGTGAAGGATTACTTTGCAGACAAACCTGTTATTTTTCAAAGATCTAAAGTAGAATAAAACACTTTTACCTTGAGCAGAACTGACTTCAGCTGGCTTCTGTTGGAGTTTAGTATCCAACTGCAATGATGAATAACAATGAGGTGCAAAAGAAAACAAAAGGCACATTGATCACGCTGGCAAACTGCAAACTGCTAACCCCAGGCTAATGGATGAGTAGAATTTTTCAGCTCTGTGACAAAGGATCACAGCACTTGGATGGGTCCATGTAAATGAAACTCTAACCTTTTGTCTTTGTTTAAGTAGGTACATTCGATAATTCAGTAATAGAAAGAAAGACTGCATTTATATAGCGCCTTTCACGACCTCTGCCCCTCCCAAAGTGCTTTACAGTCAACAAAGCTGTCTTTCGGAAGAGACGTTAAACTGAGGGCCCGTCTGCACTCTGAGGTGGACGTAAAAGATCGCATGTTACTATTTCGAAGAAGAGCAGGGGAGTTCGCCACGGCGTCCTAGCCAAGATTTATCCCTCAAGCAACATCGTTAACACAGACGACCTGGCATTGATCACATTGCTCTTTGTGGGACCTTGCTGTGCGTAAATTGACTGCTGTGTTTCCTTCATTACAACAGTGGCTACACTTCAAAATGACTCCATTGTTTGTAAAGCGCATAGGGGTCGCTCCTGAGGTCATAAAAGGCAAATGCAAGTCTTTCCTTTCATTCACGGGGATTTATGTGAATAACCAAGAACTGCGGTTAATAGTTGAGGCGGAGAGACCCAGGTAAGTAATGGCATCCTGCAGAAGGGGCATTCAAATATTTCCAATCTTTGAGTGAGCCATGAACCTGAGTGGATGGGAGGTTTAAAGCTGATTCTAGTTAAATCATTCACCAAAGAGAGTTATTACTATTTAAAAGCGATTATCACTAATGTGATATTCATACATGTACTTATTCAGTACAGTATATATTGCCACAAGGACATGATGAAATTATAATAAATCAAAAGGCGCTGCTGGTAAAATAACACCACACAGTAACAGCTGGAGCAGAAGACATTAGGACTCAGTAGTTTTACTTGAAACAAAATATTCTCATTATTATTCTTCAAAGCGATCGGAAGATGAATATGATTTTGCGATATAAGATGAACTTGAGATAAGCGACGTATTTTTCTTCCCTAATTCTTCTCTTAACTCAGGGTGAAAAAAACCTCTGATTGTACATTTATTCACAAAATATGGAAAAGTCGTGTTGAAAAGTTTGAATGGATCCTCCGAGCAATGATTATGCGTTGAATGTTTCGGAGCATGCACAAGCATAGACATTTGCAAAATAACGTGTCTTCTTGCACGTTTCTGATAACGAATATTAAAAAGTAACATTAGCGAGAGCAGCAAGGTTTCTTAGCACATTAAAATTCGAACAAACTGTGCAACTGAATGGTACGATGCATGTTCTTGTGATCCTCGATTATCACACAGACCGCGAGAAGGTACTTTACCAGAAAGCCAGCCATTATGCCTGGAGTTTTCTGCTGTGTGTACATAAGCCCACAATTTTCTTGCCTATTAAAATATTGATGAGTGGAAGAGTAGGGGGGGGGCGCGGGGTGGGGGGGGGGGGGTGGTTGGTGGCGTAATGGCAGGGTGGTGAGCACTCCAGCAGAAAAGCCTGGCTTATATCTCTCAACAGCCTGATCTCATAGAATCATCTTGCTGATAAACCAAGCCCCCCGACTACTCTCTCAGGTGGACGTAAAAGATCCCATGACACTCTTTCAAAAAAGAGCTGGGGAGTTATCCCCGGTGTCCTGGACAATATTTATCCTGCAATCAACATCACAAAAACAGATAATCTGGTCATTATCACATTGCTGTTCGTGGGAGCTTGCTGTGCGCAAATTGGTTGCTGTGTTTCCTACATTACAACAGTGACTACACTTCAAAAATACTTCATTGGCTGGAAAGTGCTTTTGGACGTCCTGAGGTTGTGAAAGGCACTATATAAATGCAAATCCTTCTTTCTGTATAGAATGATACAACACAGAAGGAGGCTATTCAGCCCATCGTGCCTATGCCGGCTCTTTGTTAGAGCTATTCAATTAATCCCACACCCCTGCTTTTTCCCCATAGCCCTGTAAATTTTAACCCTTCAAGTATTTATCCAATTCTCTTTCGAATGTTACGATTGAATCTGCTTCCACCACCCTTTCAGGCAGCGCATTCCAGATTACATAAACTCGCTGTGTAAATAAATGCTTCCTAATGTCGCCTCTGGTTCTTTTGCCAATCACCTTAAATCTGTGTCCTCTGGTTACCGACCCTCCTACTACTGGAAACAGTTACCCCTTATTTACTCTATCAAAACCATTCATCATCTTGAACACCTCTATCAAATCTCCTCTTAACCTTCACTGCTCTAAGGAGAACAACCCCGGTTCTCCAGTCTTCCCACATAACTGAAGTCCCTCATCCCTATTTAATCGAGATATCTTAATTTTAGGGCAAGTGTCACTGTCCCCACTTTGGAATAGCATTCCCAAAATGTCCTCATAGAATCATAGAAATTTATGGCACAGAAGGAGGCCATTTGGCCCATCGTATCTGTGCCAGCGGAAAAAGAGCTCTCCAGCCTAATCCCACTTTCCAGCTCTTGGTCCATAGCCTTGTAGGTTGCAGCACTTCAAGTGCACATCCAAGTACTTTTTAAATGTGATGAGGGTTTCTGCCTCTACCACCCTTTCAGGCAGTGAGTTCCAGACCCCCACCACCCTCTGGGTGAAAAGATTTCTCCTCAACTCCCCTCTAATCCTTCTACCAATTACTTTAAATCTATGCTCCCTGGTTATTGACCTCTCTGCTGAGGGAAATAGGTCCTTCCTATCCACTCTATCTAGGCCCCTCATAATTTTATACACCTCAATTAAGTCTCCCCTCAGCCTCCTCTATTCCAAAGAAAACAGCCCCAGCCTATCCATTCTTTCCTCCTAGCTAAAATTCTCCAGTCCTGGCAACATCCTCGTAAATCTCCTCTGTACCCTTTCCAGTACCATCGCATCCTTCCTGTAATGTGGTGACCAGAACTGTACGCAGTACTCTAGCTGTGGCCTAACTAGTGTTTTATACAGTTCAAGCATAACCTCCCTGCTCTTACATTCTATGCCTCATAGGAAGCGTCTTCTAAACTAAAAACCTTAATCTTAATGATTTTGTGAGAAGTCGCACAACACCAGGTTATAGTCCAACAGTTTTATTTGAAATCACAAGCTTTCGGAGTGCTGCTCCTTCGTCACTTCACCTGACGAAGGAGCAGCGCTCCGAAAGCTTGTGATTTCAAATAAAACTGTTGGACTATAACCTGGTGTTGTGCGACTTCTCACATTTGTCCACCCCAGTCCAACACCGGCATCTCCACATAATGATTTTGGGGGTTAGATGAGCTGCAGGATTAAAAAAGATCTGCCGCAGGTGCTGTCTATCGGATGAGACGTTAAACCGAGGCCCCATCTGCCCTCTCAGGTGGACGTAAAAGGTTCCATGGTACAATTTAGAAGAAGAGCAGGGGACTTCTGTCCAGTGTGTTGGCCAATATTTATCACTTAACCAACGCCTAAAAACAGGCGATCTGGTCATTATCACACTACTGTGTATGGGAGCTTGCTGTGCACAAATTGGCTGCCGCGTTTCCTACATTACAACAGTGACTCCACTTCAAAAATACTTCATTGGCTGTAAAGCGCTTTGGGACGTCCTGATGTTGTGAAAGGTGCTCTAGAAATGCAAGTCTTTCTTGTTTCTATGGTAGGTATTTAATTTGTTTTCACACTTTAAGAATCGGTGGAATTAACTCGCTGCTATATATTCATAATCAATCTTTTAAATCTTAAACTAGACGCCATCAAATGCAATAAATTAATGACTGAAGAGTATAAAATGGAAACGAAGTAAGCACATTGCAGATCAAAACGCCTTTAATTTGTCATTGGATTTGATGAAACTATAAAACTCATAAAAAAATAAGTTATAATATGAATGTGCAAATAATTCAATACTTTCATGAAGCCACAAGTTCTTAATATTGACCATTTGCTCTGATTTTTTAATGGCCTGTCTCTCTGAATTTCATGTCTGCAGGTTGAAAGTTATACCAGTCACTCTAAGCTGCTTTCATAGACCTCTTAACTGTTGGCTTTAGACCAACACTGGCAGAGTCCCAGAAAAATGTCTCTATCCTATCCTTTTACCTGGGGAATGTTTCTGTACGGGGAGATTTTATGAAGGGAAAAAAACGATGCTAAAAACATCCCCCATTAAAAATAAATGCATGGCTTTACTTTCCCACCCTTCCCAGTGAAATGCGGTAGCTCCCCGCTGAATGGTGGAACATTTTTGCACTTTGGGCATCCACTGTCTGCGTTGACAAGTCTTAGATCAGGTCCAGCAGGGGTCAGATGCAGACTGAACTTCCCGCTACGTGGCTTCAATACAGCTAAAGAAGACCATCATTTATGGATCAGTTTTACATTTGCCACATTAGGTTTCCCTAGTAATTTGGGCCAAGCTGTGGGAAATTTTAAGCAGTGGGCCGACACCCTCGGAGGCTACACGGTCTCATTTTACATAGAACTCTTGCACAGTCGAGTAAGTAGATCATCCTATTAGCTTGAGTTATTTTGAACCTACGTCCTAGAAGTGAGAGGACACCCAGTCTCACAGAATATTTCTTGAATGTACGGCTTTTCATAGCGAAATATTGCTTGTATAATTTGTTGACTATTCCAACGTACTCCTGGCTGGCCTTCCACTTTCTATCCTATGTAAACTTGAGGTCATCCAAAATGTGGCTGCCCATGTCCTAACTCGCACCAAGTCCCGTTCACCCATCACCCCTGTGCTCGCTGACCTACATTGGTTCCTGGTTAAGCAATGCCTCAATTTCAAAATTCTCATCCTTGTTTTCAAATCCCTCCAGGGCTTTGCCCCTCCCTATCTCTGTAATCTCCTCCAGCCCCATAACCCCCCGAGATATCTGGGCTCCTCTAATTCTGCCCTTATGAGCATCCCTGATTATAATTGCTCAACCATTGGTGGCCGCTGCCTTCTGTTGTCTAGGCCCTGAGCTATGGAACTCCCTGCCTAAACCTCTCGGCCTCTCCACCTCTCTCTCCTCCTTTAAGACGCTCCTTAAAACCTACCTCTTTGACCAAGCATTTGGTCACCTGCCCTAATATCTCCTTATATGGCTCGGTGTCAAATTTTTTGATTTATAATACTCCTATGGAGCGCCTTGGGACGTTTTACTACGTTAAAGGCGCTAAATAAATACACGTTGTCGTTGTTGTTGATTACTGCAGTCAATCAAAAGGATTAAGAATACAACAAAAGTACTTCTAAACGGCCTTTTGTATTGATATCTGAGGACTCCAGTTGACGGGAAAGGTGGAACTGCAGTGCGAACATGGCAAAGGGAGGAATCATTTGCGGTAGAACTTAAGCAGGCCAGGCTTCCGCTCCTTGGAAACTCGCTGGTGAACTGAGATGGGGATGGGTGCCTCTCAGGCCCACCCTTGTTACAATTTGGGTGGCGTACCCGTATGACACCGGGAATTCTGCCCAGCCCTCCCAGTATAGGACCAGCAGACATAGGTCTCTTTCCAGGCCTTAAGGTGGCCCCAGCAATAAAGAAGAGAAAGATAATCAATTGTTCTGCGATCATTTACCGTAGAAGAGATGACGACCTTTCGCCTAACTCTGCCCTCAGGTGCCTCCTTTTGGAATGGCAGAGTGCCACTCTGACTTGCACCTCTTCAATGGTATGGGTGCCTCCATTGTGCCATTACAGGCATGGGCACCCATCCCAATGATTCAAATTACCCCACCCTTGAGATTTGGAGTGGGGGGTCAATGGCAGGCACAGTGGCAGACAGAGGCCTTGTTCCCGCTGAGAATTTGCAGGTATTCTCGGCCCTGTTGTACTTCACTAAATAAAACCCCAGCACACTGATTACCTGAGTGCTGCGCATTTTAATTCTGCGGTTTTCTCCTCTCCTCCCTTGAAGGTGCTGACTCTTGCTGGGATATTATCCCATGTGTCCTGGAAGATCCCCAGCATCTCACCCAAGTAGCCATTTTTCATGTGTGAACCTGGATGGTGAAGGTCAGCAGACAATTCACACATTGGAAGGTTACCACAGCCATGCCTGTCTTCAGCCAACGTCTAAACATATTTTTTTATTCATTTATGGGATGTGGGCGTCGCTGACAAGGCCAGCTTTTATTGCCCATCCCTAATTGCCCTTGAGAAGGTGGTAGTGAGCCACCTTCTTGAACCGCTGCAGTCCGTGTGGTGAAGGTACTCCCACAGTGCTGTTAGGGAGGGAGTTCCAGGATTTTGACCCAGCGACGATGAAGGATCGGCGATATACTTCTAAGTCAGGATGGTGTGTGACTTGGAGGGGAACGTGGAGGTGGTGGTGTTCCCATGCACCGGCTGCCCTTGTCCTTCTTTGTGGAAGAGGTTGCGGGTTTGGGAGGTGCTGCCGAAGAAACCTTGGTGAGTTGCCACAGTGCATCTTGTAGATGGTACACACTGCAGCCACAGTACGCCGGTGGTGGAGGGAGTGAATGTTTAAAGTGGTGGATGGGGTGCCAATCAAGCGGGCTGCTTTGTCCTGGATGGTGTCGAGCTTCTTGAGTGTTGTTGGAGCTGCACTCATCCAGGCAAGTGGAGAGCCTTCCATCACACTCCTTACTTGTGCCTTGTTGATGGTAGAAAGGCTTTGGGGAGTCAGGAGGTTGCAGCCGGGAGGCATGATCCATGGCTAGCCAAGTCCAGGATAACACTGCCATGACTGCTGTCAGCTGAATCAAGGAATGTGTCACAGACTAGGTATAAATTCTGGGATCATCTGGCCTGCCTGCATGGATTAAAAAACTTAGATGCTGAGAGGCTGTTTCCCCCTGGCTGGAGAGTCTACATCTAGAGGACATAGTCTCAGGATAAGGGGGCGGCCATTTAAGACAGAGATGAGGAGGAATTTCTTCACTCAGAGGGTTGTGAATCTTTGGAATTCTCTACCCCAAAGGGCTATGGATGCTGAATTGTTGAGTATATTCAAGGCTAAGATAGATAGATTTTTTGGACTCTAGGGGAATCAACGAATATGGGGATCAGGCAGGAAAGTGGAGTTGAGTTGGAAGATCAGCCATGATCTTATTGAATGGTGGAGCAGGCTCGAGGGGACGCATGACCTACTCCTGCTCCTAATTCTTATGTTCTTATACGGTGCATTAATCCACTAAGTCATCAGAACAGCTCAATGTATTCATGCTCAATTGAAGGGGTGGCAGAATGACTCAATATGGTTGACAATATATCCAGGAGACACTTCACAAATATTGCTTTCACGATCTCCCAACAGTAAATAGCTTTGTGTCGGACACCTAGAACTGTGAAGAAACAGGGTACTTTTCTTTCTTCATATTATCAGGGAGGATTACTTGTAAAATACTTCAGATATGATGGAATAGCTGAACAGTGTGAGGCTCTGCACTGCACTGGGGGAATTGAAGAGAGACCAATCGATCGGCAGACTGAACCTGACAGCAATCCTACCGCAACCAGCCTGTCTATCTTTAATTCCCTCGCACAGTTCATGCATGGGTAGGCTACTGCTTAATTACTGCAATGCTCAGTGATTTCTGTTTCTTTTTTACGATGATTGACAGCCAGGATTTTTTTTCTTTAATGATGAATCCTTGGTGAAAGGGCTAAGCCCCATGGAAGAGGCGGCACCAAGGTTGAAAAATAATAAAGAAGATGAGGTAAATCGGGAAGTTGTGATTAGGTGACGCCATTTCTTGTCTTCTGAAAGATTGAAGATTGCAGGAGGAGAGGAAAGACTGAGGGATGTAAGCTCCACAGTTTTGAGGTTAGAGCAAGGGACAGTGTGATGATGAATGATCTTATTGAGTGGCGGAGCAGGCTCGAAGGCCCACAAGGCCTACTCCTGCTCCTAATTCCTATGTTGTTATATTCTTATGAACTTTGATTTCAACACAGTGAGGATCTAGGGAGCAAGGAAGAACATTTAAGACAGTGCTTTCTGCAGTTTATCACTGTTAGTTTCTGTAATTTTATTCCAGCTGTCATATATTGATACACAGTTTTGTTCGTATTTAACTGACAACATTTTGTACAATCAATTCTGCAGGAAACAAAAAATGTTTATTTTACCTTACTCAATTTTTTTCCCCCTTTCTATCAGTTTTTTTTCAGTTGGTTGCCTCTGAGTCAGGAGGTTGTGGGTTCCTGAGCAGACTGAGATTTCAGCGCAGCACTGAGGGATTGCTGCATTGCCGGTGGTGTCAGCTTTCAGGTAAGACATTAAATCGCGGCCCTCGACTGCCCGCCAAGGTGGATGTAACAGATCCCGTGGTGCTCTTCGAAGACGGGTATGGGGTTCTCCAGGATTCCTGGCCAACATTCCTTCCACAAAAATAGAGCAGATTAATTGGTCATTTATCTCATTTGTTGTCTGTGGGCCTTTGTTGTGCACAATTAACTGCCATGTTTACCAACATAACAACAATGACCAGAGGGTTGTGGAGGTCTGGAACTCACTGCCTGAAAGGGTGGTAGAGGTAGGAACCCTAACAGCTCTGGGCTGGCAAGGAACTTGCAATGGGAGGGGGAGGAGCCAGTGGTCGTGGTCCACTGAATGAAATAGGTAGAACTAGGAAAGAGGTTCTGCTGAGAGAGTATGAGCAGCTAGGTGCTAAATTAAAAAGCAGAACCTCAAGGCTAATAATGTCTGCATTATTACCTGAGCCACGAGCAAATTGGCATAGGGTAAATAAAATTAGAGAGATGAATGCGTGGCTCAAAGACTGGTGTGGGAGAAATGGGTTTCTATTCCTGGGGCATTTAAAAAGTACTTGGATGTGCACTTGGGATGCTCTAACCTGCAGGGCTACGGACCAAGAGCTGGGAAGTGGGATTAGGCTGGATGGCTCTTTGTTGGCAGGAGCGGACACGATGGGCTGAAATGGCTTCTTTCCGTGCTGTAACTTTCTATGATTCTATGACTGCATTTAAGTAGAAGTCCATGTTTGTGAATGCTCACGATATAAGTTGCTATATAAATGAAATTTCTTTTCCACAGTGCCAAATTTTGGAGAACACTCTGATTCAAAGAATACTAAGTTGCTAATTGCTTTCATCTTGGGTTCTACATTAAGAAGTTTCTTGTTCCTTTCATCCTATCCTTAAGTGTGTGAAACACAAAATAACTGAAAGGAAATTATATATATATATATATATATATATATATATAGCAACCAAGTAAATAAAACAATCACAGAATCATAGAATAGTACAGCACAGAAGGAGGCCATTCGGCCCATCGTGTCTTTCGAAGAGTAATCCAGTTAGTCCCACTCCCCCGCTCTTTCGCCATATCCCTGAATTTTTTCTTGCTTCAAGTATTTATCCAATTCCCTTTTGAAGGCTACTGTTGAATCTGTATCAATCACCCTATCAAGCAGTGCATTCCAAATCCCAACCACTCGTTGCGTAAAAAAGTTTTTCCTCATGTCGCCTCTGGTTCTTCTGCCAATCACCTTAAATCAATCACTTTTCACTGGACTTGGGGAATTGGCACTCGAAAAATGCAATAAGAGTAAAACGGGGCAGAGGCACCTTACAGGAGGGCTCCACCCCATCACCCTTTCACCCGCCCCCTTCCCCCCCACACTGCACTCCCTGGGGCCTTCCTATTGGACATAAGTGGGCCTGTATTAAGCGCAGGCCCAACATTTATAATTTAGTCATGGGGGGAGGGGACATTCCCACCTCATTCTTCTTAAGATACGATTGTTGGGTTCCCCAGCGCAAGGGTCTCTGAAGAAAGCGACAGCCTTCCCCAGGGACCTGGCAGATCAGAGGGTCCATGGAGGTTTGCTCTCAGCAGCAGGCAAAAGACCCTGGTGTCAGTGAGCAGCATTCCCTCTCAATGTTTAGGTCCAAGGCCCAGCCAAGGCTTGGACCTTTCAAATCTTACTCCATACTTAACTTATCAGGAGTGTTATGTTTCCAGGCAAGACTGAACTGTTGTTAATTAGTAGATGTATTTTTAAAAATGTGTTTATTGATCAGATATCAATTCCTGTCAGGCATTGTATTTAGCTATGGGAACCACAAGCATTCAAAACTAGGTAGCCGAATCCTAAAGATGCTTAATTGGATCTAAAGGTCTGGACCATCTCTCCCTAAAGGAAAGGAACAACCTGAAGATGTTACCGTCCTCCAGATAGCACTTTTAATAAGTTTACCTAGACTGTAACCTTCCGGATATTATGAGGGTCCAGAAAACTCCCCCGGAATTCTGCAACTCCTCACCAAAGAGCGTACAGAGATTGAGTTTGCAAGTTTGATACAGAAGTCTTATGTGAGATAATTCTAAAAATATATCGATTTATTAAAGAACCGACATTCAGTTAACATTTATTATGGCAAAAAGAGTTCCAAAAAGAGAAAGCTTACAATTCTTATTATCAGATCTTAACTTTGCTACAGTTTTACAGTTCTTAGTCTTTATTCCAGGATATCCACCAAAATCAAATACAGTACTGTTGATCCCCGAGGTACAAAGAGTTGTAGACTTACAGAGCCACCTCTGAAGCCTGAGAATCCTTTGCCCCTTTACAGCGAATCTATCCTCCCATTTGAAAGTTCAATATTTATACCTTTTTTCAGTGGTATTTCCTTTGAAGTTTTCTGCTGATGTAAGCTAATTATCTCTAGTCATTTTTCTGCTGACCCCTGCTATTCTTACAGTCACCTCAGCTGGTAGCAATGCAGAATTATGTCTCTATCCCTGGTGTCCCAAGCCCACCATAAAGACGGTGTAACAGCAGGTGCATCTATTTGATGTCATTTTTACCAAGGTCTACTGTTTGTGTCTTTTTATGAAGTGTAAATTAAAACACCTCAACCAGGGTGATCTATGCAATTCTTAGTCACCTCAGCTGGTTGTAACACAGAATTATGTCTCTCTAGATGTTCCAAGTTCAACACAAAAATGGTTTGACGGCAGGTGTTTCTTTTACTTGATGTCATTTTTACGAAGGCATATGTTTCTTAATTTTATGTGCCTGTTTACGAAGTGTAACTTAGAACACCTTAACAGGGTGTACCATTGTGTTCTTTCCAACGCTTCAGACTTCAGGAGCCTCCAACCTCCTGTTTCAATAAGATTATTGATTCGGTGTCAAAAACTTATCTTATCTCAATAGCCAGAAAGCTGTAACAGTTTTTCATAGCCAGGTTTCTAGATTTCCAGACCTAGTTTGTCATGTTTTAATAAGGCCAGAATTCTTTCATAGAATGCTGTATTTTTCTGAATAGGTTTTATGGCTTATTCCTTCACAGAGTCACGTGTAGGCCAGACCAGGTACAGGTGGTAGGTTTGCTTCACTGAAGGACATTAGTAAACCAGTGGGGTTTTTACATTCCAACAATTTTAACGGTCATTTGCTGGTGCTATTCCACAAATTATCAGATTTATTTAATACATTTTCACAATTTGCCATGGTGGGATTATGAACTTATATCCTTTGGGTTGCTAGCCCAGTACCATAACCAGTACTCTACCCATAAATTAGGAATGGTCTAGCACCCAGAATCCTTTGCATCCTGAGTCAATGTCATACACACATGTCAGTTGAGGAAAGATTCAAACTCATTTAATCTCTTATCCCATATTGGAATAGCTAAGCTTAGGCTTAGTCTATGCAACAACTGGCAATCATCTCAGCCCCAGGACATCACTGCAGGAGTTCCTTAGAGCAGTGTCCTAGGCCCAATCATCTTCAGCTGCTTCATCAGTGACCTTCCTTCCATCGGAAGGTCAGAAGTAGGAATGTTCGCTGGTGATTGCTCAGTGTTCAGTTCCATTTGCAACTCCTCAGATAATGAAGCAGTCCGTGCCCGAATGCAACAAGACCTGGATGACATTCAGGCTTGGGCTGATAAGTGGTAAGTAACATTTGCGCCACTCAAGTGCCAGACAATGACTATCTCCAACAAGCGAGAGTCTAACCACCGCCCCTTGACATTCAATGGCATTACCATCGCCGAATCTCCTGCCATCAACATCCTGGGAGCCATCATTGACCAGAAACTTAATTGGACCAGCCACATTAGTACTGTGGCTACAAGAGCAGGTCAGAGGTTGGGTATTCTGCAGTGAGTATCTCACCTCCTGACTCCCTAAAGCTTTTCCACCATCTACAAGGCACAAGTCAGGAGTGTGGTGGAATACTCTCCACTTGCCTGAATGAGTGCCTCTCCATCAACACTCAAAGCGCAACACTATCTAGGACAAAGCAGCCCACTTGATTGACACCCCATCCACCACCTTAAACATTCACTCCCTCCACCACTGGCGTACCATGGCTGCAGTGTGTATCATTTACAAGATTCACTGCAGCAGCTCGCCAAGGCATCTTCGACAGCATCTCCCAAACCCGCGACCTCTACCACCAAGAAAGACAAGGGCAGCATGGGAACACCACCACCTCCAAGTTCCCCTCCAAGTCACACACCATCCTGACTTGGAAACACATCGCCATTCCTTCATCGTCGCTGGGTCAAAATTCTGGAACTGCCTGCCTAACAGCACTGTGGGAGTACCTTCTCATCACGGGATTGCAGCGGTTCAAGAAGGCGGCTCACCACCAGCTTCTGAAGGGCAACTAGGGATGGGCAATAAATGCTGGCCTCGTTAGCGGCGCCCAAATCCCGTGAACGAGTAAATAAAATTAATCAGACTGAAGCAAATAAGTCCACTGACAGGGTCCCGGCTTAAAGCAGCAACAGCAACAACAACCTGTATTTACATAGCGCATTTAATGTAGAAAAATGTCCCAAAGTGCTTCACAGATGATTAAGGGAAAACAATAGATGTCAAGCCAAAGAAGGAGATTTCAATGGCAGCAGTTCGGTGATGTAAATGGAGTCTAAGAGAGAGAACGTGATAAGTCAAAGTATAGGTTGGTGGCAAACGTGTTATAAAAGCCTGTGTTTGTAGGAGAAAGGGAAATAGTTTGGATACATTCCCTCCCTAATCACCAACACGCCTTTAAAGATAATTCAACCTAGATATTCATTTGCAACATTTTTTGGGGCGTGCAACTAATATGATTTTGATGCAGGACCACAGTCTGGTGATTGATAAACCCCAGCAACATGCAGGACTTGAAGTGCTGAAGTACAGATGAGCTGTATTACACAGGGGTCAGTTTAGAAACAGTACAACTCTTGGCCTTTCACCACATCAGAGATCCAGGTACATTATCACCATGGAGACCCCCGGTGCAGGCCTGAAGCCAAATGGATCCGTGTCTGTCTGTGGAAGAGCTTAATTACTACCATCCCTTGCATTGCGTTGAGGTAAATTAGCACCATTCTCACTTACAGTAATGCATTAGATGTACGACTGCCTAACCTTCAGCTCAGCTCATTTCTGAGGGTCACAATTACATTGTTTCACTTTCAATTTTGCCACCAAAAAAAAGGGAAAGTGGGTGTTATATTTGGCTTCCTGCTTGGAATGTGTTAAGGACACTGTAACCCATAGTTCATATACATGTGCTATTAAATCTTTTGAAAAGTGCTTTTACCACAATTGTTTAGTTGATTTCAAAGGGAATTGCACTCAAAGCAGCGCGCCAGTATATAATAACGAAAGAGTATTTTGCTGCTGAACTGATTGAGAAAACTTCTGATTATTAGAATGGACTCTCTTTGTTCCATAAAAAAGAAAGACATACATTTCTACAGCGCCTTTCAAAACCTCAGGACGTCCCAAAGCGCTTTACAGCCAATGAAGTACTTTTGAAGTGTAGTCACTGTTGCAACACAGGAATCGTGGCAGCCAATTTACGCACAGCAAGCTCCCACAAACAGCAATGTGATAATGACCAGATAATCTGTTATAGTGATGTTGGTTGAGGGATAAACATTCGCCCAGGACACCGGGGATATATCTCCCCCCGCTCTTCTTTGAAATAGTGTCATGGAACCTTTTACGTCCACCGGAGAGCGCGGACGGGGCCTCGGTTTAACTCCTCATCCAAACGACAGCACCTCCGACAATCCAGCACTCCCTCAGTACTGCACTGCCGTGTTAGCCCAGATTTTGTACTCAAGTCTTTGGATTGGGACTTGAATACAGGGCCTTCTGACTTAGAGGCGAGTATGCTGCCATTGAGCCGCGTTTGAAACCTAATCAAGCCATAGCTATAGTTGTGGAAAGGAGCCTGCCCGCTACTGCCTGTACCGACTCAAGTCTTGACTTCACCACTGTGTCCTTTGTTGGTTCCCCCTCTCTCTATCCTCCAAGACTTATAAAGAATGGTGTAAAGAATGGTGTTACCTGCACCATTTCCCATTAAAAAGTCCTGCATCTCCAGCATCTCTGTCTTTCTCCTGTCCAATGGATCCTGCACCCCGACAGATGGACTATAAGACCTTCATCCTCATGTACATAGAGTAGTCTTATCCCATCATATCTCTGTGACCGTCTACGGCCTTACATCCCTCCAAACACTCTTGGCTTCCCGACAATAGGTTGCTTCTCATTACTCACACTCTTCACTCCCCTATGAGTGCCTGTATTTTCACCTACAGTGCCACCTCCCTCCTGTTTTTAAAAGTCCCTTTAAAACCCTTTGATTGTGCTTTTGCCACTTTCCTAACCTTTGTTATTTCTTTTTACCCTTTTTCGCCCCCCTCGTGAGGATTGTTATCGAGGCCTGGAGTTCCCCCTTAGGCTCAATAAGGAAGCTGCCCCTGAAGCTGTGCCTATTTTGCCGATGTCAAGTTACAGCCGTGTATCCGCCCAAACTCGTTAGAATGCGCCCAAACTTAAAATGGGTGTAAATCAGCATAAACAATCAGGGCCCAAGGAAACGCTAAACCCACACCATTGTATTTCTCCTTTGAGTCTTAAAATGAAAAGCTTGAACTCATTCAACGTTCATTCATGCACAGCAGGCACAGGATGTTTAAGAACCTGTGTGTGCTGCCACTGGAAGTTGTGCCTGATCACTGTTGCTACTCGGAGTCAGATCAGGTTATATTGGCCACTGACCTACATTGGCTTTTGGTCCTGCAATGTCTTGATTTTAAAATCCTCACCCTTGTTTTCAAATCCCCCCATGGCCCTCGCCCCTCTCTATCTCTGTAACCTCCTCTAGCCCTACAACCCTCCGAGATCGCTGCGCTCCTCCAATTCTGGACTCGTGTGCATCCCCAATTTTCATCGTACCCCTGCCATTGGCGGCCGCGCCTTCAGCTGCCCGGGCCCTAAGCTGTGGAATTCCCTCCATTAAACCTCCCCAGCCTCTCTACCTCTCTCTCCTCTTTTAACCACTGCTTAAAAGCTATCAATGACATGAATCTTGTCATTCATGTATGAAGTAATACTGGGCGGCCTGCTGGTGGCCCTGTCCAGGGAGAGTATAAATACTCGGGCATGGGCCCAGCTTGCTTGGGACATTCCTCAACAGGAACTAGTGAAGGACACAACTAGATCTCCACGTTGAAAAATAGTTGATTAAAGCTTTGTTTAACGCTGAGACCAAGTGCCTAGTAGTTTTCTTACGTCAATCTCTTTGACCAAGCTTTTGGTCACCTGTCCTAATGTCTCCAGTGTCAAATAATGCTCTTGTGAAGTGCCATGAGATGTTTTACTACATTAAAGGCGCTATTTAAATGCAAGTTGTTGTTGTTGAGGCTGTTGCCAGGAATCAGGTTGAGGCTGTGAGCAACGACTTGGGTGGCGGCATCACAAAATCCACTCACGCTGTCCAACAGCGCCCCCACGACCCGTCTGTAAAGTGAGCTTTGCAAGAACTTTTGCTGAGCGTTAACAACTAAAGCTGTGAGCACTTCACGGCTGGATGAACAAAATATTCACATTTATTCTGGTTCTGTGTCAATTTTGCTGCTTGAGAAGTGTGAAATGAGCATTATTACAGGTGCATCATTATACTTGGATTTCTATCATTTTTCATGAGCATTTTTGAATTGGTGTTGGACTAAAGTGGCTGAAGTAAAATCAGGAGCACCATTCATGTTGAATGGGTGGCATTAAACATGAAAAGGAATAGCGTACCAGGGCCAATTCTCCTCTCTTCCCCCGCCCCCCCTGTTTGGTCAAACATCAGGCAGACTGTAACTGATGTCCACGCCACCTGATCTGAACCCACCTGTGTTTCTCAGTTCAAGTTAATTTATTATGGTTTGACATTTCGCCTATGCAGGCCTGCTCCTTGGCAAAGGCTAGTAGCTGGAAATGGGGGGGTGGCGGGGTGGAGTGGGGGAGAGTGGGGGAGGGGGGGGAGGAGAGCCGACTGCTGCTGAGAGGCCTGTAGCAGCATTAATGGCCACCAGTCTCCAGCCTGATTCTGGTCCTGCTTTACCTGGCAGGCTGGCCGGATAAAGTTTCACACAGGCCCTATTTACGGGTCTTCAGATCTGAGTGGGCTAGGTTTAAGGTGGAGACCCAGGAAAATGAGATGGGAGGCATTGTGGCGTCACTGCAGTCTTATTACCATATTTAGTCTTTCCCAACATGAAATGTATACCTTCCATCAGATTCAGATAGCTCTTCATTTCATACAATATTGGTTCACTGAGAATTTAAAGAAGTCCCAACCCCAACATACTGCCCAGAAGGAGTTTATAACGCTATAAATCTCTGCATCTGGATATAGATATAAACTATAATGAACTACTGGATGAACTCTCTCCCTATGCTTCACCCCCCTGCAATCTACCACCAGACTCCAGTCTGATCCTTGTCCTGCTCTACGTTTTCACCCAGGCACTATTCAGATCCTTAGATCTGAGTGGGGTGGGCTAAAGGAGTAAGACCCACTATTACTGGAGACCCAGGAAAATCAATGCTCAGTGCTTTCTTTGTTAATCCGCCAGCTCTTTCATTTGCTCACTTGGTGTTCTGTCTGACTTACATGGGACCTCCTAGATTGTATCGTGAGGTAAGAACATAAGAAGTAGGAGCAGAAATAGGACATTTGGCCCTTCAAGCCTACTCCGCCATTCAATAAGATCATAGCTGATCTTCTACCTCAACTCCACCTTCCCGCACTATGCCCATGTCCCTTGAGTCCGTAAGTATCCAAAAATCTATCGATCTCTCTCTTGAATATACTCAACAACTGGGCATCCACAGCTCCCTAGGGTAGAGAATTCCAAAGATTCACCACCCGCTGAGTGAAGAAATTGCTCCTCATCTCAGTCTGAAATAGCCGACCCCTTATTCTGAGACTGTGACCCCTAGTTCTCGACTCCCCAGCCAGGGGAACCATCCTCCCAGCATCTGCCCTGTCAAGCCCTTTAAGAATTTTATACGTTTCAATGAGATCACCTCTCATTCTTCTAATATCTAGGGAATATAGGCCTAATCACCTCAACCTCTCCTCATAGGACAATCCCCCCATCCCAGGAATACCCTGAGGTAAGCTGAAGTAATACCTCAACATTACTTGTCTCTTGCTACCTTGATGAAAGATTTACCTTGGTTCGCTTGGTTGACTGTTGGTCTAAATGTTAACTATATGGCCGGATTTCTACAGTGTCTATTTACTAAACATTCTCTGTGCTGCAAAGTCATAATTTGTTGTAAGTGTCCTGTGAACAGGCTTTGCTAAATATTTCCATTTGTGAGAGTTGTGAGAGTGTGTTGTGATAATGATATGCAGTTGCTGTGAGTTTACTGTGTATGGGTTTTACAGTGAAGCTACCTGTTCAATTCCTTCTCCAGCCTCACTTAACCCTTCCTGAGTGCTCTTGTTCAGGAATACACCGCAGCCTACACTCTCCTCTCCTCTGAGTATGAATACTGCTCATTCTCCACTTCCTCTAATACATAGTTGAAGGCCATTTTTAATGCCCCCCACATTGCCTTGTTACATCTCCCTCTGCCATCAAAACCTTCTAAAAGCCCTTTTTGTGACCATGCCTTTGGGGGGGGGGATTTTTATCAATGGGGGCGCATTGGGGGCGGGACTACTGCTTGTTGGGTTTCAGTCCCGCCCCCAACGAGGTCCGGCCAAACCACGCTATTTTCCCTTGATTGACCTTGTTAAGCCTGCCCTGTGGGCTGAGCAGGCCAATTAAGGGGAAGCCGGTGACAGAGAACTTTTTGATAGATGAATTGTCATCGTTTGAGAGCTTTGAGAAGCTGTCAAACACTGACAATCTCTGTTCGTTGGTGAGTCTTTGTACTCAAGGCTCACCAAACCTCTTTCCTGAGCAGAATTCAGATGGCTGTTGCATCGGGGAATGCAGCAGCCATTCTGTCATCTCTGCCGTGAAGATGAGGCACCTCCGGATCCCCAACGGTTAAAGCCTGCAGGAAGAAACAAAGGTAAGGGAACTTTTTCTAACACTTTTCACTCACCTCCCATACTTACCCAGTTTCTGCCATTTTCCCGGCAGACCCGCCTCCAAAACCGTCTCCCCAGGGCTGGCAAAATCAGCCCCTCGGTCTTCCCCCCACCAATGTCTCCCTGCACATAAAACGCTAGAGGAGGTCCCAGAGGTAGGGTGAGGTGAGGTTGCGGAAGGATTTTAGCTGTAATGCATAGGGGGACAGGGAGGTCAAAAAAATAAAATAAATACAAATAAACAAATAAACAAATTCCTTATCTCCACAGTTTGGGTGGAGATAAGGAATAATAAGGGGAAAAAAACATTAGTGGGCGTAGTCTATAGGCCTCCGAACAGTTGCAACTCTATTGGACGGAGTATCAATCAGGAAATAGTTGAGGCATGTAATAAGGGAACATCTATAATTATGGGGGATTTTAACTATCATATTAATTGGACAAATCAAATGGGGCAGGGCTGCCTTGAGGATGAGTTCATTGAGTGTATTAGGGATGGGTTTCTTGAGCAGTATGTAACTGAACCGACCAGGGGGCAAGCAACCTTAGATCTGGTCCTGTGTAACGAGACAGGATTAATTAAAAATGTCCTAGTAAAGGATCCCCTTGGAATGAGTGACCATAACATGGTTGAATTCCATATTCAATTAGAGGGTGAGAAGGTTGGATCTCAAACAAGCGTGCTAAGCTTGAATAAAGGAGACTATGAAGGTATGTGAGCGGAATTGAGTAGAGTGGATTGGGAAAATAGATTAAAGGGTAAGACGACACATGATCAGTGGTGTACATTCAAGGAGTTATTTTACAACTTCCAAAAAAAATATATTCCACTGAAAAGAAAAGGGTGTAAAAGAAAGGACAGTCATCCGTGGCTAAGTAAAGAAATTAAGGATAGTATTCGACTAAAAACAAGGGCATATAAGGTAGCGAAATCTAGTGGGAGGACAGAGGATTGGGAAAACTTTAAAAGGCAGCAAAAAATAACAAAAAGATTGATTAAGAAAGGGAAGATAGATTATGAAAGTAAATTAGCAAAAAATATAAAAACAGATAGTAAGAGTTTTTATAGTTATATAAAAAGAAAAAGGGTGGCTAAAGTAAATGTTGGTCCCTTAGAGGATGAGACCGGGAAATTAATGGTGGGAAATATGGAGATGGCAAAAACACTGAATGAATATTTTGTATCAGTCTTTACAGTAGAGGACACTAAGAATATCCCAACACTGGACAAACAGGGGGCTATAGGGGGAGAGGAGCTAAACACGATCAAAATCACTAAGGAAGTGGTACTCGGTAAAATAATGGGACTCAAGGCGGATAAATCACCTGGACCTGATGGCTTACATCCTAGAGTCTTGAAGGAAGTGGCGGTAGGGATTGTAGATGCATTGGTAATAATTTTTCAAAACTCCCTGGATTCCGCTAAGGTCCCGGCAGACTGGAAAACTGCTAATGTAACACCCTTATTTAAAAAGGGCAGTAGACAGAAGGCTGGTAACTATAGACCGGTTAGCCTAACATCTGTGGTAGGTAAAATTTTGGAGTCCATTATTAAGGAAACAGTAACAGGACATTTGGATAATCATAATTTAATAGGACAAAGTCAGCATGGTTTTACGAAGGGGAAGTCATGTTTGACAAATTTGCTGGAGTTCTTTGAGGAAGTAACATATAGAGTGGATAAAGGGGAACCAGTGGACGTAGTGTATTTAGACTTCCAAAAGGCATTTGACAAGGTGCCACACAAAAGATTATTGCTTAAGGTAAAAAATCACGGGATTGGGGGTAATATTCTGGCATGGATAGAGGATTGGCTATCTAACAGAAAGCAAAGAGTTGGGATAAATGGTTCATTCTCAGACTGGCAATCAGTAACTAGTGGTGTTCCACAGGGGTCAGTGCTGGGTCCCCAACTCTTCACAATCTATATTAACGATTTGGAGGAAGGGACCAAGTGTAACATATCAAAATTTGCAGATGATACAAAGATGGGAGGGAAAGTAGTGAGTGAGGAGGACATAAAAAACCTGCAAGGGGACATAGACAGGCTAAGTAAGTGGGCAGAGATTTGGCAGATGGAATACAACACTGGAAAGTGTGAGGTGATGCACTTTGGCAGGAAAAATCCTAGAGCAATTTATTATCTTAATGGCAAGAAACTGGAGAGTACTGAAGTGCAAAGGGATCTGGGGGTCCTGGTGCACGAAACTCAAAAGGTTAGTATGCAGGTGCAGCAAGTGATTAAGAAGGCAAATGGAATGTTGGCTTTCATTGCTAGGGGGATAGAATATAAAAATAGGGAGGTATTGCTTCAGTTGTACAAGGTATTGGTGAGACCGCACCTGGAATACTGCATACAGTTTTGGTGTCCTTACTTAAGGAAAGACATCCTTGCTCTCGAAGCAGTGCAAAAAAGGTTCACTCGGTTAATCCCGGGGAAGAGGGGGTGGTCATATGAGGAGAGGTTGGGTAGATTGGGACTCTACTCATTGGAGTTCAGAAGAATGAGAGGCGATCTTATTGAAACATATAAGATTGTGAAGGGGTTGGATCGGGTGGATGCGGGGAGGATGTTCCCGATGACGGGTGAGACGAGAACTAGGGGACATAGTCTTAGAATAAGGGGCTGCTCTTTCAAAACTGAGATGAGGAGGAACTACTTCACTCAGAGGGTGGTAGGTCCATGGAATATGCTGCCACAAAAAGCTGTAGAAGCTACAACATTAATTAAATTTAAAACAGAAATAGACAGTTTCCTAGAAGTAAAGGGCATTAAGGGTTACGGGGAGCGGGCAGGAATTTGGACATGAGTCTAGGTTCGGATCGGTCATGGCCCTGTGGGTAGTGGAGCGGGCCCAGGGACTGTGTAGCCTGATTCTGCTCCTATTTCGTGTGTGCAATTCTGTTAGATGCAGGAGATGGTTCTGTGATAGATAGTAGATTGGCGGTTAGGATCAGATCAGCCATGATCTTATTGAATGGCGGAGCAGGCTCGAGGGGCCGATTGGCCTACTCCTGCTCCTATTTCTTATGTTCTTATGTTCTTATGTAAAAAAGCAAATTATTATTTAAATGGAGAGAGATTACAAAATGTTGCAGTACAGAGGGATCTGGGGGTCCTTGTACATAAAACACAAAAAATTAGCATGCAGGTACAGCAGGTAATTAGGAAGGCAAATAGAATGTTGGCCTTTATTGCAAGGGGGATGGCGTATAAAAGTAGGAAAGTCCTGCTACAGCTGTACAGGGTATTGGTGAGACTACACCTGGGGTACTGCGTGCAGTTTTGGCCTCCTTATTTAAGGAGGGATATACTTGTATTGGAGGCAGTTCAGAGAAGGTTCACACGGTTGATTTCTGAGATGAAGGGGTTGTCTTATGAAGAAAGGTTGAGCAGGTTGGGCCTATACTCATTGGAGTTTAGAAGAATGAGAGGTGATCTTATTGAAACATATAAGATTCTGAAGGGGCTTGACAAGGTAGATGCAGAGAGGATGTTTCCCCTCGTGGGGGAATCTAGAACTAGGGGGCATAGTTTCAGAATAAGGGGTCGCCCATTTAAAACGGAGATGAGGAGGAATTTCTTCTCTCAGAGGGTCGTGAATCTGTGGAATTCTGTTCCCCAGAGAGCTGTGGAGGCTGGGTCATTGAATATATTTAAGGTGGAGATAGACAGATTTTTGAACGATAAGGGAGTCAAGGGTTATGGGGAGCGGGCGGGGAAGTGGAGTTGAGGCCAAGATCAGATCAGCCATGATCTTATTGAATGGCGGAGCAGGCTCGAGGGGCCAAATGGCCTACTCCTGCTCCTATTTCTTATGTTCTTATGTAGAAAGGACACAATTGATGGACAATCAGGGCTTAGTATCGGGGATGGACGCAGCTTAATTTTGAGCAAGTTGAAGTTTATGAAGGGTGCAGATGGGAGGCTGCGTAGGAGGACATTGAACTTAAGAGTACTGTTTAAGTTTTTTAAAAAAACAGCACAAAGAGATAGCCTAAAAACTATGGACAAACTGCCCAAATATTGTCACATGGAACCCCGCTGAGGTACTGTTGAAAATACAAGATGACAGGTCAATTAAAATTTGAAGAGTCAGACTGTTTTGCAGTGCTCAATGATTGTTAGTGGCGAAATGGGCAAGATTTCCAAGTGCGTCTGCAAATATTTTGGAGATCAATTATGTTTTATGCTGCATTCTAGGAATCAATTCTTGCCTGGCATGGGGAAGAATTCAAATATCAGTTAGAATTAGACGATTTTTAGTAGGATGGAAAGCCAGGCATAATGTTTTCATGCCTAGTTAAGGAATACGATACAAGAGAAGAGCATTAAAGTAGACAGTATAAATAGGTCCGGGAGATTTTTTTAATGCATTTTTGGAAGGAGATGAGATTGAGGGATTTGGTGAGAGGGGATGAATTATCAAAAAGAGCTGAGCTTAATGGTCTTTTCCTGTTCCGAAAAGTTCTTTTGTTTGAAGCGATGCAGGTTCAAATATAAATCCACTTATGCTTCATGAGTTATTAATATGTTTATAAAGTTATTTATTAAATGGTTAAAGTGAAGTTTGATGTTGTGTGGGATTGCTGACGTTATTCCAGGAGCAGAATGCTGCAGTGCATTCATTCCAGGCTATCTGTAACTGTTCACAATAATAGATTGCGAATGTTATGGCGTGGTTTGATTCTGCTTCAGATCCTTTTTCTTTTCATGTTGCCAATGGTTGTCATTGTGGATATTGACTAATGTATTCCATGTCATTGATTCATGACTAAACAAGTAATATCAACCAGAATTATGATGGTGTGGTGTGCAAGAAATCATTTGCAGTGGATTGCATGAAGTTCTATATTTTAAAAAGAAATTCTCGCACTTACACTGCCCATAGATTGAGACTCCATTGAGAGAAATCTATGGAGTCGGTTCCCACAGTGCCAAACTGCCTGAGACTTTGAATAGACCAGAACCGCTGGTCCTTTAGGGCACACGCTTCCACGGTGGCAGGCTGTAGTCTCATTGCTCTCACATCCGTGTCCCACTGGTTGACCTTGCCTCTCCTGCTTGTCATCCCAGCAGCTCCTGATAGCTCTTATGCACCTTTGAACCATGGTTTCTGTCTAAACCCTACTAGCAATATATTAACAAGTCAGACTGTGGAGTCTTGGAGTTAACTTCATGCGAACATGTCAATTGCTGCTGTTGTAAAACAATGGGGGCACCAGTTGAAAGAATATTGCAGCCGAGAAGCGAAACTGATGGATGTAAATAGCAAGATGATGGACACATTATTATGGGCTTTGAGAGGGCACAGAGCCAGAGAACAAGGATGAGCCCAGATATCGCTAAGTTAATTTATGAGGAAAGGTGAAGGAAGTTGGTCTCATTTTGTATTGAAAAGAGACTTTAAAGTGGAAGGAAAGAAAGAAACAATGAAATCAATCAATCAATCAATTACCAGATAATCTTGGCTGAATTTTAATTGGGTAGGCAGGTTGGGTGCGGGGGTGCTCCAAGATGGTCAGGAAACCCAGGAGAATGGGTTTTCCGCAGGCCCTGCTGAATTTTCCCACCCACAGCCAGCCAGATGGAGAGGCTGGCTGGCTCTGGGCAGGTAGGCCTGTGGCACTAGGCCACACAAAGGAGGGAGGGAGGGATCGCGTGGCAGTCGGGGAACAGCCGGAGGAGCACGGTGAGGGGGGGGGGTGGTCAATGAAAGATTGGGAGCCGGGAGCGGGCGGGAGAAGCGCAAGGATCGAGGAGCGGCCAGAGCAGCGGGGGGTGGGGTGGGATCACAAGGATCAGGGGCCGGGAGGAGCACGGGGCAGGGGGGGGGCAGGGTGTGTGTAGAGATCGTGGACCAGAGGAGCACGGGGAGGGCTGGAGGAGCGGGGGGGGGAGGATCAGCAAAGATCGGCGGCCAGAGGAGTGGGGGGAGATGGGGTGACCTCGTGGTGGGGATTGGAGGCCTGGAGGAGGAATCGGAGACTGGGTGGCGGGGGGCGGGGGGGGGGGGGGGGCAGTGGGGACGGGGGGGGGGGCCGGGGGGATTAGGGGCCTAGTGGGGCATTCTCCGATTGTGGGGGGTGGGTTAGGCAGGGACCCTGGATCCAGGAGGTAGGTGTAAAGGCACTTACCTCCTGGATTCAGCAGTCCTCGCCTTGCATTAGCTGGCAGTTTTCACGAGGCCTGCAAAACCCGGCCAGCTAAAGTTAAAGACAAAATGGAGGTTAAAGCTGAGGCTTCCAGCCTCATTATAATATTTAAATGGACGACTCGCCTTCTGGCAGCGGGTTGGCTTTCCGCCCCCCATCCCGCCTCCGTGAAAACTGGAAGTGGGCAGGTTGGAGGCAGGTTCAGGTCGGGATTCAGATTTTTAAAACTTTAACTACCCACACGCCCCCAACCACCCATTTTTTTAGGTTAAAATTCCGCCCTCTGTTTCAGTGATGTTGGTTGAGGGATAAATATTGGCCAGAAAACCGGAGAGAACACACCTGCTCTTCTTCAAAATAGTGCCATGGGATCTTTTACGTCCACCTGAGCGGGCAGACGGAGCCTCGGTTTAACATCTTATCCGAAAGACGGCACCTCCGACAGTGCAGCACTCCCTCAGTACTGCAGCGGAGTGTCAGCCTAGATTTTTGTGCTCAAGTCTCTGGAGTGGGGATTGAACCCACAACCTTCTGACTCAGAGGCGAGAGTGCTACCAACTGGGAATCATTAAAGTTGAACAAGGCTAATTGTTCACAGATGGCAAGGGTTCAACTGTCAAGGGACAGAAGTTAACAGGTAATGGAATTATGGACTAAATCCTGGACAGTTCAAATTTTTTAAAATTTGTTTATGGGATGTAGGCGTCGCTGGAAATGCCAGCATTTATTCCCCATCCCTAATTGCCCTTGAGAAGGTGGTGGTGAGCCACCTTCTTGAACCGATGCAGTCTGTGTGGCGAATGTACTCCCACAGTGCTGTTAGGGGGGGAGTTCCAGGATTTTGACCCAGCGACAATGAAGGGTCGGCGATATACTTCTAAGTCAGGATGCTGTGTGACTTGGAGGGGAACTTGGAGGTGGTGGTGTTCCCATGCACCTGCTGCCCTTGTCCTTCTAGGTGGAAGAGGTCGGGGTTTGGGAGGTGCTGCCGAAGAAACCTTGGCGAGTTGCTGCACCGCATCTTGTAGATGGTACACACTGCAGCCACGGTACGCCGGTGGTGGAGGGAGAGAATGTTTAAGGTGGAGGATATGGTGCCTATCAAGCGGGCTGCTTTGTCCTGGATGTTGTCGAGCTTCTTGAGTGTTGTTGGAGCTGCACTCATCCAGGCAAGTGGAGAGTATTCCCTCACACTCCTTACCTGTGCCTTGTAGATGGTGGAAAGGCATTGGGGAGTCAGGAGGTGAAACACTCGCCACAGAATACCTAGCCTCTGACCTGCTCTTGTTGCCACAGTATTTATGTGACTGGTCCAGTTAAGTTTCTGGTAAATGGTGACCCCCAGGATGTTGATGGTGGGGGATTCGGAAATGGTAATGCCGTTAAATTTCAAGGGACAGTGGTTAGACTCTCGCTTATAGGAGATAGTCATTGCATGGCACTTCTGTGGCGTGAATGTTAACTGCCACTTATCAGCCCAAACCTGAACGTCGTCCAGGTCTTGTTGCATGAGGGCATGGACTGCTTCATTAATTGAGGCGTTGTGAATGGCACTGAACACTGTGCAGTCATCAGCGAACATCCCTATTTCTGACCTTTTGTTGGAGGGAAGGTCATTGATGAAGTTGTTGACGATGGTTGGGCCTAGGGCACTGCCCTGAGGAACTCCTGCAGTGATGTCCTGGGGCTGTGATGATTGATCTTCAATCACCACAACCATCTTCCTTTGTGCTAGGTATGACTCCAGCCAGTGGAGCGTTTTCTCCCTGATTCCCATTGACTTCAGTTTTACTAGGGCTCCTTGATGCCACACTCGGTCAAATGCTGCCTTGATGTCAAGGGCAGTCACTCTCACCTCACTTCTGGAATTCAGCTCCTTTGTCCATGTTTGGACCAAGGCTGTAATGAGGTCGGGAGCTGAGTGGTCTTGGTGGAACCCAAACTGGGCATCAGTGAGCAGGTTACTGGTGAGTAAGTGCCGCTTGATAGCACTGTCGATGACACTTCCATCACTTTGCTGATTATTGAAAGTAGACTGATGCGGTGGTAATTGGCCAGATTGGATTTGTCCTGCTTTTTGTGGACAGGACATACCTGGGCAGTTTTCCACATTGTCGGATAGATGCCAGTGTTGTAACTGTACTGTAACAGCTTGGCTAGAGGCGCGGCTAGTTCTGGAGCACAAGTCTTCAGCACGATAGCTGGGATGTTCTCGTGACCCATAGCTTTTGCTCTGTCCAGTGCGCTCAGCCGTTTCTTGATATCACGTGGAGTGAATTGAATTGGCTGAAGACTGGCTTCTGTGATGGTGGGGACTGCAGGAGGAGGGCTGATAAGTGGCAGGTAACATCCACTCGGCACTTCTGGCTGAAGGTTGCAAATGTTTCAGCCTTGTCTTTTGCACTCATGTGCTGGGCTCCACCATCATTGAGGATGGGGATATTCATGGAGTCTCCTCCTCCCGTTAGAAGTTTAATGGTCCACCACCATTCACGACTGGATGTGGCAGGACTGCACAGCTTTGCTCTGATCCGTTGATTGTGGGATCGCTTAGCCCTGTCTATAACATGCTGCTTCCGCTTTTTAGCATGTATGTAGTCCTGTGTTGCAGCTTCCCCAGGTTGGCACCTTATTTTCAGGTACGCCTGGTGCTGCTCCTGGCATTCGCTTCTACACTCCTTATTGAGCCAGGGTTGGTCCCCTGGCTTGATGGTAATGGTAGAGTGAGGGATATGCCGGGCCATGAGGTTACGGATTGTGGCGGAATACAATTCTGCTGCCGCTGATGGCCCACAGTGCGTCATGGATGCCCAGTTTTGAGCTGCTAGATCTGTTCTGAATCTATCCCATTTAGCACGGTGGTAGTGCCACACAACACGATGGAGGGTGTCCTCAGTGTGAAGACAGGACTTCATCTCCACAATGACTGTGCGGTGGTCACTGCTACCAATACTGTCATGGACAGATGCATTTGCGACAGGTAGATTGGTGAGGAGGAGGTCAAGTAGGTTTTGGATCTCTCACCACCTGTCGCAGGCCCAGACTGGCAGCAATGTCCTTCAGGACTCGGCCAGCTCGGTCAGTAGTGGAGCTACCGAGCCACTCTTGGTGATGGCCATTGAAGTCCCCCACCCAGAGTACATTTTGTGCCCTTGCTACTCTCAGTGCTTCTTCCAAGTGGTGTTCAACATGGAGGAGTATTGATTCATCAGCTGAGGGAGGGTGGTAGGTGGTAATCAGCAGGAGGTTTCCTTGCCCATGCTTGATCTGAAGCCATGAGACTTCATGGGGTCCAGAGTCAATGTTGAGGACTCCCAGGGCCACTCCTTCCCGACTGTATACCACTGTGCCGCCACCCCTGGTGGGTCTGTCCTGCCGGTGGGACAGGACATACCGAGGGATGATGATGGAGGAGTTTGAGACATTGGCTGAAAGGTATGATTCTGTGAGTATAACTATGTCAGGCTGTTGCTTGACTAGTCTGTGGACAGCTCTCCTAATTTTGGCACCAGTCCCCAGATGTTGGTGAGGAGGACTTTGCAGGGTCGACTGGGCTGGGTGTGCAGTTGCTGTGTCTGTAGCCAGTGCCGAGTTCGATGCTGGGTGGTCCGTCCGGTTTCATTCTTATTATTTTGTTTCGTAGCAGTTTGTTACAACTGAGTGGCTTGCTGGACCATTTCAGAGGGCAATTCAGGGTCAATCACATTGCTGTGGGTCTAGAGTCACATATCGGCCAGACCAGGTAAGGACGGTAGATTTCCTTCCCTAAAGGACATTAGTGAACCAGATGGGTTTTTACGACAAACCGATAGTTTCATGGTCACCATTACTGATGCTAGCTCACACAGACACGATGGGCCTAATGGCCTCCTTCTGTGCTATAAACTTCTATCGTTCTATGGTACTATGGTGTTGAACTGTGGGGACATCACAGACAAGCCAAGCCCAATCTTTTTCGTCCTGCCCAACATCCACATGTTTTCAAGCGAGGAAGACTGAGGGTGAACACTTTTTAGCCAAAGTAGGGAGGGTGGTCTGATGCCAATTATAGCGCGCTGCCCTGGCTACGATCAAGAACTCAACACAGACAACAGTTCAAAGCAGAGATTTTCTTGGTCTGTATGCTTCAGTTCCTCACTAGGCTCTGTGCTTACCAACTAAACCACTGAGGAGAGCCTTCCATTGCCCCAAGATGTGTTACTGTAACATAATTTACTGATTTAGTTTCAGGCGTTTGTTCGACTGGTGAGGGACTGAGTGCTGTGAGATCCTTACAAATAACGATCCATTCTCGGCCACATCAGTGTATCTGAATCAATTGTCATTAATACCTTCAGCAGCTTACCGAAAGATCAGTCCTTACATCAGCAAACACACCTCTGGCTCCTAACACATAAACTAACGACGTGAGACACAAGCCAACCACCACTTAACGTGTATTTGTCCGAGATTCCTATCTCTGCTAATGTAGCGGAGACTTTCAGCGACTAATTTTAACCAGGTGAATGACTCGGCTAAAATAATCGAGGAAATTCAGATGAGTGTGTTAAGCGTTTGTCCACTAGTGCAATTTCAGGGCTAACAGGATGGATTTTAAGCAGGGGCGGGCGGGGTAGGGGGGGGAGGGTATAGATACAGTACTTGTGAGCCCCGAAGTGGGAGGTACACCCCGGGGAGTCCAGGGACATCGAGGCCCGGATGATCTTAATGGCTGGGCCTCATTTCCATAAATTTTCCCGGTGACCCACTCGAACCGGGCCACCTCCATGACCTGGCCGGCGGGCGGGTGCGGGATTTCGGCGGCGGCGCTAACGGCCCCCAGTAGTCAGGTAAGTGGTGAGGGGAGCTCTGGATGTGATCGGGGGTGGGTGGGGCGGGGGGGAGGGAAGGGGTGTGGGGGAACCCGGGGCCAGGGAGGCCCGAAACATTCTTGTGAGGACCAGAGGAGAATTCCTACTTTGCCTGGCCCACAAGGAAACCCCCGAAATAAAATGTAATAACTTACCTGCCTGGGCCTCTTTTGGCCCACGATCCACCGCCAGGTCTGGTTTGAAGGAGTGGCCCTGGCTGCTTCCCCTTGCTCAGGCCTCTGACTAAAATTTGCAGCCGAGTGTCCCAGCGACATCATCGGGAGATTGCAGCTGCTGTGGAGTCGGGCGAGCACGCTCCCGCTCCTCCCGATCCACAGGAATTACGTTTTTTTTTTAAATAAAGTATTTTTCACAACCTACCTGTGGTTGACAGCCACCTGGGCCGCTGAAGATCCCCTGAGCGGGATAGGCCCTGACGTCTGCCCCGCACACGGGAGACCGATTTCTAAAAGGGTTCCTCAGCAGGCGGTCGGCCCCTCATTCACATATTCAATGACTCCCGCTTGGGACGCCTGAAGAACGGTCCCCACGAATTTCGTTGCAGGACCAATGCCCGTGCAGAGTGGGTGCGGGCCAGCCCACTGCTGCATCGTTATGCTTGTCGCCCGTTTTTACTCCCGAAAAACGTACGCGGCGCATGCCAATTTCTATCCCAGTCTCTTCAGGGGTTGAAGGGTGGGGAGGTAATGGGCCGGAAAACAGTCTTTGTGTGAGATTTCCAATGATCCCTTTTCCAAGAAGGCCTACTTTGAAGGCTTTGCAGCCGAAGGACACTGTGAAGTGCCATTAGACTCAAAAGTGTCAACTTTGATGTTACAAATCTGTGTCTTCTTTGGCAGCAGAAATCTTATTACCAGCAATTCTGATTTAAATCCCATGTGCTGAAAGCCGCTTAATGTGAATAGTCCATGATGAGCAGACTGCTTCTTTTATAAGGTCATTAAGCTAATGTACAATGTACAGAGATTGCATAGTGCCTGAGCAAATGTAATACTCTCATACAGATCATCGGGAGCCCTTTCTTTTTTTTTTAGACAAAAATCATTACCTTTATTGACAGGGTTATAAAATATCTTCCCAGCAGAAAGCAAAGAGCAAAATGTAACAGTGAATTAATTAACCTTTTATTAACCAAATATCACGCCAGCTTTCACACTGTATATAATTTTAATCATACACAGTTAACCCTGTCAATTCTCATCCTTGTTTTCAAATCTCTCCACGGCCTCACCCCTCCTTATCTCTGTAATCCTACAACCCTCGAGATAAAAACAGAAAAATGCTGGAAATACTCAGCGGGTCAGGCAGCACCTGTGGAGAGAGAAACAGAGTCAACGTTTCAGGTCGATGACCCTTCGTCAGAACTGGAAAAAGTTAAAGGTATAACAGGTTTTAAGCAAGTGCAGGGGCAGGGAAAGGGGTGAGGGGGAGGAAAGAACAAAAGGGAAGGTCTGTGATAGGGTGGAAGGCAGAAGAGATTAAAAGACAAAAGGAGATGGTAATGGGACAAGTAAAGAAACAAGAGATGGGTCCAGAGGAGGTGTAAATGGGAATAACAGAATCATCAACAGCTGCCGTCTGAAAAAATGGGGGCAGAGTTTATGATCTGAAATCTCTGCTCTCCTCCAATTTTGGCCTTTGAGCACCTCTGATTTTAATCGCTCCACCATTGGCTGCCGTGCCTTCAGCTGCCATGGCCCTAAACTCAGGAATTCTCTCTGTAAACCTCTCTCTCCGCCGTTAAGGTGCTCTTAAAACCTACTTCTTTGACCAAGCTTTCGGTCATTTGCCCTAATATTTCCTTATGTGGCTCGGTGTCAAATTTTATTCGATAACACTCCTGTGAAGCACCTTGGGATGTTTTACTACCTTAAAGGCGCCATATAAATACAAGTTGTTGTTGTTATTGTTGTCAATGGGACAACAAGAACAACAACTAAAAGAAACATTCAATCCAATCCCCGTACATTGGGCAGTGTTTGTACAGTTAGAGAGCCCTGTCGGGTAAAGCATTCGTATCCATCATAGACCCAGCTCGACTATCTCGCTCCAATTCCCGCAAATGGAATCTCCCAAGCGTTCGATACCAGAATCTGAAATATGTATTGGACTGCATTTATAATCTGTGACTGATCTTTTCTCTTAGCGTGAGAAAAATACTTTTCGCAGGCTCTATCAGTAGAATAGGCCTTTTAGATTCAAAGTTATTACTGTCAGCAGTTTGTGTTACTGTCCTTGTACACGTACGTCAGAAGACATTTTGTCTGCTGTGGTTACCTTATGCTTATGGGTTCATAGCATGGGAACCGTTGGTTGACTATTTCGGCCTATTTTGGAATGTGCGGGAATTGTTGGGATGCTGCTTGGCTTGGGGAAAACATTGAAATTTACTGACATACAGCAACAAAAGCAGGCTCAAGTTCCCATAATATAGTGAATGATTTAATGTATATAAGGCAGACAAAAAAAGAATAGAATATTAGAACGTTCTCAGAGCGGAACTGGATACGCTCAAGTGTTATCACAAGGCCATTCGAGATCGATCACCTGTTGTATCTACTATGTTACAGGTATAACCTTTGTATTTTAACTTCTTTACTGCTTGTATTGTAGTTTCTTTTATAACTGTAATAAAATATATATACTTTGTGCACCAAAGACCGAATCTAATATGAATTACTCGCACTTTTGTTTCTCCTTTATTTCCGGCATTCTGCAGCTTCCCTCTCCGAGGTCTCCTCCTTCAGCCTAAAGGTGGGATTGTCTGGAAGCTGATTCCCCGCACCCCCCCCACCCCACTCCCCCACCCCACCAATGGTATTTGCTTATAACGAGTCGACAGCTCAGGCCAAGGATGTGATGAAAGGTAATACACACACACAAAATATCATTACCTGTTTCTTTTTCATTGCAGATGCTGACTGATCTGCTGTCTATTTCCAACACCCTCTATTTCTATTTTAGATTTGCAGCTTATTTTTTTAACTTTTATGATCTTAGGAGCTTGGCCTCCCTGAAAGTGGGACATTCTGCCTCGGCGTACAAGCTTGGTGCGAACCTGAAGAAACGAACTCAGCTCAAGTTTGATCTTCACTCACTGGAACGACTGGGGCAACAAAGGAATATTTCTAAATTGGTTGCAGTGTCCGAATGAATTGTAGACAAAAGAAAAGAACTTGCATTTATGTAGCGCTTTTCATGACCTTAGGACGTCCCAAAGCGCTTTACAGCTAATTACTTACTTTTGAAGTGTAGTCACTGTTGTAACATAGGATATGCAGCAGCCAACTTGCGCACAGCAACATCCCACGAACAACCATGAGATAGTGACCAGGTAATCTGTTTTTCAGTGATGTCGGTTGAGGGATAAATATTGACCAGGAAACCAAGGGGAACTCCCCTGCTCTTCTTCAAAATTGTACCATGGCACCTTCCAGGTCCACCTGAGAAGACAGACAGGGCCTTGGTTTAATCTTTCATGAGAAAGACAGCACCTCTGTGTAATGTAGCACACCCTCAGTACTGTCGTGGCATGTCAGCCTAGATTTTGTGCTCAAGTCTCTTGGAGCAGGGACTTGAATCCACAACCTTCTCAGAATAAATGTGAGAAGTCGCACAACACCAGGTTATAGTCAAACAGTTTTATTTGAAATCACAAGCTTTCGGAGCTCTGCTCCTTCATCAGGTGATTTCAAATAAAATTGTTGGACTATAACTTGGTGCTGTGCGACTTCTCACATTTGTCCACCCCAGTCCAACACCGGCATCTCCACTTCTCAGAATAAGGGGTTGGCCATTTAGGACTGAGATGAGGAGAAATTTCTTCACTCAGAGGGTGGTGAATCTTTGGAATTCTCTGCCCCAGAGGGCTGTGGAGGGTCAGTCGTTGAGTATATTCAAGACAGAGGTCGATAGATTTTTGGATATTAAGGGAATCAAGAGATATGGGGATAGTTCAGGAAAGTGGAGATGAGGTAGCAGATCAGCCATGATCTTAATGAATGGCGGAGCAGGCTCGAAGGGCCAAATGGCCGACTCCTGCTCCTATTTCTCATGTTCTTATGTTCTGACCCAAGGCAAGAGTGCTACTGACGGAGCCACAGCAGACAAAAGGAATTGATGATCTTTTGGTATGCCACATTTCTTTAAAAAAAAGGGTTAAATAGCTGGCTACGTTGACTGGCTATTTTAATTTTTTTTTAATAATATGGCCCAATGAAAGGAAAAGTACAGATTCATTAAGTAAGGATAAACTAGTCCCTAGCTGCCAATTAACATACCAAAAGAGACATTTATTATCAGATAACTCTAGAAGATCCTACAGACTGCAATTCCTGAAATTTATGAGGGAATAAATTTTATGGATTATCCTGTCTGTCTTAACTGCTTAGATAAATAGAAAAATCTCAGTACACTACAGCTACATTACAAATGGTGCAAAACTAAATGGAAACAAAAGGTTCATTTGGCAAGAATGAAATTTTTTTTAATATATCGCTCACATGGTTTGCAACCGTGGAAATAAAAATCAAAGTTCTGCTGCCACTGTGTCATCTGTCACCTTAGCCATGCTATCCCTCCTGAGAAAATAACTGAGGGTACCAACCACCGCATTTGTGCAACACTGCCTGCTTCCACCTCCGTAACATCGCCCGTCTCCATCCCACCCCACCTCGGCTCATCTGCTGCCTTTCCAGGCTCGACTATACCAACGCTCTCCTGGCCGGCCTCCCACCTTCCACCCTCCGTAAACTTGAGCCCATCCAAAACTCTGCTGCCCGTCTCCTAACTCGCACCGGGTCCCGTTCACACATCACCCCTGTGCTCGCTGACCGACATCATCTCCCAGTCCGGCAAGGCCTTGATTTTAAAAGTCTCATGCTTGTTTACAAATCCCTCTGTGGCCTCGCCCCCTCCCTACCTCTGTAACCACCCCATGCCCTGCAATCCACCGAGATCTCTGCGCTCCTCTAATTCTGGCCTCTTGCGCATCCCCGACTTTAATCGCGGCACCATTGGCGGCTGTGCCTTCAGCTACCTGAGCCCTAAGCTCTGGAATTCCTTCCTTCGACCTCTCCACCTCTCTACCTCTCTCTCTCCTCCAAGACGCTCCTTAAAACCTACCGCTTTGACCTCGCCTGTCCTACTATCTCTTTATGTGGCTCTGTTTCAAATTTTGTTCAATAATCATTCCTGTGAAGCACCTTGGGAGGTTTTATAATGTTAAAGGCGATATGTGCGCAAGCCGTTGTTGTTGCATTGCTGCTGCATTCAAAATCCCAGTTGTTGTTGCATTACTGCTGCATTCAAAATTCCCAGTTGTTGTTGCATTGCTGCTGCATTTAAAATCCCAGTTGTTGTTGCATTACTGCTGCATTTAAAATCCCAGTTGGCCTATTAAGTGAAAGCACTGCCAGTGTGTGCGCTAAGTCGTTCACACCTGAAGTTACCCAGTTTGATTTTCTGGCGAGGGAGGGTAACGAGCGACCCCTGCTGGAAAGTGCGTGTGTGCGTACATCATGAAACTGGGTTTTAGATGGCGGGCAAGAGTTAATATGTCGTGTCGGCTGCCGCATCCATATTTCCAGGCAAGGTGCCACATGGAGTGGATAGCTTCTCTGATACCAGCAGTACTTGGCAGTTGACATTTGCAGAATACACGGAGCAATCTGGATGGAAGCAATCAGGGTCAACACCTCTTAGCAACAAGACTTTCCTGTCTATTCCTCTCCAAAAATGGGCAGAAGGCCTGCAGAGTACAAGTTGAGAATCAGACTTGATGTAAATTAAATCCTGCAGAGATAAATGGTATGTTTTCCTTTGCCTGCTTCGACTCTATAAGTAAAACTTTTTACTTCATATTATCTCATTCAACGCTTGTTTTCTGAGGTTAATGTAGGCAAAACGACAACATAATTTCTTAAAACAATCAACTATCAAAAGAAACCTCTCAGCCACAATGCTGCAAGGCTCAATGGAGCCCAAGAAAACAAGAGGGAGATGAAACTAAAATGCTCTGTTTAGGTCAGTAATGCTGTATTTAGGTCAGTGGTCCATTTAGAGCATTAAGGCTGACCCCTTAGTGTTAGGAGAGCAAACTAAGAGGAATGACGGGGGCACACAAAGAGGTCCTCAGAAGGGACCCTACAGAGAAATACAATAGGATGAAGATAAACATGACAAGACGGCAAGATAAGAGGACACAGGTTCAGGGTTGTGAATGGAAAGTTCAGGGCAAACGCCAGAAAGTATTTCTTTGCACATGGCTGATCAACAACAGGAAAGGGTTTCCAGAGAGGATGATTGGGGCTAGAAAACTGGACTCCTTTAAGAAACAGCTCGATGCTGCAATGGGAAGATGGTAGGGTTAGTGTTCTGGTAGGATGAGATCAAATGGGCAGAAGGGCCTGCTTCATTCAAACCTTTCTTGTGATCTGCTATCTTGGGGCATCTAACTGTCACAGAGGAGTAAGGGACAGGAGAGGCAGGTCTGCGCCCCCATTTCCCACATGAATAGTTTGTCTTCTTGGCCAATCATCTCGGAAGGGGCAGACTAGACATAAACATAGACGATAGGAGCAGGAGTAGGCCATTCGGCCCCTCGAGCCTGCTCCGCCCCTAGAGAGCCGCATTGGAAGATGCCTAGCTATGAGGTAGCTTGGTGTTCACTTTGTCAGAATAATGTCTGCTTCTGTAAACTGGTGGGGCTCCCTGTGTGTTGCCAGCATTTTCTGTTCTAAATTCAGTTCTGATCTGCAGGCTTTCTAGGGTGGAAATTTTGCAGAGTTCCCCCAATCTCCTGCTGTAACTTTGTTAGGACATTTTCAGCATTCGCTCCCTCTCTCAGGGGGTTCCGCTGATCTCCTCCCGCAGTTGAGATAAACAAAATTGGGAGAACACCTGTGGAATTTCAGGGCCTCCCATATTCTCACCTTTTCCTTGGGCGACGTTCTCACTATTCTCGCGTTCCTCGTACTCCATAATTTAATTCCTGTTTCTGTTCATTCCCTGACTGAGATGATCTCTTACATCATCGAACAATCATTCCGCCCACACTTCCATCTCCGTGTTTGTCTGTTTTTTTTTTCTTCCCTCGCCTCCCTTTTCTTTCTGATTGGGTTAGTTCGCTTTTCATTGTTCGGCTCTGAAAAAGGGCCCAGCCGAAAATAATGACCTTTCTCCTCGTTGCACAGATCTTGACTGACTGACCGACCTGCTGTGTATTTCCAGTATCTTCTGCTTTTGTTTCAGACCGCAATCATTCGCAGTTTTGCATTTGGCTTTATATATATGTATGAAGTAATATTTTGCCCAAGCAATCACAATGAAAAGTAAGATGGAAAGAAAGAGCTTGCATTTATATAGCGCCTGTCACGACCTCAAGACGCTCCAAAGCGCTTTACAGCCAATGAATTACTTTTTGAAGCGTAGAATATGAAAACTCACCAGTGAAGAGAAGAGCCAAGGAGAGATGGAAAGGAAGAATATGCTGAAGTAAAATTTATTGTTAACTTTTGGCATTGATTTCTTTTTACGAGAAATGAAGCTTTCCATCTGCCCAGCAGCTACACTCTCAGTTGAGGACAAACCAAATATCCAAACCAAGAATAGTTTATAAAAGTTATAAAATAAAATACAATATAAAAGTTTCACGATTACAGCGAAAATGGTCCGGAATACGATACGTTTTGACCTCATGATTTTGCAAAAATGGAAAGATCAATCGCTGAAAAAGAATAAAGAGTTCTTTCATGGGGCTCTCAGACAGATCTTATTCTTCCCCCCCGTCCTTTATCTATTTTGACAGTCACAAATAGAATTAATCATGGCTATTTTCCGACCATTGACATGATTTTCAGCGTGTATTTGATTATGTGTCATGGAAACTTAAGCCTCTCTATTCCCAAAGCTTTTTCCAAGCTCTGTGAAGGTGTGATGTTTCCCTGCAGTGTGTAGAATGCCCCAGCATATAGGCTGCACCCCGAACTCGAGCCTGCACTAATGTTCCCCTTTAAGCTGCGTGGCCGCACAGCGCTCCAGGGATCCCGCGCAGCTGACCTGCCAACTTTTCCATGCAAAAACCGCGCGTACGTACCAAAAAAAAATTACAGGGAACATCGGCCTGCACCCGAAAAAAAATACTTGCACAGGGCACCTCCCAACTGATTAATTCATTTAAAAGACGCGCCTTATATGGGAGACAATACGGTATTTTTCTCCAAGTGGTTCACTGAATTTCTGTAGATGTGACTTGACAAAAGCTACTCTCACCTTCGCTGCTGAGTACTGAACGTGTCTGGGGAGGGGTCAATGGTTGCTGTGGGGGTGTGGGGAGTAGGAGAGGATGAAGAGCGAACGTTCGAAATATCACTCATAAGGGACGAGAGTCCTCCTGTTGATGATTTTAACAAAAAAAAAGGGCAGCATGGCCACTAAATGGAGATCATCTCAAGGGTTTCATTGTCCGTGTGCACTGTTTTTGGTATCCTGCTTCTTTTCAATTCCTATCTGTGCTCTTTTAATTCAGTCGTTGACCTACTTATCTTAAATGAAGTGAGCGTCTGGGTCAAAATAGAGCAGACTGGAATTCGTCACACCAAGCCAAATACTGCCGATGCTGGAAACAAAAACAGAAAACGTTGGAGACACTCAGCAGGTCAAGCAGCTTCCGTTGAGAAAACACGAGAAAGTTGATGTTTCAAATATAAAACCTTTCATCAGAACTGAAACAAATATGCAGATGAACATCATTCAAGGAGAAACGGAATAGGGGAAAGAGGGAAGAGGGAAAGGCACATGCACAGCCACGCACACATATACACACACACACTCACCAATATACACACACACTCACCAATATACACACACAAATACACACTCACCAATATACACACACACTCACCAATATACACACATAAGAACATAAGAAATAGGAGCAGGAGTAGGCCATTCGGCCCTTCAAGCCTGTTCCGCCATTCAATAAGATCATGGCCGATCTTCTACCTCATCTCCACTTTCCTGCACTATCCCCATATCCCTTGATTCCCTTAATATTCAAAAATCTATCGATCTCTGTCTTGAATATACTCACTGACTGAGCCTCCACAGCCCTCTGGGGTAGAGAATTTTGAAGATTCACTACCGTCTGAGTGAAGAAATTTCTCCTCATCTCAGTCCTAAATGGCCACCCCCTTATTCTAAGACTGTGACCCCTGGTTCGAGACTCCCCAGCCAGGGGAAACATCCTCCCTGCATCTACCCTGTCAAGCCCTGTAAGAATTTAGTATGTTTCAATGAGATCACCTCTCATTCTTCTAAACTCTAGAGAATATAGGCCGAGTCTACTAAATCTCTCCTCATAAGACAATCCCCCCATCCCAGGAACCAGTCTGGTGAACCTTTGTTGCACTCCCTCTATAGGAAGTATATCCTTCCTTAGGTAAGGAGATCAAAACTGTACACAATACTCCAGGTGTGGTCTCACCAGGGCCCTATATAATTACAGTAAGGCGTCTTTACTCTTATACTCAAATCCTCTTGTAATAAAGGCGAACATACCATTTGCTTTCCTAATTGCTTGCTGTACCTGCATGTTAACTTTCAGTGATTCGTGTACAAGGACACCCAGGTCCCTCTGAACACCAACATTTCCCAGTCTCTCACCATTTAAAAAATACTCTGCTTTTCTATTTTTCCTACCAAAGTGGATAACTTCACATTTCTCCACATTATATTCCATTTGCCATGTTCTTGCCCACTCACTTAGCCTGTCTATATCCCCGTGAAGCCTCCTTGCATCCTCCTCACAACTTGCATTCCGACCCAGCTTTGTAGCATCAGCAAACTTGGATATATCACATAAAAACAGAAATTGCTGGAAATATTCAGCAGGTCAGGCAGCATCTGTAGAGAGAGAAAAACAGAGTTAACGTTTCATGTAAATGGCCATTCGTTTTGACGAAGGGTTATCGACGTGAAACGTTAACTCTGTTTCTCTCTCTACAGATGCTACCTGACCTGCTGAGTATTTCCAACATTTTCTGTTTTTATTTCAGATTTCCAGCATCCGTAGAATTTTTCTTTTGTATTGGATATATTACATTTGGTCCCCTCATCCAAATCATTGATGTAGGCTGTGAATAGCTGAGGCCCAAGCACTGAACCTCGCGGTACCCCACTAGTTACAGCCTGCCAACCCGAAAATGACCCGTTTATTTCTACTCTCTGTTTTCTGTCCATTAACCAATCCTCAATCCATGCTAGTATATTACCCCCAAACCCATGAGCCCTAATTTTGTTTAATAACCTCTTGAGTGGCACCATATCGAATTCCTTCTGAAAATCCAAATACGCCACATCCACTGGTTCCCCCTTATCTATTCTGCTAATACAACCTCAAAAAACTCTAACAGATTCGTCAAACATGATTTCCCTTTCATAAATCCGTGTTGACTCTGCCCAATCGTTTTATTATTTTCTTCGTACCCTGTTACCACGTCCTTAATAATAGATTCTAGCATTTTCCCTACTACTGATGTCAGGCTAACTGACATATACACACACATTCACCAATAGACACACACACACATATGCACACTTACTCACCAATATTCACACACACTTTTACACAGACAGACACATATATACACACACACAACAACAACTTGTATTTATATAGCACCTTTAATGAAGTAAAACATCCCAAGGCGCTCCCAAGTATACTCACCAGTATACACACACGCACATAGATACACACATACACACATACATTTCCTACATTACAACAGTGACTACACTTCAAAAAAAAATGAGAAGTCGCACAACACCAGGTTATAGTCCAACAGTTTTATTTGCAATCACAAGCTTTCGGAGCTTACACCCCTTCCTCAGGTGAAGTAAAGAGATACAGAGTCGACAATGTATATATAGATAGAGAACAATGCATGTGTAACTTACAATGGCAGACGACTACATTTAAATCATCCTGACTGTTTATCTGCCGAGGTGTGACAAAAGGCAATCAGGTCAGCCAGGAAGGTACCACATCAAAGACATAGCAAGATACAACTGAGACAATGAGGTGGAGCCACAGGGGGTCCAATGTGTCAAAAGCCGCAGTCGGTATGGGAAACGATAAACTTTAAAATTTTTACTTTTTTACTGGGAATCACATCTGTGAACAAGCCAACGACGACTCGAGTCTGGATCACGTCATGTATCGTGACATAAACCCAAGATCCCGGTTGAGGCCGTCCTCATGAGTGCGAAACTTGGCTATCAGTTTCTGCTCGATGATTTTGCGTTGTCGTGTGTTTCTAAGGCCGCCTTGGAGAACGCTTACCCGCAGATCCGAGGCTGAATGTCCTTGACTGCTGAAGTGTTCCCCAACTGGGAGGGAACACTCCTGCCTGGTGATTGTTGCGCGGTGTCCGTTCATACGTTGTCTCAGTGTCTGCATGGTCTCGCCGATGTACCATGCCGCGGTGCATTCTTTCCTGCAACGTATGAGGTAGACAACGTTGGCCGAGTCACATGAGTATGTACCATGTACCTTCAAAAAAAAAGTACTTCATTGGTTGTAAAGCGCGTTGGGATGTCCGATGGTCCTGAAAGGCGCTATATAAATGCAAGTCTTTCTTTCCATATATATACACACACACACACGCATGCACACACATACAGGGAAAGACCTAGAATGACATGTAGCGTGCAAAGGTGGGGATCAGGAGATGTTTAAAGGGCAGAAGTGGTATGTGTAAGAGACAAAGGGCGGCATAAAGAGAGCAGCGAAGGAACTAACAGAGATATACAAGACACTGGGAGTGTGAGAAGAGCTAAAGAGGGATAATTAGAATGAGAAGTATGAAGAACTGGCAAAGTGGAGCAGGCTCCAGCAGCCCAGGAACCTGATGGAACTAAAAGTAGATCGGCACCACATTGTGGAGACCACCGGGCAGCACAGTGCTGCGATGGGGAGACTACCTGGCCTGCTGAGTATCTCCAGTGCTTTCTGTTATTGTGTTAGGCATTTATCACAAACCTGTTATCCAACAGTACACGGAAGGAATTAAACCTTTTAGTATTCATTCAGATCTTAAAAGCCTCCAGGTTGCTCTTAGTTCTCTGCAGTCAGTCTAATACCACAGGGCACTGACTGAGAGCTCCTTCTTGACAACACAGCACCGTGTCACATTCAAAGAAGGCAACTATTTGAGAAGCATTCTTTAAAGTTACTGGGACATATTCAGACATTTCAGGGGCGTTTTTACAAGTAGCGCTGGCCAGGCTACATATATTACAATGATAAGTTACAAAGGGAGATGGTATTTCACATTATGATAATTAATCATCTCCCTGCATGGTGTAGTGGAGAAGCTGCAAGCATATAACAGGCTACACATCTAAGTAATTCATAGCATCTATTTCTAGTGTAAAACATTAATTAGGGAGACTCTCTATACTTTGGCTAGACTGTTACAGAACAATGTTGGTTCTAGTTAGCCACTGTAGTTGATGCCAAAGTGTTAACTGGTGCAATTAGCAAATCTTTGGTTAGAGCCGCTCATCTGAATGCACCTTCTATTAGTCCCCACACTACTACAGGAGAATGTACACTCACTGTTTCATATAGTCCACCAAAAACTGCCCTTAAAAGGCTAGGTTATCTGGAGATGCCTGTGCTACTTGTGTTTTTGACTGACTTCCCTGTACAGCGATCAAAGTGTCAGAGGGAATGGCCCTTCAAGAACCACTGAATGGCATGGTCATTTTTCTGTGCTGTATTAAATCTGCCAAAGTACAGCGTAGAAGGAGGCCATTCGGCCCATCGTGCCTGTGCTGGCTCTCTGAAAGAGCCATCCAATTAGTCCCACTCCCCTTGCTCTTTCCCCATAGCCCTGCAAATGTTTACCTTTTTAAGTAGAGATCCAATTCCCTTTTGTAAGTTACTATTAAATAAGCTTCCACCACTCTTTCAGGCAGTGTATTCCAGATCACAACAACTGGCTGGGTAATAAAATGTTTCTCCTCATCTCCCCCCTGGCTTTTTTGCCAATTATTTTAAATCTGTGTCCTCTGGTTACTGACCCTCTATATAACATAAAAAATTTATAATTTACATATTCATTTGGAACAGCGCAATATATAAAATCCACACTTACAGTTAGATAAAACATGGTTCAGAATCCATGAAGAAGAGAATCAGACATAACATCGGTTTATAAATCAGTGATTATAGAAATAATGGCCTGGAGCTTCTGCTCGATTGTGCCGGGTTTTTCTGGGCAATTCCCCTGATATCAGCATAACTGGCGCAAAAGATCGCGGAATTTGAAGCAAAAATTGCATTCAGCGCAACTCGCGTTTCCACGATCTTTTGCGCTAGTTTTAAAAACACCGCGCTAGAAGCAGGCCCTGCCCAGAAAACTGGCCACACCCCCAGGCTGCATTAATCACCATTGGGAGTTTCCGCTAATTGTGCTCATTTGCGGGCCTTCGAGGAGGCTCCAAAAATTAAGCTCAATCTTTTGGATGCAAGGAACGTTTTCAAAGGTGTTAAATTAATTTTTTTTAAATTTACTTAGGAGTGTGATGGAATACTCTCCACTTGCCTGGATGAGTGCAGCTCCAACAACACTCAAGAAGCTCGACACCATCCAGGACAAAGCAGCCCGCTCGATTGGCACCCCATCCACCACCTAAAACATTCACTCCCTCCACCACCGGCGCACCGTGTCTACAATGTGTACCATCTACAAGATGCACTGCAGCAACTCGCCAAGGCTTCTTCGGCAGTACCTCCCAAACCCGCCACCTCTTCCACCTAGAAGGACAAGGGCAGCAGGCGCATGGGAACACCACCACCTCCAAGTTCCCCTCCAAGTCACACACCATCCTGACTTAGAAGTATATCGCTGATCCTTCATCGTCGCTGGGTCAAAATCCTGGAACTCCCTCCCTAACAGCACTGTGGGAGTACCTTCACCACACGGACTGCAGCGGTTCAAGAAGATGGCTCATCACCACCTTCTCAAGGGCAACTAGGGATGGGCAATAAATGCTGGCCTTGCCAGTGACGCCCACCTCCCATATACGAATAAAAAAACAATTGACGACTATACCCTAATATAACTAGAAAATAATTTTGTGTTATTTCTAAAAGTCATTTTCAGTAACTTAAAATCGGGTTACACACAGGTGCTGGATTGACACTGATTTAAAATCTTATTTTTTTGTGATAAACCCATTTTCAGCCGAATTAATCAAACTTTACCAAGTGACCACTCCTAAATATATCAAGGAAAATTTTCTAAAGCCAATTTTTTAAAATTGCTTTTTAAAACACTGACCAATTGCGTTGGTTAATGGCAGATTTTGCATTCGACAATATGCTAATGTGTTTGAGCGGAAACTCGGTGGGGGGGGGGGAAAACACTGTTCAAAACTAACGCAATTTTGGGTACGATTTGCGCCCGAATCACCAATTGTGCCCAAAGCAGAAACTCTACCCCAACCTTTACTGCTTTCATTTATTATTTGAAGAGATTGTAATTATATACATCGAAGGAGATTTTTAGTTATTCAATTGATTTGAAATGTTTGTCCTGATAAATATTTGACGACAGTTTCTTACCCCAGACGTTGATTAAAGGATTTGATAGGGTAGATAGAGGGAAACTATTTCCTCTGGTGGGGGAGTCCAGAATAAGGGGGCATAACCTTAAAATTAGAGCCAGGCCGTTCAGGGGCGATGTCAGAAAGCAATTCTTCACGCAAAGGGTAGTGGAAATCTGGAACTCTCTCCCCCCAAAAAGCAGTTGAGACTGGGGATCAATTGAAAATTTTGACACTGAGATTGATAGATTTTTGTGAGGTAAGGGCATTAAGGTTTATGGAACCAAGGCACTCCAGGGCAGTACTGAGGGAGTGCTGCACTGTCAGAGGTGCCATCTTTCGAATGAGACGTTAAACTGAGGCCCCGTCTGCTCTCTCAGTTGGATGTAAAACATCCCGTGGCACTATTTAGAAGAAGAGCAGGGTTGCCTATATCTATCCCTCAAGTAACATCACTAAAAACAGATTATCTGGTCATTGCTGCATTGCTGTAGTTGGGAGCTTGCTGTGCACCAATTGGCTGCCGCGTTTCCTACATTACAACAGTGACTACACCTCAAAAGTACTTCCTTGGCTGTAGAGCGCTTTGTGACGTCCTGCGGTCGTGAAAGGCGTTGTATAAATGCAATTCATTTTTTTTATTTCAAGGTGAGCAGATGGAGTTAAGATACAGATCAGCCATGATCTGATTGAATGGCGGTACGGGTTGAATGGCCTACTCCTGTTCCTATCTCCCTATGTTCCTTCTACACATTTTGGCGGGGAAATTCCTCAAGCTTCTCCCGCTCCCTCACTGTTACTGCAGCGGAAGCACGACGAAAACCCCATTTCCGCGCGTTGTCAGAGAATCCGCTGTACCTCCAACAAAGTAACGCTAACGAACGTGGAGCAGCCTCGGAGAATTTCCTGGCCTTTGTAAGCTATTTTAAAATATGAATTATGCATTACTGTCCCACCTGAATGTATATCTCGGGTTAGAAATTACTGTTTACTCGCAACATTGGTGTGACATTCCTTCATCCACCATTTTAATATCAACATCCACTCATTTATTTTTAATCGACTTATGCCTTCATTAAATAGAGGCAGAGGAATGACATACAAATGTGTTAAATATTCAACTGTTAACATCAAAACAGTTTAGGTTATAGACTTAAACAAATGTACACATGGTAATATCTTCAGAAGACAAACATTTGCTGGTTGGTCATGTCAACTTGCACAACCTACCTCTTTGACCAAGCTTTTGGTCACCTGTCCTACTACCTTCTTACATAGCTCCATGTTAGATTTTGTCTGATAACGCTCCTGTGAAGCACCTTGGGACATTTTACTACATTAAATGTGCTCCATGAATTTAACTTGCTGTTGTCAGGGTCATCTGTATATTTAGTTCAGACTGGTACACAGGTTCAAAACACACAAGATCACAGGTTTCAAGTTCTTCAACGGTACCTCAACGACGAGTCTAGTGAGACCAGTTGCATCGTTCTAAAAGGTACAATCAATGATGATGTAGGAAGTTGCCTCATGAACTCGCCAGAGCTTCTCGAAGAAGATCCTCCATCAATGGCTGGGCAATCTCTTGTCCCAGTTCTCCTTTCATCGCAGTGCTTATGCTTATCCTTTGGCTCAGGACGATAGCTATTTGGCCTCTGAGCCACAAGATCATGGTTTCTAAGACCCGAGCCAGGATACGAGCACATAAGCTAGGCTGCCACTTCAGTGCAGTACCAAGGGAGTGCTGCATTTTTAGCGGTACTGACTTTCAGATGAGATGTTAAACTGAAGCTCTGTCTGCCTGTTGAGGTGGATATAAAAGGTCCCACGACAGCTTTCGAAGAAGAGCAGGGGAGTTGTCCTGGTGTCCTGGTCAACATTTATCCGTCAACCAATACCATCAAAAGCAGATTAACAGTAGACTTAATCTAATTGCTGTTTGAGGAATATTGGTGTGCCCACATTGGCTGCCACATTTGCCTACAAAACAACAGTGACTGCACTTTGAAAGGAATTAATTGGCTGGGAAGCCTTGAGGCAAGGAAAATCTCAATATAAATGCAAGTTCTTTATTAGGCCTCTTGCCTAATTGACCCCAGAGCATAATTGGCCATTCATTTGAATATTTCATTCATAGAATGATACAGCACAGAAGGAGGCCATTGAGCCCATCGTACCTGTGCCGGTGTTCTGCTAATTACCAGGTAATAAGCTAGGAGGTACATTGGTAGTAACCAGTTATGAGCACAGAGAGAAAGATTCAAATCAAATATTTTTTTGCAAGGATTTTACCTGGTGAGTTTGAATAGGACAATTATTCATTTTTCTAAATAACAGGGTGATTTATGTGTGAGCCGGGACACTTACTTATTTTTAAATGCTCTGATTCATGTGTGAATAGCCCATGTATTCATTTTAAGTGGTATGATTTATGTGTGAGTGGAGCAGGCCTTTTATTAATACAAATCTGATGAATTTTTTTAATCAAAAGAAAAAAAAAATGCATTGTCCATAAAACAAAAGGGTGAAATTGGATTGTGTGATTCTTTCTCGTGTTCATTTTGCTGCTGTCACTCTTCTTTTTCCTCCTCTTCTTAAAACATTTAATTTGTCCCCATCAGTCCATGGCTAGATTAGCTTTTTTCTCAACAATATAGCCCAGCAATGACTACTGGTGATGTTACCATGCAAATACTTCACACGCTTGGATTACATTTAACACTCTGCTTCTTCAATAAAGGTGCTAACACTTTGTTAAAATAGCAAAGAGAGGATTTGGATACGTGACTTAAGTTTTTGTATGAGAACCGCAGGGACTGTAAATATTAGCCTGATGCAAAAAGAAAGAACTTGCGCCTATCACGACCTCATGATGTCCCAAAGCGCATTACAGCCAATGAAATACATCTTTGATATTATGTCAATGTTGCAACGTAGAAAACCCGGCAGCCAAATTGCACACAGCAATGTGATCATGACCAGATAATGGCCCATATTTTCCCATCCCTACGGGTGCGTACGGGCTGTGTACACACCCGTAGGGACCTCGCAAGTGCCGGTTTCAGGCATGTGAAGCGCATGGGCTGAAAACCGGCACTTCCGATCTGTCAAGAAAGCTCTTGACAGATCGGACGCCTGCCCTGGAGAAGGGCCTCTGCGGGCGGATAGTTCCGCTTTCTGGAGAACCTCCGCCCGCTGAAAACCCTTAGAAATCTTACGCCTGGTAACAGCATAGGCGTAAGGCCTGCTTTTACCAGCATAAGAGTTTAAAAAAAGTTTTTAAAAAATGTTCACTCATTTTTAATTTAATTTCAAAATACTTTTTAAAAAAGGTAAGTTTATTTTTAGCCCTGTAAAAAACTTTAATTATTTTTTTCAAAAAATAAAATTTTTGTTAAAAATATTTAATTTAATGTAATTTTAACTCATTTTAAAAATGGGATGTTTTTAAAACATTTATTTAATGTTTTGATGTCTTTTTGGGGTGATCTCCATTCATATATTTGACAGGTCTACCTGTCAAAAGTATGAAGGGGGATTCCCTTCTCCCATTGGCTCGCCTAGCCCATGTGATCCCAGGGACGCTTGCGAACCGCCTGTTACCCTGGGATACGTGGGCCCTGCGCGCGCGCACCAGGAGAGGCCCAGGAGCGGAAGAGTCCGGACCTCAGGAGCCGTCAGGTAAGGGCGTAGATTTTTTCCCGATAGGAGGCATCCGCACGCAGGAAGAGTATAGCGAACAAGGCAGATGAGCTGAGGGCACAGGTAGATACTTGGGACTATGATATTATAGCTATTACAGAGATGTGGCTGAAAGAGGGGCAGGTATGGCAGCTCAACTTTCCTGGTTACAGGATTTTCAGACAGGATAGAGAGGGAGGTAAAAAGGGAGGAGCGGTCGCGGTATTGATTAAAGAAACTATTACAGCTGTGAGGAGGGATAATGTGGTGGAGGGATCATCAAACGAGGCCATATGGGTCGAATTGAAAAACAAAAAAGGGGCGATCACACTGCTGGGAGTGTACTACAGACCCCCAAACAGTGAGAGAGAGATAGAAGAACAAATATGTTGACAAATTTCTGAGAAGTGCAAAAACTATAGGGCAGTAATAGTAGGGGATTTCAACTACCCCGATATTAACTGGGATAAAATTAGTGTGAAGGGTATAGAAGGTGCGGAATTCCTAAAATGCATCCAGGAGAACTTTTTTAGCCAGTATGTAGCAAGCCCAACAAAGGAGGGGACAGTTCTGGACTTAGTTTTAGGGAATGAAGTTGGGCAGGTAGAAGGCGTATCAGTGGGGGAGCATTTTGGTGCGAGTGACCATAATTCTGTTAGATTAAAGGTAATTATGGAAAAGGACAAGGATAGACCAGGAATAAAAATTGTAAATTGGGGAAAAGCAAATTTTGCTAAGCTCAGAGGGGATTTAGCCATAGTGGACTGGAAACAGCTACTTGAAGGTAAATCAGTGTCAGAGCAGTGGGAGGCATTCAAGGACGAGATCCAGAGGGTTCAGACCAAACATGTGCCCTTAAAGAAAAAAGGTGGGACTAACAAATCTAGAGCCCCCTGGATGTCTAGAGACATACAGGGTAGGATAAAGAAAAAAAGGGAGGCGTATGACAGATACCAAGGGCTAAATACTCCAGACTCTTTAGAGGAGTACAGAAAGTGCAGCGGTGCAATTAAAAATGATATTAGGAAAGCAAAGAGAGAGCATGAAAAATTCTTGGCAAGTAAAATCAAGGAAAACCCAAAGATGTTTTATAAATATATTAAGAGTAAGAGGATAACTAAAGAAAGGGTAGGGCCTATTAGAGATCATGAGGGTAATCTGTGTGTGGAGGCGGGAGACATCGGTAGGGTTCTTAATGAATACTTTGCGTCTGTTTTCACAAAGGAGAGGGGCGAAGCAGACATTGCTATCGGGGGGGAGGAGTGTGAAATATTAGATGAAATAAACATAGTGAGAGAGGAAGTATTAAGGGGTTTAGCAGCTTTAAAAGTGGATAAATCCCCAGGCCCGGATGAAATGTATCCCAGGCTGTTAAGCGAAGCAAAAGAGGAAATAGCAGAGGCCCTGACCATCATTTTTCAATCCTCTCTGGCTTCAGGTGTGGTGCCGGAGGACTGGAGGACTGCTAATGTGGTACCCTTGTTTAAAAATTGAGAAAAGGATAGACCGAGTAATTACAGGCCAGTCAGCCTAACCTCGGTGGTGGGAAAATTATTGGAAAGAATTCTGAAGGACAGGATAAATCTTCATTTAGAAAGACACGGATTAATCAAGGATAGTCAGCACGGATTTGTTAAGGAAAGGTCGTGTCTGACAAACTTGATTGAATTTTTTGAGGAGGTAACAAGGAGGTTAAATGAGGGTAGTGCGTTTGATGTAGTGTATATGGACTTCAGCAAGGCTTTTGATAAGAATCCACATGGCAGACTGGTCATAGAAACATAGAAACATAGAAGATAGGAGCAGGAGTAGGCCATTTGGCCCCTCGAGCCTGCTTCGCCATTCGATGAGATCATGGCTGATCATCCAAACTCAGTCACCTGTACCTGCCTTCTCCCCATATCCCTTGATACCTTTAGCTTTAAGAAATATATCTAACTCATTCTTGAATATATTTAATGACTTGGCCTCAACTACCTTCTGTGGTAGAGAATTCCACAGGTTCACCACTTCTGGGTGAAGAAATTCTTCCTCATTTCTGTCCTAAATGGCTTACCCCTTATCCTTAGATTATGACCCCTGGTTCTGGACTCTCCGACCATCGGGAACATTCTTCCTGCATCTAGTTTGTCCAGACCTGTCAGAATTTTATATGTTTCGATCAGATCCCCTCTCATTCTTCTATACTCCAGCGAGTATAAGCCCAATCGACCCAATCTCTCCTCATATGTCATTCCTGCCATCCCAGGTATCAGCCTTGTGAATCTTCGCTGAACTCCTTCCATGGCAAGAACCTCCTTCCTCAGATAAGGCGACCAAAACTGCACACAGTACTCAAGGTGTGGTCTCACCAAGGCCCTGTACAACTACAGCAGGACATCCCTGTTCCTATACTCAAAACCCTTTCGCTATGAAGGCCAACATACCATTTGCCTTCTTCACCGCCTGCTGCACCTGCATGCTTACTTTCAGCGACTGATGCACAAGGACACCCAGGTCTCGTTGCACTTCCCCTTCTCCCAATCTATTGCCTTTCAGATAATAGTCTGCCTTTCTGTTTTTGACACCAAAGTGGATAACCTCGCACTTATCCACGTTATATTGCAATTGCCACGCTTCTGCCCACTCTCCCAACCTGTCCAAATCATCCTGGAGTTTCTCGGTATCCTCCTCGCAGCACACACTCCCACCCAGCTTTGTGTCATCTGCAAACTTGGAGATATTACATTTAGTTCCCTTATCTAGATCATTAATGTATATTGTGAATAGCTGGGGTCCAAGGACCGATCCCTGCGGTACCCCACTAGTCACTGCTTGCCACTCGGAAAAAGACCCATTAATTCCTACTCTCTGCTTTCTGTCTGCCAACCAGTTCTCTATCCAAGTCAATACCTTGCCCCCAATCCCATGTGCCTTAACTTTACACGCTAATCTCTTACGCGGGACCTTATCGAAAGCCTTTTGAAAGTCCAAATACACCACTTCTACTGGTTCTCCCTTATCTATTTTCCCAGTTACATCCTCAAAAAATTCCAGTAGATTAGTCAAGCACGATTTACCTTTTGTAAATCCATGTTGATTTTGTCCGATCCTGTCACTGTTTTTCAAGTGCTCAGCTATTACATCCTTTATAATGGACTCTAGCATTTTCCCCAATACCAATGTCAGGCTTACCGGTCTGTAATTCCCCGCTTTCTCTCTACCACCCTTTTTGAATAGTGGGGTAACATTAGCTACCCTCCAATCCATGGGTACAGTTCCAGATTCCATCGAATGTTGGAAGATGATCAGCAATGCATCTACTATTTCTAGGGTCACTTCCTTAAGTACCCTAGGATGTAGATTATCAGACCCTGGGGATTTATCGGCCTTCAATCCCGTCAATTTCCCTAACACCATTTCCCTGCAAATACTGATTTCTTTCAGTTCCTCCCTTTCATCAGACCGTATGTTCTCCAACATCTCTGGGAGGTTATTTGTGTCCTTCTTTGTGAAGACAGAACCAAAATATGCATTTAATTGGTCAGCCATTTCTTTGTTCCCCATTATAACTTCCCCTGCTTCTGACTGCAAGAGACCTACACTTGATTTCACTAATCTTTTTCTCTTCACATATCTATAAAAGCTCTTACAGTCAGTTTTTATGTTCCCAGCAAGCTTACTTTCATATTCTATTTTCCCCTTCTTAATTAATCCCTTTGTCCTCCTTTGTTGAATCCTAAACTGCTCCCAATCCTCAGGGCTACCGCTTTTTCTGGCCAATTTATATGCCCTCTCCTTGGATCTTATGCTATCCCTAATTTCCCTTGTTAGCCACAGTTGAGTCACCCTTTTTGTTTTATTCTTATGCCACACTGGGATGAACAAATTCTGTAGTTCATCCAAGCAGTCTTTGAATGTTTGCCATTGCCTATCCACCGTCAACCCCTTGAGTGACATTCCCCAATCAATCCTACCCAATTCGCGCCTTATACCATCGTAGTTTCCTTTATTTAAATTCAGGACCCTAGTCTCTGAGTCAACTACTTCACTCTCCATCCTAATGAAGAATTCTATCATATTATTATCACTCTGACCCAAGGGGCCTCGTACAACAAGATTGCTAATTAATCCTTTCTCGTTATATAATACCCAGTCTAAGATGGCCTGATCTCTGGTTGGTTCCTCGACATATTGTTCCAGAAAACCATCTCCTAAACATTCTAGGAATTCCTCCTCCACAGTATTTTTACTAATTTGGTTAGTCCAATCTATATGTAAATTAAAGTCACACATGATGACTGCTGTGCCCTTACTGCATGCTTCTCTAATTTCCCTTTTAATGCCGTCCCCAACCTCTGTATTACTGTGTGGAGGTCTATATAACACTCCCACTAACGTTTTCTGCCCCTTGTTATTTCTCAGTTCTACCCATACAGATTCTGCATCATCAGAGTTAATATCCTTCCTTTCAATTGTGTTAATCCCCTCTTTAACCAGCAATGCTACCCCACCTCCCTTTCTTTTTTGCCTATCTTTCCTAAATATTGAATAACCCTGGATGTTGAGTTCCCAGCCTTGGCCACCCTGGAGCCATGTTTCTGTAATCCCAATCAAATCGTATTCATTTACCACTATTTGCGCAGCTAATTCATCTACCTTGTTCCGAATGCTCCTTGCATTAAGACACAAAGCCTTCAGGCTTGTTTTTTTAACGCTCTCAGACCTATATGAATTATGATTTACTGTGACCATGTTTGATTTAAACCGTTGAGTTCTTTGCCTTCTACTTTTGTTTTTCTCCTTCCTGTCTTTAGCTTTTATCCTTATTTCCCTTTCCTCTGTCTCCCTGCTCAGGTTCCCAACCCCCTGCCACTTTAGTTTAAACCCTCCCCAACAGCACTAGCAAACACTCCCCCTAGGACATTGGTCCCGGCCCTGCCCAGGTGCAGACCGTCCCGTTTGTACTGGTCCCACCTCCCCCAGAACCGGTTCCAATGTCCAAGGAATTTGAATCCCTCCCCCTTGCACCATTCCTCTAGCCACGTATTCATTTGAAATATCCTTCTATTTCTACTCTGACTAGCACGTGGCACTGGTAGCAATCCTGAGAATACTACCTTTGAGGTCCTCTTTTTTAATTTACCTCCTAACTCCCTATATTCTGCTTTTAGGACCTCATCCCGTTTTTTACCTATATCGTTGATGCCAATGTGCACCACGACAACTGGCTGTTCGCCCTCCCCCTCCAAAATGTTCTGTAGCCGCTCCGAGACGTCCTTGACCCTTGCACCAGGGAGGCAACACACCATCCTGGAGTCTCGTTTGCGGCCCCAGAAACGCCTATCTATTACCCTTACAATTGAATCCCCTATCACTATAGCTCTTCCACACTTTTTCCTACTAGCCTGTGCAGCAGAGCCACCCATGGTGCCAGGAAGTTGGCTGCTGCCGCCTTCCCCTGATAAGTCATCCCCCCCAACAGCATCCAAAGTGGTATATCTGTTTGAGAGGGGGATGGCCACAGGGGACCCATGCATTTCCTGCCTGCACCTCTTACTCTGCCTGGTGGTCACCCATTCACTTCCTGCCTGTACACCCTTTACCTGCGGTGTGACCAACTCACTAAATGTGTTATCCACGACGTCCTCAGCGTCACGAATGCTCCAATATGCATCCATCCGCAGCTCCAGCGCCGCAATGCGGTCCGTCAGTAGCTGCGGCTGGATACATTTCCCACACACATGGTCGTCAGGGATACATGAAGCATCCCTGATTTCCCACATATAGCAGGAGGAGCATATCATGAAGTTAAAAGCCCATGGGATCCAGGGCGAAGTGTCAAGTTGGATTCAAAACTGGCTCGGAGACAGGAAGCAGAGGGTAATGGTTGATGGGTGTTTTTGTGACTGGAAGGCTGTTTCCAGTGGGGTTCCGCAGGGCTCAGTACTAGGTCCCTTGCTTTTTGTGGTATATAGTAACGATCTTCACTTGAATATAGGGGGTATGATTAAGAAGTTTGCAGATGATACTAAAATCGGCAGTGTGGTTGATACTGAAGAAGGAAGATGTAGACTGCAGGAAGATATCAATAAATTGGTCAGGTGGGCAGAACAGTGGCAAATGGAATTCAATCCGGAGAAGTGAGGTAATGCATTTGGGGAGGGCTAACAAGGAAAGGGAATACACATTAAATGGTAGGACACTGAGTAGTGTAGAGGAACAAAGGAGTGCATGTCCACAGATCCCTGAAGGTAGCAGGCCAAGTTGATAAGGTGGTTAAGAAGGCATACGGAATGCTTGCCTTTAATAGCCGTGGCATAGAATACAAGAGCAGGCGGGGTTATGCTTCAACTGTGTAAAACACTAGTTAGGCCTCAGCTTGAGTACTGCGTGCAGTTCTGGTTACCACATTACAGGAAAGATGTGATTGCACTAGAGAGGGTACAGAGGAGATATACAAGGATGTTGCCGGGAGTAGAGAATCTTAGCTATGAGGAAAGACTGGATAGGTTTGGTCTGTTTTCCTTGGAACAGAGGAGGCTGAGGGGAGACCTTACTGAAGTGTATAAAATTATGAGGGGGCATAGATAAAGTGGATAGAAAGGACCTATTTCCCTTAGCAGAGGGGTCAAAAACCAAGGGGCACAGATTTAAAGTAATTGGGGGAAGGTTTAGAGGGGATTTGAGGGGAAATTTCTTCACCCAGAGGGTTGTGGGGGTCTGGAACTCACTGCCTGAAAGGGTGGTAGAGGCAGAAACCCTAACCACATTTAAAAAGTACTTGGATGTGTACTTGGGATGCTCTAACCTGCAGGGCTACGGACCAAGAGCTGGGAAGTGGGATTAGGCTGATAGCTCTTTGTTGGCCGGCGTGGACACGATGGACCGAAATGGCCTCCTTCCGTGCTGTAACTTTCTATGATTCTGTGAATGCTCCAGACACTTGGAGGCATGACTGCACGGAAGCAGAGGGCTGCACCCAGATTCTCCCATTACTCCCTCCATATGCTTGCGGAGGGAGTCAGAGCATCCTCCTCCCTTCCAATGGGCAGAAGAGATCTCCCCAGGAGACAAAAAGAGCCTGGTTCCAAATTGCAGAGGAGGGCAACAGCAGGGATTTGGTCAGTAGGACCTGGGTGCAGTGCCGGAAACATTTCAATGATCTCATGAGATCAGGAAAGGTGAGTACAAAGCCACACTCAACTTCATCCTGCTGTGCCTGTCATCACATCCCCATCACTCTTCCTTCCCAAGCCTGCTCCTGCACATCCTTTCTCACACCGACATACCTTGCACGTCCACCCATCCCTCTCTCTCTATCTACATTATCACATTCCCATCTTACTAGCAACCCCTCACACTCATCCTAACGCAATCATACCAACTAACAACACACAAGGAGACCATTTGCCATTGCCACCCCACTCCATCATAGCTTCCCTCTAAAGATCTAACCTATCCATTTGTTACACTCATTCCATCACTCTCACTCAACCTTCTCTTCTTTCCCTCCTTGCAGGAAAAGTAGTCCACAATAAGAGAGCGAGGGAGAGAACTGGAGGTGGGCCGCCGTCATTTGCGACCATCACAACAGCAGAGGAGGCTGCGTTAGAAGTATCGAGATTTGTCGAGCAGCTCGAGGTGGGAGATGGAGAGAGAGGACATCTCAGCAACGTGGTGACAGAATTACATATCGAACAATTACATGGCGTAAATCTGTCACTTATATGGGGACTGATGTCATCAGCCACTGAATGGTCATCATATACTAATGGTATCTGTATCCATTATTCATATGACATATCTAACTCATCTCTTTATCTCCCACAGGTCCATCAAGAGCACCCTCTACCCACCCATATTCTAGGAGGAAAGGAAGACGACTCTTCAGAGGAGCCTCCAACCTCTGAGGGCGAAGCGTCACCAGACATAAGCGCACCCAGCACCAGCGCAGAGACACACACCTCGGTGGGTCCTACGCGAGATAGAGTAGTCTTGTCATCTGGCGTCTCACAACTCACAAGTGAGCAAGTGGAGATGGTGGAGACAGGGACAGCAGTGGAGACACCTCGCCGGAGGGCGCACGACACTCCCAGCTCTGCTCAGCTGCATGCAGACGCTGAGCCTCGGGGGCCGTCCAGAAAGAGGGCGATCCTGGAGGTGCAGCAAGAAGTGCAGGAGGCTCTGACAAGTTTTGCGAGCACAATCTTTGCAAATGTTCAGAGAATGGAGGAGTCCACCTCCAACATGTGCACTACCGTGTCGCAGGCGATGGCGACTGTAGGCTCGTCCATGGAAAGGATGGCCACCTGCATGGAGCAGATGATGTGCCACTCACATGAGCACATGCTATCTATGGAGAATAGATGGCAGAGGCTCATAGACTTCCTGTCTAGGAGGGATGTCAGTGTAGACGTGGGTCCTCATGGCCCCACTGATGTGCAGCAAGGTGCTCTCCAGCTCCTTGCTAGCAGGGAAGTGCGGGTGGCCCATGAGAGGGATGAAGGTGAGAGGGGACATGGAAGTGTGGGCTCCTTACACTTCTCTCCCATTGCCACTCCCTCAGTCAGAGTCCCAGATGCCTCCTCGGACAGCGATGGTCGAGTCTGCCCCTGCACAGTCGCAGGAGGAGCAGAGTTTGGTGGGGCCATCAGAGGCTCCAAAACCCAGAGGATGTCCACCAAGAGTGTCTAAGCAGTCACTGCAGGGAAGTGAGCAGGCTGCCTCTACCTCTGCTGAAGCCACAGGGGTAGCACCTCGTAGAAGCACACGTAAGAGACAGATGACACACAAGTAGATGCACAAGGGTAGCCACTTGGGTGTTTTATTCAATGTTAATGTCAAGTTTCTGTTAATGTGATCTCAACCATAAAAATCTTTATTTTCACCACTTTCCGGTCTTGGAGAAATTTGTGTGCACCTTTGGAAGTGGCTTAGAGAGTTGAGATGAATGGTGAGACATAACGATACCTCCACCAATGTTGATCAGTGTGAAATGAATTGCTTGGTCATTGTGGGGATGGTTTATGCTGTTGCTGTGGGGTGGTGCCAACCTGGCACTGCATATGGCAGCCATATGGGTGTACAGCGTAACGTTCAGTAAATCTGGACATGGTGACGCCATCCCTGGCCTCCCGGGCAGCAATGTGCTCGGGTGCTGATGGCCTATGTCCTGTGCAGCATCAGGTGGATTCGGAGAAGGTTGATGGTGTTGCTGTTGGTGCTGCTGGTGTTGGGGTTGATCGTGGTGGGATTCTGAGGACCAAGGTGAGATGGTATAAACGGCACCCATGCTGATGTAATAGATGGCAGGTCAAGTAGAGTTGACAGAAGCAAACTGTCAATGGTGAGAGAGGTTCTTCCAATGAGGTGACACTGGATGGAGACTTTGCTGGAAACACTTGCAGCCTGCAGAAAGTTAAATCTGTGCTGGCAATGTAATCAGCAACAATTTCTGCCTGAGTAAAGTGATCAGCTGTGATGTGGGAGCTTTTATAGTACATTTGATCCTGTCAAGTAATCAGCTGGATCAATGGCCACTTAACTCTCGCCTCAGGTTGATAGATGAGGTTCCCGAGCTGCGTGAATCCCATGGTCAACCAGGGAAATTTGAAATGTAGGGGGAAAAAGGCATTGAAGTGTCTGACAACAAGCTGATAATGATTTCAATTAGGTCGCCCGCCTCTGCTAATCGGGTTGCTGCCGCACCAGCAAACGCGCCCGGGGATGTGTGTAGGAGCGGGATGACGGCGGGTCCCGACCCGCTCCAACTTTTTTCAAATGTCCCACCCGACCCGCCTCCGATCGCACCTGCACGGACCCCAGAAAATTCCAGCCAAATACTGGCCAAGATACCAGGGAGCAGTCCCTTGCTCGTCATCTTGAAATTGCCAGGGGAACTTTTACGTCTACCTGAGAGGACAGACGGGGCCTCGCTTTAACATCTCATCTGACAGACAGCATTCCCTCAGTACTGCACTGGAGCGTCAGCCTAGGTTTTGTGTACAAGTTGCTGGAGTGGGACTTGAACCTACAACCGTCTGACAAATTAAGATGTCGCTATGCTCTACAGGCTGAAGCACAGAATTGGCGGATCTCCTATTGATGTACTGTGAAACTTTTTGGCGTTATTTATTTGTTTTGACCTGCTGAGGTAGATTTTCAACTTGCTGCTCAGGCTTAAAACTGGCATTATGGATTGGCCTCCTGCTATAGAAACCGCCAATCAACGGTCAGGAAAATCAGGTACCTTCTAAAACAGTTGTTGTTGTTGTCATGGAATGCACTGCCTGAAAGGGCGGTGAAAGCAGATTGAAGAGTAATCTTCAAAAAGGGAATTGGATAAATGTTTGAAAATTTTGCAGGGCTACGGGGAGCGAGCAGGGAAAGTGGGACTAATTGGACAGCTCTTCCAAAGAGCCGGCACAGGCACGATGGGCCGAATGGCCACCTTCTGTGCTGTATCATTCTATGATTCTATCACAGGCGGCCCATCCTCAGTATCAGTTTTACGTTGGGGTGGCAAGTTGGAAATCTACCCCATTAAATGTACATTCCAACATTACATAAGGTAGTGTGAGCTCTATTACAGCACACACAGTACTAGAGTCAAGAAACATGACTTCAGACCTCAATCTATTACTTGACAAAGAGAGATCGTCCTGACGTAAAAAGGCATTGGCATGCACAGGTCCGTATTGTGCCACTGTTACATACCAACTTGGTGCCAATTTTACGTGATCATGACACATTCAGCACCAGGTTGGTAATATGGCAATGGAAGAAATCCCTAAAATGTTTCTGAACAAATAGCAAAAACTAGGGGGAGAAATTGGGTATCGCCCCGTCTGGGGCACCAACTTTTTAAAAGTTGAAAAAATTAGCGCCAGTTGCTAAGGTGCGAAGGGCGAAGGAGAGCGGGGCGCAACGCCATACCGCCGCAACAAACCTCCCGCCGAATATCACAGGAGTCGATCTTCTCACCGCGCCCGGCCCGCAAGTGTTTAGCGCCCCGTTATCACACCCCCTGAAGGCGATAACGGGAGGTGCTAAGGAGGCCATTTTTAGACCCTCGCGTTTAATTCCACACGCACAGAAACTGATTGTGTGAATCAGAACCAAGCCTCCTCCCCTTCCCAGGCCAGTGGCAGTGCACATTGTATATTCATCTGCATTTAGGAGGAAACTGGTTATGAGAAAGTGCAGCCTGAGAGATGGAAGTGAAACGGTGTTTAATGTGCTTCACTTGTTCAGCACGAGCATCCATTATATAACTGCTATAACAGTGGCATTGCCCCTCAAACCATCCACCATCAGTTCTCCTTCCCTCAACATCTTTCCTTGTTCAAAATTTGTTCTTCATTGTCACTGTGGTGATGGTGGCAAATTGATAACAAAATGTCCTCATTGATAAAACAGTGGTGACCTGAGTATTATGTTGGACACACTGCCCATGATTACTTACACTGCTACCTGAATGGTTCCCATCCCAGCACCTTTCAGGTTAAATGCCTCACTAACACAAGCAGTTAATTTAATTTGAGTAAAGGCGGACACCAGAAAAATTATCGGAGAAGACCCTCATTTATTTCAGGAGGTGACAAGGCTTGACTCGGTCTACTTGAACATATCACTGCAATTCAGATCTGGATTTCACAGTCTTCAGTTACAATCACATGCTACAGTGATTTAATAGCAAGAGCCTGTTGTTCATTGATATCCAGATTGACACCTAGGACTCCCTTCCCACAACGCTCAAATAAAACAAAACTTTCCAAACAATAAAACCGCCTCACCCGCATACTCTGTCTGTGCGTAAAAATGAACAAAGACTGGATTGTGTTTCAATGATGTACAAACTCTAAGGTGTCAGGTGATATTGATAAAGGATACAAACTTTAATCTCATGGCTTATGATTGCAACACACTTCAGTCTATCTAACATCTTATATGTGACTGCGATTGTTTTGCTTGAAAGTGCAGGTTGATGATGTTTTTGTCACATTTGACAGTGCTTCCTTCTGAAATGGATTTCTTTCCTGATTTGTTTGGATTAATGTTATGGGAGATATACGATGGTGGAATAATAGTCCAGGTGTTCTGAACCGGGGGTCCGCGGTCCCCGAGGGGCCTGCCAGAATTTTCAAGGGGTCCGCCATAAATAACCTCCAGGATTTAAAAACAATCACATTTAAAAAAAAAAGAAAAATACACCATCGTGCAAAGGTGGGATCGAACTGAGCAAACTTTCGGCTCCGGCCCCGACTCAGACCGCTGTTCCCTCCTCCCGAACATCTGTGCGAAGATGGCGGCAGCTGCCACTGAGCCCAGGCCCCCCGCGCGCTGAGCAGGAGAGAGGCGGCGGTCGCTGGTCGCTGAGCGTAGATCCCCCGGCTCGAGCTCGCCGTCCTGCGCTCTCCTCTTGCAGGTCCCGCTGTATATTTCGTCCGCCCCACACTTGTCCTAACGCCACGCTGCGTGGGTTGTCATTCCCCTGTCCCCCGGGTTAATTGGGGGCAGTTGCTCCTCTACTTTCAGCCCTCGCTCCCTGAATCCTCTCACTGCCATACGTCACCAGCGGCAATTGTAACCCATTCAGTTCAAGTATCTGCCCCTATTGAAATCAGCCGACGGCGACTCCGCGTGGGTGCGTGCGTGCTGTGCGTCGGTTCCGTTTCAGATTTGAACTTTTTTTGTCCTATTTTTGTTATTCGTGCGGTCGCGATTGTCAAGCAAATGATGTAGGGGCAAGGAAATAGGCGGCAGCTGCAAGGAGGAAAGGAGCTGGTGGGGTCAAACAGTGAGTCGCTGTCTTCGTGGAGGAAGAAAAGCGGAATAGGTCAACATTAGGAAACTATTGGGATTGACACTTATTACCTTATTAAACTGAAACAGTTTGCAAACTCATTTAAATATTTTGCACTGTCTAATTTTCCCCTCCATGTTCTCTCCTGCTGTCTTCAAAGTGTTGACTGACACTGTAGTATAGTTGCAAGGGTGCTGGCTGCCCTTTGGTGCCTCACCTCATTCATTCTTCACCTGCGAGCCTATATCTCTACCAAGGAGGGCATCACAGGCAGACCTGATTGTTCACACCCAATGTTGGCCTCCAGCTAGGATTTCAACCTTCCAGGAGTGCCCTGGAGTTGCCAGGAATAAAACATACATCTGGACGCTGGGCGAGTAGTTTGGGTGAAAAATCATACGGGCATTAAAACATTTTTTTTTTCCATTTTCATTTAACACGTTTGTTTATTAGTTATAAAAATATTGGAGATGGAGGGAAAAGGGCTGCTTGACTGAAAATCAAGTAGAGAACTGGGACTGGCTGATGTGCTGGGAACAGTCGGTGAGGGAGTCGGGGGTTGCGGGGGAAGAGAGGCAGACCGGGGGTCAGGTGATTGGGGCTCATGTGGAGGAAAGAGGGAGTGGGATGGGCGGGTGTGGGGACCAGTATTTTCTGCAGCGCTGGGATAGCAGCAGCAGCAGCAGTAACATGGTGAGTGGGAGCAGCGTTGTGAGAATTTTTATGCAGAAAAAATACTTGTGTTGTTTTACAGGGGGGTCTGTGGAACCTTTACAACAGGGGAGGGGAACCTCAGAAGCCAAAAGTTCGGGAACCCCCTGGAATAATCCACCAAGTGTTAGTGATCAGCCAGTCACATTGCTATATTCCTGACTAGGTGACCAACATTAAGGTACCAGCCAATTCTTAAAACAATTTGCCTCCTCTTTAATTGTCAATTGGAGTTCCATCATGAATGGATTTCAGCGACAACATATTTCAAACATCAAGAAAACATATAAATATGAAAGAGAAATGGGGTTAATGTACAACAAATTAAAACGATAATTTCTAATACTTTAAATTATAATGAATAAGCAATTCCGCCCACTTCCTTACATAGCATTCACAGCACAGAATCAGATCATTCGGCCCAACTGGTGTTTGTGCACCACACGAGCCTCCTCACAACCCACTTCATCTAACCCTACCTTTATATTCTTTTATTCCTTTCTCCCTCATGTACTTATCTAGGTTCCCCTAAATGCATCTATGCTATTCGTCTCAACCACTCCATGTGGTAGCGAGTTCCACATTCTCACCACTCTATCTTTTGAGTTTTAAAAAACACATTTGATAAAGTAGCTATTGAATTCATCTGTTTTCCTCTCTTCTTTCGCTGAAGACATAGACTACAGCAGACTCACAACACGCCACACTTACCTGGCGTGGTGTCCGGACGTCGGGAACCCCGAGGCAGAAGCGGCAAAATTGAAAATGAGCCTGTTAACTACTATCAAGTGTCGGGTCCCCGCGCAAATCGGGGACCCGACACTTGGGAAAATTGTTTGGAGGCGGCTTGACGGCGAGATCGAAACCAGCCGTCAATCAAAACGATTTTGACCCTTGATCCGCCTCCAAACCCGCCCTCTCAGTGCCAATAAAATCGCGGCCATAGAGTCATAACGGCACAGAAGGAGGCCGTTCGGCTCCTCGAGTCCGTGCTGGCTCTCTGTAGAGCAATCCAGTCAGTCCCATTCCCCTGCTCTATCCCCGTAGCCCCGCAAGTTTATTTCCCTCAAGTGCCTATCCAGTCTCCCCTTGAAAACATTGAGTGTCTCCGCTCCCTTCATTAATTCTCTCTGTTACTTCATCAAAAAATTCAATTAGATTAGTCAAACACGATCTGCCTTTTACAAATCCGTGTTGGCTCTCCTTAATTAGCTTAAACCTCTCCAAGAGCCCGTTAATTTTTTCCTTGATTATTGTTTCTAAAACTTTACCCACCACTGATGTTAAACTGACCGGCCTGTAGTTACTAGGATTGTCCTTACACCCTTTCTTGAACAATGGTGTCACATTTGCCACTTTCCAATCCTCAGGCACCTCCCCCACATCTAGGGAAGATTGGAAAATTATGGCAAGCCCTTCCGCTATCTCCTCCCCCAATTCCCTTAGCATCAAGGGGTATGGGGAGAGAGCGGGAATATGGTATTGAGATAGAGGATCAGCCATGATCATATTGAATGGCGGAGCAGGCTCGAAGAGCCGAATGGCCTACTCCTGCTCCTATTTTTCGATGTTTCTATGTTTCTAACCTGGGATGCAAGCCATCTGGACCAGGCAACTTTTCCACTCTAATCATACCCAGCCTTTCTAGTACATCCTGTCTATCAATTTTCACCCCTTCCATTGTTTCCACCTTTTCCACTTCTACCGATATTTTGTCAGCATCCACCTCCTTAGTAAACACCGATACAAAGTACTCATTGAGTATTCTAGCCTTGCCCTGCGCCTCTAAGCATAAGAAAGAAAGAAAGAAAGAAAGAAAGAAAGGATAGTTATAGGCTTCAGGACGACATAGACAGGATGTTGAAATGGACAGAAGCATGGCAGAGGGAGTTCAATGCAGGGAAGTGTGAAGTGATGCACTTTGGGAGGGTAATATGGAAAGACAGTATTCTATAAATGGCACGGATTTTGACAAGTGTAGATGAGCAGAGAGACCTTGGTGTCCATATACATAAATCCTTAAAAGCGGCATGGCAAGTTGATAAGGTAGTTAAAAAAGCATATGGGTTACTTACTAAATAGAGACATAGAATATAAAAGCAAAGAGATCATGCTAGAACTTTCTAAATCACTGGTTAGGCCTCAGCTGGAGTATTGTGGACAATTCTGGGCACCTCACTTCAGGAAAGATGCAAAGGCCTTCGAAAGGGTGCGGAGGAGGTTTACCAGGATGTTACCAGGGATGAGGGACTTCAGTTATGAGGAGAGGTTGGAAAAGTTAGAACAGTTCTCTTTGGAACAGAGGTAACCTAATAGAGGTTTTCAAGATGATGAGAGGTTTTGATAGAGCAGATGGAGAAAAACTATTCCCTCTGGCGAGAGGGTCAATAACCAGAGGTCATTGATTTAAAATCATTGACAAAATATCTAGACGGGAGATGAGGAGAAATTTTTTCACTCAGAGAGTTGTGGGAATCTGGAACACTCTACCTGAAAAGGTGGTGGAAGCTGATTCCATGAATCATTTTTATGGATGAGGAACTTACAGGGTTACGGACCAAAAGCGAGGACGTGGGACTAAGCACGACTGCTCTTTCATAGAGCCAGCACAGGCACGATGGGCCGAATGGGCTCCTTCTGTGAGAAAGAAAGAAAGAAAGAATACAAAGTAAATCTGCTAATTTACCACAATAAATTAGCTCACTGAAAATGAGTTGGTTCATATTAAGATGGATAAGATGGTTTATATTGAGGAAAATGTTACATTATTTTTAATTGTGTTTAAACATCTGCATTCATTCACTTACTTCCTGAGCAATTTAGCTGCAGTGACTGATAACATCGTTCTTAATTGACCAGTTCTTTCATCTCCTTGGGGGCAACGTTGGCTTCACTCAATAATGATACAAAATATCTCAAACGGAAAGTGCTCACGGTGAGCAGTATTAAAAAAAAGGATAAAAGTCACAATCAATTAGTGAAATCAACTTATTTTTTAACAAAACATTTCATAGTAATTATGAATTTTTAAGTTGATCTGTCTGACTCCAACAGAATGTGACAATTACTTGCATTAATTAAAATAAAGAATCTTGTTGCATAAGAGTATATTGGGATAATTGGCTGTCATGAATTACAAATGAAGATTACTTGCAGCAATTATCAGCGAGCTTCAAAGACCAAACTAACCAGATCTATAATATTTTTGTACCAATTAAGATTGAATGACGAAGATTTTTTCTATGCTCATGTCCACTATGAACTTGACTAAGAATGCTAAAATTCATTTTCTTCAAAGCCATTGACAGTCATAACAGAGAGAGAGAGACACCTTTTTTCTTTGTTACACATTTTAAGTTTGCCTTAATCTACCCTTTGGTTCAGCCGTGGCTCAGTTCGTAGCACTCTCACCTCTGAGTCAGAAGGTTATGGGTTCAAGTCCCGCTCCAGCGACTTGAGCACAAAAATCTAGGCTGGCACTCCAGTGCGGTACTGTGAGAGTGCCACTTTTGGAGGGGCCGCCTTTCAGATGAGATGTTAAACCGAGCCCCCGTCTGCTCTCTCATGTGGACGTAAAAGATCCCCTGGCACTATTTCAAAGAAGAGCAAGGGAGTTATCCCTGGTGTTCTGGCCAATATTTATCCCTCAATCAACACCACTAAATCAGATTCTCTGGTCATTATTTGTGGGAGCTTGCTGTTTGGAAATTGCCTGCCAGGTTTCCTACATTACAACAGTGACTACACTTCAAAAGTGCTTCATTGGTTGTAAAGCGCTTTGAGATGTCCGGTGGTGATGAAAGGCGCTATATAAATGCAATTCTTTCTTTCTTTCGGAGGTCGTCACTTCCGTAAGTGATCTGAGCACCATACGTTCAGGAGTGTGCCCTAATACCTAATATCAACTTATATAATAGTGTAACCCCAAGGTGTAACAGTATGAGCCTGTTGTGATCTGAAACAAATGTTGTGTCTTCCTCATGTGCCTTTACATGCGCTTTTCCAATCTTCCATCGGCAGACTCAGAAACACTTTAGCGAGACGAGACCTGAATCTTTAAGCTGCTTTATTTTACGAACAGCCAGTGAACATACAGTTAATCCTACTTCCTTTATTCAATCATACTTCTCTCCTTGGAAAAAATAGAAGAAATGATAAACCATCCATCCTGTCCCTATTTTGGGGCTGACTTACTTGCGTGTAGAAAGAAATAAAGAAGGAAGAAATAAAGAAGGAACTTGTATTTATATAGTGCATTTCACCGCCTCAGGATGTCTCAAAGCGATGTTTAGGTGTTGGCTGAAGGATAAATATTGGCCAGGACACCTGGTAGAACTCCCCTTCTCTTCTGTTGAATAGTACTGTGAGATATTTTATCTTCACCCAAGAGGACAAACAAGGCCTCGGTTTAAGGTCTCATCCGAAAGACGGCACCTTCAACAGTACAGCTCTGCCCTCAGTACTACACTGGGATGTGTCAACCTGGATTATGTGCTCAAGTCTCTGGAGTGGGGCTCAAACCCACGGCCTACTGACTCAGAGACGAGAGCGCTACCACTGAGCTAAGGCTGACACCTAAGCATTACCTATCTTTCTAGACAACTTGTAACTACAGAAACTGACCACCTGCATCTAAACTTCTGTCTCCAGTCACCGACCTGCATCCCACAGTCTCCTGTTTAAAGCCTGACTGACCCATGTGGCCCCTCTTCCCATTTATTTCTGTGTTTCCAGCAAGTAGGAAGGCAGTGCCTTCAACTCTACCCCATTTAGACTTTTATTTTCCAAGGAATATGTGGCCTCCTTATTCTTCCTACCAAAATGCACCATCTCACCCTTATCTATATTGAAATTAATTTGCCATTTTACAAGTTTGTTAATGTTTACTTGTATTTTGTCGCAGTCCTCTTTTGTATTAACTATAACCCCTAATTTGGTGTCATCCGCAAATTTTGATATTGCACTTTCAATTCCCAAGTCCAAATCATTTATGTAAATGGTGAACAGCAGTGGTCTCAGCACTGATCCCTGTGGAACACCACTTCCCATCTTCTGCCAGACTGTGTAACTATATCCCTCCACTCTGTTATCTGTTTTGAAGCCAGTTTGCTATCCATTCTGGTACTTGTCCTCTGACTCCACATGTTCTGACCTTAGTCATGAATCTAGTATGAGACCTTATCGAAGGCCTTTGAAAGTCCATATATATTACATCAATTGCATTTAACCTTATCTACTCTTTTTATTACTTTACAAAGAATTCAATTAGGTTGGTCAAGCATGACCTTCCCTTTTGAAATCTATGCTGACTATCCTTTATTATATTTTTGGTTTCTAGATGTTTTTCTATTACATCTTTGGGTAAAGATTCCAATATCTTTCCTACCACCGACATTAAGGTAACTGGTCTATAGTTCCCTGGATTAGTCAACTGAGGAATTGCTGCTTCAGGTTCTTTCACGTCATCATGAGCTTTCTAACTTAAAGAAGCATGGATGCAGATGGAAATAAAGTGAATGTGATGACTGAGTTTCCAGAACGTGTCTCTGTAGGCCGCTGCCAGCCATTGCTCACCCCCTTCCCGATTGCCTCCCCCAGGACTCAGGCCCTTCTTTGCTTCCCCCCCAAACACAACCAGCGAGCTGCCTTTGGGGCCGCAACGGTGGCTCGCCGGTACTATTTTAATTAGGCCGGTGGACCAATGTGCCGTGGTCCTGCTACCAGCCTCATTAGGTGTGCGCTGCACCCCGATTCAACCATGGTCCAATTTCTGGGCCACAATTTTTGGTACCTCTTTGACCAAGATTTTAAACACCTCTTCTTTGGCTCCGGTGTCAATTTGTTTGTCAGATTACACTTCTGTGAAACGTCTTGGGGCATATTCCTATGTTAAAGACGTTAATTGACGTTGTAAATTGCTTTTGTTAATTGCCGTTTGTCTGTGTAAAACAAACAATTCTCCTTGGCCTTGTAACCGATACAGTGCTGGAAAACCCTTGAATTGAAACAAAATAATCAGTAAAGTTATGCTACTGTTTCTTAATTAATTTGGCTTCCATAACTTATATACGTTAACCCACACAAGTCCACCCCAGTCCAACACCGGCATCTCCGCATCACACAAGTTTAAGTTATCAAGGAAAAATAAAACCCTTTCTGTTTCAGTTATTTCTTATTCATCAGTCTTATCATGGAATCATGGAAAGCTAAGCACAGAAGGAGGCCATTCAGTCCATCACTCCTGTGTCAGGGCTAACTGCACAATCTAATAGCCTCTGAAATACAGGGAGCAATTTTACTCCTGACAGTTTGGCGTGGATCTCACCCACTGGCGTCCCACACCCATCCAACAGGCTACGATTTTGACCATATGTAAACCTGTTTTTTTTTAAAGATCTGTGCAGCCGCACCCCTAGATACCTCCAATTCTTTGAGGCTTTTACCATCTCGGGTATGTTTCCAAACAAGTCCAATAACTTGAACCTTTTCCTGCAGAAGTATGAAACTTGGACATGCCAGTAACATGGTACTGCGTATGATTTGAAGGAATCAAAGACAAGAAATTGCTAAATTGTACATATGATGCTGTTTTTAAAAAAAAAAATGGACAGGTACATTTAATTAGTGCAACAATCACGATTTTGTGAAATGTTTAGAACTGCTTTAGATTCCGACACATTCAGCCACACCAGTACCCAGATCCGCAGTACAATATGCAAAAATAAAGGTGTAATATTATTGTGCAGTACCTCTCCCAACTCTTGACCTTTCTGTAAATAACTGCAAACATCAATCTTCCGCGCTGTGCTATCTAAACTTTCATTTCTGCTTTGTTGATGGTTGACATTTAAATCAGTCAACGATTCTTTTACTGAGAGAAACACAATGAAATCTGACATTCATGTGAAGATATAAAATCAAGATAAAACAATACAAAATAGCCTTTATTTTGTGGAAGTAAATTAGATTGGAAAGATAATACAGAGGGCATAGGGAATAACTTGTACCTTGACAACACACACACAAATTCTAAATAGCTGCGTCTTTTTTATTTAATTTAAAATATTTCTATTCGTATCATGGAGGTTTACAGCACAGAATGAGGACAGCTTTTAAAAAATTCATTCTCAGGATATGGGGATCGCTGGCAAAGCTGGCATTTATTGCCCATCCCAAGTTGCCCTATAGAAGGTCTTATTCCTAAACTGCTGCAGTCCGTGTGGTGAATGTACTCCTACAATACAGGTAGGGAGTTCCAGGATTCTGACTCAGCGGCAATCAAGGAATAAATGCCCAAATCGGGATGGTGTGTGACCTGGAGGTGATGGTGCTCCTGTTGCACCTGCTGCCCTGGTCCTTGTAGGTGGTGGAGGCTTTGGGTTTGGGACCATCTGTGTCTGTGTAAGTCAGATGTTGTACTGGTATCATGAATTTCTTCACACAAAGCGTGATCAGTACAGGGAATGGATTTCTGGATGGAGCAGTGGAAGCTAAACACCTAGAATCAGGAAAGATTGAACAGGCTGGGGCTCTTTGAGATCTCGAAGATTATGAAAGGGTTTGATAGGGTAGACGTAGAGAAGATGTTTCCACTTGCAGGTGAGGCCAGAACTAGGGGCCGTCAATATAAGATAGTCACTAATAAATCCAATAGGGAATTCAGGAGAAACCTCTTTACTCAGAGAGTGGTGAGAATGTGGAACTCGCTGCCACAGGGAGTGGTTGAGGCGCATGGAATAGATGCATTTAAGGGGCAACTAGATAAACACATGAGGGAGAAAGGAATAGAAGGGTATGTTGATGAGGTTAGATGAAGAAGGGTGGGAGGAGGCTCGTGTGGAGCATAAACACCAACCTGTTGGGCCGAATGACTGTTCTGTGTTGTAAATACTTTGTAATACTTTGTCATCATTTAAGAAGTGTTAGCAGGGTGATTGAGGGCCGCTGTGTCAGCCGCAGCCTGATGACAGTCCTGATCCCCGAGTAAGTGCCTGGCCATTGAAGAAACCTCACCTTTAAGAGGAAGGGTACGGCCCCTTTAAGAACCTTGTCTTTAGAAGGTAATTGCAACTGGAGTGGGAGGAGACTTTCCCATACCAGTTGAGCATAAAAAGGAAGAGGTTCCAGAGAAGTAAGAGAGAGCTGAAAGATAAATTGTACAATCTGGTTTTTGGATGTGTGAATTATAAAAGTGTTTGAAACTTTGGATTGTTCAAGGACCACTGTTTTTAGGAGAAAGTAGGATCTGATGGTAGGACCATGTAACAGAAGCAATTGGATGCTGAAAAGGAGAGCTTTAGGGTCTGTCTAGATGGATGAACCAAGATAGAAAGAAAGAGTTGCCTTTATACAGCGCCTTCATGACCTCCGGCTATCCCAAAGCGCTTTACAGCCAATGAAGTACTTTTGAAGTGCAGTCACTGTTGTAATGTAGGGAACACAGCAGCCAATTCACACACAGCAAGCTCCCACAAACAGAAATGCGATTATGAGCAGATAATCTGTTTGAGTCCTGTTGGTTAAGGGATAAATATTGACCAGGACACCAGGGAGAACTCCCCTGATCTTTGAATTAGTGCCATAGGATCTTTTATGTCCACCTGAGAGGGCGGATGGAGCCTCGGTTTAATGCCTCATCCAAAAGACAGCAAATTCAACAGTGCAGCACTCCCTCAGCACTGCGCTGGAGTGTCAGTCTAGATTATGTGCTCCAGTCTCTGGAGTGGGACTTCAACCCGTGACCTTCTGACTTGGAGGCGAGAGAGCTATGAACTGAGCCACTGGTTGACCAAATGGGTATCCAATTCCATAATTATCTTGAGGTTTTTTTTGGAGTCTCCTGAGGCCTGATTTTAACCCTGCTGGAACGGGAAGGGCAGATATTTAAGACAGCGGTTGGGCGCTTCCTGCTGTGATCTCAACGTGCTTCTGCCTGCTGCCATTTTAACATCTTCACTAACTCGGCTGTCAAGGAAATAAGGTAAGAAATTGAATTGATAATAGAGCCTTTCATATCCTCAGGATGTCCCAAAGCGTTTCGCAATGAAATACTTTTAGAAGTGTAGCCACTGTTGTTTTGTCAGCAAATGCAACAGCCATTTTGCGCACTGTAAAGTCTCACAAACAGCAATGAAATAAATGACTAATTAATCTGTTCTGGTGGTGTTAATTGAGAGCTAAATTGGAGACCAGGAGAACTCCATGCAATTCTTCAAATAGTGCCAATAGATCTGCTGCGTCCAACCTGAGAGGCCAGACAGGACCTCCGTTTAATGTCTCATCTGAAAGACAGCACTTCCGACAATACAACCCTCCCTAAGTACTGCACTGACGTGTCAGCCTAGATTATCTTCATTAGTCCCTGGAGTGCGGCTTGAAACCAAATTTGCTGGCTCAGAGGTGAGACATTGCCACTGAGCCAAACTAACACCTCCGTTCAGTCCATAAGCGTGACCCTGAGCTTCTGGTCGCCTGTCACTTTAATTCTCCGCTCCACTCCCACTCAGACCTCACCGTCCTCGGCCTCTTACACTGTTCCAATGAAGCTCAGGCACTTTACAGCCTTCTGGACTCGACATCGAGTTCAACAATTTCAGACCATAACCTCGGCCTCTATCTATTTTTTCCATTTTTTTTTCTCTCTCTCACATGGCAGCTGTCTTTCATTCTGCCATCGCCAGTTACACTTCATCCAGAGCCATCTTTTGTTTCTTTACTTGTCCCATTACCATCTCCTTTTGCCTTGCACCATCATTCATCTTGTCTCTTAATCTCTCCTGCCTTCCATCCTATCAGACCTTCCCTTTTGTTCTTTCCTCCCCTCCCTGCTTTCCCTGCCCCTACACTTGCTTAAAAACCTGTTCCATCTCCAGCTTTTTCCAGTTCTGATGAAGGGTCACCGACCTGAAACGTTAACTCTGTTTCTCTCTCTTCACAGATGCTGCCTGACCTGCTGAGTATTTCCAGCATTTTCTGTTTTTTATGACAAGGATGCAAGTTAGCTTTATTCTAATGCAGTTAACAATACTTTCATTGCTTGGGAGAGTTATAATTCACGTGCTTGAATTATTACTCAATGGCTGTCATGCTGGATGCAACTGTCCTGGAATTAATTTAAAGCTGCATTAATATGAAGGATGGTTCACTTTTGTAGAATAAAATGTATTTATACAATCAGTGTCTCCACCAGTTCTATTAGGCAAAAAAGATGTTATCACACTGTAGTGCGACATAAAATCTATCACATGGTATGATACCATCATGACCTGGCTTTTTCCCCTCTCTAACTGTTGTGGTAAATCTGCCATATTTGGGAGATTTATGGTTGCAGCTCTATACTTATAGGCTGCTGCATGGAACCGAGGTGGCAAGATAACATTTTTGGCAAAGTATTCTAATTTTTTTTATTTTTGTAAGGAGGTGTGGAGCTAAATATTCAAGATGGTGACTTTTTTTTTAACGATTAACAATTAGACTTGGAGAGAGGGAAATATGGCCAGGGAATAATGGCCCTGCAATGACACTAAGGGGTTATTTGCACTGAAAAATCAGTGCAAATGGTTCTTGCTTCAGACCATTGCTGGTCTAGCAGTGAGAACCCAGAGACAGTGCTGTGTTGACCTAGGAGTGAAGTGGAGTGGAGTGAGGGGGCCATTCACATTGCTTTGGTTTACGAAAGGGAACAGTTAATTTTTAGAATTTGACTTTTAGCTTTGCCTGTTAAGTTTCTGTTAGAAAGGCAGTTTAAATTAAACTTAATTCCAGTCAGAGAGCTTCAGCTGACAACACATTACTGCACAGACAACAGGATAAACAGGAGGGCTAGTCTTTGCCGATAAAAGATTCAACAGAGGCAACAAATTGTCTTTATTAGCTCTAGCCTTGAAAAGGCACATGCTGTAGAGGGATGTGTGATCAAGTTATGGGAGTTATTCTTAAAACTGAAGTCCAGCTAATTGGATGAAACATGCAGTTCCATTTGCAACTCCTCAGATAATGAAGCATTCTATGTCCACATGCAGCAAGACCTGGACAACATTCAGGCCTGGGCTGATAAGTGGCAAATAACATTCGCGCCACACAAATGCCAGGCAATGACTATCTCCAACAAGAGAGCATCTAACCATCGCCCCTTGACATTCAACGGCATTACCATCGTCGAATCCCCCAACATCAATATCCTGGGGGTCACCATTGACCAGAAACTTAACTGGACCAGCCACATAAATACAGTGGCTGCAAGAGCAGGTCAGAGACTGGGTACTCTGCAGCAAGTGTCTCACCTCTTGACTCCCAAAGCCTTTCCACCATCTGCAAGGCACAAGTCAGGAGTGTGATGGAATACTCTCCACTTGCCTGGATGAGTGCAGCTCCAACAACACTCAAGAAGCTCGACACCATCCAGGGCAAAGCAGCCTGCTTGGTTGGCACCCCATCCACCACCTTAAACATTCACTCTCTTCACCACCGGCGCACCGTGGCTGCGGTGTGTAACATCTACAAGATGCACTGCAGCAACTCACCAAGGCTTCTTCAGCAGCACCTCCCAAACCCGTGACCTCTTCCACCTAGAAGGACAAGGGCAGCAGGCGCATGGGAACGCCACCAGCTCCAAGTTCCCCGCCAAGTCACACACCATCCTGACTTGGAAATATATCACCGTTCCCTTATCGTCGCTGGGTCAAAATCCTGGATCTCCCTCCCTAACAACATTGTGGGAGTACCTTCACCACATGGACTGCAGCGGTTCAAGAAAGCGGCTTACCACCACCTTCTCGGGGGCAATTAGGGATGGGCAATAAATGCTGGCCTTGCCAGCGACGCCCCCATCCCGTGAATGATTAAAAAAAATTCTCTCATAGCTAGAGTGAAAGAAAGATTTAAAAAGGGATGTATTAGAATAAATACTTCAAAATTCGGCAAGGCTTGTCCAGCCGATCCGCTCAGGCTTGAAACCTGTGAGATAATGGATTCTTCGGTTCCTTGTACTGTAAGTGTGACCTTAAATATATCTGTCATTATTAACAATTAGCGATTAGGCAAGAATTAGGGAGCATAAGATGGGAACAGAAACTATCAGGGAAAGGCACAAACGAAAAGTGGAGCTTTTTCATGGAGCAATTACTGCGTGTCCTTGATAGGTATGTCCCTGTCAGGCAGGGAGGAAATGGCCGAGTGAGAGAACCATGGTTCACAAAAGAGGTTGAATGTCTAGTCAAGAGGAAAAAGGAAGCGTATGTAAGGATGAGAAAACAAGGTTCAGTTGGGTCGATTGAGGGGTACAAGGTAGCAAGGAATGAGCTAAAAAAAGAGCTTAGGAGAGCTAGGAGGGGGCATGAGAAGTCCTTGGCGGGTCGGATCAAGAAAAACCCCAAGGCTTTTTACTCTTATGTGAGAAATAAAAGAATGACCAGGGTGAGGGTAGGGCCGGTCAAGGACAGTAGTGGGAACTTGTGCATGGAGTCAGAAGAGATAGGAGAGGTGATGAATGAATACTTTTCGTCAGTGTTCACCGAGGAGAGGGGCCATGTTTTTGAGGATGAGAGTGTGATAAAGGTGGATAGGCTGGAGGAGGTAGATGTTCTGAGGGAAGATGTTTTAGCAATTTTGAAGAACCTGAGGGTCGATAAGTCCCCTGGGCCAGATGGGATATATCCTAGGATTCTTTGGGAGGCAAGGGAGGAGATTGCAGAGCCTTTGGCTTTGATCTTTCGGTCCTCACTGTCCACGGGGATGGTGCCAGAGGACTGGAGAGTGGCGAATGTTGTTCCTCTCTTCAAGAAAGGAAATAGGAATGACCCTGGTAATTATAGGCCGGTTAGTCTTACTTCGGTGGTTGGTAAGATAATGGAAAAGGTCCTGAGGGATAAGATTTATGACCATTTGGAAAGAGGCAACTTAATCAGGGATAGTCAACACGGATTCGTGAAGGGTAGGTCTTGCCTAACAAATTTGATTGAATTCTTTGAGGAGGTAACTAAGTGTGTAGATGAAGGTAGAGCAGTTGATGTCGTATACATGGATTTTAGTAAGGCGTTTGATAAGGTTCCCCATGATCGGCTCATGAAGAAAGTAAGGAGTTGTGGGATAGAGGGAAATTTGGCCGATTGGAGAAGTAACTGGCTATCTCATAGAAGGCAGAGGGTGGTGGTGGATGGAAAATTTTCGGACTGGAGACCAGTTACCAGCAGTGTGCCACAGGGGTCAGTGTTGGGTCCTCTGCTGTTTGTGATTTTTATCAATGACTTGGAGGAGGGGACTGAAGGGTGGATCAGTAAATTTGCTGATGACACCAAGATTGGTGGAGTAGTGGATGAGGTGGAGGGCTGTTGTAAGCTGCAAAGAGACATTGATAGGATGCAGAGCTGGGCCGAAAAATGGCAGATGGAATTTAACCCTGATAAGTGCGAGGTGATTCATTTTGGTAGGGCAAATTTGAATAAGGATTACAGGGTCAACGGCAGGGTTCTGAGGAACGTGGAGGAACTGAGGGATCTGGGGGTTCATATCCACAGATCTCTGAAGGTTGCCACTCAAGTGGATAGAGCAGTAAAGAAGGCCTATAGTGTGTTAGCGTTTATTAACAAGGGGTTTGAGTTTAAGAACCGTGAGGTTATGCTACAACTGTACAGGACCTTGGTGAGACCACATTTGGAATATTGTGTGCAGTTCTGGTCACCTCACTATAGGAAGGATGTGGAAGCATTGGAAAGAGTGCAAAGGAGATTTACCAGGATGCTGCCTGGTTTGGGGGGGAGGTCTTATGAGGAAAGATTGAGGGAGTTAGGGCTTTTCTCTTTAGAGCGGAGGAGGATGAGAGGCGACTTAATAGAGGTTTATAAGATGATGAGGGGGATAGATAGAGTGGATGTTCAGAGACTATTTCCTCGGGTGGAGGTAGCTGTTACAAGGGGGCATAACTATAAGGTGCATGGGGGGAGATATAGAAGGGATGTCCGAGGTAGATTCTTTACTCAGAGAGTGGTTGGGGTGTGGAATGGACTGCCTGCTGTGATAGTGGAGTCGGACACTTTAGGAACTTTCAAGCGGTTATTGGATAAGCACATGGAGCACACCAGAATGATAGGGAGTGGGATAGCTTGATCTTGGTTTCGGACAATGCTCGGCACAACATCGAGGGCTGAAGGGCCTGTACTGTGCTGTACTGTTCTATGTTCTATGTTCTATAATTATCATTGTATATGTGTGTTTATTGGTAATAGTTAACATTGTATGCTTAATTCCTATGAAGGCCAAATACATGCCTTTGAACCCTATTATCTTGTGGAATTACTTATAAATTGATAAGTCAGAACATCCATTCCCTAATGTTACCATTGCATGGGGCATAGATCCAGTGAAGTATCAAATCTGATTTAAATAGCGCTTGGAGTCTACAAGGTTTGGGCCCCTGGAAACTTTGTAAACTGACTTGGCTTTAATTTAAATGCTTAGAAAGCAGAAATTCTCCCCTCCCCAAACTTTCTAACTTTTGGGAGGCAGGGTTGCCCATGCACATACCCAGGAATGCACAGAGCTCTTTCTTAAACCATTAGAGTTCAAAGCCAAGCAACATTAAGAGGGTTTTACCTGGCAGAAACCTGAACTGCACCTATAATGGACCCATAGAATGACACAGCACAGAAGGTGGCCATTCGGCCCATCATGCCCGTGCCGGCTCTTTGATAGAGCCATCCAATCAGTCCCACTACCCCCTGCTCTTTCCCCATAGCCCTACACATTTTTCCTTAAATCTTAGTTTGGTTGTAGTTCTTGTAGTAGTCTTCGTAAAATTGGAATATGCATCTCTGACAGAAAGTGAAAGTTTACAGAAGTTAAGATTGCATGGTTATACCAGCCAGATACAGGCAGATGTAAGTGTGCCACTTCGATGTACACATTTCCCTGAGATCGAGAGAGCTGAGGTTTAATCCTGCTAGGCCAGATACATCTACCAGCGCGGAAGGCTAAATATTTCTAGCCAACAAGAATTTCTAGCCTATTGTGATTGCACACAATGCTAATTTATATCTATCCATTTTACTATCCATTAAAACATCCAATGAATGTCTTTTGTGTCTCTCCTGCTAAGAACGTAAGGAATAGGAGCAGGAGTAGGTCATTCAGCCCCTCGAGCCTGCTCCGCCATTCAATAAGATCATGGCTGATCTTCTACCTCAACTCCACCTTCCCGTCTGATCCCCATATCCCTTGATTCCCTTAGTATCCAAAAATCTATCGATCTCTGTTTTGACACGTTGGACCCGCTGGGACACATCTCATTGTCTTGGCTGTGCTCTTAGTGTGTCTTTGATGTAGGGAAAGATTGAATCGCATTTTCTCTGTGTTTATATTCTGTGAATTCTGGTAGATTGTCTCACAGTAACTCTACCTGAGGAAGGGGCGACAGCTCCGAAAGCTTGTAATTTTAAATAAATCTGTTGGACTATAACCTGGTGTTGTGCGACTTCTCATTTTTGTCCACCCCAGACCAACGCCGGCATCTCCACATCTTGAATATACTCAACAACTGAGCATCCACAGCCTTCTGGGGTAGAGAATTCCAAAGAATCACAACCTTTTGAATGAAGAAATTTCTCCTCATCTCAGTCCTAAATGCCCGACCCCTTATTCTGAGACTGTGACTCCTAGTTCTAGACACCCCAGCCAGGGGAAACATCCTCCCAGCATTTACCCCATTACTTTACTTTATTTTCTGCTTATTTTCATACTTCCTTTATTTTGTTTTTAATTTTTCTTTCGCTCTTTCATGTCCGAGTCTTATTTTAAGCAGTTGTTTAATTTAGGTGCCTGTAACTGGATTAAGATACAGATCCACCAGATGTAGTCATGGTTTTGCCTCTGGTCCATAGGTCTAGTGTGGCAGTGGTTATATATATATATATCTGGACTCTTTAGAAAATGGTTAAATATGCCTCCATTCCTCGATGATGTAATGCTGGTATACGTTGCTGTCTTTACAGAATGTTTACGAAGACTCAGAATTGATTTGCAGGCAGTATCTTTGCTGCAATCACACATTCACGGGATTTTGCTTGCCCGCAGGTACATTTTAAGTGTTTTGAAAGGCAGGAGTGTGCAAACCTATCAAAACCTGGGGGGGAAAAAACAAGGCCTATGGCTGGGAATTTCCTCAGAGCTGCCTCCACTCCGCACGGCGATACTGCGTCAGAAATGTGGCGAATGCCTCATTTACGCACGTAAATGGGGTGTCTGTCACACATCCAGCGGAGTAACGCCGGCAGAGCAGGAGCAACTCTGAGGAATTTCCCAACCTATGCTTCGGTCTGTAAAAAAAAGCAGGAGGTCCAGTGGACCTTCTATACGCTTTTTAAACCCAGCTTTTAAAACTGCATTTGTTGTATTCCAAGCGGTGTCAAGCCAAACGGTCTGAGATGGCCTCTGAAACTATCTCGCACCGACTGCTTTCTAAACCTGTCTCCACAGTTTTGCTGTCACTGTTTACTGGCTTTGTAATTTGACCGTATATTAAACTGGTTTTGTAAGTAGTACTGAGGACCAATCACGGCACATTCTGACCCTCTCCCCCTGCACAAACATTTCTACTTCCTGAGTTCACAGGAAGTGCTTCTTGCTGTAAAGGGTTGATTAATATTACAGTATGGGTTCAGCTTTAACTAGACCTGGAGGCTCATGCATAAAAACAATAACAAAAAACATAGAATATATTGGACGAAAGGTGTTAAAAAGTAAAGTTAAGTGGTTTATGGTATATCATAGTGAAAATCTATAACAACAACTTGCACCTTTAACATAGTAAAATGTCCCAAGGTGCTTCACAGGAGCATTATCAGACACAATTTGACACTGAGCCACATAAGGAGATATTAGGGCAGGTGACCAAAGCAGTAGTCTTTAAGGAGCGTCATAAAGGAGGGGAGAAAGAAAGACTTGCATTTAAATAGCATCTTTCACGACCACCGGACGTCTCAAAGCACTTTACAGTCAATGAGGTATTTTTGAAGTGTAGTCACTGTTGTAATGTGGGAAACGCGGCAGCCAATTTGCGCACAGCAAGCTCCCACAAACAGCAATGTGATTATAACCAGATAATCTGTTTTTGTTATGTTGGTTGAGGGATAAATATTGAGCCAGGACACCGGGGATAACTCCCCTGCTCCTCTTCAAAATAGTGCCATGGGATCTTTTACGTCCACCTGAGAGGGCAGACGGGGCCTCGTTTTAACGTCTCATCCGAAAGACAGTGCGAGAACGGTGCAGAGTTTTAGGCAGGGAATTCCAGAGCTTAGAGCCTAGGCACCTGAAGGCGCGGCCGCCAATAGTGGAACAATGAAAATCGGGGATGCGCAAGAGGCCAGAATTGAAGGAATGCAGAGATCTCGGAGGGTTAACATAAGAACATAAGAAATAGGAGCAGGAGTAGACCAATCGGCCCCTCGAGCCTGCTCCGCCATTCAATGAGATCATGGCTGATCTGATCCAACCTCAACTCTAAAGAACACAAGTAGGAGCAGGATCAGGCCACTCGGCCCCTGGGCCCGCTCCGCCACCCACAGGGCCTTGACCGATCCGAACTCAAACTCATGTCCAATTTCCAGCCCACTCCCCGTAACCCCGGATTCCCTTTACTTCTAGGAAACGGTCTATTTCTGTTTTAAATTTATTTAATGAAGTAGCTTCCACAGCTTCCTGGGGTAGCAAATTCCACAGACCCACTACCCTCTGAGTGAAAAAGTTTCTCCTCATCTCAGTTTTGAAAGAGCAGCCCCTTATTCTAAGATTATGCCCCCTAGTTCTAGTTTCACCCATCATTGGGAACATCCTCACCGCGTCCACCCGATCAAGCCCCTTCACAATCTTATATGTTTCAATAAGATCGCCTCTCATTCTTCTGAACTCCAATGAGTAGAGTCCCAATCTACTCAACCTCTCCTCGTATGTCCACCCCCTCATCCCCGGAATTAACCGAGTGAACCTTCTTTGTACTGCCTCGAGAGCAAGTATGTCTTTTCTTAAGTATGGACACCAAAACTGTATGCAGTACTCCAGGTGCGGTCTCACCAATACCCTATACAACTGCAGCAATACCTCCCTGTTTTTATATTCTATCCCCCTAGCAATAAAAGCCAACATTCCATTGGCTTTCTTGATCACCTGCTGCACCTGCATACTAACTTTTTGATTTTCTTGCACCAAGACCCCCAGATCCCTTTGTACTGCAGTACTTTCCAGTTTCTCGCCATTAAGATAATAACTTGCTCTCTGATTTTTCCTGCCAAAGTGCATAACCTCACATTTTCCAATATTGTATTGCATCTGCCAAATCTCTGCCCACTCACCCAGCCTGTCTATATCCCCTTGTAGGTTTTTTATGTCCTCCTCACTCTCTACTTTCCCTCCCATCTTTGTATCATCTGCAAACTTTGATATGTTACACTCGGTCCCCTCCTCCAAATCGTTAATATAGATTGTAAAGAGTTGGGGACCCAGCACCGACCCCTGCGGAACACCACTGGCTACTGGTTGCCAGTCTGAGAATGAACCATTTATCCCAACTCTCTGCTTCCTGTTAGATAACCAATCCTCCACCCATGCCAGAATATTACCCCCAATCCAGTGATTTTTTATCTTGAGTAATAATCTTTTATGTGGCACCTTGTCGAATGCCTTCTGGAAGTCTAAATACACTACATCTACTGGTTCCCCTTTATCCACCCTGTACGTTATGTCCTCAAAGAACTCAAGCAAATTTGTCAGACATGACTTCCCCTTCATAAAGCCATGCTGACTTTGTCCTATTAAATTATGTTTATCTAAATGTTCCGTTACTGTCTCCTTAATAATAGACTCCAAAATTTTACCCACCACAGATGTTAGGCTAACTGGTCTATAATTTCCAGCCTTCTGCCTACAACCCTTTTTAAATAAGGGTGTTACATTAGCAGTTTTCCAATCTGCCGGGACCTTTGCTGAGTTCAGGGAGTTTTGGAAAATTATTACCAAAGCATCCACAATTCCTACTGCCACTTCCCTCAAGACCCTAGGATGTAAGCCATCAGGTCCAGGGGATTTATTCGCCTTGAGTCCCATTATTTTACTGAGTACCAATTCCTTAGTGATTTTAATCGTATTCAGCTCCTCCCCCACTAGAGCCCCCTGTTTGTCCAGTGTTGGGATATTCTTAGTGTCCTCTACCGTAAAGACTGAAACAAAATATTTGTTCAGCATTTTTGCCATCTCCATGTTTCCCACCATTAATTTCCCGGTCTCATCCTCTAAGGGACCTACGTTTGCCTTAACCACCCTTTTTCTTTTTATATAACTATAGAAACTCTTGCTATCTGTTTTTATATTTTTTGCTAATTTATTTTCATAATCTATCTTCCCTTTCTTAATCAATCCTTTAGTTACTTTTTGTTGTCTTTTGAAGACTTCCCAATCTTCTATCCTCCCACTAACTTTGGCTACCTTACATGTCCTTGTTTTTAGTTGGATACTTTCTTTAATTTCTTTACTTAGCCATGGATGGCTGTCATTTCTTTTACACCCTTTTTTCCCCAGTGGAATATATTTATTTTGAAAGTTATAAAATAACTCCTTGAATGAACACCACTGCTCATGTACCGTCTTACCCTTTAATCTATTTTCCCAGTCCACTTTAATCAATTCTGCTCTCATGCCATCATAGTCTCCTTTATTCAAGCTCAGTATGCTTGTTTGAGAACCAACCTTCTCACCCTCTAATTGGATATGGAATTCAACCATGTTATGGTCACTCATTCCAAGGGGATCCTTAACTAGGACATTATTAATTAATCCTGACTCATTACACAGTACCAGGTCCAAGGTTGCTTGCCCCCTTGTAGGATCAGTTACATACTGCTCAAGAAATCCATCCCTAAGACACTCAATAAACTCTTCCTCAAGGCTGCCCTGCCCAATTTGATTTGTCCAGTTAATATGATAGTTAAAATCCCCCATAATTATAGCTGTTCCCTTATTACATGCCACAACTATTTCCTGATTAATACTTCTTCCAACAGAGTTGCAACTATTAGGAGGCCTATATACTACGCCCACCAGTGTTTTTTTCCCCTTATTATTCCTTATCTCTACCCAAACTGTTTCATTATCCTGATCTTTTGACCCAATATCATTTCTCTGTATTACAGTGATTCCTTCCTTTATTAACATAGCCACCCCCCCCTCCCCTTCCTTCCTGCCTGTCCTTCCTTATTGTTAAATATCCTGGCATATTTAATTCCCAGATGTTGTCACCCTGCAGCCATGTTTCTGTAATGGCCACAGGATCATAGGCACGGAGGAGATTAGCGAGCCAGGGAGGTTACAGAGATAGTAAATAATACCCAGCTTATATTCCTTTAAACAATCCTTAGCCTACGATGTCTTTTGTAGTTTATTCACCATGAGCTCATGAGAGATTCTATAAATGTCCCATATTCTTTCATGACAAGTTACTGTCAGAATTGCATTCTTGTCACAATTATTCTTGCACTGAGAGCATTGCAGGTTTGATAGCACTCAAGCAAGCATCATGTATCAATGTACTCGTCCCACAGGCAGCCGCAATCAAAACGCACAAAGGCTACATAATGTAATTCTTTTGAAAAAATACAAATTATAAAAAAAAATAATGTGGGTGAAAAGAAAACAAAACAAAAAAGGTATTCTCAACCTCCAGTGACTTATGACGATGGAGGTTGCCGGCAAACCCTTTTAAAGGGTAGCCATTTGTAACTTGGGGCCTCTGAACCCGTCACTGTTCATTTGCCCTTTTGTTCACACTTCCCAGTGATTGCTATTTAAGAGTTGCAGGATTAGCTGTCAAGGCACTAGACAAGGATTGTGACGGCAATGAGACAGACACTAATGGTACAGTGTGTAATGATACTTGTCTCTGGTGCATATCAAATCTGTGTCATATTGGTAGGGAAAATTTGTCAGGCCTGTCATTTGCTACAAGCATTCATTATGCCTTGATTGCATATCTGAAGTCAACCCAGTGTTTACAATTTGTAAGGAATTTTGTTGTACACATTTTCAGATAAGGTGAGCCAGTGATGCCTGTATGAGATCGTTATGGTATCACAATGGTAGTTGGAGTTTAAGAACTGAATCACCATGTAGGCTGCGTGGTTAATATTTGACTAAAGAAAAAAGAAATCCCTGAGTACAGTGAATGAAAGAGCTATGAATCTGCATTAGGTGAAAGGTAAGATCCCCTTTCCTAATCTCAGATACACTTTTTTTCACAATTTAATTTAAATATATGGATATTTAGCAGACACACAAATAAAAAGAGTGTAAATTTTATTACTTTTTAAAATATTTTTTATTCAATTATGGGATGTGGGCGTCGCTGGCAAGGCCAGCATTTATTGCCCATCCCTAATTGCCCTTGAGAAGGTGGTGGTGAGCCGTCTTCTTGAACCGCTGCAGTCCGTGTGGTGAAGGTACTCCCGCAGTGCTGTTAGGGAGGGATTTCCAGGATTTTGACCCAGTGATGATGAAGGAACAGCGATATACTTCTAAGTCAGGATGGTGTGTGACTTGGAGGGGAACTTGGAGGTGGTGGTGTTCCCATTCACCTGCTGTCCTTGTCCTTCTAGGTGGAAGAGGTTGCGGGTTTGGGAGGTGCTGCCGAAGAAGCCTTGGCGAGTTGCTGCAGTGCATCTTGTAGATGGTACACACTGCAGCCACGGTACGCTGGTGGTGGAGGGAGTGAATGTTTAAGCTGGTGGATGGGTTGCCAATCAAGCGGGCTGCTTTGTCCTGGATGGTGTCGAGCTTCTTGAGTGTTGTTGAAGCTGCACTCATCGAGGCAAGTGGAGAGTATTCCATCACACTCCTTACTTGTGCCTTGTAGATGGTGGAAAGGCTTCGGGGAGTCAGGAGGTGAGACACTTGCCGCAGAATACCTAGCCTCTGACCTGCTCTTGTTGCCATTGTATGTATGTGGCTGGTCCAGTTAAGTTTCTGGTCAATGGTGACCCCGCAGAATGCTAATGGTGGGGGATTCGGCGATGGTAATGCCGTTGAATGTCAAGGGGCGGTGGTTAGACTCTCGCTTGTTGGAGATAATGCGGAGATGTCGGCGTTGGACTGGGGTGGACACAAATGAGAAGTCGCACAACACCAGGTTATAGTCCAACAGATTTATTTAAAATTACAAGCTTTCGGAGCTATTTTCTGTGAACTTTTGTAGATTCACTCATAGTAACTGTACCTGAAGAAGGGGCGATCGATAGCTCCGAAAGCTTGTAATTTTAAATAAATCTGTTGGACTATAACCTGGTGTTGTGCGACTTCTCAATTGTTGGAGATAGTCATTACCTGGCACTTCTGTGGCGCAAATGTTACCTGCCACTTATCAGCCCAAGCCTGAACATCGTCCAGGTCTTGCTGCATGCGGGCATGGACTGCTTCATTATCTGAGGAGTTGTGAATGGTGCTGAACACTGTGCAGTCATCAGCGAACAACCCCATTTCTGACCTTACGTTGGAGGGAAGGTCATTGATGAAACAGCTGAAGATGGTTGGGCCTAGGACACTGCCCTGAGGAACTCCTGCAGCGATGTCCTGGGGTTGTGATGATTGACCTTCAACCACCACAACCATCTTCCTTTTGTGCTCGGTATGACTCCAGCCAGTGGAGAGTTTTCTCCCTGATTCCCATTGACTTCAATTTTACTAGGGCTCCTTGATGCCACACTCGATCAAATGCTGCCTTGATATCAAGGGCAGTTACTCTCACCTCACCTCTTGAATTCAGCTCCTTTGTCCATGTTTGGACCAAGGCTGTAATGAGGTCAGGTGCCGAGTGGTCTTGGTGGAACCCAAACTGGGCATCAGTGAGCAGATTATTGGTGAGTAAGTGCCACTTGATAACACTGTTGATGACACCTTCCATCACTTTGCTGATGATTGAGAGTAGACTGATGGGGCAGTAATTGGTCGGATTGGATTTGTCCTGCCTTTTGTGCACAGGACATACCTGGGCAGTTTTCCACATTGTCAGATAGATGCCAGAGTTGTAGCTGTACTGGAACAGCTTGGCTAGAGGCGCGGCTAGTTCTGGAGCACATGTCTTCAGTACGATAGCTGGGATGTTGTCGTGGCCCATATCCTTTGCTGTATCCAGTGCGCTCAGCCGTTTCTTGATAACACGTGGAGTGAATTGAATTGGCTGAAGACTGGCTTCTGTGATGGTGGGGACCTCTGGCTGAAGATGGTAAGACATTTTGAATTTTTGTATTTGCCATGTTGTGATCCAGCTTAAATTAAGTGCCTTGGATAGAAACTAACATTGTAGCACGACGATTAATCTCCCAATGGATACGGAAGAGGAATTTATTTGAAAATAACTAATAATTCCTACAATGGCTTAGTGGGTAAGTGCCTAAACTTGTTTCCATTTGCAGTATGTTTTGAGTCAGTTTATGTCAGACAGAGCACCATTTTGGACTGTTGTAATTGGTCACCGCAGTCAATAAAGGGTTAACATAGAAACATAGAAACATAGAAACATAGAAACATAGAATCTAGGAGCAGGAGTAGGCCATTCGGCCCGTCGAGCCTGCTCCGCCATTCAATACGATCATGGCTGATCATCCAAATCCAGTACCCTGTCCCTGCTTTAATCCCCACAGTACACATATCCCACCCTACCCCCGTAACCCCACGTATTTAATTCCCCCTAACATATCCCATCCTATCCCCATAACCCCACATATTTAATCCCCCCTAACACTAAGGGTCAATTTATCATAGCCAAATCAACCTAACCCACACATTTTTGGACTGTGGGAGGAAACCGGAGCACCCGGAGGAAACCCACGCAGACACGGGGAGAATGTGCAAACTCCACACAGACAGTCACCCGAGGTCAGATTCAAACCCGGGTCTCTGGCGCTGTGAGGCACCAGTGCTAACCACTATGCCACCGTGTTGCCAAAGGATTTGATGCTCTAGGTGAGGCTCGAACTCACGACCTCGGCATTTCCCGAGCCTGTACTGTCATATAAGTAACGCGCGCTAACCGATTGCGCCACTAGAGCCCCGGGTTGGGGAGGGGGGTGGAAAGCACCCAGGGTTCCTGTTCCTGATTGTTATATACAGCGGTGGAAAGTGCACTTGCGAACATTGATGGAGAATCGGATCAGGCTCCGGCTCAATGCCCTCCGCAGTTAGGAGCAAGGGAGGTATCCCCCAGTGCCCTGGCCAATATTTGTCCCTCAATCAACATAGCTGAACCAGTTTATCTGGTCGTTATCACATTGCTGTTTGTAGGAGTTTGCTGTGCGTAAATCGGCTGCTGCATTTCCTACGGTACAACAATGACTGCACTTCAAAAGTACTTTGTTGGCTGTAAAGCGATTTGGGACGTCCTGAGGTCGCGAAAGGCGCTATATAAATGCAAGCCTTTCTTTGCTTTTTCTTTTAAATGACCTGCTGAGAATCATTGTCTGGGCTCGCATTAGATGAAGGGCAGACAAAGCGATTTGAGATGCAAGAGGGCTTCTGGCACCCTTACCTTCGCAGAATTCAGTGCCTTCAGGAGAAAGTGGGAGGAAACTGGAACAATGAAAAGATAAGTTTACTTGAAACATGTGCTTTTGTACTGTAGAGAAATTCAATCTGTGACTTCCACTATTCACCCCAAATGGGATTTTTTTTGCTGCTCTCTCTTGAAACATACAAGGACGTTATGTTACAGTTCTATAAAGCTCTGGCTAGGCCCCATTGAGAGTACTGCATTCAGTTCTGGGCACCGCACCTCAGGAAGGATATATTGGTCTTGGAGAGGGTACCATAAGTGTAGACTCACCAGAATGATACAGGAGCTAAAAGGGTTAAATTTTGAGGACATGTTGCATGGAAGAGGCTTGTATTCCCTTGAGTATAGAAGATTAATGGGTGATTAAGATGATTAAAGGAGTTGATAGAGTAGATAGACAAAGAAACTATTTCCTCTCGTGGGGGAAGTCCAGAATAAGGGGGCGTAACATTAAAATTAGAGCTAGGCTGTTCAGGGGTGATATCAGGAAGCACTTCTTCACACAAGTGGTGGAGGAAATCTGGAACTCTATCCCTGAAAAGCTATTGAGGTGAGGTCAACTGAAAATTTCAAAGCTGAGATTGATAAATTTTTGTGAGGCAAGGGTATTAAGGGTTACATAAGCAAGGCAGGTAGATGGAGTGAAGATACAAATCAGCCATGATCTAATTGAATGACTGAACAGGCTCGAGGGGCTGAATGGCCTCCTCCTCCTGTTCCTATTTTCTGCGTAGGATGATTTAATTGTAATAAGCTTCTGTTCTACAGCCATACCCTAAACCATACATTAAAATAAATAAAATCTGACGGTGGTTAGTCAACACGAATGCGACTAGGAAGCTACAAGAGTTGGCCATGTCATTCTATCTACAATGGAGCCAAAGGATACGAATATCAAGAGAGAATTCCACTTGACATTTGCTTATCATTGATGAATGACATGTCTGCAATTTGTTTTAAATGCATTCCAGGATGTATAACCTTTTGCTGTCAATTTGATTCCCTGTGTAATTATATATTAAAAAAATGTTGTACCCATAGCTGTGGCAATCACAGCAGATATGCTCTATAAGTTGACGTGAAGGTTTCAGTGTTTGCGGTCTGTCTGTTCTGTCCATTATCATAGGTACTGTAGACTTTGTACACTTATGACATTTTAAGCTGTTTACCATAACTAGAAACTGATGGTAGATGATCCATGGTTGTAAACCAGCCAATTATTCATTTTGTGCAGTGAGTTCAATATTAAAAGATGATTCTGTTTGATCACTTTTTTCTCTCGCCAATTATCTTTCTTTTTCTCCTGAAGGCATCGTTAACTCCTGCTGGGAGATGGTTGAATAAATCTCCTCTGGTACCTTCACCAAATGGTTATTATTCATCTATGAACTTTGACAATGAATGTCAGCGGGTTATTTATCCATGGAGGTGGCATTGCAGTTGAGTTCGACTCTCCTCATCTGACGCCCATATATGCTCACTTTCAGACAAGGTAAAGGTCATTAGCTGGCAATGAGCCCTGGCTGGTTTCATTTCTGTCCCCACCCCCACATGGCCCCTCCTCCTCCACCACCCGCTCCTCCATCCAACCTCGGAATTCTGGACCAAATTATAGAATCCCTACCGCTAGCCAGCTGAGATCAACTAACTTAACACAAACTAGGATTGAATCTGGGATGTTCCTGTTTTATGTGGCTCAGTAGCTGCCGGCACCAGCAGGAGAGTCATGTGCTTGTTTATGGGGTAGAACCGATTTTCCAACGTGCCATTCTCATACAAACACTTAATGTGCTTACATCAAATTCCTTTCTGCACATCAGACATGTCAACATGAAAAAGAAAGAAAGACTTGCATTTAAATAGCTCCTTTCTTGACCTCAGGACATCCCAAAGTGCTTTACAACCAATTAAGTACTTTTGAAGTGCAGTCACTTTTGTAATCAAGGATAGGCAGCAGTCAAATTGTGCACAGCAAGATCCCCCAAACAGCAAGAGATAACTGGCCAGATAACCTGTTTTTTTAATGATGTTGGTCGAGGAATAGATGTTGGCTGGGACACAGAAGAGAACTCCCATGCTCTTCTTCGAATAGTGCTGTGGGATCTTTTACATCCACCTGAGCTGGCAGACGAGGCCTCGGTTTAACACCTCATCCGAAAGAAGGCACCGCCAACAGTACAGCACTCCCTCAGGACTGCATTGAAGTGTTAGCCTGGATTACGTGCTCAAGTCTCTGGAGTGGGACCTGAACCCACAACATTTTGACTCAGAGACAAGAGTGCTACCCACTGAGCCACGGCTGCCAATATAGCTTGATGCATGGTACAGAAAAAAGAATGCGACAGATTTCTAGGGTATTGGTGGGTTCTGGAGTATGGAGCTGCTTTACAGGTAGAATGGGCATCACTTGAACTGAACTGGTACCAATGCGCCCATCAAGAAGGTAAATAAAATATTGGAGAAGGATATAAACTAGGAAGACAGGAAGGAGAGGCAAATATTCGAGGATATGGAAAGGTTATAGTTGTAGAATTCGCAATTATCGCGATTTCATTTTAATAAGGAGAAAACACAAGTTTCGTTCAAAACAGCTTTTATTTCAACGGAATGCTGTCAGGTTTAAATTGGACACAAGCAGCCTGTAAAATGGCCGCCGCACCGCGTGACAGAACATTCGAGACTTTTCGGCAGGCAGACAAGATGGCGTTCCAATAAACATTTTTGCAGGATCGATAACGATTCAGCACAGTGAAGACAATACACAGGACATTATGGGTTTGCAGTATAAACATCGATACTGGGATCGGTCTCCCAGGTACAAAGGAAAGCCATCAAGGGCCCATCCAAAGGACATTAGTATGTAAACTCCCAACGGCTCTACGATGAGAGAGCCGTTAGCAGGTAGTTATACAGGACACTTGGAAGCCCCAAACCCCTCCAGGGGGAACACCGACCGATTTAACAATGGGAGAAATATTAACAGGTACTCAAACATTCAGGAGTAGCCCCGAAACCCATTAAGGACAGAGATCACCCATACAGGACATTTTTGGGCGCCAAACCTTAAACAAAAGAATGGACATTGTAGTTGGGCGGGAAACGGAAGAACTGTGCACTATAATTGCAGGCCCAAACCGTCCATTCGCTCTCTTGCTCTTTTGCTCTTGACTCTTGCCGCTTGCTGCTGTTATCATCGTGGCTGCTCCTGTGTTTTATCCGGTCGATTCGTAACCTCGTGGCTGCTCCTGGGTAAAAGACTGTTGCAAAGACCTATGTTGGTAGCTGGCAGCGGAACCAAAGGCCCGAGATGAGATGAGATGAGATGAGATGAGATGAGATGAGAGGAGAAGAGAAGAAGACCTTATCCATCGCCACGGTCAGTAAGTCCCGACCGCGCCTGTAGGTCGATCAGCCAAGTCTTCTCGACAGGAAGTTTTCTTCTTTAACAAGACATATTGCATCGATGATAACTGGACTGTGCAAACACATCGTATCAGTGATATTGACAACGGTGCTCCACCATACCCTGTATCCAACCAACAGAGGTCTTCACTACAGCGGACGGTCCAGCCGACTGACCGAGCAGCAGAAGCAGTAAACAAGTGGGACCAGGAGATCTCCTGACCAACACGTGGGTGCTGAGGTGGAAAACATCCGATCAGCTATTCGGGATTTCTCCGAGTTATTACGAGTGGTGAGCATGAGTCTCAGGATCCTACGAAGCTAGTTTTAGGATAGTTATTGATAGGGGAGGGTTTAAAGTTTAAGGATATTTGTAATGTGTGCCCTATTTACGTTGTGCTGGTCGTTCCTCGTTTCCCTAAGAGTGATTATAACTGTTTGTAAGATTGTACTGTCATTAATCTGTGCATATGACATGTATTTCATAATTTTAAGTATCATGCAATAAAGATTTTCCATTTCGTACCGTTCAAACCAAGTCTACATGAGTTTTATCTCCATTACTGCTCTCGCATCTAAGTCCAGTGTCTAGAACCGTAAGGGAGAGTGATTCGAACCACTCACAGGGGTGTCTAGTGTTCCCAGACTGGCTGGAGACCAGGCCTAGACCCGCACTGACATACAGGCTGCACAGAGCCGCGTGAACCTCACAGGCTACGAGACACGCAGGGTCAGGAGAGTATCCCTTACAGAAAATGGCGACCGCGGCAGGACATTGGCAGCGAGAGGGTAGTGTGTTAGATTTTGGAATGACTGTACGAAATGTGATGCAGGAAAAGATAGCGGATTACGTATTTGGAAAGGTTAATCTAACGAAAAAGTGGATAAGCGAACTGTTAGCGGATAAGAGCCCATTAGAGGCAGCTGAAAGGTGGACGGATAGTAAGGAGCATAAAAAGGCAGTTGAGAAAGCAGTCTGGCTTATGTGCTACAAAAGGCAGGTTCAGATTTCAAACCAGACCAATACAGCGCTAACCGCTCGAATCAAGCAGTTAGAGGAGGAAATGGAGGAGAAGGTTTCTGGAGGGGAGGTGCTCATTAAGAGTTTAAATGAGTTACGCCAGGAAAGCCAGGAAGTCTCCAGTTACCTTAAAACAAGGGTAGAGTATCTCGAGTGCCAGATCACTGAAGCAAAATTAAACGAGAGTAGGATGAAGGAAAGATGTAACCGTCAAGCTGCCCAGATAAGAACTCAAGAAGAGAGCTTAATGGGGGTTAGGTCGGCGTATAAGTTGGCCCTTGAGGATAAGTTTCAGGGAGCCGACCATAGCGCCTGCGAAAAAGAGATAGAGAGCCTCAAAAAGGCCGTGAATAATGCGAACGGCATGGTGTGCCTTATTAATCCGTCGGCACGCCAGCCGCTAGTAAATGAGAGATTTAGAAATTCCCCACCAAGTAAAGCAGAAGAGGTAGTAGCCACTGCGCCCTCCGCGCCACCCAGCTATTCAGAAACCTGGGTTAGGGAGGAAGCAACGGAAGAAACAAAAGAGCCCGTTGAAAAGGAAGTAGAAAAGGGATCGTTGTATCCAGTAACGGGGATTAAAAGGGGCCCAAGCAGAAACGGTGGGGAAGAACCGGGGGATCTCCTCGGACAGCTGGTGTTGCCTCACAGTTCACATCAGCTGAGGGCTATGATAAACCACGTAAGGAAGCTGACCGAGATAGACGACCCTTCCGTACATTTTAGGGAAGTTGAGCAAGCCGCAGCCATCAACGGCTGCGATGATGGGGAGACAGCAAAAATGCTGCTGTTCTCTTTAGATAGCTCGGTCCTTCAGTGTCTCTCAGGCGATAGCAATAGGGGTAATAAAAGTTATGAGGAATTGAAAAATGAGGTCCTAGAAGTAGTGGGAGCGAACGACGGAGGTCCGTTTGCTAGAGTGGGACAGACAGTGCAGATGGAGGGAGAACCCCCGAAGGTTTTTGCCGACAGGCTGTGGCCAGTATATGAGCGCAGCTGTCTAGGTGCGCCCGAGCGCGAAGATGTGGAAGGCGCCGCTTTAATTCATTGGCTTAGGTGCATAATAGCCAACAGTTTACCAGCCGTTAGAGAGCAGGCAAAAGCCTGGTTCGATCCCAATGACCTCAACCTTACGGAAGAGTCGGTCTTGAATCGACTCACGTTAGGTTATCGTAACATAAGGGGTATGGCAACACGTCCCTTTAAGGGAAGAGTACATGAGGTACGACCCGCAGCCCCGGCTCAAAGAGAGTGGCATCAGGAGGGTAATCGCGCCCCACAGGCAAGTAATGCATGTTACGGGTGTGGGAAGACAGGGCACTGGCGCAAGCACTGCAGGAACCCTTGGAAGGATACCAAGGATAAAAATCCCGCGGTCCGAGCCCAGGCGCCTGTCCCGGCTAAGGAAGCAAAGGCACCCACCTCTCCCGAAGACCTCGAGGCAGTGTTAGGAGTCATGCGCAAGATGGTTTTGAATGCGCGTGGACAGGTGGCGGTCGCAACCGGCCCCGTAGGTGCCGCAGGACCGTCTAATAGTGCCCCATGACTAGAACCAGCACAGCCCGTCTACCTGTGTCCGCTCAGCTATGATGCGTGGAGGCGACCTGTGGTGGAGATGGAGGTAGAGAAACAAAAGGGCAGTTATTTGTTGGACACGGGAGCTTCTTGCACCATAATCCATACAGATGACCCTTTTGACTCGCCGCTATCTACCAAGGTCCCATTCACGCTAGCAGGGTTCACAGGGAAAGAACAGGCTGGCACGTTTTCCCTCCCGCTATCCATTCGTTTAGGGACACTTCGCCTTAAGTGGAAGTGTCGACAGCGGGGGAGGAGGAGCCTTTCTTTCTTTCTCTCTTCCACAGAGCGGTCGGCAGCGGGGAAGGAGGGGCGGACCTGGTTGGAGCGGCAGAGGCCTGAGGTGAGTCATTAAAGGGAGGCCCGAGGCTCAGGTAGGCCTCAGACCAGCGTCGACAGCGGGGGAGGAGGAGCCTTTCTTTCTTTCTCTCTCCCACAGAGCGGTCGGCAGCGGGGAAGGAGGGGCGGACCTGGTTGGAGCGGCAGAGGCCTGAGGTGAGTCATTAAACTCACCTACGTGGCCTTTTTCCCCAGCGGGGAAAGAGCTTCGCGGGCTTTTTCAAAGGCAGGGGGCGGGGCCAATTCATTGGTACCCGTATATAGGTGGAGCGGTTGCTCAACCCGAGACACTACACTAGTAGTGACTCCCACCCTCCCACCTCCTCTAACCTTTAGGGGTAGAGGGAATTTAAAAGGTAGGTTCGATTTTATATTTTGTTTTCAGGGACTTAACTCCTGGACCTAAGATAAATAAGTTTAAATTTTAGTAATAAAGTAACATAAGGGTTAAGTCATGACAGGAAGTCTCGGACCCGTTTCATGCTCCTCCTGTGCCATGTGGGAAACCAGGGACACTTCCAGTGTCCCTGACAACTACGTGTGCGGGAAGTGTGTCCAGCTGCAGCTCCTGACAGCCCGCATGGCGGTGCTGGAGCTGCGGGTGGACTCACTCTGGAGCATGCACGATGCCGAGAACTCGGTGAATCGCTCATTTAGTGAGTTGTCCACACCGCAGGTAAAGGCTAGGACAGACAGTGAATGGGTGACCAAGAAGCAGGGCAATAGCAGGAAGGTAGTGCAGGAGTCCCCTGTGGTCATCTCCCTCCAAAACAGGTATGCCGCTTTGGATACTGTTGGGGGAGATGGCGTACCAGGGGAAGGCACCAGCAGCCAGGTTCATGGCACCATGGCTGGCTCTGCTGCACAGCAGGGCGGGAAAAAGAGTGGTAGGGCTATAGTGATAGGGGACTCAATTGTAAGGGGAATAGACAGGAGTTTCTGTGGCCGCAACCGAGATTCCAGGATGGTATGTTGCCTCCCTGGTGCAAGGGTCAAGGATGTCTCGGAGCGGCTGCAGAACATTCTGAAGAGGGAGGGTGAACAGCCAGCTGTCGTGGTGCATGTAGGTACCAACGATATAGGTAAAAAGCGGGAAGAGGTCCTACAAGCAGAATTTAGGGAGCTAGGAGCTAAATTAAAAAGTAGGACCTCTAAGGTAGTAATCTCTGGATTGCTACCAGGGCCACGTGCTAATCAGAATAGACAGAACAGGATAGTGAGATTGAATACGTGGCTTGAGCAGTGGTGCAGGAGGGAGGGATTCAAATTCCTGAGGCATTGGAACCAGTTCTGGGGGAAGTGGGACCTGTACAAAAGGGACGGTCTGCACTTGGGCAGGACTGGAACCGATGTCCTCGGGGCAATATTTGCTAAAGCAGTTCGGGAGGATTTAAACTAATATGGCAGGGGAATGGGAACCTATGTAGCGAAACAGGGGGAAGTAATATGCAGTCAGAAACAAATGTTAGAAGGGTGAGAAACAATAGGGGAAGGCCGAGTAAACAAAGGCAAGAAACACAAAGGGCCATACTAAATCATAAGTCTAAAAGGACAAAGGATGTTAATAAAACAAGCCTAAAGGCTCTGTGTCTTAATGCAAGGAGTATCCGTAATAAGGTGGATGAATTGACTGTGCAAATAGATGTTAATGGATACGATGTGATTGGGATTACAGAGACGTGGCTCCAGAACAATCAAGGCTGGGAACTGAACATCCAGGGGTATTCAACATTCAGAAAGGATAGAATAAAAGGAAAAGGGGGTGGGGTAGCATTGCTGGTTAAAGAGGAGATTAATGCAATAGCTAGGAAGGACATCAGCTTGGAGGATGTGGAATCAATATGGGTTGAGCTGCAGAACACCAAAGGGCAGAAAACGTTAGTGGGAGTTGTGTACAGACCTCCAAACAGCAGTAGTGAGGTGGGGGAGGGTATGAAACAGGAAATCAGAGGTGCGTGCAAAAAAGGCACAGCAGTTATCATGGGTGACTTTAATATGCATATAGATTGGGCTACTCAAACTGGAAGCAATACGGTGGAGGAGGATTTCCTGGAGTGTTTAAGGGATGGTTTCCTAAACCAATATGTTGAGGAACCAACTCGAGGGGAGGCCATCCTGGACTGGGTGTTGTGTAATGAGGAGGGACTAATCAGCAATCTTGTGGTACGAGGCCCCCTGGGGAAGAGTGACCATAGTATGGTGGAGTTCTACATTAGGATGGAGAAGGAAACAGTTAAGTCAGAGACCATGGTCCAGAACTTAAATAAGGGCAACTTTGAGGGTATGAGGCGTGAATTGGCGAGGTTAAATTGGCAAGCGATATTTAAGGGGCTATCAGTGGAAGGGCAATGGCAGACATTTAGAGATCGCATGGATGAACTACAACAATTGTACATCCCGGTCTGGCATAAAAATAAAAAAGGGAAGGTGGCTCAACCATGGCTAACAAGGGAAATCAGGGATAGTATTAAAACCAAGGAAGTTGCATACAAATTGGCCAGAAGTAGCAGCAAACCCGGGGACTGGGAGAACTTCAAAACTCAGCAGAGGAGGACGAAGGGTTTGATTAGGGCAGGGAAAATAAAATATGAAAGGAAGCTTGCAGAGAACATTAAAATGGACTGCAAAAGCTTCTATAAATATGTAAAAAGAAAGAGGTTAGTAAAAACAAACGTAGGTCCCCTGCAGTCGGAAACAGGGGAAGTCGTAATGGGGAACAAGGAAATGGCAGATCAATTGAACAAGTACTTTGGTTCGGTGTTCACTGTGGAGGACACACACAACCTGCCGGAAATAAAAGGGGTCAGAGGATCTGGTAAGAGGGAGGAGCTAAGGGAAATCCTTATTAGTCGGGAAAAGGTATTGGGGAAATTGATGGGACTGAAGGCTGAAAAATCCCCGGGGCCTGATGGTCTGCATCCCAGAGTACTTAAGGAGGTGGCCTTGGAAATAGTGGATGCATTGACGATCATTTTCCAACATTCCTTAGACTCTGGATCAGTTCCGATGGAGTGGAGGGTGGCCAATGTAACCCCTCTTTTTAAAAAAGGAGGGAGGGAGAAAGCAGGGAATTATAGACCGGTCAGCCTGACATCGGTCGTGGGTAAAATGATGGAAGCAATTATTAAAGATGTCATAACAGACCATTTGGAAAGTGGCGACATGATAGGTCCAAGTCAGCATGGATTTGTGAAAGGGAAATCATGCTTGACAAATCTTCTGGAATTTTTTGAGGATGTTTCCAATAGGGTGGACAGGGGGGAACCAGTAGATGTGGTGTATTTGGACTTTCAGAAGGCCTTCGACAAGGTCCCACACAAGAGATTGGTGAGCAAAGTTAAAGCACATGGGATTGGGGGTAATGTGTTGACGTGGATTGAGAACTGGTTGGCACACAGGAAACAAAGAGTAGGAGTAAATGGGTACTTTTCAGAATGGCAGGCAGTGACCAGCGGGGTACCGCAGGGTTCGGTGCTGGGACCCCAGCTGTTTACATTATATATTAATGATTTGGACGATGGGATTAAATGTAATATCTCCAAATTTGCGGATGACACTAAATTGGGAGGCAGTGTGAACAATGAGGAGGATGCTAGGAGGCTACAGAGTGACTTGGACAGGTTGGGTGAATGGGCAAATGTATGGCAGATGAAGTACAATGTGGATAAATGTGAGGTTATCCACTTTGGTGGTAAAAATAGAGAGGCGGACTATTACCTGAATGGTGGCAGATTAGGGAAAGGGGAGGTGCAACGAGACCTGGGCGTCATGGTACATCAGTCACTGAAGGTGGGAATGCAAGTGCAGCAGGCAGTCAAGAAAGCAAACGGAATGATGGCCTTCATAGCAAGGGGATTTGAGTACAGGAGTAGGGAGGTGATGCTGCAGTTGTACAGGGCCTTGGTGAGGCCACACCTGGAGTATTGTGCGCAGTTTTGGTCTCCTAACTTAAGGAAGGACATTCTTGCTATTGAGGGAGTGCAGCGAAGGTTCACTAGATTGATTCCTGGGATGGCCGGACTGACATATCAAGAAAGATTGGGTCAACTGAACTTGTATCCTCTGGAGTTCAGAAGAATGAGGGGGGATCTTATAGAGACATTTAAAATCCTGACTGGTTTAGACAAATTAGATGCGGGCAGAATGTTCCCAATGGTAGGGAAAACTAGAACCAGGGGTCACAGTCTAAGGATTAAGGGGAAGCCATTTAGGACTGAGCTGAGGAGGAACTTCTTCACCCAGAGAGTGGTGAATCTATGGAATTCTCTTCCACAGAAGGTTGTTGAGGCCAGTTCGCTAAATATATTCAAAAGGGAGTTAGATATAACACTCACAACTAAGGGGATCAAGGGGTATGGCGAAAAAGCAGGAATGGGGTACTGAGGTAGCATGTTCAGCCATGAACGCATTGAATGGCGGTGCAGGCTCGAAGGACCGAATGGTCTACTCCTGTACCTATTTTCTATGTTTCTATGTTTATGTTTCTATGTATACTAATGGCATGGCAAAAGGGGGGTGGAAGAGGTATTCTCGGGTCCGATCTGCTAGCGGGACACGGGATCCTCGTGGACCTCAGAAATCACTGTCTCTGGGGGGCTAAAGGTGAAAAAGGCGAGGTAATGGTAATTCAAGGGGAGGAAGAAACAGGGGTCCTGTGTACCGTACAGCCATCCGGAGGCTACGACCTCAGGCTTATGGTCGCAGATGTCCCAACGGACATGCAAACGTACGTGACAGATAATATGCACGCGTTTGCAACCCACAAGCACGATTGTGGGAGGGTGGTCGGGTTTGAGGTCAGCGTAGATGGGGACCCCATGACCCGACCCCAAAAGCAGTATAACTTCCCCAAAGAAGCAGAACCCGATATGGAGGCAGCAATGTCTTCCTTGGTGCAGCAGGGCGTGTTGAGGCCGATAGCCACACACGTGAACTCCCCATTATGGCCGGTTAGGAAGCCGGATAATTCGTGGAGAGCCACGGTGGACTACAGAGTCCTTAACAGTAACATCCCCGCCTGCGCGCCCACAGTAGCAGCAGTTGCTGACCTAATAGGGAGCATCCCAGCGTCCGCGACCACGTTCACGGTGCTGGATATCTCGAACGGTTTTTGGTCCATCCCGCTGCGGCGAGAGGACCAGTACAAGTTTGCCTTTACGTTTAAAGGGCAACAGTACACGTGGAACTGCTTGCCACAAGGTTTCCACAATAGCCCCAGTATTTTTCACCAGTGTATGGCAGGAAGTTTAAAGGAGTTTAGTCAGCCCAATCAGATAGTACAGTATGTGGATGATTTGCTCCTATTTACGGACTCAAGGGAGGAGCACGGACCACTGCTGGACGAGTTATTGGAGCTGTTAGCGAGAAAGGGTTTTAAAGTAAACCCAAAGAAAGCACGTATCGGTCAGCAGGAAGTAAAATTCCTGGGACTGACCCTACGCGCTGGGGAAAGAGCCATAGACAAAGCAAGGAGGGAGTCGGTGCAAGAATTACCGATTCCCAACAACGTAAGGGGTGTGAGGTCCTTCTTGGGACTGACCGGTTACTGCAGGGATTTTATCGAGGATTATGCGGCCACAGCGGCACCGCTCCTCCGACTCCTCCATAAGGGAGTAGAGTGGCTTTGGGACGAGGGCTGCCAAGCAGCCTTCGAGAAGTTAAAAAGGGATCTGCAGACCGCGCCAGCCTTAGGGGCCATAGATGGGGGGAAGGAGTTTTTCCTGGAGGTAGCTGCCAGCGGAGACAGCTTAAGCGCCGTGCTGCTCCAAGAGCGTCACGGCAAGCTGAGGCCGGTTGTCTATTCATCCAGGGTATTAACGGATGTGGAGAGAAGTTTTTCCAATTGCGAAAGGCACCTTTTAGCCACGCATTGGGCTGTGAAAAGATCAGCGATCTTCACAGGGCTCTCTCCCATCACTCTCCTCACACATCACACACCAACTAAGATGCTTCTGGATGGGAGGATTAAAGACGGGACCGTAAGCAGCGCACGCATTGCGCGTTGGACCCTTCTTCTCTCCCAGTTGGACATCAGAGTAAAAGGTCTTTGCGAGCCCAGGCTTGCGGCCAATTTGGTATACCCCGGTACAGCCCACCGGTGTTCGGTGGAGGAGGTGTGGGACGTCAACATAGGTTTACGGGCCGGGATACATCCCACTGGGCGCGAGATTTATGTTGATGGGTCTAGCACAGTATCTGCTGGCGAGCGACTCACAGGGTGTGGAGTTTATGACCCTGCGGCAGACCTTGCCCTGGCGATCAAGCTCCCTAGCACCATGAGCGCGCAGCAGGCTGAGCTGTCTGCCGTGGTGTACGTGGTAACCCACCCAGACATTTTCCCAACCCCATACACGATTTGCTCGGACAGTATGTTCACCTGCAATTCGTGTACGGAATACCTGGCCATTTGGTCCCGCCGTGGATACACCTCCGCGGACGGGCGACCTTTAACGGTAAAGCCCTTGCTGGAGAAGATCTTAGCAGCAGCAGTAGGGGAGGAAGGGGAGATTTTCATCCATAAGGTGAAAGCTCACTCCTCCACAGAGCCCCGTGGGGAGGGCAACCGGCAGGCGGATGCGCTAGCCAGGGAGGGTGCCCGCGACGGTACTTTCTGGAACCCCTATAGAACCGGACCCATAGCAGCGGTCCGAGGTGGGGACGGGAATACCGGGAACACCAGGGTAGCATTGCCCCTAGACCTTAAGACCGTCCAAGCCCAGGATCCCGCCCTAAAAGCAGTCCTAAAAACGATTGCTGAGGGGAGGCAGGTAGAAGGTCCGTACAGTACGGCAACCCTCTCAGTTAAGGAAGGCATGCTGTTCCGCGAGGAGCAGTGGGTTGTGCCGCAGCAGCACAGGAGGGAATTCCTCCAGTTGGCTCACGAGGGACCAGGGGCAGGGCACCCCGGGCCCGAGGTTACCTGGCAACGGGTAGAGCAAGCGGGATGGTGGCCAGGGCTCAGGGAACAAGTCCGCGAGTTCTGTGCAAACTGTCTTGTGTGCGCTGCAAACAACCCAGACCCCCAGAAAAGGAAGGTGCCCATGGGACACGTAAGAAGGGTAGAGGGACCATGGCAGTCGATACAGATCGACTATATAGGACCCCTGCCCACCACCCAGGGAGGTTATAAGTACTGCCTCGTCCTGGTGGATGTGTTTTCCAAGTGGGTGGAAGCCTTCCCTTGTCGAACAGCTACGGCACTGGGTACAGCAAAAATCTTGGTCCGGGAAGTGTTCTCGCGGTGGGGACTCCCCCGTTTCGTGGAGTCAGACCAAGGGAGTCATTTCACCGGCCAGGTGATGCAGAACACCCTCATGCTTTTGGGCATTGAAGGGAAGTGGCACGTAGCACACAATCCCCAGTCATCCGGGATTGTTGAACGTATGAACCGGACCCTGAAGGAGAAATTGAGGAAAGAGACTAGGAACTCGCCCCAAAAATGGGCGGAAGTTCTGCCTTTAGTCCTCATGGGGGTCCGGGCCAGTCAGTCAAAAAGTACGGGGTACTCCCCGCACGAGGTAATGACCGGCAGGCTCATGCGAACCCCCACCCATGTGCTAGCCCCGGTGCTCACTGAGGGTCAGCTTCAAGAGATCAGCAGGGACAAGTTCGCCCAAACTCTCTTGGAGCGCCTGAAGCAAGTTTATGAGCAGGCGGCTGGGAACATGGGAAGGCAGCATCAGGGCAATCGCTTGTTGCTGGAACCCCGCAAAACGCGGGAGTGGGAAGTAGGAGACCAGGTCATGGTCAGAAACTACGCCAGAGTAGGGAGTCTGGAACCACTGTATATGGGACCCTACAACATTGTAGACAAGGCGAGTCCCATGGTTTACGCCGTAAAAGTACCTCGGCGCACTAAGTGGTTCCACATAAACCAATGTAAACTGTACCAGCCGGGTGCGCAAGGGAAAACTACAGGGGTAAATCCCGCCAATGGGAAAACACAGCCCCAGGTAGGACCACAAGGCACACAGGCAGGCGTAGCAGCTTGCATCAGGGGAAGGGACATCCCGGACGATCATGCAGCGTTTTTCTGGAGTTGGGGGTTAGATGACGAGGACCCCAGGGTACCCTGGTCAGATGAGGATAGTGCAGATGAGCATAGTGATGATGACGGGTGGTTTCAGAGGAACGGTCTGGAAGGATTGGGGCCGCTAGGTAGAGATCCATACGGGGTGGACACACAAGCTGCAGGTCCCGACAGCAGGAGGAAGGAGCTAGAGGAGGCCGGGCCAGCCGCTATGTGGTTCCCAGAGGTGTGGCCGCCCGCTTTGAACGTCCAGTCCTCAGGGGAGGCAGAGTTCGCGAGTGAAGGGCCGCCTGCTGGGCCGAGCAGGGCGGGGCCCCGAACTGCCAGCCCCGAGGTTAGGGAGGCGGAGTCAGCGGAGGCGGGGCTGGCGCCTGTGATGGAACCCCAGGTCATCCCGTTGAAGGTCTCGGGACCCGGTCCGTCCGTCACGGAGCCCCCGCCCATAGCAATTCCCCGTAGGTCAAGCAGAGTACCCCAGCCCAGGAAGACGTGGTCAGGTCCACAGGCTGCCCCAGGGCGTAAGTTTCAGGTTAAGATAACCCGGGTAGAGACAGGCCACATCGAAGCAGTAACAGGCTGCGGCAGGTCAGAGGAAAGGGTCAGCGCAGCAACAGGCTGCGGCAGATCAGAGGGAAGGGTCAGTGCCCTCCCACCGTCGGGAAGAGCTCGCAGCAGCCTTCTCAGGATTTAAAGGGGCCGCCCTGAGAACGGGCGGCATTGTAAAGTTATTAGTTTAAGGTTTTAAGTTTTAGTTTAAAGTTTTAAGTAGTTTTAATAAGTTTAAGTTTGTAGTGTTTTTAACAGATAACGACAAATGATGGGAGTTTTAAGGCTAGGTTTAGAGGAAGTCTATTTAGCAAACGTTGAAGTTTACGTGAGGCGAGGTCAGGGGACCCGCTCACCCTTCACAAAAGCCAGAGACTTTTTGCGAGGCTGGCTACCTCATTCTATCTGATCACAGGAACCAAGGAAGGATGGAACGACTTCTAGTTTTGCTCGTGGCAATCGGATGTGGATTGGCCTATCGGGGCCTCACCAAGGATGTCGTGGTGTTTGGATGTTCCGGGGACACGGCCCCCATCGCGGTGGATGGGACCGGAAGACGGAAGGCAGAAGGGACCAGCACCTATTTCCACAAGGGAAGGTGGCCAGGATGGCTGGGAACGAACTCAACGGAGTATTCCAGCACATCGGGGTTCGCCTACAAAGAGACTTCTTTAATGTGCCCCAAAGTACGGATCATCGCACCCAGGATCAGCGTCACCGTCGGCAAACGGATTTGTTTGACCTGCAGTGGGAATGTCCCATTGAGCCGATGGTGGTGGCTGCGAAAGCTGAGCAAAACTATGAGGAACTCTTCGGTTGAGTGGGAGCGACTGGGTAATAATACCCATCGGACAATTACGGGGACAGATGGACAAGTGAAAGTCTGTTGGGACAAATGGTGGGAACCAGATGAGGGGATTTATGTTTGTATGTGGGGGTCAAAGTACGTTTGCCCCAAAGGCATCTCCATATTCTTTATTAACCAGTGGCAGGATAACGGACAGGGGATGAGGTGGGATGCGAGCACCAGGGGGTGCGGAGCCCCATTCTCCCCGATCCCAGTAAATGCCACTGAGCTCATTACGCGCCCACGCAAAGCCCCGCCCACGATTCCGGTAGTTCTAACTGAGGAGGAAGGGTGCCCTAAAACTAGTAAGGGACCCGGGAACGGTTTGGTACTGGTCCCCACAGACCAGATACTATTTCAGGGGGTACATTACGCGGTGGCCTCGGTGATTTTAAATCTCACTGAGGTACGGTTACCAGAGTGGTGCCCCAAAAAGACGGAACAGTTGTACCAGGTCCTGTTGACCAAGATGTTCAGGCAATTTTACGAGTTTGATTTTGCAGAAATCGATAAGACAAGTTTATACACCGCACCGCAGGAAGTTTTGGACCAAGTAGGGAGGCAAAGAAGGGGTTTGGTGAACGATGCGTTCACTGCTTTTAACACAGGGACATCTGTGGTCAACGCTCTAGACAGTGTGGAGCTGCAGACCCAGATTAATGGTTTAAAAACACAGTTAAAGGATATTCTTACAGATGAGAATAAAGTGGTAGGGTCGGGTCTGCACGAGGACCAAGCCATGACACTACACTTAAAAGAGATTATAGCAGAGCTGGAGAAACATGCGCGTACGGTAAATGCCCTGATCAGGGAAGATCGGAATGCATCCGATCAGGCTGCGCAGAACGAGGTGTGCGTGCTTTACGGGGCGTGGTTACTGGGCGAGGGCCGCAGTAATTTGGAGGATTTAAAACAAGGTTTGGTCCCGTCCTGGATAAGTAACAAGCACCTGCGGGCGCTCCACCCTTTTCAGAATGCATTAAGTCCGTGCCAGCTCAGGCTAGCTTCAGAAGCTTACCCAGTCCCCGTGGACTGCGGACGTTCAAACCATACTATTATGGGAATAGTATTACGCATGCCGGTTTTGGGCAACACAGCAAAGCCCGCCCCGGTGTATCGGGTAGAGAACATTGGTGTCATTCAGGGGGGAGCCCACATTCGTTATGCAGCGGTTCCACCTTACGTCATCCGCTGGGAGCAAACGATGACAGGTACAGATCTCTCTGGTTGTCGTGGCAGGGGAGCACACATAATACTGTGCCCCCAGCACTTGAATGCCTTTTTAACACCACAGTGCGGGTTCAGAACGGCTGGCGCCAAGTCCATGAATTGCACCATGGAGGCAATGGCACAAGATCATGTGCCTCCGCAGGTAGCATACATCGGGGGTGGAACATATTGTGTTACCACTGCAGCGCAACACTACCAGCATGGAAACCGTAGCCGGTGTCCGGTGAGTGACAGCAGTTTCTGTTTTAAACCCAGGGCTGAAGTTCAAGTAGCACAACAGCGAATTATCCCAATCCCTGAACCATCCACTGTTCATCTCACAGTAAAAGAGAATTTTACCGACTTGCAGCGATTTGTCGCACATTTTGGGTACCTCATTCCCCCTCTCCCCGAGCATTTAACCAAACTTCTGAAAGCCGTCGCGGTGTCACAAAAGCATTTCTATACATTAGAACAGAAAACCGTCGAGATAGGTACAGACATTTTGGACATAGCGGTTCCACCGTGGTGGAATCTGTTCACGAATATTGAAGTGCCCTCATGGGTCAGAATAGCCTCCCACATTTTAGTCGTCTGTCAAGTGTTTATTGTAGTATACCTTTTGTTCATACATTGTAAAAGAGACAAGCGCCTCACCAAGCATGAGAACACGGGAGAGTGGCGAGAACGTTACGTGCGCGTGCACGATGAGAGCGCAGTGTAATGGGAAAACGGCGTCACTCCCGCTCGCCACGTGCGCCGCGGAAGTTTGTACTCAGTGTAAATACGTTGGAAACTCGACATGTTTAAGAGTTGGGATTTGTTTATTTTGGTGATGGTGTTGATTGTTTGGTCTTTTGGGTTTTGTTTTTCCTTCCCTTGAATAAAAGATAAATATACAGGTGATGCGTGAGGTATCGGCCTGGTTACGCCGGGAAGGAAAACAGGTGGTGTAAGTTTAAGGGCAAATGATGCCTATGGTGATATAAAGTGTGATTTTCTTGGGAAATAAGGACGACACAGAGACCCTAGTGAAGTTAAAATTTTATGGGATTAATTTACTGGATTCGGAGTGAAATCGAGATAAGATTGCTCACCACTGAGTTTTTGATACGATAAGCGGAGTTATTCGCATCAACAGGAGGGACTGTAGAATTCGCAATTATCGCAATTTCATTTTAATAAGGAGAAAACACAAGTTTCGTTCAAAACAGCTTTTATTTCAACGGAATGCTGTCAGGTTTAAATTGGACACAAGCAGCCTGTAAAATGGCCGCCGCACCGCGTGACAGAACATTCGAGACTTTTCGGCAGGCAGACAAGATGGCGTTCCAATAAACATTTTTGCAGGATCGATAACGATTCAGCACAGTGAAGACAATACACAGGACATTATGGGTTTGCAGTATAAACATCGATACTGGGATCGGTCTCCCAGGTACAAAGGAAAGCCATCAAGGGCCCATCCAAAGGACATTAGTATGTAAACTCCCAACGGCTCTACGATGAGAGAGCCGTTAGCAGGTAGTTATACAGGACACTTGGAAGCCCCAAACCCCTCCAGGGGGAACACCGACCGATTTAACAATGGGAGAAATATTAACAGGTACTCAAACATTCAGGAGTAGCCCCGAAACCCATTAAGGACAGAGATCACCCATACAGGACATTTTTGGGCGCCAAACCTTAAACAAAAGAATGGACATTGTAGTTGGGCGGGAAACGGAAGAACTGTGCACTATAATTGCAGGCCCAAACCGTCCATTCGCTCTCTTGCTCTTTTGCTCTTGACTCTTGCCGCTTGCTGCTGTTATCATCGTGGCTGCTCCTGTGTTTTATCCGGTCGATTCGTAACCTCGTGGCTGCTCCTGGGTAAAAGACTGTTGCAAAGACCTATGTTGGTAGCTGGCAGCGGAACCAAAGGCCCGAGATGAGATGAGATGAGATGAGATGAGATGAGATGAGAGGAGAAGAGAAGAAGACCTTATCCATCGCCACGGTCAGTAAGTCCCGACCGCGCCTGTAGGTCGATCAGCCAAGTCTTCTCGACAGGAAGTTTTCTTCTTTAACAAGACATATTGCATCGATGATAACTGGACTGTGCAAACACATCGTATCAGTGATATTGACAACGGTGCTCCACCATACCCTGTATCCAACCAACAGAGGTCTTCACTACAGCGGACGGTCCAGCCGACTGACCGAGCAGCAGAAGCAGTAAACAAGTGGGACCAGGAGATCTCCTGACCAACACGTGGGTGCTGAGGTGGAAAACATCCGATCAGCTATTCGGGATTTCTCCGAGTTATTACGAGTGGTGAGCATGAGTCTCGGGATCCTACGAAGCTAGTTTTAGGATAGTTATTGATAGGGGAGGGTTTAAAGTTTAAGGATATTTGTAATGTGTGCCCTATTTACGTTGTGCTGGTCGTTCCTCGTTTCCCTAAGAGTGATTATAACTGTTTGTAAGATTGTACTGTCATTAATCTGTGCATATGACATGTATTTCATAATTTTAAGTATCATGCAATAAAGATTTTCCATTTCGTACCGTTCAAACCAAGTCTACATGAGTTTTATCTCCATTACTGCTCTCGCATCTAAGTCCAGTGTCTAGAACCGTAAGGGAGAGTGATTCGAACCACTCACAGGGGTGTCTAGTGTTCCCAGACTGGCTGGAGACCAGGCCTAGACCCGCACTGACATACAGGCTGCACAGAGCCGCGTGAACCTCACAGGCTACGAGACACGCAGGGTCAGGAGAGTATCCCTTACATAGTGAAAGGACAAAAAATTAAGCTCGGAGTGAATACAGAGAGACACACCTAAGGGCAGATAGGAGAAAGGTTAAGGAAAAAGATTTTAAAAAAAAATAGAAGATAAAAGGATACTGAGGATTATTAATGTGTCATGGTTTAAGTTTTTCTATCCAGATAGGTAAAGCATTAGAAATAGTATGGGGAATTAAAGGCAATAATTAGAATGGAGGGACATGATATTGCAGCCTTGGTAAAAAGTGGGCTTCAGATGGGGCAAGACTGGGATTTAAATATTCTCGGCTGTAACATTTTCAATAGGAGGGAAAAGGGGTGAAGTTGTTTGATTAATTAAAGATACATGCCGGGAATGTTCTCCTGGTCAGCCATTGTAACTTTGGCAGAAGATTTGTGGAAACCCTGGAAAAATGGCATAAATGGTGCTTTCCCAAGGTTTCCTCAGCTCTTTCAGCCAAAGTTACAGTGGACAATCGGGAGAACCTCTGTGGAAGTTCACTGCCATAATTTTTAGTGTTTTATTTCAAGGCATTTGAACTTGTGTCCCCTTGCTTGCATGTGGTCAACCTAATACAAATTCTCCAAGTCTTTTGTTGTGTTCAACAGCAACTGGGATCCATTTTGTGAGATTTTGTTACACTTGCTTCTGGCTGGACCCAATTGTTTTGCCATCTAATATAGAAAAAAGGGGGAGTCCTCAGCAATCTTTGATGTTTTTGGTTCATTGTTCCATGCTACCCATTTGAAACATCAATTATGCCTTTAGCTCGTGATATTTGGCACCAGGGCCGGCATGATGGGTGGGCAGCATGGGCGACCGCCCAAGGCGCCTTGGTCAGGGGGGCGCCGTGGTCAAGAGGGTCTGACGTTAACGGCATCGACCTCTGCGAAGAACTTGGCCATCTCAATACAAAAGCAAAATACTGCGGATGCTAGAAACCTGAAATAAGAACAGAAAACGCTGGAAATCCTCAGCAGGTCAGGCAGCATCTGTGGAGAGAGAAACAGAGTCAACGTTTCATGTCAATGACCTTTCGTCAGAACTGACTATCTCAAGTTTGCTTCCAACGGACTGTAGTGCTCCTCAAGAACAGCGAAAGCTTCACGTTTCAGGAGCAAGTTCCCAAACACATGGATAGCACTCAGGATCCTGTTAACTGTGCCCGTATCGGTGGCGAGCAGTGAACGGAGCTTCTCGAAGTTGAAGCTCCTAAAAACATCATTACGATCGACCATGCGAGAAGACAGGCTATCTTCACTGGCCATCCTGTCTATCAAGAATGAGGTGGCTCAAAATATCTTGGTGAACAAAGTTTTTTACTTGTTATTGTTATGTATTGGTTTCGTGTTTAATTTAATGTTTGGTTTATTTATCACTTAGCTATAATATTTTTTAAGGCTTGTATCATTTATTATTAAATTATAAAAAACTTTTGAGATTACAGCTTTATTTCTGAAACTTTCACTAATACGACTACATGCTTAAACTCAAAGAAAGGGCGCCAAAATACAAGTTCACCCAGGGTGCCATTTTCCCTAAGGCCGGTCCCGTTTGTCACAAGTACCGGCTCCTCTTATACACTGCAGTATATTAGTGTTTGAGAGCACTGCAGAAAATATTGTATTGACTTTGGGGTGAAATTGGGTGCCTTTGTGTCTCCCATTAGTGCTCCCGGGGACGCTAACGGGGTGAAATGGCTTTGTGACATCGAATCCCGCCATATTCGGCGGGGGTTTTGCGGCAGCGCTATGTTGTTGTGCCCCGTTCTCCTTCACCCGGAGATCGTGACATCATCTCCATGCGCATCGCCCCGGACCCGAAATTGACTTCCGCCCCCTGCAGCAGCGCCGGTCGAAAACACCGACAGCTGCAGGGGGCGTGCATCGAGCAGCCAACCGCTTCGGGGGCGGTGATTAAAGGCGAGGTGGCCGAGGTAAGTGGAAAAAATAACTTACCTTTCCTTGTTCTAGTTTTTTCTGCAGGTTCCTGCTTGCGATTGATCAGCCCGACTCTCTGCTTGAGCGCTGGGCCGATCGCGCTAGATCGCGACTGCCTTAGTGGTTCAGTTCGGTAATTTTTCTATTGCAGAGCCTGCAGGCGATGGCCCTTCCCTTTAAGGGAGGGAAGGAGCCTTTGAACGCGGCAGCGCTGCACGGCCCAGTGTGCAGTGCTGCTGAAGTCTCCGCCCTGCTCTCCAACGTTAGCACCCTAAGAAGGAATGAAATGCTTGATTTAGCGCTCCACTTCCGTCTTGGGGCGCTAAAACTCAATTTCACGGTCGCCGGGGCTAATTATCGTCGGGTGCTGAAGTTAGCGCCCAGGTGATGTTAGCACCCCAAAATGGTCGATACCGAATTTTTCCCCCTATATTTTTTAAGTTGTGCTGAAATGGAATAATCATTTGCTCGTACAGATTAATCATGTGCCCAATTTATGAACAGAATGCTGTTCCATTTCTGCCTTCATGTATGTAGTCACTGTCCCATCATTTAGGTGACCAATGATTCATGGCTTTTTGATATTGAAGTGAAATTTGCTTCTGTGTGTTACATTTTAATTTGCAGTCTTAAATAACACAGAAAAGTATACCTCTGGATCTGTTTTCCACGTCAACTATTGCATTGAATATTGTTTACAAAAAACTATGATTCTCATGCATCCCACCCCCCAAAACCCTTGAAGGTGCTTGTGTCTTTGAGCGGAAACGTTAAACCGAAACCCCGTCTGCCCACTCAGGTGAACGTAAAAGTTCCCATGGCTTTATTCGAAGAAAAGCAGGGGAGTTCTCCTTGGTGTCCTGGCCAAAATTTATCCTGTGACCAACACCTTAAAAAAACAACCCAGATGATCTCATTGTCGTTTGCAGGATTTTGCTGTGTGCAAATTGGCTGCCGCGTTCCTAACATTATATCAGTAACTTCACTTCAAAAGTATTTCATTGACTGTAAACCGCTTTGGGACATCCTGAGGTTGTGAAAGGCGCTATATAAATGCAAGTCTTTCTTTGTGCAGAGGTACAATTCCCCAAGGACCAGCTGCACTCTGGTACCTCCATATTAGTGGCCATTCTTCATGTGTAAGTCTCTGCAGTGAGTGTTAGCGGGATATTCAATTGTAGAGGACAGCACAGCTCAGCCCAGTGCTGTTTCTACCTCACATCCACACATGTGGATTGTCTGGGGTGGGTGTGGGATTCAATGCATCATTTCTTGTTCCCTCTCTAACACAGGAGCACCAAGACCAATTCTAGTGGCTGAACTGTTGCTCTGTCGGAGCTCGGCTAACTGAATGCCGAACATGAATTGTACCTGGGCCCTTCTGACCTGCATGGCTATGTGGTGCATTTGCCCACTAGGCCATTGAGAGACAGGGACAAAAGAAATTACGGGCGCAAAATTCGGTAGCGCCCTGTTTGTGGCGGTAACCCTGGCGAGGCGGGACATCCTGCGCCCGGCGAGCAAGTCCCCCCCCCCAGCCGCGTAATTCGCCTTACCGCCCCGCCCAGGAAATGAAGCGCAATGTCGGGTGCTCCACTTCCTGGTGGGGCGGTAACCGCGGCTCCACAGAGCGCTACCGCATTTCAACTGCCCTCCCCTTCAGCTAAAGGGAGGGGGGGCCACTCCGCACTCTGCGGGGCCTCCGATGGCCCCAACTCAGCCACCAGGGCGGCAACCCGCTGCTGAGATGCGGCGATAGCAGCCAGGACCACGCCACGGCCCACCACGGAGGGCCAACCTGGACGTCATAGAAACATAGAAACATAGAAAATAGGAGCAGGAGCAGGCCATTCAGCCCCTCGAGCCTGCTCCGCTATTCAATGCGATCATGGCTGATCATCCAAATTCAGTACCCTGTCCCTGCTTTCTCCCCATATTCCTTGATCCCCTTAGCCTTAAGAAATATATCTAACTCCTTATTTAATATATTTAATGAATTGGACTCAACTGTCTTCTGTGGTAGAAAATTCCACAGGTTCACCACTCTCTGGGTGAAGTAATTCCGCCTCATCTCAGTCCTAAATGGCTTACCCCTTATCCTTAGACTGTGAACCCTGGTTCTGGACTCCCCCGCCATCGGGAACATCCTTCCTGCATCTAGTCTGTCGAGTCCTATTAGAATTTTATAAGTTTCAATGAGATCCCCTCTCATTCTTCTAAACTTTAGTGAATACAAGCCCAATCGACCCAATCTCTCTTCATACGTCATTCCTGCCATCCCAGGTATCAGTCTGGTGAATCTTCGCTGCACTCTCTCCATGGCAAAAACATCCTTCTTCAGATAAGGCGACCAAAACTGCACACAATACTCAAGGTGTGGTCTCACCAAGGCCCTGTACAACTACAGCAAGACATCCTTGCTCCTGTACTCGAATCCTCTCGCTATGAAGGCCAACATACCATTTGCCACCTTAACCGCCTGCTGCACCTGCATGCTAACCTTCAGTGACTGGTGCACAAGGACACCCAGGTCTCGTTGCACTTCCCCTTTTCCCAATCTATTGCTGTTCAGATAATAATCTGCCTTCCTGTTTTTGCCACCAAAGTGGATAACCTCGAATTTATCCACATTATACTGCATCTGCCATGCATCTGCCCAATCACCCAACCTGTCCAAATCATACTAGAGTTTCTCTGCATCCTCCTCACAGCACACGCCCACCCAGCTTTGTGTCGTCTGCAAAATGGAGATATTACATCTAGTTCCCTCGTCTAGATTATATTAATATATATTGTGAATAACTGGGGTCCTAGCACCGATCCCTGCGGTACCCCACTGGTCACTGCCTGCCACTCGGGGAAAAAAGACCCATTTATTCCAACTCTTTGCTTCCTGTCTGCCAACCAGTTTTCTATCCAAGACAGTACCTTACCCCCAATCCCGTGTGCTTTAACTTTGCACGCTAATCTCTTATGCGGGACCTTATCGAAAGCCTTCTGAAAGTCGAAATACACCACATCCACTGGTTCTCCCTTATCTATTCTACCAGTTACATCCTCAAAAAATTCCAGTAGATTAGTCAAGCATGATTTACCTTTTGTAAATCCATGTTGACTTTGTCCGATCCTGTCACTGTTTTGCAAGTGCTCTGCTATTACATCTTTTATAATGGACTCTAGCATTTTCCCCACTACCGATGTCAGGCTTACCGGTCTATAATTCCCCATTTTCTTTCTGCCACCTTTTTTAAATAGTGGGGTTACATTAGCTACCCTCCAATCCATGGGAACTGTTCCAGAATCTATAGAATTTTGGAAGATGATCAGCAATGCATCTACTATTTCTAGGGCCACTTCCTTAAGTACCCTGGGATGTAGATTATTAGGCCCTGGGGATTTATCGGCCTTCAATCCCATCAATTTCCCTAACACCATTTCCCTACAAATACTGATTTCATTCAGTTCCTCCCTCTCATTAGACCCTATGTTCCCCGACATCTCTGGGAGGTTATTTGTGTCCTCCTTTTTGAAGACAGAACCAAAGTATGTATTTAATTGGTCTGCCATTTCTTTGTTCCCCATTATAAATTCCCCTGATTCTGACTGCAAGGGACCTATGCTTGATTTCACCAATCTTTTTCTCTTCACATACCTATCGAAGCTTTTACAGTCAGTTTTTATGTTCCCTGCAAGCTTACTCTCATACTCTATTTTAAAAAAGAAAATGGTGGCGTGGGTCGCAGCTGCACCTCCTATTTAAATACCGCCCCGTGAGCGGAGGTAGACCCGGTTCGTGACCCGCAGGACGCAGCCAAATTTCTGCCGCGGGGCGGTAAGGGGACACAGTGGGGTGCTAAGGGAGGGGATGATCAATTTGGCAGATTGAGCGCTCAGTGAGTGTTGCACGCTCACTGACGCCACAATCTGCCTGGCACTAAAGCCCCAGTCACTAACTGTTAGCGGCGACGCTAGGGGCGATTAGATTTGGCGTACAGCGCTGGATTCGCCTCTCCCCACTGCTACTTCATTAGCGCCCCATTAGCGCCCCGGCCAGGCGCCAACGGGAGGCGCTAACCAACTGTATTTCTCCCACAGAATCTCTTGCCAAAACCTCAGTAGTTTTTAAAGGCTTATCACGTACGGATCATAGTGGTTATGTTACTGGTCTAGTAATCCATGGCAGTTGTGGAATTTAAATTCAATTAAATAAATCTGGAATAAAAAGCTAGTATCAGTAATGTTGACCATGAAACTAGCGGATTGTTGTAAAAACCCAGCTGGTTCACTGATGTCCCTTTAGGGAAGGAAATCTGCCATCCTTACCCGGTCTGTCCAGACCCACAGCAATGTGGTTGACTCTTAACTGCCCTCTGAAAGCCACTCAGTTATATGCAAGAAGGTGGCAATAAATGCTGGCCTTGCCAGTGATGCCCACATCCTGTGTAACTGAAATAATGGCCCAAAAATTCGGCCGAATACGGGAGAGTACGCACTGTGTACTCACCCGTATTCGGTCCCGAAGTGCCGGTTTCCTGCATGCACTGCACATGCGCGGGAAACCGGCACTTCCGGTATGGCGAAGGGGACGGTTCCTAGGTGAACTGCGTGCGCACTACAGGCTGCGCGCACGCAGCACACTTAGGTTTTTTTTCAGGTTTCAACGCGAGGGTAAGTATGGAAGATTTTACACAAGAAAAAAGGAGGCGTAAGACCCCTTTTGAACAAGGTAAATAGTTAATTAAGTATAATTTTTAATTTTTTCAACAGGTTTATCTTTTTTAGAGACTTTAAAGAAAGGTAAGTTTATTTTTATAACTTTAAAATTTTTTTTAATTTTTTCAAAAATTTAAATTTTTGTTTAAAGTGGTTAATTTATTTAACTATAGTTATTATATTAATGTGATGGTTTAAAAAAAAAATATTTGAGGTTTAGCTGTTCTTTTGGGGTCTCTTTCAATTCACAGATTTGACAGGTCTCCTGTCAAATCTATGAATGAAAGATGGTCTGCTGCCATTGGCTCTCCATGGCCCACGTGATCCCAGAGGTCGCATCGCACTAACTGCGCCCCTGGGACACGCACACACTGCGCGCCGGCACTTGGGAGAGGCCCAGGACCCGAAGTTCATGTGGACCCAAAACACAACGGCTGGCGCGGAGTGTGATATCGCGCGCGATCCTTACCCCCGCGGCAAGCCTCCGAGTCAAATTTCTGGGCCATTGAATATATGTTTGGTAAAGGTAAAATATTTAAGAGCTGTAAATAGTTTTGCACTGGTCCAAGAGTGGTGGCACTGGTACTAATTCTGATGTATGCCAATATCATAGAATCATACAGCACAGAAGGAGGCCATTTGGCCCATCGTGCCAGTGCTGGCTCTTTGAAAGAGCTTTCCAATTAGTCCCCTGTCCCTTGCTTTTTATTCATAGCTCTGCAAATCTTTCCTTATCAAGTATTTAACCAACTCCTTATATTTGCTAAATCCAGCTGCCAGGAAGATCCATTAAAAAAAAACAGTGGTCAGATTTAGCGCATCCAGCAAGTTGAAGTGGTATTGCTGTTGCCTACGCAAAAACCCTGCTTTAGGAAACAGCCTCATCAGCGTCCCTCTGGGGATCAGTATAAAGAGGAGTTTTATGTTATAGCCTTCAGGAATACGAGACTGTATCAAAAACCAATAGCCAGTTCTATTGCCATTATAATAGGTGAGTTATCTGGCGCTGAGTGGGAAGAATCCAAGTCCACAGTGATGGATCTACCCTTTAGGTCCCACCAAAGATCCAGGCTGGAATGTGATAGTTTCTTTTTGCTCTCTTCATGCTTCTATTTCTTGCGAGCCTGTTCTCATGGTAGTTGTTGGGAAATTATGGGGCTATCAGAGCCCTGTGTAATCTTTATTACACACAGGAGGACATGTTTCCATCTATCAAGGAGAGCAAATGCATTTGGAAAATGATAATTAATTGTTCATTCCTTTCTGCGTTTATTATGTAGGTTTTGAATACTGGTATAATTGACTGTCATCTTGAATGCAGTGTAAAAACAATTTCCCACTGTTTGTTAAGACTTGCAAAGGTGACCACCTCTTCCACTTTCTTTATTAGGAACTGTGAAATAATTCACACATGTGAATCAATCTCTCTTGTTACAGATTTAATTATGTTTGTGGCGGGGGGGGGAAGGAGATATTATAATGCTCATCAGGATAAAGGATAATAGAACATGTTTGTGCATTTTCTGCAGGTTTAGCAGACAGGATAAAGTTCCTTTAACGTTTCTCCAAAAATGTGCCTTAACTCAACCTTGACATTAAAACGTGAGGAAGGGTGAAGAATTTGCCAAGTGCCAAAGGTGTAAGCAAATTTGTTGCAGATTCACGCACCCAGAGGCTTTGGGTTGTCACAACCCTTAATTTGTTCTGCCTGATACAAAACACTTGTGTGTGGGGGTGACGGGGGAGTTGGTGAGTGCCTGATGAGAAACAATGCTGCACTTCCTATTGTATTTTTTTTAATTCATTCACGGGATGTGGGTGGGCATCACTGGCAAGTCCAACATTTATTGCCCATCCCTAATTGCACTTGAGAAGGTGGTGGTGAGCCGCCTTCTTGAACCGCTGCAGTCTGTAGGGGGTGGTGGTTTGTGTCAGCTTCACCTCTGACTTCTGAGCGGTTCGAATCGCTCCCACTCCCTTGGTTCGAGACCTTGGATTATTTGGGGGTTGTGATACAAAGGTGCAGCAGACAACTGAGTTTGATGCAAGAACTTTGATCTTTATTCAAGAAAGTAAAAACACAACACAAACACTCTTAACACTCTAAAAGTGGGGAACACTTCGGTACAAGCGAGGGAAATAACATTAGAAGAATACTTCACCCCTCCCAATCCCACTTCACTAGCTAGGTTGGACTCTGGAGAACCAGGGATAATGCTCACCAAACGAATCCTTGACAGTTGAGAGTTAGGGTTTAGAGTCTTTTGAGTAAAAAGTTTCATAAGGCCCTTGTTGCCGCGAGGTGTCCGATGGTCACTGAGGCGGTCGCTCTGGTCTCTTCTTGCATGTCGGCCTACTTCTGGAGCTGTTTGCCTTCTTTGTTGAACTTCTTTCTGTTGAACTCTGCCTCTGTTTAAACTGTCTTCTTCCGAGCTGTGGAACTGCCTTCTTGCAGAACTGTAACTGTCTTCTGCCGGACTGCTTGCTGAATTCCTTGCTGCTGTGTAACTCTACTGGAGAACTCGAACTTGAACTGTTGAGCTGGAGAACTCCCTTCTTACTGAACTGTCTTCTTTAACTGCCCAACTTGCTTCTTCTGAACTCTGTAACTCCAGCACTGACTTCTGCTGAAAACAGGCTTTCAATTGAACTCGAAACTGCAGAACTGCCTTCTGTTGAACTTGAACTGTTGTACCTGCTGAACTGACTTCTTGAGAAAACAGCCTTTCAATTATGCTAATTGAAGCTTCCTTATCAAAACCAAAATCAAATCCCGGTCATTGTAAGATTTTGGAAGCCTCGTTAACAGTAACTGGTTTGTAAATGTGTGAAGTGGTTTCAGGATAGCTCCATCCTGTTGATCTGTTGTTTAATCGGAGTTTGAATTGCCCTCATGTTTTGGGTTTCTTGACTGGGCCTAGGACTTCTATAGAGTATCTGTTTTATGCATGTCTTTAATGGGTTCTTTAAATTGGTGTGGGACTGTCTTCTCCCAGGGTCTATTGTTCAAATGTTAATGTCTGCTGGGGCTTGAGTGAGGTCATCCCGGTTCCCCAGACAGTGTAATTAACTCCCATATCCAAAACTGCTTTTACAGAGGTTGAACCCACCTCCTTGTCCCTTTACAGGCCCAGACATGTTTTTAAAATGCCAAAACTTGGTTTTTGGTCTTAAATTCCTTATGTTAGGCCCAAATGCATTTTTATCACTCTGAAGTAATTCCAAAGTCCTTTTTCCTTAGGTTTTGGGGATCTGTAAATTTTGGAAACCTTACAAGTCCATGCGGTGAAGGTACAACTGATTGGCTTGCTAGACCATTTCAGAGGGCAGTTAAGAGTCATTGCTGTGGTTCTGGAGTCACATATAGGCCAGACCGGGTAAGGACGGCAGATTTCCTTCCATAAAGGACAGTAGTGAACCAGATGGGTTTTTACGACAATCTGATATTTTCATGGTCACCAATACTGATAGTAGTTTTTTTATTCCAGATTAATTTAATTCACTGAATTTAAATTCCCCAGCTGCTATTGGTGGGATTTGAACTCATGTCTCCAGATCATTAGCCCAGCAACATAACCACTATGCTACCGTATCCACCGTTACCATTAGTATGACGCTTCCCATTCTGCAGCTGCCTTCATGGTGGTCTCGCTGTAAGACTTAGAACAAAACCCTCAATAGTTTCACAGTGTGGATTTATCCCATGGCTTAAGGCTGCCCAAACATGTTTATAGCCATAAGCACAAAGAAGATTTTCATCCTATCATTCTGGACTGGATTCTAACCCAATTCTTGGGTGGAGAGTCTTTTAACCCAATGTGCGACCTAGTCTTTACAAACACCGTTTCCAATATTTCTAATTCATCCTCCCCTCAAGTATGTTTTCAGTGAGCTGGACAGGGCTAATTCTACCAGACACAACAAGCCTTGTATGCATTTAAAAAGCATAAAGATGGGTTAACATTTTGGGTAGAGACACTTCATCAGAACGTATTTGATCTGTATTTTCTATTTGTTTTTCATGCTTCACGTTTCTAGAATTTGTTGTTTGTTCCTTTTTAATCTCCTGAACTGACCGAAAACAAAGAATCATAACCCTTCAATTTGAAAATATCTATAAATGTGTTTCTGATTATTCTAACTTAGTTAAGAAGGGAAGTATGTGATCAATATGCATTGATAGAGTGAAGGAAGGATATGTTTTGAGATTAACACCTTCAAATGCAGCACTTTCATATGAAGGTTGATATTGAGATTAGCAAAGCAATCCATTATCCTGAACTGATTCTATTTTCATCAATAATATATCAAGGACAGAACATATGTCCTCATTTATATGGCTTATTTATTAATATGCAGAGACAATACCTAAGCTGCGAGAAGAGATATTGGTAGTCGTGTTAAAGTTGACAGTTGAGGAGTGATCTCGGAGCTATGCCATCAGAAACCAGGTGGACAATGGCTCCCGTGTGGCATTATTTAAATGTTTACAATATTAAGTATTATGATAGTATTTGTGTTTTCGTTTAAAGAAAGAACTGGCATTTATATAGCGTCTTTCCTGACATCAAGACATCCCGAAACGCTTTAGAACCAATGAAGTACTTTTGAAATGTGGTCACTGTTGTAATGTAGGCAATGCAGTGGTCAATTTGCGCACAGCAAGCTCCCACAAAACAGCAACGAGATAATGAACAGCTAATCTGTATTAGTGGTGTTGGTTGAAGGATAAATATTTGGCAGAACTCCCCTGCTCTTCTTCGAAATAGTGACCATGGAATCTTTTACGTCCACCTGAGAGGACAGACGGGGCCTCGGTTTAACGTCTCATGCGGAAGACGGAACCTCTGACTCTGCAGCTCTCCCTCAGCACTGCAGAGGAGTGTCAGCCTAGATTCTGTGCTCAAAATCAACCCACAATCTTGTGGCTCAGAGGTGAGAGCGTTACCATTGAGCCAAAAAAAAGGGTACAGGGCTTCTGTTGATAATGAAAATTGGTACGTAATCTAAATTATCTGGCACAATGGGATAGATTTTTCAAAAGGTTACACTCGATTAATAAGAGCAATCAATTGTAAGAATGGATAGGGGTCCCTTAGGCAAGCTTTCTGCCCATTCAGTGCCCTGTCTAATTTTCTGGCCGAGTATTTTTTTACTGGCATCACAAGTGCAGCCTGCGGCCCCCTTAGAGGAGCGATACGCTTTTCAAAGCCGAATAGTGGAAATCAATTTTCTGAAGCAGCAGATTGCACAACTTTGTCCAGAGCCCCAGATTCTCAGAAGCAGCCGTGGATGTGTGTTTGCTCCTTCCTCCTTCTGCCACTGCTCCTCCTCTTGGCACAGTGGAATTGCCAGAAGGACCCTAATGAAGATAAAAGGGTGTCGTCAGAAGCCACTTCAGAGCTTAGAATATTTTACAGCCACTGCAAGCACTTTGAAATGGTCTAAATAGCCAACAAGCACAAAAGCAAACTGTCTTCCAAAACTTTCCAGCGTTTTATCTCAGACTCTTACGGCAATGAATGAGGCCATTCGGCCCATCGTGCCTGTGATACAGCTGTCCAATTCATCCCACTTCCCTGCTCTTTCCCCATAGCCCTGCACATTTTTCCTTTTCAAGTATATATCCAAGTGCCGTGTTAAAGTTACTACTGAATCTGCTTCCACCACCCTTTCAGGCAGTGCCTTCTAAATCATAACAAGTCCCCGCGGAAAGAAAATTCTTCTCATCTCCCCTCTGGTTCTTTTGCCAATTATCTTAAATCTGTGTCCCGTATAAGTGGATCTGTTTCTCCTTATGGACTCTATCAAACCCCTTCATAATTCAGGTGTTTTTACCTCTGAAGAACTGAGGATCTCTTTACGTATTATTGGAAAAGACCTCCTCCCAACTTGTACCGCCCATGGTGTGTGGGCGGGATGACGAACTGGTGGTAGCAACATGAACAAAGACGGAAATGGTGTTGGAGATCTTTACAACATCATTTTACCCCAATCTGCATATATTCAGTCGGCTCCCGCCTGTTTCCAGCAGGTGATCGGGCCACCTAAATGGAGGACTGCCCATATTACTGGAATGGACGGACAAGCTGTGGTAAGTTGGCAGTTCTGTGCTGTCCCGCTACTGTCCCATTTTTGTTAGGCATAAATGGGGCAGGAGCAAGACGTAAATTACCAGCAAGATATTCTTGAAAGTAAATTGCATCTAGCCCAAGTTCTGCTGGTCTCCCGGACCTGAATCTAAATATCAGAACTGCATAGAAAATAACTTCCATCAGGTAGTCAGCACCCAGGTAATGACTACTTAGCCTGCTCGAACAAGAATTTAGAGTCTGTGAAAAATGAAACACAACAATTATTATTTCATTGGTTTATGTAAAAGTTATCCCCAATTTACACAAAAACGCTCATGGATAATTGAGAGTGGAGTTAATCGAAATTAAACTGCATATACCACAAGGCAATGGCAGTTGAGTAAGGACATTCGGCCCATCTTAATTCATTCATCTAGAGAGGTCCTAACCTTTCCCCAGTGTCAGCTGTGGCTCAGTTAATAGCACGCTCGCCTCTGAGTCAGCAGGTTGTGGGTTCATAATCCCACTCCAGGGACTTGAGCACATAAAGCTAGGCTGACACTCCAGAGCAGTACTGAGGGAATGCTGAATTGTCGGAGGTGCCGTCTTTCGGATGAGATGTTAAACCGAGGCCCCGTCTGCTCTGTCAGGTGGACGTAAAAGATCCCATGGCGCTATTTCGAAGAAGAGTAGGACAGTTATCCCCAGTGTCCTGGCCACTATTTATCCCTCAACCAACATAACAAAAACAGATTATCTGGTCATTATCACATTGCTGTTTGTGGGAGCTTGCTGTGCGCAAATTGGCTGCCGCGTTTCCCACATTACAACAGTGACTACACTTCAAAAGTACCTCATTGGCTGTAAAGCACTTTGAGATGTGTGAAAGTCGCTATAGAAATGCAAGTCTTTCATTGTAGCATCCAATTGTTTCTTGAATGATACCAGGTTTCTTGCCTCCGCTAGTCTATCCAAAGTTTGCTCCACCCAATGTTGTAAGAAGAATTTCCTGAAATTGGTCCTATATGCAAAATACAAACTATTGGCAGTGTCCTATCATCAGTTGGTGAGATAAATCTCATTACCACTGCCTGTTAATCCACGTGATTCAATCCCTGGGCCTCCCATCCATCACTGTCTGAAATGACAAGCTTGCCAGTGAGCAAAAATGGAAACCGAGAATAGAACGCAATCCTTAAATTTTTGTATATTAAGCAAGCTGCTTGAATTTTGTTCGAAGCCCAACCTGTCAATGTGTTATAACCTATAACACATGTAGACATCCTATTGATGTAATAAGACACTGCGGCAAGGTATCAAGATTCACTCATTAAATGTATTCATCGCAGTGGGCTTTGCTCTTATAAATACAAAATTTGTAAATTGTCTGTTTCGATTATCTTCTCAGTAGTTGAGATTTCCTGGTTGGTATTATTTAATTATTGAGTTTACACATCTGTCAGAGATGCCTTGTCAGACAAGCGAAGGATTTTTTTCTGTAAAAGAAAATCCTGTGTGATGGAAGCATTCTGTGTTGCGGTTTGATCTTGTCCTTGTCTGTCTTATGCTCCCAGCAGTAGAATAATGAACTCAGTTCCAATTCCAATCTCAACTGGCTTCCACCTTGGCAGTAGAGAATAGGGGTCAGAGCCAAATCGAATTGTGGTGCCCAATTATGTTGAACTGGGGGAGTTTGGTTCAGTTCAAATTACAAATACCCACTGTGTCCCAAATTGGCTACCTTGAGTTCAGATGTGCCTAACTTTTAATATCAACACGCATGATGAAAAAGAACTTCAATCTTTATTCAAAAGGTAAAACACAAATGACAACACTCTTAACACTCTAAAGGTGGGGAACACTTCGGTACAAGCGAGGGAAATGACAGTAGAACAATACTTCACCCCTCCCAACCCCACTTTACTAGCTAAGTTAGGTTTTGAAGGACCAGGGATAATGTTCACCAATCCTTTGACATTTGGGCTAAATCGCGGTTTTGGGGTTGGCTGTTTATGGCGGTTAGTGTCTGCCATACCCCGTACGTGGTAGAGGACTTCACCTGCGTCTCTGGTCAGTCTTCGCGAGTCCGCTGATGCGGTAGGGTGCGTTTTGGATCTATCAGGTGAGTACCCAATTTCCTTTGGTTAGGAGTAGGATTTAGAGTCTTCTGGTAGAAATCTGACTCAGGGGTAAGTCAGGAGTAGTTTGTAGTGTGGAAACTTTGCGGTTCTTTGGGTTTTCTTTCCTTAAGTTGGTCTTTGTTGGTTGCGGTGGCCTGCTATTACCCGGTCAGTTGGGGGTAATATGCGATTGTTGGTTTCGTGAGACCTTTGGTTTCCGCGATGGCTTTAGGCCTTGTCTAGTGTGTCGGTCGACCTTGTGGAGCCATCGATGTCTTCTTGCTGCTTGTTGCTCCGGGTGACTGTGTTGGGACCATTGTTGGAGGTCCGTTGAGGTGGTATCTTCACGGGCTGGACTCAGGTGTGTCTGAGTGGTGAGTGATGCCGACTCGCTTTCAGCTCGGTTTGTCTTCTTCCTGGTTTCTTCTTCTTCTGATGACCACCGGTTGCGACTGACTGCTCAAACTCCCTGTTGTAACTCTTGAACTGCTTGATGGGCCTTCAATTATACTAAATTGAAGTGGCCTTATCTACCCGCCAAATCTACTCAGTTCATTGTCTGGTTTTTGGCGGGCTCGTAAATCGGTAACGACTTACTAGCACGTTAACTGGTTTTTTAACAGGCCTTCAATCTCATCCATTGAACCTGGCCTTATCTACCCGCCAAATCTACTCAGTTCATTGTCTGAATTTTGGCGGGCCTGTTACCAGTAACTGCTCTAAGTGTCAAATGGGTTTTGGGATGGTTTGCATCCTGTCGATCTCCTTGGCTGATCACTGGTGATTGGTTTCGTGTTTTGGGTTTCTAGGCTGGACTCGGACTTTTCTATAGAATGGTCCTGAGTGATTTGTATTATGCATGTTTTCTGATGGGCCCTGTAATCGGTTTGATGGGGCCTGTTGTTTTGGGTGGGACTGTCTTCTCCTAGGGTCTATTGTCAAAATGTTAATGCCTGCTGGGGCTTTGAGTGAGGTCATCCCGGTTCCCCAGACAGTGCAATTAACTGCAATACCCAAACTGCTTTTACAGAGGTCTAACCCAACTTCCTTCACAGCCTTTTCTCCCTTTACAGGCCCAGACATGTTTTTTAAATGCCAAAACTTGGTCTTTGGTCTTATATTCCTTAGGTTAGGCCCAAATGCAATTTTATCACTCTGAGGTAGTTCCAAAGTCCTTTTTCCTTAGGTTGGGGATCTGCAAATTTTGGAAACCTTACACCAGGGCCCTATATAATTGAAGTAAGACGTCTTTACTCTTCTACTCAAATCCTCTTATAACAAAAGCCAACATACCATTTGCTTTCCTAATTGCTTGCTGTACCTGCATGTTAACTTTCAGTGGTTCATGTACAAGGTCACCCAGGTCCCTCTGAACACCGACATTTCCCAATCTCTCACCATTTTAAAACTACTCTGCTTTTCTATTTTTCCTACCAAAGTGGATAACTTCACATTTCTCCACATTATATTCCATTTGCCATGTTCTTGCCCACTCACTTTGCCTGTCTATTTCCTCTTGAAGCCTCTTTGCATCCTCCTCATAACTTACATTCACACCCAGCTTTGTATCATCAGAAAACTTGGATATATTAGATTTGGTCCACTCATCCCAATCATTGATATAGATTGTGAATAGCTGAGGCCCAAGCACTGATCCTTGCGGTACCCCATTAGTTACAGTCTGCCAACCCAAAAATGACCCGTTTATTCCTACTCTCTTTTTCTGTCCATTAACCAATCCTCAATCCATGCTAGTATATTAACCCCAATCCCATGAGCCCTAATGTTGTTTAATAATCTCTTGAAGCCTCGTGTGTCACCTTATTGAAGGCCTTCTGAAAATCCAAATAGACCACATCCACTGGTTCCCCCTTATCTACTCTGCTAGTTACAACCTCAAAAAACTATAACATATTCGTCAAACATGATTTCCCATTCATCAATCCGTGTTGACTCTGCCCAGTCCTATTATTATTTTCTAAGTGCCCTGTTACCACATCCTTAACAATAGATTCTAGCATTTTCCCTACTATTGATGTCAGGCTAACTGGTCTGTAGTTCCCCGTTTTCTCTCTCCCTCCTTTCTTAAATAGTGTGGTTACATTTGCTACCTTCCAATCCACAAGAATCTATGGAATTTTGGAAAATGACAACCAATGCATCCACTATCTCTATAGCCACCTCTTTCAAAAGCCTAGGATGTAGGCCATCAGTTCCAGGAGATTTAGTGGCTTTCACTCCTATTAATTTCTTCAGTACTATTTTTTTACTAATACTAATTTCTTTCAGTTCCTCATTCTCACTGGAGCCTTGGTTCTCCACTATTTCCGGGAAGTTTTTTGCGTCTTCTTCCGTGAAGACAGACACAAAGTATTTGTTTAATTTCACTGCCATTTCCTTATTCCCCATTATAATTTCTCCTGTCTCAGCCTGTAAGGGACCCACTTTTACTTTTGCTAATCTTTTCCTTTTTCATACCTATAGAAGCTTTAATGTCTCTCGCTAGTTTACTCTCATATTCTATTTTCCCTTTCTTTATCAATTTCTTGGTCCTCCTTTGCTGAATTCTAAAATCTTCCAAATCCTCAGGCTTACTGCTCTTTTTGGCAGCATTATAAGCCTCTTCCTTTGATCTAATACTATCTTTAACTTCTCTTGTTAGCCACAGTTGGACCACTTTTCCTGTGAGGTTTTGTGCCTTAACGGAATGCATATTTGTTGTAAATTAAGTATTAATTCTTTAAATGCTAACCATTGCTCATCCACTGTCATACCTTTTAATGTAGTTTCCCAATCTACCTTAGCCAACTCGCCCCTCATACCTACCTAGTTTGCTTTGTTTAGATTTAAGACCCTAGTTTCGTATTTAACTAAATCACTTTCAAACTCATTATGAAATTCTATCATATTATGGTCACTCTTCCCTAAATACCCCTTTACTACAAGGTTATTAATTAACCCTTTCTCATTGCACAATACTAGATCTAAAATAGCCTGTTCGCTAGTTGGTTCCTCAACATACTGATCTAGAAAACTATCTTGCATACATTCCATTAATTCGTCCTCCACACTATTACTACAAATTTGGTTTGCCCAGTCTATATTTAGATTAAAGTCCCTCATGATCACTGTATTACCCTTGTTACATGTGCCTCTAATTTCCTGATTTATACTCTGCCCTACATTACAACTACTGTTTGGGGGCCTATAAACAACTCCCATCAATGTTTTCTGCCCCTTGCTGTTTCTTAGCTCCACCCAAACTGATTCTACTTCTTCGATAGCAAAATACTGCGGATGTTGGAAATCCGAAATAACAACAGAAAATGCTGGAAAAACTCAGCAGGCCAGGCAACATCCGTGGAGAGAGAAAGAGAGTTAACGTTTCAGGTCGAAACCCTTCGTCGGAACTGAGAGAGCAAGAAATAAACAGATAAAAATGCAAGGGGGAGGCTGGGGGGAGGAATAAAAGAACAAAAGGGATGGTCTTTAGTGAGTAGAGACATTGAGAGATGCTCTCCCCCTTGCATTTTTATCTGTTTATTTCTTGCTCTCTCAGTTCCGACGAAGGGTTTCGACCTGAAACGTTAACTCTCTTTCTCTCTCCACGGATGTTGCCTGGCCTGCTGAGTTTTTCCAGCGTTTTCTGTTGTTGATTCTACTTCTTGATTTTCGGAGCTAAGATCCTTTCTCTCTACTGTCTTTATCCCATCCTTTGTTATCAGGGCTACCCCTCCTTTTCCATTTTGCCTATCTCTTCTAAAAGGTAAGTATCCTGGGATATTTAGTTACCAACCTTGGCCACATTGCAACCACAGCTCTGTAATGGCTATTAGATCAAACCTATTAATTTCTATCTGCGCTATTAATTCATCTGTTTTGTTGTGAATGCTTCACTCATTCAGATATAGTACCTTCAGCTTTGACATATTTCTATTTTTCCCTGATGTCATCTTAGTCACTGATGTCTTATTGCCTTTGTTACTCTCTCTGTCCCTTCCTGATCCACTCTGCGTATTTTTACCCAAAACTCTACTCTGCTCCAGAGCCTTGACATTTCTCTCGCCGCTTTTAAATTTACTCTTTTCTGAGTTCTCTCCCCCACCCCCCCCCGCCTTCATTAGTTTAAAGCCCTGTCTACTGCCCTAGTTATTTGGTTCGCCAGGACACTGGTCCCAGCCCGGTTTAAGTGGAGCCTGTCCCAGCAGAACAGCTCCCTCTTTCCCCAGCACTGGTGACAGTGCCCCATGAACTGAAACCCCTTTCTCCCACACCACCCTTTGAGCCAAGCATTTAAACCTCTAATCTGTTTATCCCTTTGCCAACTTGCGCGTGGCTCAGGTAACAATCCAAAGATTATTTCTTTTGAAGTTCTTCTTTTTAATTTGGATCCTAGCTCCTCAAACTCCCTCAGCAGAACCTCATTCCTAGTTTTACCTATGTCGTTGGTTCCTACATGGACCATGACAACTGGATCCTCCCCCTCATCCGACTTCATTCTGCCTCCTCTACCTGTTATTGCTAACGGCAGGCGCTCAGGCAGGGGGCGCGAGGGAGGCGCTAAGGTGCCCAATTTCTCCCCCATAGTCTCTTATCCCATCCTGTCTTGTCCCCGCTGGTGCAGCCAGTGCATGTGCCAGGCACAACCTTGGGCCATTAAATCAGAGGCCCCAAGCTAGAGCTGTCTGCTCAACCAGCCACCATCCAAACTATCTCATCTTAATCTAACAGACCGTTCCATCCTGATATGATACCTTAACTCCCATAAATTCCTTTTATTCTATGTCCTTTATACTAATTAACTTTGAATTATCTTTGCAAATTGTTCTGTTAAACGAACTCCAATTCCTACCTTAGCATAATAATATGGTTATTAGTAATAATGGAAGAAACATAGGTTGGACCTTCATTGGCCAAATTAAAGACACATTAAACAAAGTCAAAATCCTAACTTACAAACAACAGACAGCTGGCCTGGAAGGGCAAGGCCATGCTCTGGGCCCTTGTGTGGGATGTTATACATCTAATCTAACTAACTAAAAACACTTGTCTTAAATTCTAATACAAGCTTCTAGGAAACCGAAACTTACGCAGTCCCACTAAAACATAACTTATACATTAATCCCTTACTTGTCTCGAGCACTGATACAATAATTTAAACACAGTATTATTTGCGTCACAGTTTCATTTGCATAACCATATATATTTTTAGGTACCCCTGATTACTAACAGGCCCCCTCCTATTTCTCATCTACATACTGCCCCTTGGTGACATCATCCGAAAACACAGCGTCAGTTTCCAAATGTACGCTGACGACACCCAGCTCTACCTCACTGCCTCTTCTCTCAACCCCTCCACGGTCTCTAAATTGTCAGACTGCTGGTCCGACATCCAGTTCTGGATGAGCAGAAATTTTCTCCAATTAAATATTGGGAAGACCGAAGCCATTGTTTTCGGTCCCCGCCACAAACTCCGTGCTTTAGCCACTGACTCCATCCCTCTCCCTAACATCTGTCTGAGGCTGAAACCACTGTTCGCAACCTTGGTGTCATATTTGACCCTGAAATGAGCTTCTGACCACATATCCGTAGCATAACTAAGACCGCCTACTTCCACCTCCGTAACATCGCCCGTCTCCGCCCCTGCCTCAGCTCATCCGCAGCTGAAACCCTCATCCATGCCTTTGTTACCTCTAGACTTGACTATTCCAAAGCACTCCTGGCTGGCCTCCCACATTCTACCCCATGTAAACTTGAGGTCATCCAAAACTCGGCTGCCCGTGTGTTAACTTGCACCAAGTCCCGTTTACACATCAACCCTGTGCTCGCTGACCTACATTGGCTCCCGTTTAAGCAATGCCTCGATTTCAAAATTCTCATCCTTGTTTTCAAATCCCTCCATGGCCTTACCCCTTCCTATCTCTGTAATCTCCTCCAGCCCTACAACCCCCAAGAGATATCTGCGTTCCTCTAATTCTGCCCTCTTGAGCATCCCTGATTATAATCGCTCAACCATTGGTGGCCGTGCCTTCTGTTGCCTTGGCCCTAAGCTCTGGAATTCCCTCCCTAAACCTGCTCCTTAAAACCTAGCCCTTTGACCAAGCTTTTTGTTACCTGCCCTAATTTTCCCTTATGTGGCCTGGGACCAATTTTTTGTCTTAACACTCCTGTAAAGCGCCTTGGGACGTTTTACTATGTTAAAGGCGCTATATAAATACAAGTTGTTGTTGTTGTTGAAGAAACACAGGGGCGCTCAGGAGGAGAAGGAGAAGAACTCGGATGAACGCGTCAACTACCAGAGAACGACTCCCAAGATCAGGACTTGATCACCTGAGGTCTTGAGCTTCACTCCCCAGATATGGTTGTATGATTGCTTTGTCTGGTGAACGGTTAATGAAATTGTTCAGTAAAGTTTATTTTGAAATTGATTCATAGGCCCCCACCTGGCGAATACTGGGTGGATCAGTAAAAATAGCGGGTGTCAGTTCCCTCCTCCGACCCCGTTTCCTTCCTGTCATGTCCCCATATTAACCTTCTCTTTTGAGCAGGCGAGCAGGACAGCCCCAGGAAGGAAGCGGGGTCCTTGTTTTAAGTATGCAGATTGGGTCCTGATGTTGGCATCAGGCCCCATGCTCAATATCAACCAGAGGCCTGAGCAGGGGGTCAGTGTCAGCTCTCCCGTCAGGCGAAGCCTGCCAAGACCCATACCCTGAGCCACAAGAAGCCCAGCAGCTATGTTTTACAATTTATTTTTCAGGTTTCCCGTGGGCATGGAAGGGCCAGGAGTATTGCTCCGGGCCTCACAACAAAGCCTTGGGCCTCCTTCCAACTGGGCTACCCTCCCCCGATTGCAGCCGGACCTTCCTCCTGCCTCGATCGCTGCCCCAACCCCTCAGCCTGGCCCCCGCCAACCCTCCCCCCAAACGATCATCGCCCCGAGCTTTGCCCACCATTAACTGCCGAGGACTGACTCCACAGGCTGCGGCCTTCATGCCACTTGTTTGCGCTCCCAACCCGGCGGGAGACTGTAGCATTTTATTGGCCTTGTCGGGTTCTTCAGCTGATTACAGCCTCCCCCGCACCCTCCCCGTTAATATCGGTCCCGCAGAATCTTACAGCACAGAAGGAGCCGATTCGGCCCATCGTGCACTTTGTTAGAGTTATCCAATAATTCCCCACTCCCTGCTCTTTCCCCCTAGCCCTGCAATTTTCTCCCCTTCAAGTATTTATCCAATTGCCTTTTGAAAGTTACTTTTGAAGCAGCTTCCACTGCCCTTTCAGGCAGTGCATTCCAGATCTTAATAATTCACTATGTAAAAAAAATTCTCCTCAACTCACCCCCGGTTCTTTCAGTAATTACCTTATATCTGTGTCCTCTGGTTGACCGACCCTTCCGTCAGTGGAAACAATTTCTACTTATTTGCCCTTCATGATTTTGAACATCCCTATTAAATCTCCCCTTAACCTTCTCTGCTCTAAGGAGAAAAGTCCCAGCTTCTCTAGTCTCTCCACAAAACTGATGTCCTTCATCCCTGGTATCATTCTAGTAAATCTCCTCTGCACCCTCTCCAAGGCCTTGAAATCCTACTTAAAGTATGGCACCCACAAGTGGGGCTCATGGGATTGGGGGTAATATATTAGCATGGATTGAGGATTGGTTAACGGACAGAAGACAAAGTTGGAATAAACAAGTCATTTTCGAGATGGCCTGAGTGTAACTAGTTGATTGCTGCAAGGATCAGTGCTTGGGCCTCAGCTAGTTACAATCTATATCAATGACTTCGATGAGGGGAACGAGTGCAATATATCCAAGTTTGCTGACGATACAAAGCTAGATGGGAAAATAAGCTGGGAGGAGGAGGTAAATATGCTGCAAAGGGATTGGGCAAGAATGTGTCAGATGGAGTATTCTGTGGGGAAGTAGGAAGTTCTCCTCTTTGGTAGGAAGAATGAAAAAGCAGAATATTTTTTAAAAGGTGAAGGACTAGTAAATGTTGGTATTCAGAGGAATTTGGGTGGCCTTGTACATGAATCACAGAAAGTTAAAATGCAGGTACAGGAAGCAATTCAGAAGGCAAATTGTATGTTTGCATTTATTGTAAGGGGGTTGGAGTATAAGAGTAAGGAACTCCTGCTGCAATTACATAGGGCTTTGGTAAGATCAAAGCTGGAGGACTATGTACAGTTTTGGTCTCCTTACCTAAGGAAGGATATACTTGCCTTAGAGGGAGTGCAACGAAGGTTCACTCGATTGATTCCTGGGAAGAGAGGATTGTCCTATGAGGAGAAATTGAGTATAATAGGCCTATACTCTGGAGTTTAGAAGAGGTGATCTAATTGAAATATATAAAATTCTTTGAGGACTTGACAGGGTAGATGCAGGGAGGTTGTTTCCTCCTGGCTGGAGAGACTAGAAATAGGGGCCATAGTTTCAGGATAAGGGGTCGAGCATGTAGAACTGAGATGAGGAGAAATTTCTTCACTCAGAGGGTGGTGTATCTTTGGAATTCTCTACCCCAGAGGGCTGTGGATGCTCAGTCAATGAGTATATTCAAGACACAGAGCACTAGGGGAATCAAGGAATATGGGGATCCAACGGGAAAGTGTAGTTGATGTAGAAGATCAGCCATGATCTTATTGAATGACAGAGCAGGCTCGAGGGGCCGAATGGCCTACTCCTGCTCCTATTTTTTATGGGGAAAAATTCGGTTGGTTTGTGCCTCCCGTTAGCACCTTAAGAGGGCACTAATGGGGCGCAAAGCAACTAGCGCCCATGCGCGGCGATGTTTGCGCCGCTCACAAAATTAACTGGACATTTTGCGGCGGCGTTAAACACTACCACCACGATCTCCTGTGCCGGCAGATCGTAACGTCAGTCGAGTGCAACGCCCCGGTAGCGCCCCGGACCGGATATTGAGTGGCGCCCCCTGTCATACTGCCTGCCACTAGCAACGACACTGCATTTAGGGTTAGGGTTAGGGTTAGGGTTAGGGGAGCATTTTGCAGTCGGGAAGGGACTGGGGAAGCGCTATTTAAAGGCGACCGCTTCCTGCCTTTTTTTGTCGGTGATATTTTTGCACCACGCATTCTGATTGAGAGAGACTGCAGGCGATATTCAAAGCTGTGTTGAGGAGTTTTGGGTACTGAGCAGCACTTTGCAGGTTCTTTCTGATTTGATCTTCCTTGCATTGATTTAGAAGAGAATATGGGGGCTGCACTCTGAGCTCTTTCCCTGAGCCTCTCCATTGTTCTTTCCAACAGATTTGATGTACAGGTCTCTCCAGGCTGAGATTCAAGGCTGCAATGAGCAGGGTGTGGATGGAGAGCAAGATCGACCCTTCCCTTTAAGAACTGGCCGGCGCCAGTGTGTCTGTGTTCCATTGCTGACTGACATCACATGAGCTTCGCCAGTGCTCTGAGGTATCGCCCCGCTCCTCGGCCTTTGCGCCTTAAGACAGGTGTGTAGCGCCTGATTTAGCGCTGCAATCACCTCCAGGGGCGATAATAGCCAAGTTTGCAGTCGGAGGCGATAATTAGCGCCAGGCGCTAATCTTTGCGCCCGGCCGATAATTGCGCCCCAAATGGGGCGATACCGAATTTCTCCCCCATGTTCTTATGTCCTTGTGCACACAATCCTCCAACTTTGTCTGTGGCTGGTAACTGACCATCGGGTCGAATCCAGAAATTTAAATTCTTGCAGTAACATTGAGAGAGTTAACAAAGTTGTGGGAAGGAATGAGTTCGAGCAGGAGACGATGAGATGAGTCTAATTCAACGAATGAGGAGGAGGCAGAGTCTGCAGAATGGCTAATATACATGATTTGATTAATTTCAATAATTAGAGTAATTTGAAGTTTAATACGGGAGCAATGCACACATAGATTGTGAGTCACGTTTTACCGACAGAACATGTCATGACAGCCTTGTTGGTTTCATGCTGGCTCGTGGCTCCTCTTGTCTTGTTTTCTCGATTTGATGAGGTTGAGCGATCATAATTGTGACATAATGACCAGTCATTTGCTAGAGATTTTAGTATCACCGTAGATTCAGCAAACCTGGGAAATGATGGCCCTTGCTACCCTAATAAAGCTACACGCGATGCAGATATACATCAATTTAGCAGCTGCTTCTTGCTGACAGTTCCTGCACCACCCCTTGATAAATGGACCGAATATTGTAAATAATGTGACTGAAATGTCGACGCGATAGGAAGTCAAATGAAATGATCTGATTCGGTAACCATTAAATAAATAATGGACGTTATTGCTGAGGGCTTGGCTGACAATTAGATGTGTTGGACAGTTAATGAAGGGCGCTGGTTAGGAAATAATTGCATTCCTGCAGGCTGCTTGCTATGTGGCTTCATTATAGGTGTGCAGGGGGGAGAAAAATGATACCTAATTCGAATAAATAAATTGACATGTGGGTGTCTAAAGCCAAAAGCACATTTGCACCTGCTCAATGAAAGTTGTTTTGAATAAATGCGTTGCAGCCAGGCTGCATGAACACCCTGCGAAAACCAGCTTGACAGGTGCTGCGACGGACGAGGAATGATTGACAGGTGTCGTGGCAAAGCTGACAAGTGATTCAAGTCGGGGAAATTACAGCCACAAAAAGACAGGTTGACGTGCAATGTGGCAGCAAGCAAAGACGCAAGTGGAGTAAATAAAAGTGAAGGGAAATCTCAGGTTGTACAGCACGTTCACGTTTTGCTCTGGCGGAATGAGATAATTACTTCCTTGTGTCACTGTTATTACACCTCGGCGACTGGCAAGGTGCTAAAGTGTCATTTCCATTGTCATTTAAAAAAAAAAAATTCCGACTAACTTATTATTTTAATTATTTATAAACCTGCAGTAGAGATGCAGTAATTTCAGACGCAATTTGTTAGCAAAGAACCTACAGGGACTGCGTTCTTTAGTTAAATGTTATTGCAGCAGTAAATGCAGTGCATTTTTTCACTGCTTACTTGGGGATGGAGTAGGTGGAAATCACAGCAAGACTGGATAGGTGGCCTGATGGCTCAAACGATCCAAGTGCTCGGCTCCTGACCAAGACGCATGTGTAAGTTCCAGAGCTGCCTGTTACCTAAATATACTTCCCTGAATTGGGTGACGTGTTGTTTCACAGCCAAACCAACACCCAGTGTGCTGTGAAGTACCAAAGTCATCCATCCTAGGGTTGGGTGTGCTTACGGAAGCTGCTCAACTTGACCCACTTGTCGGGCATTAATTCAAACCCTTGATGGTCGTTGTTAAGAAGCCCACAGACTAGGATAGACATAGAAGATAGGAGCAGGAGTAGGCCATTCGGCCCCTCGAGCCTGCTCCGCCATTCAATGAGATCATGGCTGATCATCCAAATTCAGCACCCTGTCCCTGCCTTTTCCCCATATCCCTTGATCCCTTTAGCCTTAAGAAATATATCCAACTCCTTCTTGAACATATTTAATGAATTGGCCTCCACTGCCTTCTGTGGTAGAGAATTCCACAGGTTCACCACTCTCTGGGTGAAGAAATTCCTCCTCATCTCTGTCCTAAATGGCTTACCCCTTATCCTTAGACTGTGACCCCTGGTTCTGGACTCCCCCACCATCGGGAACATCCTTCCTGCATTTAGTCTGTCTAGTCCTGTTAGAATTTTATAAGTTTCAATGAGATCCCCTCTCATTCTTCTAAACTCCAACGAGTATAAGCCCTATCGACACAATCTCTCCTCATACGTCATTCCTGCCATCCCAGGTATCAGTCTGGTGAATCTTCGCTGCACTCCCTCCATGGCAAGAACATCCTTCCTCAGATAACCCCTTGGCTAAATGAACTATGCAATGCAAATACTGGAGTACTCCCTGCTTAGGGTACTGCAAACAAATCTGGCCAGTCTATTATGAGAAAGTGTCTCCTCAAATGCTGCTTCACTCTCCTTTCTTCCATTCGGTGTTGGTGCTCCTCCTCCATTACAATTGTATACAATTACCTGTATTCAGCACCTCTTATTGTGTGTGTGTGTGTGTGGGGGGGGGGGGGGGGTGGTAATGTGGGGAAAGGGGGGGGGAATTTCTAGAGGTGTCAGAGATCCTCAGGATATCAGAGGCAAGTCCGGCTCAATCCAGGTGCAAAGCAAAAATGCACACTTTAGAAACTCTTCTGTAAATCTAACAATCTCCGTTGAAAGTGGTGCTGGAATCCCTCAGGAGTTCCCTTGGCCTCCTCATGGAGTGCTCTGGTTGTGTCAGGTTACTGCTGTTTCTGGGAGTTTCCAATTTCCCCTGTATGGGGCGGAACCTCCGGCCACCTTTTTTTTTTATTTACTCATTCATGGGATGTGGGCCTCGCTGGCAAAGCTGGCATTTATTGCCCATCCCTAATTGCCCTTGAGAAGGTGGTGGTGAACCGCCTTGAACCGTTGCAGTCTGTGTGGTGAAGGTACTCCCACAGTATTGTTAGGAAGGGAGTTCCAGGATTTTGACCGACCTTTTACAAGACAAATGATGCCAAGGGAGAGGAGCCAGACGCGGGGACTCCCCATGTCGGAGTGGCTGCTCACTGAACTCGGTCGGGACCTGGTGAAGCTGTGGAGTATGGCACGCCCAGTGAGGGGAGGTGTACCATCCTCTCTACATGGGCCAGGTGGGCACCGTTGGCGAGCACCAGGGAAGCAGCTGAAGATACCTCAACTGATCTTCTTTAAATAATTTTAAAATTCACATCCTTGTTTTCAAATCCCTCCATGGCCTCGCCCCTCCCTATCTCTGTAACCTCCTCCAGCCTCACAACCCCCTGAGATCTCTGCACTCCTCCAATTCTGGTCTCTTGCGCATTCCGATTTTAATCGCTCTCCACCATTGGCGGCCGTGCCTTCAGCTGTCTAGGCCCTGAGCTCTTAAATTCCCTCCCTAAACCTCTCTGCCTCTCTACCTCTTTCTCCTCCTTTAAGATGCTCCTTAAAACCTACCTCTTTGACCACCTGTCCTCATATTTCTTTGAGGTTCGGTGTCAAATTTTGTCTGATAACACTCCTGTGAAGCGCATTGGGGCATTTTTACTACTTTAAAGGCGCTATATAAAAGCAAGTTGTTGTTGTTGTTGTAGATCAGGCCCTCTTACTCATTTAGCTGAAACAGTCTATTTTTACTTTTAGCACTAGAAAAAAAATTGCAGTAGCAAGACATCTGATGAGAATTGACAGCATCTGGCTCGCCATCAACTGAACTAGATTGTATAGATTGTATCATCTGAATGGCAGTCACATTGACAGCAGCAGTGGAGACAATAATGACTGAATCTGTTCCATCCTCCTGGTTGAAAGGGTTGCATACGAAAGAGCAGTTAGAGGATGTTTGGGAAAGGTGGAGATAAAACGTGAATCGATGAAATACTCCTTGTCGAGCTTTGAAACATCCCCCAGTGTGTGTTACTAGGGGTATAATCAGTTTCGTAAGACAGTTATGCTGTTTTTCATTTACCTCAACTTACGGTTTTGTTCTCTAAGTCTGAAACAATAAGGTCTGGTAACCTCAATCACATTCCCAACGGGCACCGTTCCACAGAACATAACTGCTTAGATCTTAACAAGTATCTTTTTGGACAAACTGCCAGGACAGCTGGTTTGAGAAGTATATCTGTCAAGCTTCCGTACCAGAGCATGAACCTCTGGGCTTAAGATATTTTGGCCCCCGTTCATAAAACATTTTGTGGATCTGTCAACATGCGCCCTTGGAGAAAACTTTTTCAGCAACTGAATTGAAAAAGTAGCTTTCCGAACCTCTATGTTTGTGGCATTGCTGAAAGATCGTACTGTTATTGAGAAGCCAGTGATATTAATTATTTAAAATAACGAGAGGATCGCGCAACTTTGCTGAATGCTAATATTACACAAATAGGGGTGTGCGTACACAAAAAAAACTATCAGATGCATTTCAGCCTCAGTAAATTCTTCTCTATAACGGTGTTTATATGCATTATAATTTAACATTTGTGTGTGCTTTACATGAACCTTGCTTTCGAAGTGGTGTTGCATTTTCTGTTGTCCTGCATATGCGCTGAGTCCATTGTTTGCTGGCTTGATGCATTATTTATAGATATTTACTCCTAATGTACATTGCTGGTGTTCTCTTTCTATGTGGGGAAATAGTTGTGGAGGGCCCGTCGATAGTTATTTTGCAAGTTATTGCCTTATTTCCCATACTGTGTGGAAACGTTAAACAGATTAAAAACAAATGCTGCCTGTTAACCCTAGACTCTGCTGACCTGCAATCGTACTTTGCAGAGAATTGAATTACAGCAATTGCATGCTCTTTGTAAAGACATGTAAAGGACATTATGCCCACGGTGCCATGCCGGTGTATGTGATATGCATCTTTGGGCTGCCTTTCCTTAACAACCTCGCATTCAGCAGAATGAGATCTGACTGGGACAACTCAAGGAGAAGGTCTTTTTGCAGCATTAATCTCAACTGTATGGATCGAATTTTCATGCTTCAGGCACTTTGTGCAAAAACCAGCGCTGATGTTGTACACAAGTCTCCTAAAGTAGCAAACACAGTGGCCCAGAATTTGCTGTCAAAAATAATGGTGAGGCGAATGGCGCTCACCTTTATTTAGGCGCAAATTGTACAGCAACTTCAGGGGAGGAAAGATACGCGGTTAAAGGCGGAATCCAAAAGTTGCTGTACGCGTTGTGCCGCTCTGCCGTTAGCTTCGCGAAAAAGGCATCTTGCTGCCTGCCTCACCACTGAAATGCATTGAACGCCGCGAGGTTGCTGTATTTGCGTGGTAGATACGAACTGAACTCACCACAGGCAGTTAAGTCAAATCTATTTCAGTCTAAGTACCCTTATAATGACATGATAAGTGTTAATTACTGCCAGTCAACTGCTCTGGCACTGAAAATTAACTATTAGAAGCGTGGAGTCTCATTCCTTCAGGTTTTAATTGTTGTTGGAGATTTTACAAACATCAAATTTTAAATAATTATTTTAAAACTTTTCCTTTTTGAACTCGCTTTTAATCCAATCTTTCTTTCCCAGATGCCCGGTTTCCCTCGCTGTGCTGTTATCAGCTCGCACTTTCAGCAACTTGCCATACAAACAATTTAAAAACCTAAACGTGCAAGTCGAACGGCAGACACCGTCAGATGCCCTGCCATGGCAAATTATGGCCCAATGTCAATACCAGTTAGTAAAAACGTACGTGCCCCAAATTCCAGGAGTACCCACTCTGACAGTGGATGTGTGGTGGAACGGAAATCCTGACTAGTGACAGATCTGGTGCAGCCACCTCTCCCAAATCGTGGGGATAGGATCATTATGCAAGGCAGACAGTCCACATTTTTAGAAGTTCACTGAATTGTTTCACCTAAATTGTACAAAAATAAACTGAAGAAAACCCAGAGCAGGAATTCTCTACCCCAGAGGGCTGTGGATGCTTAGTCGTTGAGTATATTCAAGACTGAGATGGATAGATTTTTGGGCACTCAGGGAATCAGGGCATATAGGGATAGGGCAGAAGTGGAGTTGATGTAGAAGATCAGCCATGATTTTATTCTACTGTGGATGTCTCACCCTGCTCCCCACCCTCTCCTATCTATCATTAAAAAAATCAAGCAGAGCTGTTAATACCCCTTCTCCGACAATATTGACCCAGCTCCCTTTTGATGATTTCAATTTACCCTAAACTAAATAACTAAATGAGGAATGGGTTCACAAGAGAATCATTCAATTGTACAATAGCAAAATACTGCGGATGCTGGAAATCTGAAATAACAACAAAAAATGCTGGTAACATTCAGCAGGTCAGGCAGCATCCGTGGAGAGAGAAACAGAGTTAACATTTCAGGTCTGTGACCCTTCGTCAGAGCTGGTAAAGGTTAGAGATGTAACAGATATTAAGCAGGTGCTGAGGCAGGGAAAGGGGGGAGGGGAGGTAAGAACAAAAGGGACGGTCTTTGATAGGGTGGAAGGCAGGAGTGGTTAAATGTTGTAAATGGGGATGGCAGAATCATCACCAGCTGCCGCCTGAAAAAATAGGCCATGATGCGGAGATGCCGGTGTTGGACTGAGGTGGACAAAAGTGAGAAGTCGCACAACACCAGGTTATAGTCCAACAGTTTTATTTGAAATCACAAGCTTTCGGAGCTGCTGAAGTATTCCTTCACTTCACCTGATGAAGGAGCAGCAGCTCCGAAAGCTTGTGATTTCAAATAAAACTGTTGGACTATAACCTGGTGTTGTGCAGCTTCTCACTTTTGAAAAAATAGGGGCAGAGGTTATGGTCTGAAATTGTTGAACTCCATGTTGAGTCCAGAAGGCTGTAAAGTACCTAATCGAAAGATGAGGTGCTGTTCCTCGAGCTTAACTTGAGCTTCGTTGGAACAGTGTAAGAGGCCGAGGACAGAGAGGTCAGAGTGGGAGTGGAGCGAAGAATTAAAGTGACAGGCGACCGGAAGCTGGGGATCACCGTTACGGACTGAACGGAGGTGTTCCGCAAAGTGGTCACCCAATCTTCGTTTGGTCTCCCCAATGAGGAGGAGACCTCATCGTGAGCAGCGAATACAGTATACTAAATTGCAGGAAGTACAAGTAAATCGCTGTTTCACCTGGAAGGAGTGCTTGGGGCCCTGGACAGTGGGTATCAGTTAATTGTGTTGCTCTAACTTTACAAAGAAAATCAACAAAGAGAGTCTCTGACTGAGTGTGTAGCACTCAGAATGCTAATTCTCAAGAAGCTTTTATTGAGTTGCGTCTCTTTCATGTGTCCTTTATTCTTAAAATATATGAAGCCCAAACAGCTATGACATTTTCTTTGATTACACAATAATGAAATTGCAGTGCGAATTGTAGTAGTAACTTAATTTTGTCATAACAATACTAGCCCTGAGGTGGTAATCACTAACCTAAGCAAAGCCATAGAGGGTAATGAGAATCTCAGAGCCTGTAATGATTACAACAGCCAAACAAAATGATATTTTTCCTATTCTTCTATTGATATATGTGCCCGGTTTAAAAATTCCTTCAGATGGCTGTGATATTTTCTGTGATTTAATTGACTCGCCTACAATGATGGTTCAGAATCTCCCAATATTTCCGATGTTGCATCACTAAAAAGCACAATATTTTTTTATTAATGTGTTTGCATTTAAAAGAAAGAAAGACTTGCATTTATATAGCACCTTTCATGACTACCGGCCGTCCCAAAGCTCTTTACTGCCAATGAAATACTTGTTGAAGTGTAGTCACTCTTGTAATCTAAATTGTCAGACTGCTTGTCCGACATCGAGCAGAAATTTTCTCCAATTAAATATTGGGAAGTCCGAAGCCATTGTTTTCGGTCCCTGCCACAAATTCCATTCCCTAGCCATTGACTCCATCCCTCTCCCTAACATCTGTCTGAGGCTGAACCACACTGTTCGCAACCTTGGTGTCATATTTGACCCTGAAATGAGCTTCCGACCACATATCCGCGGCATAACTAAGACTGCCTATTTCCACCTCCGTAACATCGCCCGTCTCCGCCCTTGCCTCAGTTCATCCACTGCTGAAACCCTCATCCATGCCTTTGTTACCTCTAGACTTGACTATTCCAACGCACTCCTGGCTGGCTTCCCACATTCTACCTCAGGAAAACTTGAGGTCATTCAAAACTCGGCTGCCCGGTTAAGCAATGCCTTGATTTCAAAATTCCCATTCTTGTTTTCAAACCCCTCCATGGCCTCAACCCTCCCTATCTCTGTAATCTCCTCCAGCCCACAACCCCCTGAGATATCTGCATTCCCCTAATTCTGCTCTCTTGAGCATCCCTGATTATAATCGCTCAACCATTGGTGATCATGCCTTCTGTTGCCTAGGCCCTAAGCTCTGGAATTCCCTGCCTAAAACCTCTCTGCCTCACTACCGCTCTTTCCTCCTTTAAGATGCTCCTTAAAACCTACTTCTTTGACCAAGCTTTTGGTCACCTGCCCTAATTTCTCCTTATGTGGCTCGGTGTCAAATTTTTTGTCTTTTAATACTCCTGTGAAGCGCCGTGGGACATTTTACTATGTTAAAGGCGCTATATAAATACAAGTTGTTTTTTGTTGTTGTTAACAGCCAATTTGCGCACAGCAAGCTCCCACAAACAGCAATGTGATAATGACCAGATAATCTGTCTTTTAGTGATGTTGGTTGAGGGATCAATATTGGCCAGGGCACTGGGGATAACTCCCCTTCTCTTCTTCAAAATAGCACCATGCGATCTTGTACACCCACCTGAGAGAGCAGACGGGGCCTCAGTTTAATGTCTCATCCGAAAGACAACACTTCCGACAGTGCAGCACTCCCTCAGCACTGCACTGGAGTATCAGCCTAGATTTTTGTGCTCAAGTCTCTGGAGTGGGACTTGAACCTGCAACCTTTTGATTCAGAGGCATGAGTGCTACCAACTGTACCACGGCTGATACAAACTAAATAAACAATTGATTTATTTAAACAAACCAAGCCTTGTTGTGTAAATCTGTTATTATTTCATGAAGTTAGTGCTGGGGGCGTTTGACAGGAGATGCCAGTGCTGGGAGGGAGAAGCAAGGCCAGGACTGGGGGAAGGTCCAAGGAGTCCTTGCTGGTGCCAGGGAAGCTCTCCTGCTCCTCCTGGCTGACAGGGAATCCTCAGAAAAGTTAAAGGGGGAAAAATTTGGTTGCCTAAGAGGGCGCTAACGGGGCGCAAAGCAACTAGCGCCCGGGCGCGGCGCCACCAAAGCCTCCCGCGAATATCAGCGGGAGGTTAGCGGCGGCTGTAACCGTTAGCGCTCTGCGGCGCTGCGCCACCGGCAATGATGTCATCGCCGTGCGCAGCGCCCCGCTCGCGCCCCGGCCGTGATCTTCGGTAGCGCCCCCCTGACTTACCGTCGGACATAGGTCAGGGGGGCCTACTTGCGGCTGGGGCGTCGCTATTTAAAGGCGAGGTGCCGGGCGACCATTTATGTTGCTGGCCGCCTGCCAGCACCTGCCTCCGTTGCTGTCCCTGGCCTCCTGAGCACTCTCTCCCCCCCCCGCCCCCAGTGGCGTGCCGGATGCGCTCCATGAGCCTGGTACTTCTCTTGAGTGCCAGGCTCTTTTGCCAGGTTTTGCGTAAGGTCCCTCCCTTTAAGAAGGTGTGGAAGGCCTGCAATACTGCAGCGCAATGTGCCCTCGCAGCGCGTGGTGCTGCGGCACGTAGCGGCGCGATATTCCCTTGCAGCACCCCAAGAGGGAGGCGGGGCGCTTCCAGTAGCGCCCGGCTTCCCTCTTGGAGTGCTACCACTCAATTTTGGTCGCGGGAGTGCTAATTTTTTCGGAGCGCTAAAAGTGGTGTGACTTAATTTTTCCCCCAAAGAGACTTAACTCTGCCTCTCCTGGCCACTCAGCTGTCTGTCGCCAAGTCTGCCTGTCGGGTTTAGGTCCCTGAGGGCCGACCAAATATTTGAGTTAAAATGGTGACGCAGAACCGATGACATCATCAGGCCGTACCTGTTGAATGTAAAGTAGGCCCTTGCCTGCGGGCGGACCTCCCCTGCCTGGTTGGAGGTGATTTAAGGTGGTGGGGTCGGGAATGCAGCGCAAACCAACTCTGGCATTTTAACTTTTGCACGGAGCGTGCTGGGTTAAAATCTGCCCTTGTGTGCAGAATCATTCGGGGCAAGGTGTGGGAATGTTTTGGACAAATGAGTTGCAGACTGTTTCCACAAAGGGAACCATTGTAGTTGTTGATGAGAGACAAATATTTGTATATGATAGTCTCTGGTGTTTGTGGAATAGAGGACAGGTCTGGTCCAGCTTGATAAGATTTCTTCAGTGCAACCTTTTCCCCAAGTGGAGCCTTGGCTTGGAATGCCTCACTGAACATCCCTATCCTCAATGATGGTGGAGCCCAGCACGTGAGTGCAAAAGACAAGGCTGAAGCCTTTGCAACCATCTTCAGCCAGAAGTGCCGAGTGGATGATCCATATCAGCCTATTCCCGAGGTCCCCACCATCACAGAAGCCAGTCTTCAGCCAATTCGATTCACGCCACGTGATATCAAGAAACGACTGAGCGCAAAGGCTATGGGCCCCGACAACATCCCGGCTAAGCGCTGATGAATTGTGCTCCAGAACTAGCCGCGCCTCTAGCCAAGCTGTTCCAGTGCAGCTACAACACTGGCATCTACCTGACAATGTGGAAAACTGCCCAGGTATATACCATCCACAAAAAACAGGACAAATCTAATCTGGCCAATTACCGTCCCATCAGCCTACTCTCAATCATCAGCAAAATGATGGAAGGTGTTGTCGACAGTGCTATCAAGCAGTACTTACACACCAATAACCTGCTCACTGATGCTCAGTTTGGGTTCCGCCAGGACCACTCAGCTCCTGACCTCATCGCAGCCTTGGTCCAACATGGAAAAAAGAGCTGAAATCAGAGGTTAAGTGAGAGTGACTGCCCTTGACATCAAGGCAGCATTTGACAGAGTGTGGCATCAAGGAGCCCTAATAAAATTGAAGTCAATGGGAATCAGTGGAAAAACTCTCCACTGGCTGGAGTCATACCTAGCACAAAGGAAGATGATTGTGGTTGTTGGAGGCCAATCATCTCAGCCCCAGCACATCGCTGCAGGAGTTCCTCAGGGCAGTGTTGTAGGCTGAACCATCTTCAGCTGCTGAATCAATAACTTTCCCTCCAACATTTTGTCAGAAGTGGGGATGTTCGCTGATGACTGCACAGTGTTCAGTTCCATTTGCAACTCCTCAGACAATGAAGCAGTCCATGTCTGTATGCAGCAAGACCTGGACAACATTCAGGTTTCGGCTGATAATGGGGAAGGTAACATTCGCGCCACACAAGTGCCAGGCAATGACTATCTCCAACAGGAGAGCATCTAACCAGCTCCCCTTGACATTCAACGGCATTACCATCGCCAAATCCCCCAACATCAACATCTTGGGGATCACCATTGACCAGAAACATAACTGGATCAGCCACATAAATACTGTGGCTACAAGAGCAGGTCAGAGGCTGGGTATTCTCCAGTGAGTGTCTCACCTCCTGACTCCCCAAAGCCTTTCCACCATCTGCAAGGCACAAGTCGGGAGTGTAATGGCATACTCGCCACTTGCCTGGATGAGTGCAGCTCCAACAACACTCAAGAAGCTCCAGGACAAAGCAGCCCACTTGATTGGCACCCCATACACCACCTTAAACATTCACTCCCTCCACCACCGGCGTACCGTGGCTGCAGTGTGTACCATCTACAAGATGCACTGCAGCAGTCGCCAAGGCTTCTTCGGCAGCACCTCCCAAACCCGCGAACTCTACCACCTAGAAGGACAAATGCAGCAGGTGCATGGGAACACCACCACCTCCAAGTTCCCCATCAAATCACACACCATCCTGACTTGGAAATATATTGCCGTTCCTTCATAGTCGCTGGGTCAAAATCCTGGAAATCCCTCCCTAACAGCACTGTGGAAGTACCTTCACACACAGTCTGCAGCGGTTCAAGAAGGCGGCTCACCACCACCTTCTCAAGGGAAATTAGGGATGGGTAATAAATGCTGGCCTTGCCAGTGACGCCCACATCCCAGGAACGGCTAAAAAAAATCCAGCCATTTTTCTTATAAGGTGGTCCAAAACCTCCGGAAATTGAGCAGTGAAACAATGGTAAATCTAGGCCTCAACATCAAACATTCTCAACTTCAGTGTTTATTATGAAGATACATACATTTGAATTATTGCAGCTTATAACTAACTTATAAATGTACCTTTAATTAAACAAAAATGCAGTGATTGTTTCCAAAGAGAATAAAAGAAGGCCGTGCATTCATATAACACCTTTAACTGAGCAAGATGTCCCAAGGTGTTTCACAGCTGGGAATCAGACCTGAGCAGGTATCGAGGGGAAGTGGCTGTAGGTGCTGTGGAAGAGGTAGGTTCTAAGGAAGATTTTGAAGGTAAGGTGAGGTAGCGAGATGAAGGGATTTTCAGAGTGTGAGGTTAAGACAGCTAAAGCCGAATGGTAGAGCCGGAGTGGGGCGGGGGAGGACACAGGAAGGTGCAGCAGAACAGCATTGGAAAAGTGGAGGGTGTAGACATGAACATGCGGCTTAAGAAGTTACACAGACAGGGAGGGGAGGGATTCGAAGACAAGGATTTTGACGTCAATGAGCTGGAAGACAGGAAGCGAATGGAGGTTGGCGAGAACAGAGGTGATCGGAAGGCGGAATTTTGTCCCGAGAGGGGGGGAATGGGTCTTGGGGGTAGGGCTGGGGGGGGGGGGGAAGGGAGGGCGGGGTAGGGTGCAGAGATTTTGGTGAGAACAAACAGGATGGCTTATTCTTTCCATTGCTCAGCTGCGGAAAACTCTGGCCCATCCACAAGGCTGCGGACCAAGAGCTGGAATTCGGGATTAGGCTGGACAGCTTTTTATCGGCCGGCAGACACGATGGGCCGAATGGCCTCCTTCTGTGCCGTAAATTTCTATGATTCAACGATTCTATGTCAAACGCATTTCTAGTCTGTTGGAAGAGGATACTGAGAAGTCAATTCAGATTGTCCAACTCATAAAATATGTGCTGGGAATTTATTATTTAATATACATTAGAAATAGAAAAAGCTTGAGAGCAGTTACTTATAATCCCCCCAAAAAATATTCAGCGTGGCTTTGATAAATGAACAGAAATCAAAACCATTTTCTCTCTGACTGCAAGTGCTCCAAAGTTACTACTGTAGTTGGGCGCGTTATTGAATGAATGCTTCTATCTTATTCGGATTACTAACATAAATTACACTCAAGTCACATTTAGCATGACCTCTACTATTTTTCAAACAGCAGCGAGTTAAAGTAATAGATTCTTAAAATTGTTCCATTTCAGCAAGTCTGCTACAATTAATAGCCTACGAAAGATTATTCAATGGAATCCAGATGAAATTTGTCAGTAAATTAGGTGTTGTGGTGAACCGCGCATGGTTTTCCCAACATTTAAATACATTGGGGGAAAAATTAGGTCGCGCCCTGTTTGGGGCGCAAATATCATCTGGAGGCAAAAATTAGCGCCTGGCGCTAATTATCGCCACTGACTGGAAACTTCACTTTTACCGCCCCGGGAGGTGAGTGGAGCGCTAAATCAGGCGCTGCACACCTGTCTTAAGGCGCAAAGGCCGAGCAGTGAGGCGCTAACTCAGCGCGCGAGCGCAGCGCAGGTGCTGCCAGTTAGCAAGGGAACACAGACACACTGGCGCCGGCCAGTTCTTAAAGCGGGGGGGCCAACTTGCTCCCCAGCCACACCCTGCTCATTGCAGCCTTGAATCTCGGCCTGGAGAGACCTGTGAATCCATTTTGCTGCCAAGGATGGAGAGGGTGAGAGAACGAGCTCAGCGCTTCACCGAGCGGGCCTTGGATGCTCTGGTTGGCGCGGTGGAGCGCAGAAGATGTATACTCTTCCCTGAGAGTGGCAGGAGGCCTTTGCCACGCGAGTACAGAAGAGTGTGGAGGGAGGTGGCTCAGAGCGTCTCCTCCAGGAGCACGGTGCCCAGGACCCATACTCAATGCCGCAAAAAGTTCAACGACCTCACTCAGGTCGTCAGGGTGAGTGGCTTTTTCTCAATACCTCTCCATCCCTCCATCTCAACCTCACTCTATGGCCAGAGGGTCTTAAAACCCCAATGCACAACACTCATCCAACACCTATGGCCCTTTCATGAAACACACACACACATTCCACACTTTGCATACAGTAAGGGCTATTCACCTATGGGAGGCACATCAGGCAAGACCATGGCTGCATACAGAAAGGGCTATTCACCTATGGGAGGCACATCAGGCAAGACCATGGTTGCATACAGTAAGGGCTATTCACCTATGGGAGGCACATCAGGCAAGACCATGGCTGTATATTTACTCAGATGCTGTCCTTTTTCTTGCAGGCCAAGCTGGCGCATAATAGGAGACAGCAGCAACGGACAGGTGGAGGGTGGCCTCAGCTGCAACCCCTCAGCGATCTTGAGGAGCGCGTCCACAGGATTGTGGCAAGCCGGGTGATCGGTCCCGTCGCCACTGGAGACGCCGACCCCGTTCTGGACAGCAATGGTAAGGTCATCACCTTTTTGTCCTCTGTCCTTCCACTTGTCCCTCACAACACCAACCTTTGACACTTTCAATCCAACTTGCTAACTCGCTGCACTTATTCCTCCCTTACTGCCACCCTGTCCTCACGCTAAAGCCACTCTTGTACCTCCCTGCTTTCAGATGGTGATTCACCAGCTGAGGAGACGGGCCCTGAAGCTGCCAGTGGGAGTGAAGCTGCAGCCGAGGAGGAAGAGGAAGCCGGAGCTTCAGTGCCACCCTCTCCCGAGGAAGCCCATGCACACACTGGGAACACGCCTTCCCTGGAGGGGAGCAGGGGGGAAGGGTCTGATGAGGGTGAAGCTCCAGGACCCAGCGGGCTGCAGCAACGCCATGGGGGTAGGGAAGAACGGGGGCCTTCTCCCCAGAGGGAGAGTATGCCAGCGACTCCTACTGCAATGGACGCAGAGGAGGAGCGGCTGATCGCAGAAATGAACACCCAGGCGGTGGGCATGCACACTGTGGTAACACAATACAGCTTCCTGTGACTTGAACTTTATTGCATCACTTCCTGTGATTAGTCCAGGATAAATACTGGACTGATCAGTTGGATCCTGGAGAGGCATAGAGTAAGACCTCTTTTGTATGTAGCACCTTTTTAGTTGATTAAAGCTTACTTTAAGTTCACCACGCGTAAGGCTCATTTTTACGACAATTTAATCAACTTTGGAAAACTTTGCACTCAAACTTTTTGGACGAACTCGGAACTAAGGATCCAGGGAATCACCCATCATGGAAAACATCCTTAAACCATCGCGTCTTGACTTGGACCCAAACACCCCAGCAGCCGGTAAGGTGTGGAAACACTGGTATCGCACGTTTGACAATTTTCTGGAATATTGCAAGCCTGATGATGACTCAAAGTTGCGGATACTCATCAACTGTGTCACCCCGAATGTATTTCAGTATGTGGAGGAATGGGGCAGTTACGAGGAGGCAATTCGGACGCTTAAGAGACTATATACTAAGACACCGAATGAGGTCTATGCCAGACATCTACTAGCTACAGCCCAACAAGGGCCGGAGGAATCCATTGATAAATTCCTCCAAGAGCTTCGCAGACTTAGTATGGACTGTAACTTTCAGGCGGCCTCAGCTGAGCTGTACCGTGAAGAAATGATCCGTGATGCTTTCATCTGCGGGCTTGCCTCCCCATTTATACGCCAGCGTCTACTGGAAAGTAAGACACTTGAGCTTCAGAGAGCTTATGACATGGCTTGCTCTCTAGATCTGGCAAAAAGAAATGCAGAACTTTATACAGTGCCCAGACCTCGGTCTACTGCCTTAACTACAGTCAGGCAATTTAAGAGGCCACAGGTGAACTCTATTAGGGAGGTCTTTATCCCTGACGATCAATCTGATGACTTCACTGATGAAGAGGATGATGACCCCACTGTGGCAGTCTCTTGGCAATCTAAGAAATGCTTCTTTTGTGGTGATGAGTTTCACCCTCGGAAATTCTGCCCTGCTCACAATGCGTTTTGCAGTCATTGCAACAAAAAGGGTCATTTTGCAAAGGTTTGCCTATCAAGAGCCTCTACGAGGGCTTATCAAGCTAAGTCCTACCGAACTGCCCCGGTAAGGGCCTATCAAGATGTTCCGGCTAACATCTATCGTGCTTCCTCTCGGGTTTCCTCTCGAAGAAACACACCTAGAGTTTCAGCCACTCTTTGTGCAATGACACCAATTACAGCTGCTTGTCCTCAGAACCTATTCCATGCAGCTACAAAAGCATCAATTAATGGACATACTTTAGATGCCTTAATTGACTCAGGTAACACTGATAGTTTCATTAGGGAACAGATTGTTGCAGAGTTAAAGCTACATGTTTTCCCATCGGACCAGGCAATTGCGATGGCTCAGTCATCACTTAATACCAGAATTTCTGGCTTTTGTATGGTTGAAATAACACTTAATGGTCACAGGTATCCCTCCACCCGGCTTTCGGTGCTCAAGGACTTATGTAGTGATCTTATCTTAGGGCTGGATTTTCAAAAGCAGCATAAGAAGCTCACCATTGAGTTCGGCGGATCCAAACCTGAACTCACTATTTCTAATATACGAACTCAATTACCGTTCTGTGCATTGTCAGCAGCTTCACTGGATGAACCCTCACTGTTTACCAGTATCCCTCCTCGATGCAAACCGATTATAACAAGGTCACGACGTTTCAGTCAGGAAGACCAGTCTTTTATTGCGGCTGAGATTTCTCGGCTTTTAGCAGAGGATATCATCGAGCCTTGTTCGTCGCCATGGCGCGCCCAGGTCATTATTGTTAAGAACCCTCTACAACCTCACAAGAAACGGCTGTGCATTGACTATTCACAGACCATCAATCAATATACGGACTTGGACGCATACCCATTGCCGCGCATCGATGATATGGTTAATAAACTGGCTGAGTACACGGTGTTCTCAACATATGATCTGAAAAGTGCCTATCATCAGGTACCCTTGAAGGTCTCAGACAAGCAGTATATGGCCTTTGAAGCCAATGGACGGCTGTATCAATTTCGTCGCCTCCCCTTTGGGGTCACCAATGGAGTGGCTGTCTTCCAGCGAGCAATGGATGACCTGGTCAAACAGGAAGACTTGAAGGATACGTTTCCTTATCTGGACAATATTACTGTCGCAGGTCGCAATCAGCGGGAACATGACGCCAATCTCCAACGAATTTGGGATGCACTCCAGCACCGTAATTTGACATTAAATGCGGCTAAATCCATTGAGTCACAACCAACCATCAATATCCTTGGTTATTGTGTGGGCAATGGCATCATTAAACCTGACCCTGAAAGGCTTCGCCCACTCCAAGAACTCCCGCCACCTAAGAATCCGGCCTCCTTGCGCCGGGCCCTCGGCCTGTTTGCATACTATGCTAAATGGATTCCTAACTTCTCGGACCGAATCCAACCTCTACTGAAGGCCAGCACATTCCCACCAGACACAGCGGCTGTTGCAGCCTTTAACCTCCTGAAAAAACAGTTGGAGAAAGCGGCTCTTCACTCCATCGATGAGAGTCTTCCTTTTGTTGTTGAGTGTGATGCATCGGAGGTGGCGATCTCGGCCACTCTGAATCAGGAAGGTCGTCCGGTGGCATTTTTGTCCAGGACTTTTCAAGGGGCTGAGCTGCATTATCCTCCAGTCGAGAAAGAAGCTACAGCCATCATAGAGGCAGTACGGAAGTGGAGTCATCTCCTAGCTCGCCAGCACTTTACCTTAATCACGGACCAGCGATCGGTCGCCTTCATGCTCGATAATCGAAAACGGTCCAAAATTAAAAATAATAAAATCCAGCTTTGGCGGCTGGAATTGGCCTCTTTTGGTTACACCATCCACTATCGACCTGGCAAGGAGAATGTGGCTCCGGATACCCTCACACGAGCATTCTGCTCCGCCATGGCACCCTCTACGCTCGTAGACATCCATGATGGGTTGTGTCATCCGGGCGTTACTCGCATGCTACACTTCGTGCGGTCCCGAAATCTCCCATTCTCTACCGGGGATGTAAAGAAGATGTGCTCGGACTGCAGAGTCTGTGCGGAATTGAAACCTCAGTTTTTCCGCCCCTCGGGTGGTATACTCATACATGCGACCCAGCCAATGCAACGGCTTAGCATCGATTTTAAGGGGCCGTTGCCCTCTTCAACTCGCAACACTTATCTGTTGACCATGGTCGATGAGTATTCCCGTTTTCCGTTTGCCTTTCCCTGCCCCAATATGCTGACGACCACGGTTATCAGCTGCCTTGAGCAGGTTTTTGCTTTCTGTGGCATGGCATCCTATGTTCATTCGGATCGGGGCCCTTCTTTTATGTCAGGAGAACTCAAGGCCTATCTCTCGGAACGGGGTATTGCTGCCAGCAGAACGACGCCTTATCATCCGGTCGGGAATGGGCAAGTCGAGCGTTTTAACGCTATCATCTGGAATGCGGTACGTCTGGCTTTGAGATCTCGGGGCCTACCCAACCAGCAATGGGAAGCAGTACTTCCAGACGCATTACACTCCACACGGTCCCTCCTTTCGACCGCCACAAATACGACGCCTCATGAACGGTTCTTCCGATTTCAGCGTCGCTCATCCTATGGGATATCTCTCCCGTCGTGGCTGACTACACCGGGACCAGTGCTACTCCGAAGATATGTCCGGGCGTCTAAGAATGACCCCCTGGTAGATGAAGTTGAGCTCACTGACGTCAACCCTACCTACGCCTATATTCGGTATCCTGACGGTCGGGAATCTACCGTGTCATTGCGGGATCTGGCTCCCTGCCCGCCGAAACATAGAGGGACACCAGGGGATGATATTGTACCAGGCACATCTCTGGGCTCGCCAGGTGCCTCTCATCACGATCTGGATCTGACGCCGGCTGGTACCTCACTCCAGCGTGCCGACCTGGGGCAGACTGACTATGAGCCCGTCGGGGCTCGCACGCGCAGCCACGATCCACCCCGTACCGTACGCTCAGAAACGGATCTGCCACAGCCCTGCCCGACACCCGATCGGGCACCAGTACACAGTCAGGATCGTCCTGACCCCTCACAGAGCGGGCTGGATCACTCGGACTCTGGTCCACGGCCCGCGGCGGGTAAACGGGCCCTCTACCTCTACGAGAACCCAAACGGGTGCGGCTCTCCCTCGTCCAGCGGCTACGAAATGGAGGGAGCATCCCGGCCTCCTAATCTTTTGGGGGGGGGAGAATGTGGTAACACAATACAGTTTCCTGTGACTCGAACTTTATTGCATCACTTCCTGTGATTAGTCCAGGATAAATACTGGACTGATCAGTTGGATCCTGGAGAGGCATAGAGTAAGACCTCTTTTGTATGTAGCACCTTTTTAGTTGATTAAAGCTTACTTTAAGTTCACCACGCGTAAGGCTCATTCTTACGACACACACTGAGCTCATGGGTGCAGTGGGAAGGGTGCCCGAATGCATTGAGTCACTGGCAAGGAGTGTGGAGCACTTCGCTGTAGCACAGGCGGATGCCACACTAACGCTTAGTGCTGCAATTCAGTCACTGACTGCCGTGATCCCATCTCTGACTGCTCTCATGCAGACTCAGATTGAGGCCACGCGAGCACTGACTGCTGCCAACCTCGATGGTTCGTTCACATGTCCCCGGGGCTCTCACCGCGCCACAGCAGGCCAGCAATCTGTGCTCCAGCAGATTGCTCCGGATGCTGAAGTGCTGCCCCGTGGGAGTGCCAGTGTGTCGGGCGAGCAGGGAGTTGCTGTCCTCTCTCACGATGACAGCATTCCTGCTGCCAACACTGTTACTTCTCCACTGCACTTGCCACCGCCTGTAGGACAGACTGCTGCCGCCCATGCAGAGTTGGTGCAGTCTGCAGCCGGGCCCTCCAGGCCCAGAACTGGTAGAGGCCGTCCTTCAGGGGCATCTGCAGTGTCAGGGTCTGACAATCAGCAGCCTTTCACCAGCCTTGCTGCAGCCACTGAGGTCCCATTACGGAGGAGCAGTAGGGTTAGAAGGGGGGAAGTGCACAAGGGAAGGAGATCACCCTCGAAGGGCAAAAAGTAGGAGGTGTGACAAAATGCTGGTCATTTTTTTATTAAAGGCCGAGGTTCGTGGTCCAACTTTTGTCTAGTGTTTTGGACATTATCTCCAGGTTGTGAGAACCAGTTATGTTAATGACAGTTTTTTTGTGTTTATTTCTATGAGTTTGTCATGAGGAAATGACACACACAGAGTTTGTAAAATAAATAAGTTTTTGTATTCAAAATATACATGTTTGGTGTTTGGAATCATTGGTGCCTTGGCCGGCTTAGGGGTTGCCTGCTGGGTTCATTGATGTTGTTAGCAATGGCAGAAGCCATTTCCACAGCAGGGGCCCTAGAAGCGGCTTGCTATCAGCCATTGACGTACGGCCCTTGCAGTTTCACCATTGTGGGCCGCCCTCCCGCCTTGGTGCTGCTGATGATCATCCTCCTCGTCCTCTTCCTCCTCTTCCTCCTCCTCCTCTGGTGGTGCTCCAAGGCCTGGTGGCATTGGCTGGGTCCTGACGATTGCCATGTTATGCAACATGCAGCACACAACTACGAAGTTGGATACTCGCTCAGGCGAGTACTGCAGGGCTCCTCCAGAATGGTCGAGACAGCGGAACCATTGCTTCAGCACGCCGATTGTGCGCTCAATGATGTTCCTGGTAGCTTGATGGCTCTCATTGTACCGCAGCTCAGCAGGGGTGTTGGGCGTACGGAGCGGTGTCATCAGCCAGGTGCTCAATGCATACCCCTTGTCCCCGAGAAGCCAACCAACTGGCTGATGCGGTGCCTCGAAAAGTTCTGCCACAGTAGTCTGGCGCAGGATAAAAGCATCATGGCAGCTGCCAGGATAGTGGGCATTGACAGCGAGTATCAGCTGTCTGTGGTCACAGACCAACTGAACATTCAAGGAATGGAACCCCTTTCTGTTCCGGAATTCCTCGGCATTCTCATGCGGAGCACGCAAAGCCACATGCGTGCAGTCAATGGCGCCCTGCACCAAGGGGAAGCCCGTTATCCTCGCAAAGCCCAGAGCGCGGTCACGCTGCTTGTCTGGGGTCATGGGGAAAGAGATGAACTCTCGTCTCCTTTTAAAGAGGGCATTTGTGACCTGCCGGATGCAGCAATGCACCGCGAACTGGGAGATATTGGCGAGGTCCCCAGCAGCAGCTTGAAATGAGCCAGTAGCGTAGAAGTTGAGAGCCACTGTGACCTTCACTGCCACCGACAGAGACGTCCTGGACCTCAGTTGAGGCTGCAGATCTGGCTGCAGCAGGTGGCAGAGCTCAGTGACCACCTCCTTGCTGAATCGCAGCCTTCGCAAACACAGCTCCTCAGACATATGAATGTAGGAGAGCTGTTCACGATATACCCTGGGAGGGTAAGCTCTCCTGTACATACGCCTGTTGGCCCTCCTCCGTCTGGCCATCATTGCCACTCTCTCTCTGCGTCTCTGTCTCCTCCGATTCAGCTGGAGCAGGACGACGCCCCCAATCAGTGCAGCCCTCATATTCTCTTTGCAAGCAAAGTAATGAAGGACAGCAACTAAAGTACCAGCGAAGTTAGGATCAGTAGGCAAAACTACCTCACAAAGCGTTGAGTCAATGCAGAAGTCTCTCTTTCTCTCTCTCCGAATCTCTCTCTCTCTCTCAGAACGAGTGGTGCAAAAATGTCAACCACAGAAAAAGACAGGAAGAGGCCCCCTTTAAATAGCGCCCCCCCCAGCCCCACAGCGATTGATAGCGTTCCAATCTTCCGGTCGTTGGATGCGCCAGGCGGTAAGGCAGGGGGCGCCACTCAATTTCCACTCCAGGGCGCCACAAGGGCGTTGCACCATGGAATGACGTCACAATCTGCGCGCGCAGGTGGTCGCGGCGATAAAGTTTAGCGCCGCCGCACAATGTCTAGTTAAGTTCCCGAGCGGCGCAAACATCGCTGCGCCCGGGCGCTAGCGACTTTGCGCCCCATTAGCGCCCTCTTAAGGCGCTAACGGGAGGCGCAACCAACTGAATTTTTCCCCCATTGTTCAGTGTTTTTTTAGACATCATTTATACAGATTGACTGAAAACTGGTAGGTTAAATATAACAATCATGTAAATTTAAAACGATCCAAGGTGCGTGGCAAGCTAAGATTCCAATCCCCCATATATTTGCAGAACGGTGCAAAGGAAATAAATATCTTTATTATTTTCAGCTTATAGGACTAAATAATTGATATATTGAATAGAGATTGCAAACACCAATAAAAATAAATACAGGAAACTCTTTGGTATCCGGCACCGACGGGACCGGCGTGGTGCCAGTTGATCGAAAGTTCCGGATAACAGAGAGTTATATCTACCGAGGCTATTTTTAACAAAGAAAAATAAAAAAATCAAGAAATGTGCAGTATACAGTGTTTGGGTACTCACCTACAGAATGTTGTGTTAAATGGATGGTGGAAGATGCTTGATTAAGTACAGTACTGCCAGTTGAGAGTAATCCATAACTCTTTAATTACTTAACAGTAAGTGAGACTCTCGGCAGCGCGGGAGAATCAACTCCTGCTACTGCAGTGTTTCGGACTTCCGACAGCGCCAGGAGGCTGAGTAGTGGCACTTTTGAAAACTACCCCTACTGACTAAATCGGCGTTCGCGGACTCGGGATCGGCAACATTGCCGGTTATTTGAGAGGAGTTTTCGGAGTACTCGGCGTTCGCGGAGACTCGAACTGCGACTCGGCAACATTGCCGGTTATTTGAGAGGAGTTTTCGGAGGATGATTTTTGCCGGTTAAGCGAGAATTCCGGATATTTGGGTGCCGGATAAACAAGAGTTTCCTGTATATGTATATGTGTATGTTTGTAATATTTGAATGAATTTCCTCCATTTTGAAGTTTAAGCAATTTTCAGTAATCTTATTTTCTTGTTCAATGTTGTCTAATCAGTGTTTAGTATTTCTCAATCCTAAAACAGGACGCAGTTGTGCCCAACTGACTTGGCAGAGTGCAGGAATAGGAAGATAATTGCCCGTATTTTCCGATGCCAACGGGTGTGTACGGGCTGTGTACACACCCATAGGGACATCGGAAATGCCGGTTTCAGGCATGCGAGGTGCATGCGCTGAAAACCGGCATTTCTGATCTGTCAAGAATGCTCTTGATAGATCGGACGCCTGCCCTGGAGAAGGGCCTCTGTGGGCGGAGAGTTCCGCTTTCTGCAGAACCTCCGCCTGCTGAAAACCCTTAAAAATCTTACGCCTGGTAAAAGCAGACGTAAGGCCTGCTTTTCCTAGCATAAGAGTTGAAAAAGTAAATTTTTTTTCACTCATTTTATAATTTAAAAATACTTTTAAAAAAAGGTAAGTTTATTTTTAGCCCCGTAAAAAACTTTAATTATCTTTTTCAAAAAATAAAATTTTTGTTTAAAATATTTAATTTAATTTAATTTTTACTCATTTTAAAAACATGATGGTTTTTAAAAAATGTATTTAATGTTTTAGTGTCTTTTTGGGGTGATCTCCATTCATATATTTGACTGGTCTATCTGTCAAAAGTATGAAGGGAGATTCCCTTCTCCTATTGGCTGGCCTGGCCCACGTGATCCCAGGGATGCTTGCGAAGCGCCTGCGCCCCTGGGATACGTGGGTCCTGCGCATTTCGACTGTGGAGAGGCCCAGGAGCAGAAGTGTCCAGACTTCGGGAGCAGTCTGGTAAGTTCGTAGATTTTTTTTCCGAAATGAGACATCTGCACGCAGGAAGCCTCCTATCGGAAATTATGGGCCAATGCCAAAAATTTGACCCATCTGTAAAATATTGAAATGTACAGTTTAGTAGATTAGCAGGAGTGCCAAATCTGTCAGTGAAATTCACCCGAAATCGGCCAAACCAGCGCAAAAGATCACGGAATTTCAAGCACAAGTTACGCCCAGCACAAATCAAGTTTCCGTGACCTTTTGCACTGGTTTAAAAAATGTCGTGCTGGAAGCCGGCCCCCGCCCACAAAGCTGGCCACGCCCCCAGATCAAATTAATCACCACGGCGAGGTTCCGCTAATTGCACCTGTTTGCGGGCCTTCGAAGAGGCTCTTCAAATTAAGCTGGCTATTTTAGGCGCAAAGGCACTAATCGGCACCTTTTAAAAGCTTTTAAAAATTTAAAACATATTTAATTTACTAAGAAACTGACTACCGTACACCAATCTAACGAGTAATTGGTTCTCTGTAGTTTTTTTGTAAAGTCATTTTCATATATTTAAAATCAGGTTATTCAGAGGTGGAGGACAGGACACTTTTATTTTCTGTGATAAAACTATTTTCAGCTGTAGTAATAAAACTGCACCATGTTGCCACTCTTAAATACATCAATGAATATTTTTTAACGTAAAAAATCCAATTATATTCTATAATGCTGACTGATTGCCCTGGTTCATGGAAAGTTTACGTTTTTGATTATGCAATTGCATTTTAGCGGAAACTTCAACTGTAACTTGACCAGCACAATTTGCGCCCAATTTTCCGATTGCGCCCAAAGCGGAAACTCTACCCTGTTTATTGCCTATTGCTATTTTCAGAGAACGTAAGTACAATGCGTGATAGTGGATTTCTTTACCAATAAGGTTGTTAGAGAAAGACCTTATATTTTTTTTTTATTCACTTATGGGATGTGGGCGTCACTGGCAAGGCCAGCATTTATTGCCCATCCCTAATTGCCCTTGAGAAGGTGGTGGTGAGCCGCCTTCTTGAACTGCTGCAGTCTGTGTGGTGAAGGTACTCCCACAGTGCTTTTAGGGAGGGAGTTCCAGGATTTTGACCCAGCGACGATGAAGGATCGGCGATATAATTCTAAGTCAGGATGGTGCGTGACTTGGAGGGGAACTTGGAGGTGGTGGAATAATTTTGAAGAGCAGTCACTGCTATGCAGGCATATGTAGAAGACAATTTCTGCAGAGTGGTCCCACAAACAGCAAATAACCAATGTATGTCGTGTTAATTGAGCGATAAATGTTGGCCTGGATTCCCTGCGCCTCTTCAACTATTGCTACAGGATCTTTTTATATCCAGCTGACCAGAGAGACAAGAGTTTCAGTTCACTATCTCGTCTGAAAGATGACAGTATAGCCCTGCCTCAGGACTGTACTGAAATGTCACCCTATGTTATGTGCTCAAAGCTCAGGAGGGGGCTTAAACCCACAATGTGCTGATTCCGAAGTGACAGCACTACCAACTGAGCCAAGCTGATGCTCGATTTTAGGAGCTCTATGCAATCGGAAAGAAGAGAAACCAAATATTTCCAATTATGCTGCAATAAGGACTAAATTTGGCAATAGCTAACATAACTGGTGACCAATGTTCCCTCTGATTATTTGGGGGGGGCCGGCAGCGCCTTTAACGTGCTGCGCTGCCCATTCAAAATTTTGCGCGTGTGCGGTTTTTCCTTTTAAAAGCCGGTGAGCCGGCTACGTGGGACTTCCAGAGCGTTGCACGGCCACACAACTTAAAGGGAACATTGCTGGTAACCAATAAAAAATATTAATATCTTCTCCTGTCTGGTATGTGCCAGGTTCTGACTAGCTAATTGACCATAGTTAATTCAATTATTTGTCCTGTAAATGTTTGTTAAGATGAAGGCCAAATCGCCATTTGGTCACATAAATGTTTTTAATTAAACAATGAACGAGAATTTTGGCACTCGACTTGATCTCAATTGTGCTAAAATAGTCCGTGGCGTGCAACCCATGAAAAACTATTGGCCACTCATTCGTTGCTGGTCCTGTTTGACTTTGGATCGGTTTAGTTTCTTTTAATTATTATTACTTGTGCCAATCTTCTGGACGTCCGCAGTTCTATCAGTAGGGATTGGACAACGTACCTCCCTCAATTAACATCCCAAGCAAAAAAAAGGCCAACTGCTCATTTGTCTCGGCGGTGTTTGTGGGATCTTGCTGTGTACAAAAATGGCTGGCCTGTTTTTCTGCGTAACAACAGTAATTGCAATCAAAGTATTCAATGTAAATGAAGCGCTTAGAGTCATATCTGAGTGACATGACAAGACGCTATATAAATATAAAGGCTTTGTTTTTAACACTCGACTGTAAAAGGATTGAAAGCCGGGGTAATTTATGCAATTTATGCAATGGTTCTTCACTAATTAAAATGTTCCTGTAGGTTCGCCCATAATCTGATATAGATAAATGGAATTTGCAGTAAATCTTGTCAGACCTATAGCTATATTTCTGCCACTAGTAAACCCAAAAGGCAATTCAGGAGAAAATTTGTTACCCAGAGAGTGATTAAAATGTGGACAAAAAGAAAATACTGCAGATGCTGGAAATCTGAAATAAAAACAGAAAAATGCTGGAGAAACTCAGCAGGTCAGGCAGCATCTGTGAAGAGAGAAACAGTGTTAACGTTTCAGGTCAATGACCTTTCATCAGAACTGGAAAAAAGCAGGAAATGGAACAGATTTTTGAGCAAGTGTAGAGGCTGGGAAAGGGGGGAGGGGATGAAAGAACAAAAGGGAAGGCCTGTGATAGGATAGAAGGCAGGAGAGGTTAAGAGACATTAAGAGATATTCAAGGCAAAAGGAGATGGTAATGGGACAGGTTAAGAAACAAAGGATGGCTCGAGATGAAGTGTAAATTGCGCTGGCAGAATGAAAGACAGCTGCCATGTGGGGGAAAAGAAAAAAAGACAGACAAAGTGTGGATAATATATATATATATAATATATATATATATGATAAAATGTGGAACTTGCTACGACAAGGAGTAGTTGAGGCGAATAGCATAGATGCGTTTAAGGGAAAGCCAGGTAAGTACATGAGGGAGAAAGGAATTGGAAGATATGCTGATAGGGTGAGATGAAGTAGGGTGGGAGGAGGCTCGTGTGGAGAGTAAACACTGGGCCAAATGGCCTGCTTCTGTGCTGTAAATTCTGTCACTTGGCTGGCTTTATGAGAGCTGAACAACAATTTACTTTCTCATGAATAAACATACTGGACTTCAATCATGATCCCTTATTCTTATTTCATCAGCTATTATTAATAATGTCTGTAAAATATTCCAGAAGAATGCATTGATGATTCTGTTACAGATAACAGTAAGAGGATGGCTCGTATTTTCCGATGCCTACGGGTGTGTACACGCTGTGTACACACCCATAGGGACATCGGAAATGCCGGTTTCAGGCATGCACAGCGCGAAGCGCTGAAAACCGGGACTTCCAATCTGTCAAGAATACTCTTGACAGATCGGACGCCTGCCCTGGAGAAGGGCCTCTGCGAGTGGAGAGTTCCGCTTTCTGCAGAACCTCCACCTGCTGAAAACCCTTAGAAAGGGCAACACGGTGGCATAGTGGTTAGCCTCACAGCGCCAGGGACCCGGGTTCGAATCCGGCCTCGGGTGACTGTGTGGAGTTTGCACATTCTCCCCGTGTCTGCGTGGGTTTCCTCCGGGTGCTCCGGTTTCCTCCCACAGTCCAAAGATGTGCGAGTTAGGTTGATTTGGCTATGATAAATTGACCCTTAGTGTTAGGGGGATTAGGGGGATTAAATACGTGGGGTTACGGGGATAGGGTGGGATATGTGTCGGCAGGCTCGATGGGCCGAAATGGCCTCTATCTGCATTGTGGGATTCTGTGAAATCTTATGCCTGGTAAAAGTAGGCGTAAGGCCTGCTTTTACCAGCATAAAAGTTGAAAAAAGTAAAATAATATTTTTTTTTTCCACTCATTTATAATTTAAAAATACTTTTAAAAAAGGTAAGTTTATTTTTAGCCCCATAAAAAACTAATTTTTTTTTTAAAATTAAGTTTTTGTTTAAAATATTTAATTTAATGTAATTTTAACTCATTTTAAAAACGTGATAGTTTTTTTCAAATGTATTTAATGTTTTACTGTATTTTTGGGGTGATCTCCATTCATATATTTGACGGGTCTATCTGTCAAAAGTATGAAGGGAGATTCCCTTCTCCTATTGGCTGGCCTGGCTCACGTGATCCCAGGGATGCTTGCGAACCGCCTGCGCCTCTGGGATACGCGGGCCTCTGCGCATTTCGACTGTGGAGAGGCCCAGGAGCGAAAGTGTCCGGACCTCGGGAGCCCTCAGGTAAGTGCGTAGATTTTTTTCCGATAGGAGGCATCCGCACGCAGGAAGCCTCCGATCGGAAATTACAGGTCGATATCTTCCTGTATTGTTTCCAATGTCGCTAATTCACGTTCGAGCGAGAAGTTTGCAATCCACTCCCATAATTCTAATGGTTTATCAAACTTCTCAAAAAATTGAATGGCCTGTTTTTCTCCAGAGGCACAATTAAGTGGAAGTAAGAGAATGTTTTTATTGAGTATTAAAAGTAGTTTGAAACTTTATTAAGCAACACAAAAATAACCTGAGTAATCCGAATTTTGAAAGTTCTTGTCTAATGTTGAAAAACGCACCTTTTAATAGATGTGCCGCATTGTACGGTTAGCACAGACCCCTCTCTTATCTTGGTGGAATACTTGATTTTACAGTGCATACATTATAATAAATTACAATAATGTGTGCTTAGCCGAAACAAAGCAAAACTAATACAAACTAGCCACTGAATATAATTCAACTGTTTTTTTTGAAATTCTTAAGAAAAACATCAAATGTTTCATATTCCTCCTCATGTATATTTATGTTCTCATTTAAAGTTGTCGCTAAGTGTCCGCTGTGGCTCAGTCTCACCTCTGAGTCAGGAGGTTGTGGGTTCAAGTCCCACTCCAGAGACTTGAGCACAAAAATCTAGGCTCACACTCCCAGTGCAGTACTGAGGGAGTGCTGCACTGTCGGAGGTGCCGTCTTTTGGATGAGACGTTAAACCGAGGCCCCATCTGCTCTCTCAGGTGGATGTAAAAGATCCCATGGCACTATTTCAAAGAAGAGCAAGGGAGTTATCCCTGGTGCCCTGGCCAATATTTATCCCTCAACCAACATCACTAAAACAGATTATCTGCTCATTATCACATTACTGTTTGTGGGAAACATAGAAACATAGAGAAATAGAAGTAGGAGTAGGCCATTTGGCCCTTCGAGCCTGCTCCGCCATTCAATATGATCATGGCTGATCCTCTATCTCAATACCATATTCCCGCTCTATCCCCATACTCATTGATGCCTTTTGTGTCCAGAAATCTATCTATCTGCTTCTTAAATATATTCAGTGACTTGGCCTCCACAGCCTTCTGTGGTAGAGAATTCCACAGGTTCACCACCCTCTGAGTGAAGAAATTTCTCCTCATCTCAGTCCTAAATGTCCTACCCCGTATCCTGAGACTGTGACCCCTCGTTCTAGACCCCCCAGCCAGGGGAAACATCCTCCCTGCATCCAGTCTGTCTAGCCCTGTCAGAATTTTATATGTTTCAATGAGTTTGCCGTGCGCAGATTGCCTTCAAGTTTCCTACATTACAACAGTGACTACACTTCAAAAAGTAATTCATTGGCTGTAAAGCGCTTTGGGATGTCCGGTGGTCATGAAAGGCGCCATATAAATGCAAGTATTTCTTCCTTCTCTTGCAGGTGGGTTTGCTTTGATCTGCTTAGCATCTCAGGTCGAGAAAGGTGTCTCACAAAAGCATAATGCTGAGCTTGTGGATTATTGTGATCATATTCTATGAAGGACTGACTTGCTCTCTGATTTTGTGCTGAATCTTAAGAGTTGAGAATGGACTAATTCTTCACAGGCGACGGCCACAGTAGTTTGTCTCTTTCATAGACATAGCGCCTAGGGTCAATATTGATGACATCCATGACAAACAGCACAGCGATGGCAGTAAGTCACCAGTGGCAACTATGCTATTCTTTATTGTTGTTGGTTTCAGAGCTCCAATACTGAAAGTGAGGGGCTCCCTCAGAACACAGAAAGAACCAATCATAGGTCAGAACAGCTCTGTCAACCAAATCAGGCGACATAATGTGCACATGACAATATAATTTTTTTATGGAGCTGTATATTGCAGCAATAACTGACACTCTGAATCCAGTATCTCCATCAGCAAGAAGCTAACACCTTGAAGAATTCATTTGCGGGATACATAAGAACATAAAAAATAAGAGCAGGAGTCGGCCATTTGACCCTTCGAGCCTGCTCCACCATTCAATGAGATCATGGCTGATCTTCTACCTCATCTCCACTTTCCTGCACTATCCCCATATCCCTTGATTCCATTAATATTCAAGGATGGGAAGCTTTGATGTCTCACATCTTAATAGTTACTTTCTAAAATGTGTATCTTTCTGTTAAGTAGTTTATTCATCTATACTTAGTTGGAGGAGCTTACTGCTATAAATATTGTGCAATTTCTTGAGCGTTTCTTGTGTAATTAGAATTAAGGCTAAGGCACGAGGTAGCTTAAGAATACTTTGTACAAATGGGTGTAAATATCTACAAGCAATATAAAGTTAAAAGGGTAAATTTTACAAAGGAAGGGAAACTTTTTATACAGAGCCTTACGTATTTCAAAAATGTCCTGAAGGGTTTGGCATACAACTAATTGCCTTGAAGTAGTTCCTATTGTTGCTTAGGTGATGGCTTTTGGATCCTGCTCGTAAAGAACCACTGGCATTTTCTGTGTGCAGTGATAACTTGCTTTGATCACACTGAAGGGAACCCAATGATACCATAAATTACAAGAGTCAGGCTGAAGCAGTTTTACAAAAGTCAGTTTGCAAACTCATCGAAATCTGAGAAGGTGCTGCAGCTCTGAATGTTGTTATTGTGAAATCTTATACAGTTTTATATTGTATCTCTTCTTGGAGCTTTCCCATTAGAGAATTGTCACCAAAGTGCACAGGCTCCTTCTATTATTGCTAACCACCACCATTGTGGCCACTGTGATTCCTGTGCCAGGGTTAAATGGGGTCTAGAGTTCTAGTGGTTCTGTATATATTATGCTGTGGTTTAATGTTCGGAGGTCCGTAGGAAAAAAAAAGCTAAATTGCTTGGCGGACAGCCACAACACTGTTCCACAACAGAACTATGTCACCACAAACATCCGGAGTGTCAGAAAAATATATATCGCTGCGGAGTATATCTCCTGGGTGTTTCTTGGATAAGGTTCAAGGCTCTTTATATTACAATGCTGGTTTTTAATCGTGATATGCAGAATGCAAACACTTGTTGAATGTGATCGTGATCATTATATAAAAGGAGAGTTTATCGCGTGGTGATATTTTTGAAGATGGACTCGGCTCCCAGAGCTACAAGGAATCCTTGCACTGCAGAAATGGTCGGGATGGTCACAGTGGGAATGTTCGCACAGTAATCAGTTGGAGTAAAAAAAAAATGGAATTGGCGGCTATTTGACTCGATGAGATCGATGCTGTGCAGTGTGATATCAGTAATCGACACGATGACATGTTCGTAAGAAATTCCTGTGCAGACTGCCTTAACCAAGGAACACAATCACAACTTAATATACAATAGCAAGATACTGTGGATGCTGGAAATCTGAAATAACAACAGAAAATGCTGGAAACACTCAGCAGGCCAGGCAGCATCCGTGGAGAGAGAGACAGAGTCAACGTTTCAGGTCTGGGACCCTTCTTCAGAAAAAGGGTCACCGACCTGAAACGTTGACTCTGTTTCTCTCTCCACAGATGCTGCCTGGCCTGCTGAGTGTTTCCAGCATTTTCTGCTGTTATTTCACAACATAATATATATGTTTTCTAACTCGCATCAAGTCCCGTTCCCACGTCACCCCAGTGCTCGCTGACCTACATTGGCTCCCGGTCCAGCCATGCTTTGATTTTAAAATTCTTATCCTCCTGTTCAAATCCGTCAATGCCCTTGCCCCTCCCTTTCTCTGTAACCTCTTCCAGCCCAACAACCCTTCGAGAACTCTGCGTCCCTCCAACACTGGCCACTTGTGAATTCCCCACTTCCTTTGCTCCACTATTGGCGACCAGGCCTTCAGCCGTCTAGACCCTAAGTTCTGGAATTCCCTCCTTAAACCTCTTTGCCTCTCTACCGCCTCTCCTTTAAGACACTCCTTAAAACCCACCTCTTTAACCAAGCTTTTGGTCCTGTCCGAATATATCTTTGTGTCTCTGCCTCCATAAGAAGATTTCCTTTTTGGTCCCTAATCGGCCCCAACATTCCTTTGACTACCCTTTTACTATTTATATGTTTATAAAAGACTTTTGGGTTCCCTTTTATGCTAACCACTAATCGATTCTCATACACTCCCTTTGCCCCTCTAATTTCCTTTTTCAGTTCTCCTCTGTACTTTTTGTTTTCCTCTTGGTTTGAAGGGATAATTACTAGTCCTAGCCCCTTTAGGGCTACCCCGGATCAGGCGTATTCCTCAGATGTTCACTTTCAACTAAAGTCTGATGTAGCTGAATCCTAAAGACGCTTAATTAGGTCTAAAGGTCCGGACTATCTCTCCCTAAAGGAAAGGAACAACCTGAATATGTTACCGTCCTCCAGATAGCACTTTTAATAAGTTTAGCTAGAATGTAACGTTCCGGATATTATGAGGGTCCGGAAAACTCCCCCAGAATTCTGCAACTCCTCACTAAAGAGTGTACAGAGATTGAGTTTGCGAGTTTTTGATACAGAAGTCTTATGTGAGACAATTCTAAAAATATATAGATTTATTAAAGAACCGACATGTAATTTACATTTGGTGAGTCAATCGCAACATTAACGATTCCAAAAAGAGAAAGCTTACAATCCTATTATTAGAGAACCTTACTCTCAAATCTTAACTTCGCTACAGTTTTACAGTTCTTAGTGTTCTACAGGATATCCACCTAAATCAAATACCTTTAATCCCCGAGGTACAAAGAGTTGGAGACTTACAGAGCCGCCTCTGAAGCCGAGAATCGCTTTGCCCCTTTAAAGCGAGTCTCCTATCCCATTTGAGAGTTCAATATTTATATCCTTTTCCAGTGGTATTTCCTTTTAAGGTTTTCTGCTGATGTAGGCTAATTATCTCTAGTCATTTTTTTGCTGACCCCTACAATTCTTAGTCACCTCAGCTGGTAGCATTACAGAATCATGTCTCCTCTCTAGGTGTTCTAAGTTTACCATAAAAAACGGTGTAATGGCAGGTGTGTTTTTTACTTGATGTCATTTTTACGAAGGCAGATGTTTCTTACTTTTATGTGCTTCTTTATGAAGTGTAAATTAGAACACCTTATCCAGGGTGAACCATTATTTCATTCCGAAAGGTTCAGCCTGCCGGAGCCTTTAACCTTCTGTTTCAATAAGGTTATTGATTCAGTGTCAACAACTATCTTATCTGAATAGCCAGAATGCTTTCACAGCTTTTTCATAGTTAGGTTTCTAGATTTCCAAACCCAGTTTGTCATGTTTTAATAAGGCCAGAATTCTTTCAAAAGATAGTGTATTTTTCTGAATAGGTTATATGGCTTATTCCTTCACAGGTTCTCTGTGCCAGCTCTTTGAAACAGCTATACAATTAGTCCCATTCTCTTGCTCTTTTCCCAAAGCCCTCCAAATTCTTCCTTTTCAAGCCTATATTCAAATCCCTGTTGAAAGTGACAATTGAATTTGCTTTCACCACCCTTTCAGGCAGTGTTTTCTAGATCATAACAACTAACTGGGTAAAAAAAAATCTCCTCAGCTTCCCTCTGGTTCTTTTGCCAATTACTTTAAATCTGTGTCCTCTGATTACCGACCCTCCTGCCAGTGGAAACAGTTTCTCCTTACTTACTCTATCAAAACTTACTCCTAATTTTGAACACCTCTATTAAATCTCCGCTTTACTTTCTCTTTTTATTGTTTTCCTTAGAGGAAGGAAGTAGAAATGTGTGTTCTTTCTTTAAAATTAATCTCTTTAACAGTGTATATAGGATTGAGTTGCCTGGGTTTCAAGCTTACTAGCTTCAGAGGTGCTTGTGGCCCCCAAACCGTAGGTTGTCCACCCCTGCGTCAAGGAGAGATGAAACGGAATAAGATCTAGAAAGGCAACATCTGAAGGCAGCTCGTTGCAGGCAAGGAAATCGATGGGGAGGATGGGAAACGAGAAACGACTGAATTGGGAGAATATTAATTACACCTATAGATCTCTATGGGATATTACCAACAACAAAAAATAATTGAAATCGGTTATAGAAGAGACTCAAGGGCAATAGCAGGTGATCTGCAGGAAGAATAGATTTGGTTGAGTGGGTATTCCCACTGAAGAAAGTGATTTTAAAACTCACCTCTGTGCACTGGTGAAGAACTATTAAAGGCGGAAAGATTTCAATTCATTTATCATCTTTCGCACCCTCAGGACATCCCAAAGCGCTTCACAGTCAAGGAATGACTTCCTTGTAGTGTAGGTACTATTTTATTTGCAGACAAACATAGCAGCCAGTTAGCAAGTTCTCATAAAGACCAATGAGATGTATGACCGGTTAATCTGTTTTGGTGGTGATGGCTGAGGGAGCAATGATGGTCAGGACACTAGGGGAAATCTTTAAAAAAAAGTGCAATGGGAGCTTTTATATCCCCCTGAGCAAGCAGACTTAAAATTCCCGTTAGCCTGGAAATTGTACAATATTATCAGACAAAGAGTTAATGCATTTGAATCGTGTTCCTCACTCTAATAGATTTGAAATAGATTCACAGCTTCATTAAATTAACAGACCAAGGAATCTTATGCCAGTCATTTATACAATAACTCACGGGTAATTTCCAGCTAGTCTGATGTCAAATTAAATTTCACAACTGTTTTTACATGGTGAACTTTAAATATCTATTTTTCATATAATGCGTGGCAGAAAAGACAAAACTCATAAAGCAGCAAATCAGCTGCATGAACAGACAATCAACCTTCAGCCTTCCCTCAGAGTGAGTTACAATCAGCCCCAGCTACAGTATCTGGTTAAAAACTTCTGATACATTCATGTTTCCTATGTAGAAGTGAAGCATGGCACCTAAAGAGAGAAATTCATTATAGCCCAGGAATGGGCGGTAAGTTTGGAAAAGTTTGAGAATTAGCGCCAGGCGCTAATGCTTCAGACTGCACGCAAAATTCAGTCTCATTGCACAAAGGAAAGGATTGGAGCACTAAATCAAGCGCTAACGGCCTAACTCTAGTGGCGTTAAACTCGAAGCGCTGACCAATGTCAGGCGCAGCCTAATCATAAGTCATCATTGCCACAAGCTCTTTCCAGTTTATAAAGGGGAGGTTCTTTGATGCTGCAGAACCTCATTCTCATCATTGCTGGCTGTGCAGCCCTCTCAGCCAGTAGCAGCAGGACAAGGAGAAGGGGCCGGACAACTCAGGCAGCTGTAATGATGGTAGATCCACATCCCAGGAAGAGAGCCCGCAGATTCTGCGACCATGCATTGGAGGCGTTGGTGTTCGCAGTGGAAAGACAGAGGGTGGTGCTCTACCTGGCAAGTGGCAGGAGGCCCTCACCGCAAGTCTTCCGCACCATGTGGAGGGAGGTAGCCCAGTATGTCTCGCCCAGCACTGTAGTCCCCAGGACCCACACATAGTGCAGGAAGAAATTTAATGACCTCACTCGGGTGGTCAGGATGAATGAATGCTTCAACAAATGCTACATACCACCATCTGAACCACAGTCTTCAAATACTGCCCAAACCACCACACCCGCAGCACTCACCCACCAACAATCTCTACCTACCAACACTCACACCCACATCTCACACCTTGCTCACGATGACAGCTATTCAACTATGACAGGCACATCACCTAAACACATTGCTCCACACTCACTCACATACTTTCCTTTCTCTTGCAGGCCAAGGTGGCTCACAACAGGAGGGAGCAGGAGTGCACAGGAGGAGACAAGCCGACACCCAACCACTGTCTGCGCTGGAAGATAGAGTGCTGCACATTATTGGGCGCCAGGTGGTGGGCGCCGTGGCCACTGGCGACATTGACCCCCTTGGGGACAACAACGATATGTTCATCCCTACTCCTTCTTCTCACATCCCACTTCCCCCTCACCCCACAAGCCTTTCACATTTTCCAGCTAATCATGCTGTATGCATGCATTTCTCCCTTCCTGCTCCCCTCCCCTCACCTTAACCTGAACCGCAGTCTGATGAGGCGGTCACGGACCACCCTTCTGGAAGGCCGATTGAGTGGCTGCCTCCTCCCTTGCTCCTCTTCCTCCTCATCCTCCTCCTCCTCCTCCTCCTCCTCTCCCCCTTCCTCCTTCTGAAGTGGTTCCACAATCCCTGCTGGCAAGGGCTGGGCCCTCATGATCGCCAAGTTGTGGAGCATGCAGTGGACCACGATGAAATGTGATACCTGCTGAGCCGAGTACTACAGGGCTCCTCCCGAGCAGTCAAGGCAACAGAACCATTGCTTGAGCACTCCGATGGTCTGCTCATTGATGTTCCTGGTGGCACCATGGCTGTCATTATATGAGTGCTGGGCAGGAGTGTTGAGTTGCAGAGGGGAATCATAAGCCAGGTGGAGAGGGGATAGCCGTTGTCTTCGACCAGCCAGCCGCGAGCTTGACGTGATGGCTTGAAGAGTGCTGGCACACCGGTCTGACGCAGGATGAAGACAACATGGCTGATGCCAGGATAGCGGGCATTGACATTGAGGATTCGCTGGCTGTGGTTGCACACCAAGTGCACATTGAGTGAGTGGTAGCCTTTGCGGTTACGGAAGATCTCAGGATTGTTATGCGGTGCCCGCAAAGCCATGTGGGTGTAGTCAATGGCGCCCTGCACCATGGGGAAGCCCACTATCCTGACAAAGCTACATGCACGCTCATCCTGCTTCTCTCTGGTGATGGGGAAGGAAATATAATCCCTTCTTCTACTGTAGAGTGCCTCTGTGACGCCCCGGATGCAGCGATGGACGGTGAACTGCGAGATGTTAGCTATATCTCCTGTTGCAGACTGGAAGGATCCACTGGTGAAGAAATTGAGGGCGACGGTGACCTTGATTGCCATTGAGAGAGCCGTGGTCACCCTGATCTGAGGCTGGAGGTCTGATTTCAGGAGGTGGCAGAGTTCTGTGACCACCTCCTTGCTGAAGCATAGCCTTCTAATACACTGCTCCTCGCTTAATTGGAGGTAGGAGAAGTGCTGTCGGAAGACCCTCGGGGGGCAAGGCCTCCTGTTGAGAGGCCTCATGTCCCTTCTCCTCCCTCTGGCCACATGTTCCAATCTTTCTCGCTGCCTCCGCTCCCTTCGCCGTAGATCCTGGAGGGCGAGATCGACTGCCAGTACAGTCCACATTAATGTAACCAAGTGTAGCACTTTGATATGTTGTGAGAATAAATGTAACTAATTGTTAGTAGCCACAACACTCCTGATACTAAACAACCTTTAAATGACTGAATTAAACTTTTGCACAATGTCAAACTGACAAGGTAGCAGTGAAACAGCACTAACCTGACAGCTGCAACTCATTACTCATGATCCCTTTAAGTAGCGCCCCTGGAACTGGCACCCGCCTGCTTGACATCTCCTCTCCCTGTCACTGTCGGGGTGAGATTCTAAGGTAGGGGGCGAAAATGAATTTTGCAGATCAGGCACCCAGTGAGCGTTGCATGTTCACTGACGCCACGATCTGCCTGGCGGTGAGGTCCCCAGCAGTAACTCGTAGCGGCGGCGCTACAGGGGGGCGGGGGCTGGATTTGACATGCGTTGCTGGATTCGCCTTGCCCCAGCGCTACTGCATTAGCGCCCCCATTAGCGCCCCCACCAGGCGCTAACTGCAGGCACTAACCAACTGAATTTTCCTCCCTAGAGTCTAACATTCTACCTTAACCATCTCTTTGCCCTGTAAAGGGCTGGGTACAAGCGATATGCTCTCATGCTTAGAGTCACACTTAAAGAATGGCAATTTGGGCAAGGTGTTAGAGGATGACTGGCATCTGTGGAATCATACCCTGGAATGGAAGCAACGCCTTCTGGAAAGAAAGGGAGAAAACTGGCAGATAAAGTAGGGAAAGTAGTCTGTTTACAGGAGGTGAAAAAAACAGCCTCACTATTTCAATTGTTAATCATGTTTTACAACCAGTTGCGCTAATTCGCCATGAGAGTCTCTTAGTTTTGATTATAAAGCTGATATTTATTATTTTAAACACCCAATTCCTCCTTTAATTAAATGGCATTGTATATTTATTAACTTCTGTTGAATGGGCCGTTGCCGTGAGCAACAATAGGAGATGCGCGTTTCTAGCAGTGACAGCAGTTTTACACTGATGTCCTTTAGACGTGAAGATGGACCTCAAGATAAACAAAAAATTCACCTAACTACACATTTGGGTGTTGTGATTTATCTACCTAGAGAAAGCTGACGGCTATCAAGAGGTAGTATTGATCCGGGAAAGATGCCATCTCTGCTGAGGAAACACAGACAATTTAATCAGTCAGCACCTTCATTGACACAGGTAGCTAGATTTCAACTGACAAAAGCGTTGACACAGAGGTGCCTGAACTTGCAGCATCAACATTCTACCTGCTGCTCAACAGCAACAATTATTTGTATTTATATAGCACCTTTAACGTCGTAAAACGTCCCGAGGCGCTTCACAGGAGCCGTTAATGAACAAAATTTAACACCGAGCCATGTAAAGAGATATTGGGGCAGATGATCAAATGGCTTGGTCAGTGAGGGAGGTTTTAAGGAGTGTCTTAAAGGAGGAAAGAGAGGTAGAGAGGCGGAGAGGTTTAGGGAGGGAATTCCAGAGCTTAGGACCTCAGCAGCTGAAGGCACGGCCGCCAATGGTGGAGCGATTAAAAACTGGGATGCGCAAGAGGCCAGAATTGGAGGAGCGCGGAGATCACAGTGGGCTGTTGGGCTGTAGGTGGTTACAGAGATCAGGAGGGATGAGTGGCAATCTAAAAACGTGGCTGCGCGAAGATCCAAATGAATTTAAGCTATTGGAGTGCAGCTAATAGTAGAGACACGTGCTACCTACCTCTGCGAGCTTTCACCCTAGCATAAAAGAGCCAGGGAACATGGAGCTGATTCCAACATAAATCCATGAGACTGTGGATATTGTGAATCTGTCGTTGGATTCAGGCTAGCTCTTCCTGCAGAGTAAGAGTGCAGAGCTCGAGACATGTTTTTGAGCTCTCATATGATGGCCTTCGTCTGAATTTTGAAAACCCTCACTTATAGTAAGGTAATGTCCCAAGAGATGGGAACTTTATAAAGTCCCTTGTGCATTAGGAAGTTCCTGCCATAGTGTCCAAGAATTGTTTCTCCACCTATGGTTACAGTCAGTGCTGAGTTCTGCAGTTTAAACACTACGCACCATATTCAAACACGGATGTTCTCCCAGGGCCCACTCTTGAATGAGTCTCTGGTGGAGCTACCCAGAGACTGGAAGAAAGTGGCAGTACGCGGGAGGGGGGAGAGTGGAGCATGCAGGTCAACCTCATCTGACTGCAATAGCAGAACAAGGCAATAAAACATCCCTTGTCTTAAGGGAGAGCAGGAAGCTGAACCTGAAGTTCCAGTTCAGCCACATTTTGGGAAACTCAGCTGACCAGCCAGCTAGCTTCTGGTAGCTCAAATTAGATTTGGCTTCTCTTTTACTTTTAAACTCATTAAAAAATAAAAATGGGTTGGCACTTTTTGAACAAAGTAGAGCTTTGTATGTGGGATGTGAATATGACTCGTTATTCATTGTAGCGCTTTTTCCTTTTTGCCAAGAATGATATATAGAAGTAAGATATATAGAAATGCATAAAAGTTACAACAGAGGAACGGGCCATTCGACCCAACCAGTCCATGTCAGTGCTAACCCTCCATGCGAGCAAATATTTTGAATTACATTTACCCGTCCTGTTCTCATATCTCTTCAACCCCTTTTCCTTCATGCACCGATCCAATCTAATCTTCAAAGTTGACATCATTTGGCCTCAACCACTAACTCGGGAGGTTGTGTCCACCAGCTCACAGCTCTCTGTGTGAAGAAGTTTCTCCTGAGCTCTGTTCTAAACCTCTTACATTTAATCTTGGACCTATGGCCCCTTGTTCTTGACCCTTCAACTACTGGAAATAGTCTGCTTCTATCTGCCCTGACCCATCCTTTCATGATTTTAAGCACTATGTGGTGTATTGAAGAATCTGCATCAAAAGCAACCAATATCTGAACCTATATCGAGGCCACCATCGCTAATTATAACTGCACGGTATTAAGCCTGATATTTGGACGTCAGACATGTGTACTAAAAGAAAAAACAGCAGCAACAAATAAAGATATTTGATGACCAATGCCTCCAACGGGTCCTTGGTGTCCAATGATAGAAAGATGTATTAAGCAGCAAAGTGAGAGTGCGCCCAGATCAACAGCTGGTATCTGGGCCCATTTGGCATGCAGGACTGGTGTATGTTTCCAGAGAAAGTACCAGAACAAAAGGTCTCCATTGAATACCCAAGCGAAGTAGATGATATGGGAGACTACACCTGTGCTGAATTGATCTCGTGCCAAAAACTGGTGGCCATTCAAGAGCGAATGCCAGGCTCAACAGTTTGTGAATAGCTGATACCAGGTATAGACATGTAACATCTCTCATTTCTCAACAGTTACCAGAAGCCCTTTAGCAGTTGCTGATGATTCTTTCAGATCACCCAATGCAATCTGCTTTCCATATCACAGAACATATCGAAAGATACTTCAGTTTGATCTGACTAGGAACAGCTGTTCCTCTGTAGATCTGTGCAGTCTGTTTGTTTCCTTCTGTCTCTTAAAAATTGTTTGATCTATACTCTGACTGCAAATCATTAAAAAAAAAGGAAACTGTTCAAAATATCTTACTCAAATACAGAGGAAAACGAAAAAACACAGTATACTAACAACTGACTCATCACAGCAATATGATGAAAACACAACCTGCACATCGACGCAGTCTAGCAGTGAGCGGCACAGAGGGAATTATGTGCAAAGTCCTGCAGCCACTTATAACAGGTTTTTATTGCTGGCTAGAATGTGCCATTACAAATTACCTCAGTATTCCTCAGAGAAATCATTAACCGGCAGAGAGAGAAAAAAGGAAGGAAACATTAAAGCGTTACCCATTTTTTAAAATCACTGATTAGGCCTCTGGGTATATGTATAATTGCACACAACGCAGGAACAATTTTTTATTAAAGTCCAGGAGCCACAGGGAGATGGTAGGGAAGAGGCTATTGTAGGCAGAAGGCATGCAACAGACCTTGTGGGGAGGGGAGGGAGAATAGAGTAATGTGGCTTGGTACTGTTGAGAGGGTGGTATAGGGATGCCAGAGTAGTAGAGGATGGTGGGGTCTGGGAGAAATGGACGGGTTTTGCAATGTGGGTGTATTGGATGGGGGGGGGGGGAGTCCTTGGATGACAGAGCAGTGGACTGGGCAGGTGACGGGGCCTTAGGGTCCAGAGATACTGTGGCAGGAGGGTGGGCATGAGATGTGGACGCACTGGACGGTGGTGGCAGGGTGTGGGAATATTGGGGAGGGAGGTTCCTGGTTATGGGAATGCAGGCATTGTGATTCTGGTGGGTTGCTACAGTGGGAGGGGAGTCACAGGGCACCGTTGCAAAAAAAGCCCTAGAGCTGTGATCAGAACTCGGGAATCGGCAATAAAGTCTTTGAAATATTTACTGCGCTTTTACCAGAGGGGTTCACAGCACAGAAGGAGGCCATTCGGCCGATCATGTCTGCGCTGGCTGCTTCAGTTGTGGAATAGGAGGGAAATGGATGGGGGAAAGGTTAGGGGGAAGCTTGGTCAGAATGCGAGTGGCAGTGGAAAGAGAGGGAATGACCACTTTGGACATTATTTTCAGCATCTTCAGTTTCAACCCCGATCTCACAAAATCATTTTGAGAAATTCCACCTAGAGTAGCACATCATCCCCCCCCAGAGGAGCAGATGCTGGAAGCAAGAATGACACTGAGGGGCGGAGTGGGGAGCAGTCCTCATTTTTGGTGCCTCAGGAAGATAAAAAGTGTGTTCGTTTGTAACTTAAAAACATATTTTTCTCTCCTTTTTCTCCTCCAATTCTCCAGGTTGATTCGTTCCGTGTTCCAAATGTTAATTTTTTTTCTGCATGGTACCCAGACATTGAAAATTGGCAAGGATTTGCAGGTGAAGGGATGTCACGACTGAGTGGCAGAGAGAGATTACACGCTGGTGATGAGTCTCCATTAGCCTGGAAATGTCTGTTGCATATAAAATCGTCCTTTATGATTTTTGTTTTCCTTTCCTGTGCCCGTTTTTTCCCTTTTTAACTGAGTGAAGTGTCAATTTGTGCTGAAATGTGTATTGTTTTCTACTGTGGACCTGAGCAGAATTAGAAATTGGTTGAAGCTATACAAACTCATGCAGGACCATTACAGCCAGGAGAGAGACAACTATCATCCTTTTGGTCTGGACTGCATTGAAATGCAGGTCCCATAGGTAAAAGAACCATTTCCTAACTGATACCACTATTCAGTCCCTAAATGTTTAAGGGCTTTCAAATTAATTGACTTTCGTTTAACTTCAATTTAGCATTTGGTTAATTCAATACAGTCTTCAAATCAATTTGTTGACAAGTGGTTTCTCTAATATGTAAAACAGTTCTTACTCTTCCAGGCCATTAAAGGATACTGGCATGGATTTCTGCAGTGCGACAATGGATCTAGCCTCTTCAGAAGAATCGCTGTAGCTGTCTGCTGTGCCATGTCCAAGAAAGGTCAAATTCAAATTCTCAGGTAATGTGTCATAATGTTCAGAATTCAGGCACTCCAGGTTTTGACATCTTTAAGTGGTGAATACTTAAAATAAGGTGTGCATAGCTTGGGATCAACTTAATTCATGCAACCTGTCACATTGCTGGCCCAAGGTTATTGGTGGGATGCACGGAATAAATTTGATGCCAGTGTTGATTCCAACTAGAAAATTGGCGTGAAATTGGTTTGACTGAAGTTCCAGTCATTTGATTTGGATACTTTATAGATGTATTTGGCTGTTTCTTCTGCTTATTTTTGGCTAGAATAAGCCATGGATCTTCAAGAGTGACTGCAGACTGAGCTATCTCAGGGGATTAGTCATGAAGGGTTGGTGTGTAATTTAACACCTCACAATTTATATGTACTACTTGATGGCTGTTGATTGAAGAGTATTTCATAATTATTTTGGCAAGAAGGCAGCTCATGATGGTTTGTTGATGAACACAATCCCTTTTAGCTGAACATTCAGGAATTGGCACCGATTCTGAATCTTCCAGTTACACTTTTAATAGTCATTAATGTCGATGAATCTGAAGAATGCCATTAAAAGCACAAGGGTATTTTAGAACTAGACCATACCATATGGACTTCAGTTTAATATGGCATTTACCAATTGTACCTTTATTCGATATGCCATTCCTGATTTCCTTATTCACGTGACATGGCCAATTGTTTGATAAAATTCCTATCCTTCTGTTCAAGTCCCTCCATGGCCTCCCTCCTCCCTATCTCTGTAACCTCCTCCAGCCCTACAATTCTCCGGGAACTCTGCGTTCCTCCGACTCTGGCCTTTTGTGAATCCCCACTTCCTTCGCCCCCACCATTGGTGACCGGGCCTTCATACGTCTAAGCTCTGAAGTTCCTGACCCCAAGCCTCTTCGCCTCTCCGCATCTCTTTCCCCCTTTACGAAGGCACCTCAATATCTAACCTCTTTGACCTATCGTTTGGTCATCTGTCCTAATGTCTCCTTCTTTGACTTGGTGTCAATTTTGGTCTGATTAGGCTCCTGGAAAGCTTCTTGGGAAGTTTTACGACATCAAAGTCATTCTATAAATGCAAGTTGCTGTGAAGGGTTAAGATGACAAATCACACTGGGTTCTAAGTGGTGTTCTGTGTCTGTGATAGTGGTTTGACACACTGTGACATAATCCAGCCCAAACTGATGAAAGTTTATTCTCTCCATTAGCTCCTACTTAAAAAAGAAAAGCTTGGTTCGTCTCAACCCCCGTTTCTGAGGGACATGGGCTTATAGCTCAAAACTGCCTTTCCTGCAGCACCAAGTAGCGCTAAACCAGCAATATCCCTGAGATAAGCTGATGGCTGGTGCCATAATTGGAAAATGCTACTCTGGTGCAGTGCAAAGTGTTTCTCTGAGGCTCGAGCTGAGCCACATTGCAGAAGGAGATAGTTGGCTATGCTGGACGTAACCTCGGAGTGGCTGATGCTGACACAAATAGAAAGCATTCCATTTTACAGAACTAACATCCCTCACCTTGAAGCCATCGGGGAGCTTTCAATATATTTTTTTTTAAATATTCAAAACTTGACTCGTGAGAGTGATGAATTGTGCTTATGCATACATAAAGACTTTTTTTTTATATAAAAAAAAAAGAAATCTTGCCAGTGCCTGTTTTTGTTCTGTTTCCCAGTTTGTGTCTGAAGTGGCAATTTGATGGAATTCTCGCTGGCATGTACATTCCCAAAACTCACATGAACAGTCGCCTAACAGTAGAAGAAAACGAGCTGAGCCCCAGTGCATGTCAAAAGGTAAAGAGTAAAACTGCGAATGCTGGAAATACACAGCAGCAGCTGAGAACAAAAGTTGGGTTTAAGTTTGATTATTATTCCTGCGCTTTTGAATTTTCCCGTGGGACAAGATTTCCTTTGTTTGTAATTCCAAGTGAAATAGGGGCTGTCACTATTAAGATAGTCACTAATGAATCCGATCAAGAATTCACGAGAAGCTTATTTACCCAGGGAAAGGTTAGAATGTGAAGCTCGCTGCCACATGGAGTGGTTGAGGCGAACAGCATAAATACCTTCAAGTGGAAGCTGCGCAAGTACATGAGGGAGAAAGGAATAGAAGGATATGCTGATGAAGCGGTGTGGGAGGAGGCTCGCCTGGAGCATAAACCCCTGTATCTCTTGCCCAAAACCTTAAATCTGTGTCCCCGAGTCCTTGTACCATCAACTAGTGGGAACAGCCTTTCCCCATCTAGCCTATCCAAACCCGTCATGATCTTGTACACCTCTATCAAATCACCCCTCAACCTCCTTTGCTCTAATGAAGACAAATCCAGCTTCTCCAACCTGTCCTTGTAGCTAAGATCCCCCATCCCCGGAACCATTCTGGTAAATCTCCTCTGCACCCTCTCAAGGGCCTTCACATCCTTCCTAAAGTGTGGTGACCAGAACTGGACGCAATACTCCAGTTGTGGCCTAACCAGTGCTTTTCCCATTATCTATCAAGAGGAGAGGGGAGTCGCTTCATTATATCAGGTAACGTAGATTGCTTGAATATATAAATTCATTAAAAGAATCAAAATCCTGTCTTCTAAAATGTAAATGTAACAGTTGTGCAATGCTTGAGTTATAGAGTGGAGCATCTGATAAACAGCTTCACAATCATAAAAATGCACATTTTTCCCAAAGCACTCTTGAGCGTTTCACTGAGAAATGAATGACTTCTTAAAAAGTACTGCGTGCAGTTCTGGTCGCCATATTCTAAAAAGGATATAGAGGCACTGCAGAGGGTGCAGAGAAGATTTACAAGGATGATACCAGAAATGCGAGGGTATACATATCAGGAAAGGATGAACAGGCTGGGAATCTTTTCTCTTGAAAAAAGAAGGCTGAGGGGTGAAACATAGAAACATAGAAAAATAGGAGCAGGAGTAGGCCATTCAGCCCTTCGAGTCTGCTCCGCCATTCAATATGATCATGGCTGATCCTCTATCTCAATACCATAATCCCGCTCTCTCCCCATACCCCTTGATGCCTTTTGTGTCTAGAAATCTATTTATCTCCTTCTTAAATATATTCAGTGACTTGGCCTCCACAGCTGTCTGTGGTAGAGAATTCCACATGTTCACCACCCTCTGAGTGAAGAAATTTCTCCTCATCTCAGTCCTAAATGTCCTATCCCGTATCCTGAGACTGTGACCCCTTGTTCTAGACCACCCAGCGAGGGGAAACATCCTCCCTGCATCCAGTCTGTCTAGCCCTGTCAGAATTTTATACGTTTCCACGAGATCCCCTCTCATTCTTCTGAACTCTAGTGAATACAGACCTAGTAGGGTGACCTAATAGAGGTCTATAAAATTATGAAAGGGTTTGATAGAGTGGATACAGAGAGAATGTTTCCACTTGTGGGGAAGAGCATAACTAGAGGCCATCAATATAAGATAGTCACCAAGAAATCCAATAGGGAATTCAGAAGGAACTTCTTTACCCAGAGAGTGGTGAGAATGTGGAACTCGCAACCACAGGGAGTGGTTGAAGCGAATAGTATAGATGCATTTAAGGGGAGGCTGGACAAACATATGAGGGAGAAGGGAATAGAGGGAAATGCTGATTGATTTAGATGAGGAAAGACAGGAGGAGGCTCGATGGAGCATAAATGCCGGCATGGACTGGTTGGGCCGAATGGCCTGTTTCTGTGCCATATATCCTATGTAATCCTATGTGATATTAATCCACTTTATCTATTATTGGTAAAGAATTAACACATGGATTGATTTCCTTCCAAGGAACAATGTTTCAGTGTGCATGTGTGGTCAACAGGGGAGGTTTAGTTGGGTAACATAAGAGCAGGAGTAGGCCATTCAGTCCCGCGAGCCTGTTCCGCCATTCAATTAGATCATGGCTGATCTGTATCTTAACTCCATCTACCCACCATGGTTCCATAACCCTTAATACCCTTGCCTATCAAAAATCTATCAATCTCAATTTTGAAATATTCAATTGACCCTAGTCTCAACAGGTTTTTGGGGGAGAGATTTCCAGATTTCACTACCCTTTTATGTGAAGAAGTGTTTCCTGGCATCATCCCTTGAATGGCCTCGCTCTAATTTTAAGGTTATGTCCCCTTGTTCTGGAATCTCCCACCAGAGAAAATAGTTTTTCTCTATCTACCCTATCAACTCCTTTAATCTTCATAAACACCTCAATTAGACCACCCCTTAATCTTCTGTACTAAAGGGAATACAAGCCTAGTCTATATAATTCAGCTTGGTTCCATTGTTGATTCACTCCTCCATATAAAAGATTTGCGTCGGGATAGTGATGAGTACAATAAATATTCACAAAGCTACCCAAGAACATAACCCACTAGAGTCTCCTCACTATTTAACCCTTTTTGCCCCGGTATCATTCTGGTGAATCTGCGCTGCACACCTTCCAAGATATCCTGCCAGCACTCACTGCCTAGACTCACACATGAACAATGGCCCCTCGGGTGATGCCCGATGAAGCACACACCAGCACGAGTCACTGGCTTGAGAAGAGAAGAGGAGAAACAAAAGACAATTGCACCAAAAACAGTGACAGCAAATTTCGGAAAATGGGTTGATACAATTCTTTACAAAGGTAGATATAATTATTTAGTCCATGAATTGAAATTGAATGTTTCCAGACTGAGATCGATAGATTTTTGTTAGGTAAGGATATTAAGGGATATGGAACCAAGGTGATTAAATGGAGTTGAGATACAGATCAGCCATGATTTAATTGAATGGCATAACAGGCTCAGTTGGCTGAATGGGCAGCTCCTGTTCCTATGTTTGTATGAATGCGGCCCAAGACTGGTTGAATGCTGTCTACTTCACCAGAGTTAGGTAATCACATAAATTTAAGCAATGTGTGAATTTTACTCACCAGCACTTTATGTCCATACGATACTTGTGCTAAAAGCATTCATCAGAATCCTCATGGTGTGATTACAAAGTTGAATGCAAGTGGATTGAACATCATTAATATTCTATTTGGGAGACTCTAGTGGGTTACGTTCTTGGGTAGCTTTGTGAATATTTATTGTACTCATCACTATCCCGACGCAAATCTTTTATATGGAGGAGTGAACCAATACTGGAGCCAAGCTGAATGAAATGCACAGATGCCTGCGGGCTTGAAATATACTGTTCCATTATTTTTGTTTCTCAGGATGGAGGAAATATGAACTGAACTAGGTTAAGACAGTATAAAATCATGGGGGTGTCTATGGGGGATAGGTGTTTTTGACAGTACGAGAAATTACCGAAGCTAGAAAATTAAAATATATGCGTCCTATTCCCAGCAATGTCATCCCTTGCCTTCATGGGCATAAAAATTCATATCAATCAAAAATAAATACTATTTTCATACAAGTGATTTTACGTCTCCTACAGATTGCAATGCCAAACTATCATTTGCATGCCAACCTTGCACAATAAAACAATGGCTTCCCACAAATGAGACCTGCTGAGATATTGTCCCGATAATGGCACAATCTCTCCTATTACCTTTAGTTGCAAATAAGGTACGACATCCCTTTGCAATTTCTAAACTGTAACTCTACTGTTGCTGGCTTTTGGCAGGAAGAAATTTCCTACACTTCTGTGTCTTTCCAAATCACTCAAGTGCTCCTGGTGCTCTCCAGTGATATATATCTCACTGCTTCTCCCGTCCAAGAATGATGTAACACTGGCAGACAGGTAGATTGGAGGCTAGTTTTGCCTCAGGGCTGCTCTTACTCTCCAGTAGATGGAATAGAGTGGATTGCCATGTCAACCTTTCTTATTTTTATTTCTGGAGCTGATTTTGAAAAGCACCACAGTGGGAGGTGAGGCCCCACTATTTGCCATGACTGGATATGCACTGACGGCCATTTTACATTGCAGCATCGAAGCTTTGACGAAGCTTGATCAGATCCGATGGACGGGTCACATCGTCCGCATGCCCGATACGAGACTCCCAAAACAAGTGCTCTACTCGGAGCTCCGACACGACAAGAGACTCCCAGGTGGGCAGAGGAAACGCTGCAAGGACACCCTCAAAGCCTCCTTGAAAAAGTGCAACATCCCCACTGACACCTGGGATTCCCTGGCCCAAGACCGCACAAAGTGGAGGAGAAGCATCCGGGAAGGCGCCGAACACCTCGAGTCTCTTCGCCGGGAGCAAGCGGAAGCCAAGCGCAAGCAGCACAAGGAGCGCACGTCAACCCAAGCACCCCACCCACCCGCCCCTTCAACCACCGTCTGCCCCACCTGTGACAGAGACTGTAGGTCCCGCATTGGACTCATCAGTCACCTGAGAACTCATTATTAATGTGGAATCAAGTCATCCTCGGTTCCGAGGGACTGCTTAAGAAGAACATTGCAGTCTATAAGACAACTTTTTGTGTGAAAAGAATAATTTTGAAAATTATCTAATGTATAGAAAAAGGATATAAAAATGACATAGAGAGAATATGAGAAAAGTTTAGCGGGCAAAATAAAACGGAACTCAAAATTATTTTATAAGCATATAAGAAGTCAAAGGATTGTTAAAGGAATGGTGGGGCTGAATAGGAACAAAGTAGGAAATCTTCTTGTGGAGGCAGAGGGCATGACTGAGGTACTGGATGAGTACTTTGCATCTGTCTTCAAAAAACAAGAGGATGAAGTTAATGTCGCAGGAGATGAGGGAGGAGTAGAGATATTGGATAGGATCAAAATAGATAGAAAGGAGGTGTTAAATAGTTTGGCATCATTCAAAGTTAACAAGTCACACGGTTCAGATGGGATGCATCCTAGGTTGCTGTGGGAAGCAAGGGTGGAGATTGCAGAAGCTCTGACCACAATCTTTCAATATTCCTTGGATATGGGAGGACAGTGCAAACTGACAACCCCATTCACTGTTACAAAGCCAAACTAAACCAGAGGACAGGAGGATTGCAAATGGGCCTGTGTTGCTTAAAACCTGTTACATCTCTAACTGTTTCCTGTTCTGATGAAAGGTCATCGACCTGAAACGTTAACTCTCTTTCTTTCTCCACAGATGCTGCCTGACCTGCTGAGTATTTCCAGCATTTTCTGTTTTTGTTTCAGATTTCCAGCATCCGCAATATTTTGATTTTGTAAGAAAGATAGACTTGCATTTGTATAGCGCTTTTCACAATTTCAGGACATCGCAAAGCACTTTACAGCCAATGAAATACTTTTGAATTGTAGTCACTTGTTGTAATGTAGGGAAATGCAGCAGGCAATGTGCGCACAGCAAGCTCCCATAAACAGCAATGAGGTAATGACCACATAGTCTGTTTTAGTGATGCTGGTTGAGGGATTAATATTGGCCAGGACACCAGGGAGAACGCCCCTGCTCTTCTTTGAAATAGTGCCATAAGATATGTCCACCTGAGAGAGCAGATGGGGCCTTGGTTTAACATCTCATCCAAAAGATGGCAAGTCCGACAGTGCAGCACTCCCTCTGAAGTGCCACCCTAGCATTGGGTGCTCAAGTGTCTGGAGCAGGACTTGAATCCATAACTTAGAGATGAGAGTGCTACCACTGAGCCACAGCTGACACTTGTCAAAGTATTTGTATAAAAATAACTGAATTAAAGGCTCTGTTTTACCCTAGTGGACAATGGCCATGTGCTAATATTGTTTTGTGTTCATATTTGCATTTATCTACATGCATATATTTGCACAAACTCATTGGGCCGGAATCTGCAGTGGGTAATAACAGCGAACTAAGAGCGTTCGCCATTATTACCCCTTTGAAACTGACCACAACTTCAAGATGTAGCGCATGCGCATCTAAACATGGAAATCCTGAAGTTGCGGTCAGTCATTGACTGCTCCAACACTGGCTGCGCTGTGGACACCCCCACCATAGCCGGCAATCAGTGAAATCAGTGAAACTGTCGAAAACTTGGGTTTTTAATATTTTTTTAAAAGTTTGTTCATGATATTACAGGTTCTACCTTACCCCCACGTGAGAGTCCCAATCTTTATTTCGCTCTCTGTAACATTTTTAAAAGTCAAGATAAAAGCAGGTTCTCATTTCCTGGTTCCCTGTCTGTGAGAATTCTGCAATGTGATTGGCTGCTTAGACAGCTTGTTGACGTCACAGCAGATCGTATTAGGGGTTCCCCACTGCACTGTACTGAACTCACTTACGGGTCAGAAAAGGCAAACTTCTCGCCACAGGGATGGCGAGATCTCTGTGGGCAGATTTCTTCGGGGCCAGCGGCGAGCGACTTTGCTCGCCGCTCAATGCAAATTACGGGCCATTGTATATCGGCATTTCTGAGGCCTCAATAATGCATTCATTGCTTGAAATTTCATCCCCTTTTGCCCATCTCACGCAACTTTCCAGTTTAATACCGTGGTAGGTTTGAGGATACCAGTGAGAGTCGCTCAGACCTCCCAACCTGCGTGTGACACTCAACATCTTTCTCGTCAGTCAGTCCAACACATGCACACTGTTACTTGTGACCCTCATCAGGCTGGCAAATTGGAAGGTCTGGTTGATTAAATCAAGCTTATAGACTGTAAAGCATGAATAGACACGCTCAGCCCTGAACTGCAGAGCAAACATGGCAGAGTATCACTTCCAGAGAGACATGGGTAAGCATGTCACAGGAAAGGGATACAGATGCCTGAAGCGGCCTGGCTAGTTCAGAACCATCAGCAGTGGAGTGAATTCATTCAGCCCCATCATCAACGCGGCTGAGCTGACGGACGGACGGCAATTTAGTCGTTTGCCAAGAACAGCGCAGATAGCCTCCTCGAGCTTCAGCCTCAATTATGTGTTCTGGTCTGACAAGCAATCAATGTCTGCTGAAATTGTGGGTGTGCATGCAAACCATCCCTTCCTTCAGCCAGGGGCTACTGGTACCGTAGTCAGAACAGTGGCTTCGAAGGCGACAGCTACTCTCACCTTTCATGCTTCAGGTGTCCTTCAGGCCCCGTGTCGGCTCTGTTGTGAGCCTCACTCCCATATAGAAAATTGTGTGAGCCAGCAGAAGGCTGCTTTGCAGAGGTTGGCAGATTGCCACATCTATATTCCTGACATAAGGAAGGAACAGCAAAAAACAGCTGGATTTTAATGCCTCACCTGATATCTCCCTGGGTCCAGGAGTAACAGATTGTATGCATGCTGAAATACATATGCCTTTGCAAAAATAAATCTTAAAATTACGATACATATGTTTTGCAAACATCCCAGCATCTTGTCACAGTACATTCATTCAGTGCCAAGTGTCACAACTAGTTGCTTTACTGGCTCCCGCTCCCCCGACCCTCTGCCCTTGTTTAGAGGGGCTGACTCGTGATGAGCACAGTGGGTGGCAGCAGCAATCCTATACCCTCCAAGTGACCTTGGGATGAATTCCCGCACGGGGAGGGGGATGGATGACCCCGTCCGTCCGCAGTAACTTCACACCGCAGGATTCCCGGGAAAATGGTGCGTGCACCATTTATGCCGTCTGTCTGTAAAGTTTCGCAATTATCGTGATTCAAAATAACATAAGAGAAAGCAGATTCGTTGATCAGTTTTATTAAACGAAATGCTGTCCTGATAATAAAGGACACAGAAGCCTGCAAAATGGCCGCCGAGCATCGTGGCAGAAGCTTCCAGAAACACAGTGGGCAGACAAAATGGCGTCGAATATACATTCAGTATAAGATTGGATCATACTCGGTAAACACTGATAAAGACAGGATGCAACCCGTTTGCATTTGGAACAATAGCAAAGATATAAGTGCTGGAATCGTTTTCCTATGCACAGTAAGGATCATTGTACTGGGCAATCGAAGGCCCATCCAGACACATCAATACACAAATACCCCCCCGGCTCTACAATGAGAGAGACATTGACGGGTGATTAAGTCGGTATTCGGGGGCCCCCAAAACCAGTCAGGGAGACGATTCATACACATCCTGGCTGGTCCAACAATGGGGAAAACATTAACGGATAGTTGGCCAGTTTCAGGTGCTACCGAAACCCGTTAAAGAAGATAATCGCCCCATGCTGGGAGTTTTTGAGCGCCAAATATTACACAAAGGACAAACATTAAGATTTGAGCGGGAGATAAAGCGGACACATCACTATAACTATAGAGAACAAATGTCCATCGCTCTCTTATCCTCTGGTATCGCTCTCCTGGACGGGCAGCCTCTTGATTTTCTCTCTGGACTTTGTTGACTCTTGACTCTTAGCCGTACTGGTCGGTTATTCGAGTGTTGGGTGGAACTCAATCGGTACGAGCCGCCCCGACAAGGGCAAGTAACAGGGTACACCATCCCGAGTGTCGGTAAACGGTGTCTGGACCCGGAGGCCCGAGGAGACGAGACGAGAAGAAGACGAGAAGAAGACGAGAAGAAATTCCACGTGCCGCCATGGTCAGTAAACCCCGACCGCGCCCGGAAAATATAAATACAGGACTCTTCTTTGAGTTCTACAGACTACAACCTGTACCGCACACAGGAAGACTCTTCTTTGAATTTTACAAACGTTCCGAGTTCTGTCGATTTCTTCATGACAACAGAGAGTCTGGCCTGCTTTTCGCAGCAGCGAAAGTAAACAAGTAGGGTGCAGAGACCCTTCCAAACACGTGACAGTCAGGCGCTGCAGCGAAACGAGCTGAGTGCCTCACTTTAAAAATCTCCGAAGTAACACGAGTGGTGAGCATGTTTTCCGATCCTACAAATCCAGACGTAGTGTAGGTATTGTTAAGGGAGGGTGGTTTTAAATAAGGTTAAGATATAATGTGTTCCCCTTTCTACGATGTGCCGTGTGTTCTCCATTTCCATAGACCAAGCTTTATGAATGTATGTATACTTGTACTATCTTTGATTTGCACCTACGACATGTATTTCATGATTTTGGACGCCATGCAATAAAGATTTCCATTTTGTACTATTCAACCGAGTCTATTTGAGTTTTCTCTGCATTACTGCTCCTTGCACCTAAGTCCAGTGTTAGAACCGTAAGGGCGAGTGGGTCGAACCACTCACAGGTGCTTATTGCAATAAGGCTGGCCGGAGACCAGAGCAAGCAATAGTATCAGGCAACGAAGGCCTAACCTCGCACCAGCACCGTCTGAGACACGCCCCCTTACATGTCCAAGATTTCCGCGGCTCCCCCAGATGTCAGCGTAGACAGTGAGTGTTGGCACAGTATTTGACTGAGGGGGCATCCCAACCAACTGAGCCCAATCCAGTTGTCCCCTGACGTACATAAATGTACACTTTCTAGTCTGGGTCAAATCGAATCGAAAGAGCGCTAATCCTTGACAACTTTAAATTGAAACAAAGCAGTCCTGGGGGTAGAGTTTCCACTTTTGGGCGCATTTAATAGTTTCATTGGTGTACATTAGTCAGTTTTTTTTAGTAAATTAAATATTTTTTTGATATGAAAAAAGGTTTGAAACGTGCCTACTAGTGCCTGTGCACCTAAGAAAATAAGCACAATTTTAATAGCCTTCTTCAACCAGCGCAATCTGCCAATTTCGACCCTGGGGGTGCGGCCAGTTTTGAGGGCGGGGCCTGATTTGGGCGTACTGAACATTGAGCCAACGTGAAAGATGGCGGAAAACACGAGTGTAAGTGGAATTGGCCGTAACTCGCACACTTTTTAAAATTCCCCGACCTTTCTCGCTGGTTATGATGGAGCTGTACAAAACACTAGTTAGGCCACAGCTGGAATACTGTGTGCAGTTCTGGTCGCCACACTATAGGAAGGATGTGATTGCATTGGAGAGGGTGCAGAGGAGATTCACCAGCATGTTACCTGGGCTGGAGAGCTTCAGCTATGAAGAGAGACTGGACAGGCTGGGGTTGTTTTCCTTAGAGCAGAGAAGGCTGAGGGGGGGACCTGATTGAGGTGTACAAAATTATGAGGGGCATAGATAGGGTAGATAGAAAGGAACTTTTCCCCTTAGTAGAGGGGTCAATAACCAGGGGGCATAGTTTCAAGGTAAGGGGCAGGAAGTTTAGAGGAGATTTGAGGAAATACTTTTTCACCCAGAGGGTGGTTGGAATCTGGAACTCACTGCCTGAAAGGGTGGTAGAGGCAGGAACCCTCACAACATTCAAGAAGCATTTAGATGAGCACTTGAAACGCCATAGCATACAAGGCTATGGACCAAGTGCTGGAAAATGGGATTAGAATAGACAGGGCTCGATGGCCGGCGCAGACACGATGGGCCGAAGGGCAACACGGTGGCATAGTGGTTAGCACTGGTGCCTCACAGCGCCAGAGACCCGGGTTCGAATCTGATCTCGGGTGACTGTCTGTGTGGAGTTTGCACATTCTCCCCGTGTCTGCGTGGGTTTCCTCCGGGTGCTCCGGTTTCCTCCCACAGTCCAAAAATGTGTGGGTTAGGTTGATTTGGCTATGATAAATTGACCCTTAGTGTTAGGGGGGATTAAATATGTGGGGTTATGGGGATAGGATGGGATGTGTTAGGGGGAATTAAATACGTGGGGTTATGGGGGTAGGGTGGGATATGTGTACTGTGGGGATTAAAGCAGGGACAGGGTACTGGATTTGGATGATCAGCCATGATCGTATTGAATGGCGGAGCAGGCTCGACGGGCCGAATGGCCTACTCCTGCTCCTAGATTCTGTGTTTCTGTGTTTCTGTGTTTCTGTGCTGTATAAATATATGACTCTATGGTTCAGCCGATTCCGCCCAGATTGGGCTGATATAACTAGCACAAACAAACGGTAACTAGCACAAACAAACGGGAACTCGAGCCCCTTATTCTTGCACTCCAGGGCAAGCACGACAGCCAGGAAAAGTTTTAGCTGGCTCTCTCTTGTGCCTCCTGCTTTGCCTCGTAGAAGAGTCAGAGATGAAAATGATCTAACAACTCTGTTTTAAGGACTTCTCCATATACTAAAACCAAATCACTTGGGGTTACTAAACTTCAAATCAACTCTTGAAGTCTTTCATGCCATCAAACAACGGGGGGAAAGAACAGCTTAAGCCAGACTAGAGTATCTTCTGGTTTGTTCAGTGATACAAAAAGTACTAGGGTTTTGATGATCTAAGACATTGTCACTAACTTCTGAAGATTTGTTGATCAGCCTTCAGAAATCAGCATGCTGGAGACTCGCTGAAGTTCATTTCCGATTCATGGTAATCCAATCACAAGCTGAAAAAAAGCATCATTAAAAACAAGTTGCCACAGCTAACTCTACTCTTTTCATGCATGCACTGCGGGATTCCATTCTACCTGTTGAAAGGCAATAAGCAAATGAAGCTTAATCATGGACAATAAGTAACACCGGTGAGGAAGAAGGCTTAGATTTGAATACCCATCAGGTTCCACAACAGATCAGCATAGTTTTAATGATATCCTGGCTATCGATGGCTGCCAAATTAAAATGGGAGATGCGGAAAGTTCAACGTTCATTAAGTATCATCAGAGTTCAGGTTCCCCCGTGAATCAGCTGGTAACTGTGCTGCCAAGTTTGCTACTTAACATCTCGACCAGGATGTCTCTGTTTGATTTTCAATCGTTGCTGAGCATCAGCAGGGGTGCTCCAATTAGCCTTGTTCTCGCTGGGCTATGAAGAGGAAAAAGACAGCCATTCCTGATCCTGCATCCAACAAAATCTCCAGGAACGTTCACGCGTGAGGACATGGTCATCTGGAAGCTCCGCGGGGGCTCTTCCAGTCTCCCACCATTAACTTCAACGGAAGATTGCCAGAACTCCAAGAGGGACGGCAGAAATAGCCACTTCCTCTGAAGTTGCAGCAAGAGAATGGGAATTCCCCCCCACGGAAATTCAACCCATGCGTGCAGACAGGTTCAGGTTCTGCTCTAAGGCCCCCTCCCAATGCTGATGCTTGCTCTTTAAGTTACTGGGGACTCGGATGAAGTAACGGATGGCGTCCTGTGTGTGCGGAACTCTACCCTGGATGAGGAGAGGAGGTGGAGAGAACTGACTCGGCGTGGGGGGCGGGGTGGCGGGGGAAAGTAAAGGTACATACTTCTTCAGCTATCAGTTAAATTAAGCAGAGGTGGCATTACGACCAGGAAAATGCATTCCTACTCCTTCACCTTGTCTGCTGCTGACAGATGATACTTGCAAGGACGTTCCTTTGACTGCAAAAAAATATAGAAAAAGTCACAGAGAATACTTAAGTGTTTTTAAAAGTCCAATTACTGCCGCTAATGTGTTCTTACCATTATGGCTCTGGAACTGTTTCACTTGAAATGTATGTCCATTTCACTGAAGACATGTATTATGTAAATAAGATATAATCTATTTTAAGTATGAGAAATGTCAATGTTAATTCTTCAATAGTGCCCTAATCCCTAGCTAAACTATTACAGGTATCAATAACAACAACTTGCATTTATATAGCGCCTTTAATGCAGTGAAACATCCCAAGGCCCTTCACAGGAGCGTTATAAAGCAAAATTTGACACCGAGCCACATAAGGAGATATTAGGGCGCTGTAGAATTCGCAATATATCGCGATTTTATTAATAAGGAGAAGAACACATAGTTTCGTTCAAACAGCTTTTATTTCAGCAGAATGCTGTCAGGTTTTCAAAGTGGACACAAGCAGCTTGTAAAATGGCCGCCGCGCCTCGTGGCAGAACATTCTAGACTTTTCAACAGGCAGACAAGATGGCGTTCCAGTAAACATTTGTGCAAGATTGATTAAGACTCAGCACATTGAAGATAATACACGAGACATCATGGGTTCACAGTATACACATAAATACTGAAATCGGTCTCCCAGGTGCGAATGAGGGCTGTTGTACCAAGTAATCAAGAACCCATCCAAAGACATTAATATGTAAAATCCCAACGACCCTACGATGAGAGAGCCGTTAGTGGATAGTTACAGAAAACACTTGGAAGCCCAAAACCCCTCCAGGGAGGACACCGACCGATTAAACAATGGGAGAAATATTAACAGGTACTCAGACAATTACGAGTAGCCCCGAAACCCATTAAAATGAAGATCACCCTATACAAGACATTTCAGCGCCAAAACCCTAACAAAAGAAAAGACATTAAGGTTGGGCGGGAAACGGAAGATTTTGCACAATAATCCAAACCGTCCATCTGTCTCTTTTGACTCTTGACTCTTATTCGGTTGACTCTTATCCTGCTGGTGCTTATCCTCGTGGCTGCTCCTGTGCTCTTGACTCGCCGTCTTGTTCCTGCTTGCCTCGTGTCTCTTTTCAAAAGACTGTTGAACTTTATGATCCGCTCGGATCTACCTCGTGTCGTGTCGCGAAGACCTGTGTAGAACTGGGCTCTGAAGCCTTGAAGCGGGCGCACCATCCCGATAAGTCGGTAAGCGGTGTTGGAACCGAAGGCCCGAGATGAGATGAGATGAGATGAGATGAGAAGAGAAGACGACAATACATCTCGTCACGGTCAGTAAACCCCGACCGCGCCCGAAATAAGTGAACTTTGTAGGTTTTGATCGGGAATCCAAGGTCAACACCGATCTTCATGACAGCAGACGTTCCAGCCTGCTAGCCGGAGCAGAAACGAGTAAACAAGTGGGGTACAGAGACCCCTGACCAACACGTGGGTGATCAGGTGCTGCGGTGGAAATACATCCGATCAGAGTTTTCGGAATTCTCCGAGTTATCACGAGTGGTGAGCATGAGTCTCGAATCCTACGAATCTAGCTTAGGACAGATATTGATAGGGGAGGGTTTTAAGTATTAAGGATAATTGTAATGTGTGCCCCCATTTACGATGTGTCGTTCGTTCCTCGTTTCCCCGAAATTAGTTACATAACTGCGTGTAAGATTGTACTGTCATTAATCTGTACTTATGACATGTATTTCGTAATCTTAAGTAATATGCAATAAAGATTTTCCATTTCGTACCATTCAACCGAGTCTACCTGAGTTTCATCTCCATTACTGCTCTCGCATCTAAGTCCAGTGTCTAGAACCGTAAGGGCGAGTGGGTCGAACCACTCACAGGTGTGTCTCGTGCTCCCAGACTGGCTGGAGACCAGAACAGGCAACAAGGCCTAAACCCGCACTAGCACCCGGGCTGCACAGAGCCACACGAATCTCACAGGCTGACAGACAAAAAAACCCTTACAGCGCATGACCGAATGTTTGATCAAAGAGGTAGGTTTTAAGCAGCGTCTTAAAGGAGGAGAGAGAGGTGGAGATGCTGAAGAAGCCAGAATTAGAGGAGCGCAGATATCTCGGGGGGTTGTGGGACTGGAGGAGGTTACAGAGATAGAGAGGGGTGAGGCCGTGGAGGGATTTGAAAACAAGAATGAGAATTTTAAAATCCTGTGAACCATTATTACAGCGATTTTTATTTTTACAACACTACAGACCACTTGCTTCTACCTCCCTTGATGAAAAAATGTGCAAACATCACCTTTATAACCATCAAGTGCTGGCACAGACCAGTTGGGCCGAATGGCCTATTTCTGCCCTATAAATTCTGTGTAAAATTAGGGTTGCCAACTCTGGTTAGAATTATTCCTGGAGGGTTTATCACGTGACCTCCCACCTCCAACCATCTCGCCTTTTTTTCCCCACAATCTCCAATATTTCCATAACTAATAAGCAAAGGTGTTCAAAGAAAATTAAATAACGAGCACAATCTTTTTAAAACCCCGATGACTTTTCTCCCTGAGTTGCTCTCGGCAGTTCCCAGGAGATTAACCTTCTAATTGCTGAAGACTCCCTGGTCAATCCTGGAGGGTTGACAACCACATCATAAATCATTCTGACCATAGAATCATAGAATGGTTACAGCACAGAAGGAGGCCATTCGGCCCGTCGAGCCCCTGCCGGCTCTCTGCAAGAGCTCTTCAGCTAATCCCACTCCTCCGCCCTTTCCCTGCAAATGTTTTTCCTTCAGGTACTTATCCAATTCCCTTTTGAAAGCCACGATTGAGTCTGCTCCAACCACCCTCTCAGGCAGTGCATTCAGGTTCTAACCACTCGCTGCGTAAAAACGTTTTCCCTCATGTCGCCTTTGGTTCTTTGGCCAATCACTTTGAATCTGTGTCCTCTGGTTCTTGACCCTTCCGTCAATGGGAACAGTTTCTCTCTATCTACTCTGTCCAGACCCCTCATGATCTTGAACACCTCTATCAAATCTCCTCTCAACCTTCTCTGCTCCAAGGAGAACAACCCCAGCTTCCGCTCCTTCATAACGACAGGCCGATTGCTCCCCTACACAGGTGCAATACTAACACGTTCCAAACTATGGGCTGGATTTTGTCAATGGGGGCGCGTTGCGGGGCAGGACTGCTGGTTGTCGGGTTTCAGTCCCGCCCCCAGCGACGTCTGACCAACCCACGCTATTTTCCCTTGGTTGACCTTGTTAAACATGCCCTGCGGGCTTACCGGCCAATTAAGGGAAAGCCGGTAACAGAGCACGTCAGCATATGATGTTTCATCTGTCGAAAATTTTTTGACAGATGAATTGTCAGCATTTGACAGCTTTGAGAAGCTGTCAAACGCTGACAATCTCTGTTCTAAGGTGAGGCCTTGCACTGAAGGCTCACCAAAACCTCTCTCCTCAGCAGAAAGCAGATGGCTGCTGCATTTGAGAATGCAGCAGCCATTCTGTCATCTCTGCCGGTGAGATGAGGCACCTCCGGATCCTCAAGGGTTGAAGCCTGCAGGAAGAAGCAAAAGTAAGGAAACTTTTTCCAACACTTTACACTCACCTCTCATACTTACCTCTCCACAGTTGCACCCATCACTCACCTCTACAGCGGATCTTTCGACCCCTCTCACCCCCACAGACCCACTGCTCACCTCGCTGACCCTGGCGAGGTTCGCAGCCTTCGGGAAGCCCGCACTTGCAGGGGTAAAATGCGGATAAGCCTCAAAACTGCCTGTTAACTACCTGTTGACAGGCAGTTAATTGGCTGTTATCCCCTTCCCGCCTCGAGGAGACGGGTCCCTGCGCGAGTCGGGCACCCGCCTCCCGGGAAGATGGCACGGAGGTGGGTTGGGAGTGGGGTCAGTGCCTGCTCCCAGTTTCTGCCATTTTCCCGGCAGTCCCGCCTCCATACCCGCCTCCCCAGGGCTGGGAAAATTCCCCCCAGAGTGTCTGATTCCATGCTGCTCCACATGCAGAGAAGCTTTTAGAGCAATTTTGTTTTGTTACAAACGAGCAGACTGACATGTTTTTGTCATTAGTGCAAACCTGGAAATTGTATTCTCAAAGCTCCATTAACGTTTTCCGTGTTTTCCATACAAGCAAAAATAAACACAGCGGAGCCTTTTCAACTGGCAGCGATGAAACTGCTCTAAGGTGAGCTGTTTGCAAATTCAGAGTGAAGATACTGGCCATTAACAGCCTGATTAAACTGGACCTATCCTCCAAAGACATAATCCAGTCCAAAACGTTATCTGGCGATGTGTGTGTGTGTATATATATATATATATCTTATGAATTTAGAAACGCAATGCAAAGCACTGAAGTGATGGATTACACGGGGGATGAAATTATTCTCCGCACACAGGCAGTGGCCTAGAAATCCGTCTCAGGCGGTGTTGCAAAACAGGAGGTATTGCTATTCAGTTCCATTGTGGGACTGAATATCAGGCGCTGCGTATAGCGGGCGGCCCATCCGATACCGTCCGTTCTGCGCCACCGCCCGCGACGAATTTCAAGGCCAGTGTTGTTTAATGGGACTTAAAGGTTTGCTTTTTTTTTAAAATGCACTTGCAACTTTACGCTGTGTGCTTTCTGGAAGCTTTGGTACGTTCGGGTGTTCTAAAGGTAATGCTCAAAGGAGTAGCTAGTAGCAGTGTACCTGCAAGAGCTTTGCTCAATGAGCGAAACGGGCACTGAGCCAGTATAAATGGCACACGGTGGGCCAATTCAGTGGGAGCGCTCATTTTCTGTGAGAAGCGGAGGGAGAATGCAGAAGACATGAAGCGGACACTTAGATCAGAATCTGCAGGTCATTCGAGATGGCATGAGGATATGATGCCATGCACTCCATGGAGTAGATGGGTAGCCCACCAACAGCCAGAAGGTGAAGCAGGTGTGGGAAGCCATTCTACAGTACGTCTGATATAGAATCACACATACCGGGGGCGACTGGAAGAAGTTAGGAGATTTAAAGTGCCGAGATGAGAATGAGCATGTTAAACATAGACTGCCGCATTATGGGTGCTACCATATAAGGAATAGCCACTGACGCCAATCATGATGTAACAGGTGTCGGGAGCAAAGCCACTGTTAAATCTCTATGGAATCTGCAGCAATCGTGAAAATCAGGTTTTTCCCCAGACTCTCCCTCACCATGACTCTAGGACGATATCTGCTGCTCTGAGGAATGAACATTGTGGGTGACAATTCCTGACTAAATAATAGTTTTACGAGATGAGGATTTTCCCTCCCAGAGCCTTCAGCAGAGTCTGATTTCCCCCCGAGCAGCATTTTATTCAAACCCAAGGTAATTATTCTCCATATGTTCAGTGCAGTCATGACGTACGTGACAACTGCCCTCACAGCTAGATATATCAACAGATATGTGGCATAAATAGAGATATATTTGTTGAAACATTGGGCCGGATTTTGCGATCGGAGGCTTCCTACGGGCGGATGCCTCCGATCGGAAAAAAATCTACGAACTTACCTGCTGGCTCCGTAGGTCCCGAGACTTCCGATCCTGGGCCCCTGCTCTACGAAATGCGCAGAAGCCCAGGTATCCCAGGGGCACATGCGGTTCGCCATGGGGAACCAATACGTGGGCCATGGGGAACCAATCGAAGGAGGGAATCCCCCTTCACACTTTTGACAGGTCTCTGCGCACGGATTTGTCAAAAGTATGAACGGGGATCACTTAAAAAACACAGTTAAACATTAAATAAATGTTTTAAAAACCATCACGTATTTAAAATTAGTTAAAATTACATTAAATTTTAAACAAAAATTTAATTTTTTGCAAAAAATAATTGAAGTTTTTTACGGGGCTAAAAATAAACTTTTTTAAAAAGTATTTTTAAATTATAAATGAGTGAAAATTTTTTTTTTTAATTTTTTTCAAACTCTTATGCTGTTAAAAGCAGGCCTTACGCCTGCTTTTACCAGGCGTAAGATTTTAAGGTTTTCAGCGGCAGAGGTTGTGCAGAAAGCGGAACTTCCTGCCCGCGGAGGCTCTTCTCCAGGGCAGGCGGATGATCTGTCAAGAGGATTCTTGACAGATCGGAAGTGCCTGGTTTTAGCGCTTCACATCCCTAAACCCGGCACTTGCAGCAGTAGGAGAATCAGGCACAATCTGGGAGCAACTGTATCGGGCGGACGGTGGAAAACTGGCTCGTACTGGAGGGGAGTAAAGGGGAGATGAGAGCCAACGAGAACCGGGGCGGGGTGGAAGGGAGTGCCAGCATGAACGAGGGGCTGAAAGCAAGCAAAGGGTGCCAGAATGAACTGGGATGGAGGAGAATGAGGAGCGCCAGTGTGAATGGGGACGGTAGGGACACAAGAGTGTCAACAGGAATTGGGTCACAAAAATAAAACTTACCTCCTTAGAGCAGAGAAGGTTAAGAGGAGATTTGATAGAGGTGTTCAAAATCCTGAACAGTTTTGATCGAGTAAATAAGGAGAAAGTGTTTCCAGTGGCAGAAGGGTCAGTAACCAGAGGACACAGATTTAAGGTAATTGGCAAAAGAGTCAGAGGAGACATGAGGAATAAAAATATTACAGAGCGAGTTGATGTGATCTGGAATGCACTGCCTTAAAGGGTGGTGGAAGCAGATTCAATAGTAATATTCAAAGGAGAACTGGATAAATACTTGAAGGGTAAACATTTACAGGATATGGGGAAAGAGCATGGGAGTGGGATTAATTAGATAGCTCTAACAAAGAGCTGGCACAGGCACGATGGGACGAATGGCCTCCTTCTGTGCTGTATCATTCTATGCATTGAAAAAAGAGTGGAGCCCAAAAGTTGTTTCCAAAGAAAAAATTTATGAAAGTTTCTGAAGTACGGGAAATAAATCTAATTAAAATATCTAATAAGAAAGCACTGTAAGCAATGGCAGAAAAATGAAATACAAAGATCTTCGCCAATTTAGGACCTCCTTCTCCTCAGAGTTTCCCTTGCTCACATTGCAAACAAAAGCATAAGGAATAAAGAGCAAACTGGAGGCAAATCGCGTAGAATTTTGTGAGGTATTTATTTAAATATTTTTGCAGGAAATACGGGGCTTTAATGAGGCTAAAGCAGGAAATTGTGCAAACGCTTTGGCACACACAGCATTACATAGAATGTTGGAGCACAGAAACAGGTCTATGCTGGTGCAGACTGTAGAGTTTCAGCCCAGTGGGGAATGAGCACAGGTACTGCTGTCTCAATTCTGCGATCATTTTACGCTCATGGGGCAGCTATTCTCCCAGTGTATGGCTCCTCAGAATCTGTTCAATTGTTTCTTACTCTACCTTCTCTTTCAAGTTCATGGAGTCACTCTACTTCCCCCCCTCCCCCGCCTTGCCCAAGCTTGCATTGGTACTCTACTCCCCTCACTTCCTGCTGACATCCTTGTCCTGTAAGATTCTAGAAACCGTAATAAAATCGCTGCTACCGTGTGGAGATCGAAGTTGAGAATGAATTGTGAAATGGTTCCGGACGGATTCAAAATGTAGGAAGTCAGCATGTGTTCCTTTGTTTGTAAAGACACAAAATGGAGGAAGTCAGCAGGGGGTCCTTTGCCTGGTGGTCAGCATATGGTCCTTTGTTTGTGAGGCCACATGGCTAGGAAGAAGAAACATGACTGACCCGCCCCCCACACACCTCACAGGAACCTGAACTTGTCATGTGGAAGGAACTCCAATCAGGGAAGGTTTGGAGTGAAACTGACCTATCAAAGGGACGCAGACAGTGATATACAAGTGGAGGCCGGCAGAAAGGCCCTATAACAGAAGTAACCCAGAGGCGGGAAATTCAGAACACAGGAGAACAAAGAAGACAGAACGGAAGAACAGACGAACAAAGAAAGCTGGCCAGTCTATGTTTCGACTTACAACTCTCCCTGGACCGATCACCCAGAGATAAAGGAGTATGTATAAAAGTCGGACATAGAGCTTAGATATTGTTAAAAGGGGTACTTTTATGTACGATTAACTTGGGTTAGAAATCACCCGGAGGTAGCGTGTAAGTTGCTGGGAAGTACTTGTATGTACGGGTAAATTGGGAGCATATTGATTGCGATTGTACACTTGAATTTTGAACTGTAGTGTGAATAAAGACCAATTTTATTGATCACATACTTATCTGTCATTGTTACGCTTATTTGAAATTCTCAAAGTCCGAACAGTAGTAAGAGAAAGGCTTACAGTCCTCCCTTGCTCCAAGTTGCTAATGGCATTGTTCTTCCCTTATTTTTTTTAAATATCTCAACTTCAGTATTTCATGGCTGAGGTGGTACAAGATGGAAGAAGGCATGGCAGGGAGATCAGCAGAAACAGACCATATCTGCAGATATTTACACGTCTACTTGCCAATGTCCAAGGACCTCACCTTGCTCCAGGTCAAGAGGGAGCCAGTTGCAAGGCGTTTTCATCTGCACGCAAGTTGCAACATACAGTTGGCACTGCCAATGGTTGGCAAGGTTACCACTCCCTCAACTGTATTGCCTGTGGCTCATTTTTGGTTAGCGCTGCAATATCAGCTAACGTGTTGCTCACATATATATCAAACAAGTGACTGGTGCATCGATCAGCATGACCAGCACTCTCAGCTCCTTTCCACCGAATAGCATGACCCGGTGGCTCAATATTACTGCATTGCTGTATTTCCCTGATGACGTGAAGTCCATCCTGGGTGAAGTCTTTAGGGTGGCACGGCTTTCCATTGTAAATTGCAGCTTGAATGTGTGTCTCGTTGAGGTATGAGTATTCATGAGATGTAAACAAGAGCTGTAAGGTTGTGTGAGGGCTTAGCATGGATACACAGTAAATATGGATCATGTTGACTGGCAACATTTTGCAGCATGTAATCTTGTGCCATGTACATCAATAACAACAAAAACTGGCATTATGTAGCACCTTTAATGTAGTAAAATGTCTCAAAGTGCGTCGCAGGAGCGTTATCAAACAAAATTTGACACTGAGCCACAGAAGGAGATATTAGGACTGGTGACCAAAAGCTCAATCAAAGAGGGAGGTTTTAAGGTGCGTCTTAAAGGAGGAAAGAGAGGTAGAGAGGCGGAGAGGTTTAGGGAGCAAATTGCAGAGCTTAGGGCCTGGGCAGCTGAAGGCATGGCCGCCAATGGTGAGTGATGAAAACGGGATGCGCAAAAGGCCAGAATTGGAGGAGCGCAGAGATTTCGGAGGGTTGTGGGGCTGGAGGAGATTACAGAGATTGGGAGGGGTGAGGCCATGGAGCGATTTGAAAACAAGGATGAGAAATTTAAAATTGATACGTTGCTGGACCAGGACCCAGTGTAGGTCAGCAAGCTCAGACCATGATGGGTGAACAGGACTTAGTGCAAGTTAGGATAAGGGCAGCAGAGTTTTGGATGAGCTCAAGTTTATGGAGGGTGGAAGATGGCAGGCCGGCCAGGAGAGCGTTGGAATAGTCAAGCCTAGAGGTAACAAAGGCAGGGATGAGGGTTTCAGCAGCAGATGAGCTGAGGCAGTGGGCGGAGACAGGCAATGCTACGGAGGTGGAAATACCTGGTACAATGTATTGTTGGGTACTCTTACCTCACCAGGTTCCTTTAAAATATGCCATCTTCTCTCACATTTGTTGCCATCCTGCAAGTACCATACTCAACAATTCGCCTGGCTTCCACCTCCTGCCAGGCTTTGGAGCAATCCTTTGTTGCCATACAGGATAAACCACCGCGCACCCACATCATACAGAAACAATTTCACTTTGTTACTCATCGGGCCTGAGGTTGGATACTGTGCCACTCTACCACTTGCCCACAGACTCCATTTAGTGCCTAAGTGTTGGGTTTGCTTTCCTTTGCTTTGAGCTTGCAACTTTTTCTCCTTTGGAACAGGCTGACAAATATTTAAGAAGCTATTTTTAGCCTGTTTTGAGGTTCGAAGAACTTTTACCCTTTACATTTTCCCCACAGCCCTCGGGTGCCAGATGAGGGAGGCCATTCAGCACATTTACCTCATGTTTCCATAGAAACCTATCATCCTCCCAGCACAGTATCAAACTGCCTCTTGAATGGCTCGAGAGTTTTGCCTCCACTGTCGGAGCCAGAAGATGCCAGTCTGGTTGTACTGCAGGGATCATAAAAGGAGAACCTAGAGTGACACAGCTGTGGTGGGAGGATTATTATAGGTTTCTGACTTTCTCTGATTAAGGTGTGTCGACTTTGTGAAAAAAAAATGTTGTGCTGTGCATTGTGAAATATTGAAGGCTGACGATAATTATTCATGTACACAGCTGACAATTTCAATGCACGCAGTCAGCTCTCAAACATCATCAGAAATTTCCTATAGCCAAGCTACTTTACATTCTGGAAAGCGATGTGTAAGGGCATAAAACTACGCTGTTGCCTAAAATGCACAGCACAACATTTCCACAAAGTCGACGCAACTTAGTCAGAAAAAGTCGACTTCAGCAGAAAGCCCAAATGGAGGGACTCAGCAGGCCAACTCTTTCACCCCCCTTCAAAGATGTTATAAGGGAGGTTAAAACATAGGAATTGCTAGACGAATAAAGACCAATGCCCCTCTAATTCACCTTCTACCATCCTGGTACTTGCATGATACAACGATAATGAAGTTGTTGACTAATCACAGCAATCAGTCTCTACCAATTAGTCTGGAACAGACCCAGACATGAGGCAAGCAAACCCCAAGTGGTGGACAGCATTGAGAACCATGGGTCCAAAGGCACCTGCTCCTCCCAAGCACGCTACACTTGCCATATGTTATGTTGGGAAGTTAGAATCATAGAATGGTTACAGCGCAGTAGGAGGCCAGTCGGCCCGTCCAGCCCGTGCCAGATTTCTGCAAGAGCACTTCAGCTAGTCCCACTCCCCGCCCTTTCTCTGTAGCCCTGCAATTTGTTTTCTTTCAGTACCTGTCGAATTCACTTTTGAAAGCCACGATTGAATCTGCCTCCACCACCCTCTCAGGCAGTGAATTCCAAATCCTAACCACTCGCTGCTTAAAAAAGTTTTTCCTCGTGTCGCCTTTGGTTCTTCTGCCAATCACCTTAAATCTGGTTCTTGAACCTTCTGCCAATGGGAACAATTTCTCTCTATCTACTCTGTCAAGACCCATCCTGATTTTGAATACCTCTATCAAATCTCCTCTCAATCTTCTCTGCTCTAAGGAGAACAACCCCAGCTTCTCCAGTTCATCCATGTAACTGAAGTCCTCATCCCTGGAATCATTCTCGTAAATCTTTTCTGCACCCTCTCTAAAGTTGTACACAGTGTGCGATGCGTAAGGTTTGTATAATTAAAATCACATGCTTTATGAAAATGTATTTCAGCAGTGACTGTGCAATATGGAACATATATGGGTTGGATTTTGTCTTGGGGTCGGGTTGGGGTCGTGTCATCCGCATTTTGTGGTTCCCCCCCGACTCCAGATTAATGTGGATGAATGATGCAATTTTCACTTAATTGGGCAATTGAGTTCCAGCATGTGGGAACCCATGAACTAATTAGTTGTTTCAGTCTGAAAGTCGCCTCTGATGATGTCATCATTGCTGACTGCCTAGTCTCAGAGAGTGTTGGTGAGAGAGGACCTGCGTGGTTTGCTTTTGATGTGAGTGGACCTGGATGCAAAAATGGGGGGGCGGGGGTGGGGAGAGAGAGAGAGAGAGAGAGAGAATTTTTTTGCATCCAAGTCCTCTCACAGCAAAGGCCAGGCAGTCTCTGAACACATTCAATGCAGCAGCATCAGAGGCGACTTTCAGACCTAATACTACTACTACCTTCATCACATCTCCGTTGTAATAGTGGACCTGCAGCTCATAGTCAGCTATCCACTTGTGCTCCCGCCAGGTTTCACTGGAGTGTTTCACACCAGGCGTACTTCACGTCAGAAAAGGGTTAAACTAGCTAAAACGTTTCAAAATGGCAGTACAGAGCCAATTTAGGGCTTGTTAAGGGCTTTAATGGCCTCTCCCGCCTCTTGGAGGCGGGACAGAGTCGAGAACCCCGCACTGATTTTGTCAAAATTGCGTGGAGGCGGGATGGAGTCGGGATGGGGTCGGGACCCCCGACCCCGTGAATTTAACCCCCCACACGCCTCCAAACCCGACTCCATGGGTCATTCAAAATCCAGCCCATATAGTCTGCACAGCAACAACAGGCACATTGATGAAATGGCAGAAAGAGAGAAACTATTTCCTCTGCTGGGGAAGTCCAGGACAAGGGGGCATGACCTTAAAATTAGAGCTAAACTATTCAGGGGTCATGTCAGCAAACACTTCTTTACACAAAGGGTTGTGGAAATCTGGAACTCTCTCCCTCAAAAGGCTAGGACAATTGAAAATTTTAAGACTGAGATTGATAGATGCTTGTTAGGCAAGGATATTGAAGAATATGGAACTAAGGTGGGTAGATACAGACCAGCCATGCTATAATTGAATGGCTCGAGGCTCGAGGGGCTGAATGGCCTCCTCCTGTCCCTATGTTCCTAAGATAAGAAATGTTGCTGACTTTGCACACACAAGAGAACATATACCTAAGTATAGCATTCCTGTCTGAATGGAGACATTTTATTCAAACCCAAGGAAATTATTCACCATATGTTCAGTGCAGTCATGACGTACGTGACAACTGCCCTCACAGCTAGATATATCAACAGATATGTGGCATAAATAAAGAAATATATTTGTTGAAACATTGGGCCGGATTTTGCGATCGGAGGCTTCCTACGGGCGGATGCCTCCGATCGGAAAAAAATCTACGAACTTACCTGCTGGCTCCATAGGTCCCGAGACTTCCGATCCTGGGCCCCTGCTCTACGAAATGCGCAGAAGCCCAGGTATCCCAGGGGTGCATGTGGTTCACCATGGGGAACCAATACATGGGCCATGGGGAACCAATCAAAGAAGGGAATCCCCCTTCACACTTTTGACAGGTCTCTGCGCACGGATCTGTCAAACGTATGAATGGGGATCACTTAAAAAACAGTTAAACATTAAATAAATTTTTAAAAAACCATCACGTATTTAAAATTAGTGAAAATTACATTCAATTTTAAACAAAAATTGAATTTTTTGAAAAAAGTAATTGAAGTTTTTTACGGGGCTAAAAATAAACTTACCTTTTCTAAAAGTATTTTTAAATTATAAATGAGTGAAAAAAAATTATTTTTGAATTTTTTTCAAACTCTTATGCTGTTAAAAGCAAGCCTTACGCAGGCTTTTACCAGGCGTAAGATTTTAAGGTTTTCAGCGGGCGGAGGTTCTGCAGAAAGCGGAACTCTCCACCCGCGGAGGCCCTTCTCCAGGGCAGGCGGATGATCTGTCAAGAGGATTCTTTACAGATCGGAAGTGCCCGGTTTAGCGCTTTGCATGCCTAAACCCGGCACTTGCAAGGCCCCTATGGGTGCGTACACATCTCGTACCCACCCGTGGGGGTCGGAAAATCTGGCCCATTGTGTTTACTTGAAGTTGCATTTTACTTAATTTTCACAATATTTTCCAATCACTTTGCAGTATCCCTTTTACCGGATCTTTTACTGTTTGTGCTGATAGAAATTCTGTCACTTTTCTTTCAACGCTCGCTCTATCACTCACTGAGAAAGATGTTTAAGCCCCAAGCACTGAAGGCATCCAAATGAAGGTGTCCAGCGTTCCTGAGTTAGTATTGGTGAACAAGTATTGATGGTGTGACGGCACACTCCTCATTTCTCATACCTCCCATCACAGCTAGGGGAAAGCAGCCATGTACCACTCCTTCTCCTCCTTTGATTGGCAACATGCAAGGCTGTCGTAAAGCCAGCTTAGGAGCGCCTGACCACAATCTATATAATGTAATTATATAATAAAAAGCCCATGAACATTCTGTCATACCTGAAACTTTGGCTTCAGAAATGTCGCAGGTAAATATCACGTCCCGCCAGACTTCTTAAAACCCCTCCATCAAAAAATTTTCTGAAATACTTGAGATTCAGAGGGGCCAGATGTGTATTTATTTGGCAAAGTTCCCGGCAATATGATCAATCTGACACTCCAGTTGATTCTGCTATCTTTGGGCATATTACTGACCGAATAAAGATGGTTAGAAAGCGCTTTACAACCTAGCATTTCATCAGCTGTTAGGGTAAGGTCTGACAGTACTGGGCTAGCTGGCCTTCCACTTTCATTATGTTTGTCTTGCTTGCATCAATCGTGACTGTGCTATTTTAGTTCCAATTGGTGATTGCCTGTAAATCTCCCTCTGTGCTTGGTAAGAGGCATCGAATTATTGGGAGAGCCCAGCCGTCTTAATCAGTTGGCGGAATAGTACCAGCTCTGCTGTCACTCTGCTTGCAAAACCTGCCTCTGGTGCCTTGAATTGCCTGCGCGATTCAAAGTGTACTAGTGGAAGACTTGTCAGATACCGAAAGAATGAAAATCGTTCCGACTGTCTGAGATGATGTACAGCAAAACTATGTAACTTGGGGGATCAAGAAAGTTAAGACAAATAAGCTTCCAGCTAATAATAACATGAGCAGAACATCACTAAATGCAAGAGATACAATAGTTCAAAAATGAATGAATCTCAGAAGGAAATGTCATCAGTCTATCAAGAAAAACTGTGTCATCCCAAAATATGAGGACATTCCTCATACGGTCCCCGTGGCTACCAGCTTCACCCTTGGGAGAACAATTTCTTGTAAAAGAAGCAGGTGGCTCAAGCATTTGGGGTGAGGGACTAATGAATGAGTCGCCTATCAGGAGACTTTTGAGTCTATATTGGGATGGCCATGTATATTGGCACCGACTCTCCCAACAGATTCTTAAATCAGCTCCACCACATATCCTCCGACCACTGCTAATCCCAACTGTCAGCAACGTGCTGAAGAACTAAACTCATTAACCTGTCTTTTGCACTGACAGCAGCTTTGTATCAAGTGATAATAGAGTGTAGAGGTGACCATTTGAGCTCCTTAGGACTTCTCTTGTTTTTGGAAACAGCAGGGGCTTATAAGAAATCTCTCCCAACGAACTGCGTGAGTTTACTTTGTTTGCTTATGTCTGCTAATCTGGTAATGGATCTGTTTCCGTGTGGGTGAAAAATAGTGCATGCAGAACAGCATTTAAACCTAAATCATTTTTATAAACATGAGATCTGTTCCAGTGTGCAGGGAATTATGCCGTGCCTCAGCAGATGCTCCTTTTAACTGAACAGTGTCATTAACATTGCTGTATTGCACTGCCTGAAACCACACTTTGGATTTTAATTTCTCTTTTACATTCAGCATCACTTCTACTGCTGATGCCAATTAAATGCGTGCAAGTGCCGGGGATCTGTCGAATTTATTAATGTCTTTTACATACTTTGAAAGCAAGTGATGAGCATATAAACCAAACTGAAAGTTCAAAAAGGGTGGATTTTCCAATTGGTTACGTCTGATTAATGTGCTTAAAGTGAGCATAATCAATTGGAAAAATGCTCAAAGATGCTTTACATCACATTTCTGCCCATCATGTGCCCCATACCAATTTGCCGGCCAGATTTTAGACAGGCAGCAGAAATGCCTGCCAGTTTGGCGTTAACTTTTATAAACTGATAATGTAATTCATACCAAGGTGTCAACCTTGGCTCTATGGTGGCACTCTTGCCTCTGAGTCAGAAGGTTGTGGGTTCAAGCGCCACTTCAGAGACTTGTGCGCATAATCTGGGCTGACATTTCAGTGCAGTACTGAGGCAGTGCTGAATTGTCAGAGGTGCCATCTTTCAAATGAGACCTTAACTGCCCTCTGAGGTGGATGTAAAAGATCCCATGGCACTATTTGAAGAAGAGCAGGGGAGTTCTTTCGGTGTCATGCCCAACATTTCTCCCTCAATCAACACATAAAACAGATGATCTGGTCATTTGGTTCATTGCTGTCTGTGGGAGCTTGCTGCGTGTAAATTGGCGTTATTTTCCTACATTACAACAGTGACTACACTTTAAAAAGTACTTCATTGGCTGTAAAGCGTTTTGGGACGTCCTGAGGTCATGAAAGGTGCTATATAAATGCAAATCTTTCTTTCCTTTTTCAACACCATTTCCCAGTGTTTGAGCTGGAATAATACTCGGTCATCTACCTGCTCAAGAAAAATAGATGGCCAAGCAGACCTGACTGCAACCAACTACCAGTACCTTCACACCAATATTTATAGGCAAAGATGCACCTATCAGACAATGATCATATGTAACTAGCTGCCCAGAGTCAGCCTGGCTCAGTGATAGCATTCTTATCTCTGAGTCAGAATAGTGTGGGTTCAAAACTCTCGCTGCTTATCACGAGCACATAATCCAGGCCGACACTCCAGGGCAGCATTGAGGGAGTGCTGCCGTGTTGAAGGTGCTGTTTCTTGAGATGGAGGACATCGCATTTGCATGCTCAAGTGGACATAAAAGATCCCATGGCTCTTTCGCAAAGAAGAGCAGGGAGTTCTCCCATTCCTCCCCCAGCCAACACCACCAAAAAACAGATTAACTGGTCATTCATCCCAATGCAGACGTGGGACTTGCTGTGCACAAACATGATGGCAGCGTTTGCCTACAAAAACAACAGTGACTACATTTCAAAAGTAAATAATTGGCTATGAAGCACTTTGTGACATTGTGAGGACATGAAAGATGTTACATAATGCAATTTCTTCCTTTGCCTTGGCTCCATGACAGCAGGCAGTCAGAGGCAGGGTTGTGGCATCTGCTGTACATACACCTGCAGCTAACACATACCATAGACCTCCTGCCAGTGGCAATAACAATCAGCTGAGCCCTCGAGTCTTCTTCCACTGCCTCCTTCCATTCAAGCTGTAGTGCTAGCCTTTGGGGAGGGTGCCAGGCAGTGGCAAACAAGGGTAACGTCTTCACTAAAAATGAAAGAACTTGCATTTATACAAGTGCATTTCACAACCTCAGGACATCTCAAAGTGTAGTCACTGAAGTAATGTAGCAAACACGGCAGCCAATTTGCGTGCAGCGAGGGTCCACAAACAGCGATGTGATAACGACCAGAGAATCTGTTTTAGTGATGTTGGTTGAAGGATCAATATTGGTCAGGACACCGGAGAACTCGGTGGCATAGAAACATAGAAACATAGAAACATAGAATCTAGGAGCAGGAGTAGGCCATTTGGCCCGTCGAGCCTGCTCCACCATTCAATACGATCATGGCTGATCATCCAAATCCAGTACCCTGTCCCTGCTTTAATCCCCACAGTACACATATCCCACCCTACCCCCGTAAACCCATGTATTTAATTCCCCCTAACATATCCCATCCTATCCCCATAACCCCACATATTTAATCCCCCCCTAACACTAAGGGTCAATTTATCATAGCCAAATCAACCTAACCCGCACATTTTTGGACTGTGGGAGGAAACCGGAGCACCCGGAGGAAACCCACGCAGACACGGGGAGAATGTGCAAACTCCACACAGACAGTCACCCGAGGTCAGATTCGAACCCGGGTCCCTGGCGCTGTGAGGCACCAGTGCTAACCACTATGCCACCGTGTTGCCCTAGTGTTTAGCACTGTTGCCTCACAGCGCCAGGGACCCGGGTTCGAATCCAGCCTCAGGTGACTGGCTGTGTGGAGTTTGCACATTCTCCCCGTGTCTGCGTGGGTTTCCTCCGGGTGCTCCGGTTTCCTCCCACAGTCCAAAGATGTGCGGGTTAGGTTGATTTGGCTATGATAAATTGACCCTTAGTGTTAGGGGGATTAAATACGTGGGGTTACGGGGATAGGGTGGGATATGTGTCGGTGCAGGCTCGATGGGCCGAAATGGCCTCTAAATGCATTGTGGGGATTCTGTGAACTCCCCTGCTCTTCTTCGAAGTAGTGTTCACAGGATCTTTTACATCCACCTGAGAGGGCAAATGGGGCCTCGGTTTTGATGTCTCATCCAAAAGACAACACCTCCGAAAGTGCAGCACTCCCTCAGTACTGCGCTGCCTAGCTCTTGTGCTCAAGTCTCTGAAGTTTGGTCCCACAACCTTCTGACTCAAAGGTGAGAGTGCTACCCACTGAGCCACCACTACCTCATTCTGCATGAACTCCACTTTCGCCAGCCTTCGAACAGGGGGTTGGAGTGGAGTTACGCGCTGCTCCATCACTTGGCCACAGACTCAATGTCTTGGTTCCACAATTATTGTACTAGTCAGTGAATTTTGCCCAGGATATTTGATACACAAACAGTCTTTACAAAAACTGAAATGTACATTAGAAATATAACAAAGCCACCCTTAAATTCTTGTGGTGCCACTTACATGTAATTGGTCGTGGCTCTTTAAATGTACCCATCATCCCTGCAAGCAGCCTTTTAAAAGCTGATTACATGAAATTTCCTATCCCCTGCCTTCACAGTGAGCTCCCAACACCAGGCCCATTATGGACTAAAGCTCGCTCGCCCCCGCTATGTAAATTAAAGCTGACCCACAAGTTCCAGGATGTAAGGATCTTCTCCTCCATGAGAAGAGCTGAGGACCAGGAGAGATGGAGCCATAAGATCCATGAATCAATGCTCTGAAGTAGCAAGCGAGAATGCAATGAATAGGAACAGTCTGGTTAAAGGGCAGAGGGCTCCATGTTTGCGGTCTTTGCTGAGAATGGTAAATGATGCAGAGGGAACCTTGGAAAAGGAACGAGGAGAAGTGGGAAATAACATTTTGAAGAGGCAGGTGTTGCAATGTAACAATAGCACTGAGCTTTCGCAGATTATTTTAAAAGTGGCCTGAAGCACTGCAATTTGGAGCAGATGGGTAGAAAACTATCCATATGTTACATGCCGCTTGATGCTAAATTTAAACTAGATACAAATGAATACCACAGCACATCTATGGGATGATGATTTAATAGCATGATGCATGAGGTATGTAGAACAATGTAAATGCCTAGAGATCATATTCAACACAGATTATCCTAATCCTCTTTGCATGACCTGAACGCACTTTCGTCAGGTAAAGGAATTTTTTTATATGTTCCTGGGATGTGGGCGTCACTGGCAAGGCCAACATTTATTGCCCATCCCTAATTGCCCTTGAGAAGGTGGTGGTGAGCTGCCTTCTTGAACCGCTGCAGTCCGTGTGGTGAAGGTACTCCCACAGTGCTGTTAGGGAGGGAGTTCTAGGATTTGACCCAGTGATGATGAAGGATCAGCGATATACTTCCAAGTCAGGATGGTGTGAAATTTGGAGGGGGACTTGGAGGTGGTGGTGTTCCCATGCACCTGCTGACCTTGTTCTTCTAGGTGGTAGAGGTCGCGGGTTTGGGAGGTGCTGCCGAAGAAGCCTTGGCAAGTTGCTGCAGTGCATCTTGTAGATGGTACCCACTGCAGCCACGGTGCGCCGGTGGTGCAGGGAGTGAATGTTTAAAGTAGTGGATGGGGTGCCAGTCCAGCGGGCTGCTTTGTCCTGAACGTAAAGGATGTACAAAGCTCTTTGTAATACCCAAGATATAATGCACATTAGAGCAGGTCGATCTGTAAAGGCAGTACCTTTTTATGTCTTAAGTACATTTTGTCATACTTTCCCCTTAAGGTCTCTGATCACAAGGTTACACTCGACACGCCCATTGTGACCTCTTCGACCAATTACTATTGCATTTTCAGGCAACAGGTAGCACATGCAATGTGGGCTAATTATTGGTTGCTTGTACTTTAAGGTTTGGTGTAGTCATTTGTTTAGTAGATCATTACAGGTTTTAAAAAGTAGCTGGGTTTTTCAGCTTTAGTGCTCCTGGCTTAATTTGGCAGTCCATATAAGGAATTTCAACACTCCAGCCCATGATTTCCTGTCTGTTCAACTTCACTGGGTCTGGAAAAATCCCAGGTTGGGGTGCGTAAATTCCCAACCTTTCCTCCCAGTCTGCACCAGGAATGCTGAACCCAATAGGTTTATCTATATTAGATTTCAAGGACACGTCCACTTTTGTGACTAAACTACAGCCTATGCAATACGATCTCCTGTGAGCTCGTTTCACTCACCCAACTTCATCCCCACCACTTCCCCACTTCCCCACTTTTATCATGAAGTTCACGAGGTCGATTTTCACAGCCTCTGCCAGCCAGAAACAGGTGCTCTGAAAATCACAGGGCCGAATTTACGGCCCCGTTCCCACTCCCAGTCCACCCACCGCCATTTTGTTTGGGGCCTTCACGAGTTTCCTCGTAATATGCAAGGAGGCTCGTGAAGGCCCTGTGACTTCCATCAGACCCTGACGTCATTTTGAGATACCAATGGGCCTCGCGTGGAAGGGATTGCTGTGGGCAATCTTAGAAAAACAGGGAAGGTAAATGTTTTACAAAAAGATTCTTCCCACTCGCTACTGGTCCCTCTGTGTCCCTCTACCATGATTGCCTCCCCCAGCCCCACACCATTGCTTCCTGATCAGCTCCTGCTTATCTCAAGGGGGCTGGAATACAAAGAGGTGGGAATTATGTTACAGTTATATAAAGGTCTAGTTACACCCATTTAGAGTACTGCATTCAGTTCTGGGCACAGCATCCCAGGAAGGATATATTGGCTTTGGAGAGGGTGCAATGCAGATTTACCAGAATGATACCAGGGCTAACAGGGTTAAATTGAGGAGAGGTTGCATAGACTAGGCTTGTAGTCCCTTGAGAATAGAAGATTAAGGGGTGAGCTAATTGAGGTGTTTAAGATGATTAAACGATTTGATAGGGTAGGTAGAGAGAAACTTTTTCTTCTGGTGGGAGAGTACAGAACAAGAATCGATCAAGAATAACCTTATAATTAGAGATAAGCCATTCAGGGGTGATGTTAGGAAACATTTCTTCACGCAAAGGGTAATGGAAATCTGGAACTCTGTCCCCACAAAAAGCTGTTGAGGCTGGGGGTCAATTGAAAATGTCAAAACTGAGATTGATAGATTTTTGTTCGTAAGGGTATTAAGGGTTACAGAACCAAGAGGGTAGATGGAGTTAAGATACAGATCAGCCGTGATCTAATTGGATGGTGGAGCAGGCTGGCCCCCGATTGGTGGGCAGCCTTTGAGCGTGGGTTCAGCGCTCGCGGTTTGCCGTGCATATTGAAATAAGGCCCGACCATTAAAGAGGCAATTGAGCCTTTTGGTGAGGGCATTGGGTGGGCAGTAGGGATCGCACTTCTCACCACCCTCCCAATGTGTCCCCCCACCCCAAAAGGTAAAATCCATCCTCCGCAAGTCTAATGTGAAGTTAGAGATATCCCTGTGAATGCTGGACCTGTACCTAAAGGTTTACACAAGATCCCTGCACTCACGAACTGAACAGCACACCTCTACAGAGGTGGAAGAAAGCCATTCTACCAATTCACTATCGCCTATTTTACACTACTGCCCAAGACCAATTCTCCGCCCCTACCCCCCGCCATAAACGCTTATATATGCTGCTGAAATACAAGCGAGCATAATGTAACAATGTGGAAACAACATCAAATGGAGGAAGAAGACTACGGCATCAATTTTCCTCCCTTCCCCAAGGTCAGCTTCCTGACATAGGCGAGTAGCCCGACGTGAGCCTGTCAGACTTTATTTTAATGAGCCTGGCCCCAGGAACTCCGCTGGGATGAAGGGTACAGGCCAGGGCGGGCAGAGGTTCCACCTTGCTAAAGTCACATCCTCATTCCACTCAGGAAGAAAATCAGCTCTGCAATGTCTAACTCAATCCTCGCTCCTCCAGTTCTGGCCTCTTGCGCATCCTCGATTTCCACCACTGGACCATTGACGGCGGTGCCTTCAGCGGCCTAGGCTGTGGAATTCCCTCCCTAAACCTCTCCAGCCTCTCTACCTCTCTTTCTCCTCCTTTAAGACGCTGCTTAATACCTACCTCTTTGACCAAGCTTTCGGTCCTAATATCTCCTTATGTGGCTCGGTGTCAAATTTGGTCTGCTAACGTTCCTTGGGATATTTTTACTACGTTAAAGGCATGATAGAAATGCAAGTTTTTGTTTTTGTTTAATTTTAATTTTGCTCGGTTTGGATCCTGCTGAATTAAGCTTATGCAGGGAAATGAAGTGTTGTTCTGGTTGAGCACGTTGGCTAAAGACTAGTTGCTAACCTGCTGTGCGTGTCTTAATGAGCCATTTCTGTCTTTCTCGTCCATCCAAAGCTGATGATGAAAAATAAATTCCCTAATAGAGTCAGATCCTGAGGCTTTCGGACCCCTTTTACGTGCATACAGCACATAAATGAAATGTCATTTTCTTTTCTCATTTTACTGAGCTTCTAAACTAATGGCTGACTCCTGAGGAGTGTGGTACATTGACAAACAAACCTTGACCAAAACACAAAAATCGGAAAAGGCTTTGTAGACACTGACAATTTACTCACAATTCACTCACTGAGATTGGACAGTCTCAATCCTTTTTTTTTTAATGGCAGTGGAGCTACAACTTAATCATGTGTATAATTCGACACTAATTTTAAAATCTTAGCCAGAAAGGCCAGAAAGATGACTGTGTGAAATTACAATGGACTGTGTTAAATTACAATGGTGTGTATGAAATTACAAGTGTACTGTCCTTCTGCTATTAAAGTTTAGAGATACTGAGGCAATGTGCATATAGACCTGTACATGCCTGTCGAGTTTTACGCAGCATCAAATCTGTTTCATACCTAATCTAAGAAGGGCCTGATGGGTTCAAGCAGGTTAAATATTCTGCTTCCCATTGTTGGTATGCCAATCCAAAAATCACAAGAAGAAGCTGTTGGAATGTCTTCACATTCATACATTTTTGTATTATAATTAGATCTCGCTGCAATCTGAATGGACAATATTTGCCTTAGAAGAACCTAAGAAATGCAAGCTACTAGCTAGTCTATCTGGTCAGGTCACTCCACTCCCGATTGGTTTACTGGAATGATTCGCTCAATTGAGCTGGTTTCTCCGACCCTTCAGAAGCTATGGCATTATGGGTAAATGATAATATTACCGCTCTATTCCTCCCTACCTGATCTCCAAAACAATTTGACCTCATTTACTTGATGGCATGACTGTCAGTATTCAATGTAGTAGACTGATTATATTCTATATTGAAATTTTACCATAACAGAGTAATGATTTGGGCAGAAGAAGCTCAATGGTCCATGTCGCCCACCCTTTCACATCTTCCATCAGGTTCCTTATCATAATACTGGAACTAATAGCTCTCCATTGCCTTTGCTAATAGGCATTCATCCAGCTCTTTTTATTACTTGCAATGGTTTTCTGTTCCTACTGGTAACCTGTTCCTCAATTCTGTCATTCCACTCACTTAAAAATTGTCTGCATTTCCTATTTTCCTTTGACACTCTCCCCTCAAGATCTCCCCTGAAGAGCTGGACAAATTAGAGGTATCTAAACTTTGAACTCTATCCCTAGTCCTTGAATCCTGAGCATGACAGAATAAATGTCCAGAATCCAAATATTCTAATCCCATGGAAATCATGAAGAATTATATCAAATCTCAACCCAGGGTAGACAATTTTACCTGATAATTCAGCCCTTTTAGTTCAAGAATCATCCTTGCAGCACTCCTTCTAATAATTCTGCATCTTTCTGTAATACAGAGCATTAAAATGAACACAATACCTCATCAAGGCCAGATACAAATTCAGCATAGACTTCAAAGAGAAGCGTAGGAAGGATCCAGTCAAAGAGCAATATAGGGAGAGACTGGTTAAAGAGCAGTGTAGGAAGAAATGTTTATGTCACACCACTAGCTATGCTTTCCATTTTATTTGCTTTCTTGACTGGCGACAAAAACTGAATCAACAGTTTTAATGAACATCCATTGAAATCCCCAGATCTCTTTTCTGCTCTATCAGCCCCAGCATGTTTTTATTTAATGTGTGCTCCACATTTTAATTCCTTCTACCTAATTTCTACCTACCTGTGTTGAACTGCATCTGCCATCTATCTGCCCATTAATGTGGCCTATCCCAATCCCATTGGATTATCGCACAATGGTCAATGGAGAGAAAACAAAAAATAGGAATAAACGGGTCATTTTCGGGTTGGCAGGCTGTAACTAGTGGGGTACCGCAATGATCAGTGCTTGGGCCTCAGCTATTCACAATCTACATCAATGATTTGGATGAGGGGACCAAATGTAATATATCCAAGTTTGCTGATGATAGAAAGCTAATGTAAGTTGTGAGGAGGATGCAAACAGGCTGAAAGGGGATATAGACAGGCTAAGTGAGTGGGCAAGAACATGGCAAATGGAATGTAATGTGGAGAAATATGAAGTTATCCACTTTGGTTGGAAAAAATAGAAAAGCAGAGTATTTTTTAAATGGCAAGAGATTGGGAATTGTTGGTGTTGAGAGGGACCTGGGTGTTCTTGTACATGAATCACTGAAAGTTAACATGCAGGTACAGCAAGCAATTAGGAAAGCAAATGGTATGTTGGCCTTTATTACAAAAGGATTTGAGTATAAGGGTAAAGACATCTTACTGCAATTATATAGGGCCTTGGTGAGACCGCACCTGGAGTATTGTGTACAGTTTTGATCTCCTTACCTAAGGAAGGATATACTTGCCACAGAGGGAGTGTAACGAAGGTTCACCAAACTGATTCTTATGAGGAGAGATTGAGTAGACTAGGCCTATATTCTCTAGAGTTTAGAAGAATGAGAGGTGATCTCATTGAAACATACAAAATTCTTACAGGGCTTGACAGGGTAGATGCAGGGAGGATATTTCTCCTGGCTGGGGAGTCCAGAACCAGGTTTCACAGTCTCAGAATAAGGGGTCAGCCATTTAGGGCTGAGATGAGGAGAAATTTCTTCACTCAGAGGGTGGTGAATCTTTGAATTCTCTACCCTAGTGGGCTGTGGAGGCTCAGTCGTTGAGTATATTCAAGGCTGAGGTCGATAGATTTTTGGATATTAATGGAATCAAGGGATAGGGGGATAGTGCAGGAAAGTGGGGTTGAGGTAGAAGATCAGCCACGTCCTTATTGAATGGCGGAGCCGGCTCGAGGGACCAAATGGCCTACTTATGTTATGTTCTTATCCACTGCACCCAATTTGGCGTCACCTGCAAACACGGACATCTTGGACAATATTCCATCTTCTAAGTCATTTATAAAAATTTCCAAACCACAGCTGCCCCAAAATAAGCCTGAAGGTTCCACTGGCAACCAGTTTCCACTCTGACACCTCGCCACGTATCGCCGCCACACTTTGCTATCTACCTTTTGGCTATGTATCGATCCAGCCCAATACTTTGCCATCTATCCCATGGGCATGCGCCTTATGAGTGGGTCTGTTATTTTGGAAAGTTTCAAATACTTTCCTAAACTACAGGTATATAACGTACAACACATCATCCCCCATTTGGAAATAAAATGAAAATGCACTCTAAGATAAAGGCAGGTCAATGCAGATGGTGTGAGATAAATTAAAGATGCATTAAACCAAAATATACTTTGGAGTAAAACTCGACGTAAAAAGATAAAAGTTAAGCAGGCTTTGTGTTAATTGCTTTATTTATTGATGTACCGCTAATTTGCATCCATTTCAGAATCTGTACTGAACATTTAAGCTAATTCTTCCTGAGCCAGTAATATGTTCTGCAAGTGTATGCCTTCCCTCCAGAGCTGAATAAATTAGAGTCATTTTAAACGGTGCCTTTACATACACATAGAGATCTCCCCCTTGCTCTGAGAGACAGATGGTGTTGATGGCTACGGTCGAGAGATAACACCAGGCCATCTGTTATTCTTTGGCGAACCCCAGCTTTTTTAAGTCTTCAAACCTCTAGGAGAAAATATGACAAAATAACAAGGACAAGGGAATGCATGTTGGGAAGATGCAGCTAGCAGTGATGCTAGAAGTTTATTCCATAATCATGCAGGCTATCCATTGCACAGACATTATGATGCCTCTGACAACGGCATGACTGTATCATCAGATGGGGCACTGGCATATTATCCTTTGAATTCCCTTATGTTGTGTTCCCAATCTGTGCTGTGGTGAAATGTTCTTTGCAAGAGAAGATCAGAAGATGCCAACCACATCCCTGGTTAAAGACTGATATTAGTGCAGATCAGGGTTTAAGTTGCTGGCATCTTCTTGTGATTGAGATAGGGTATGCAACAGAAAAGAAACCAAGAAAAGCACAAGAGGGCTATATTTTTTTTTATTGAACAGTGTGGTACCTTTTTTGTGCTGTGTTTGTTTATTTTAATACTGTGCAAGGCAAATATCATAGAGTGGAACTCCTTTATCATATACCATCTGTTTTAGGTACCTTAGCCAGATATTTAACTGTGGCAGTGCCACTGCTGTACCATTTAATGTTAAGAAGTGTTTGGTTATTAAAGAAATGTTGTATTTATCCCAAACTCTAAAGGGATGGATGGATGGATCGTTAGTGCAATAGACACAGATTTTTACTGCCACTAATGAAAGATTAGTACCAGCCACATAATGCCATAGGCAGGAGATGCTCATATTTATCGGAGGTCTTTGTAATGAGAGAAGCGAGTGCTTCGTGTTCAGCAATGTATCTGAGCTTCGGAAGTGTACCTCGGTAAATTCACTGCTGGGAGTTTGATTAAACAGGGATGACAAACCCTACACGACATAATTCAGTTTATAAGTCAGTTACATTACCTGTTTTGTGTCAATCCAAAATGATTTGGGATGCACACGGGCACACAACCGGAAGCATAACTCAGATCGCGTTTCAACCATTTGACTGCGGACAGCCATGTGGCCAGAGCCGTGAGTCAAACCAGGAGGTAGTCTGGTATCACTTGGGCTTCACATTGGCTGAACTTGAAACGGGCAAACTTGCACAACACCGAGTTTAAAAGAAATTCCCAGGCGGAGCTTTTCGAAGTTCCTTTTGAATGATAAGAGATCAGCAACAGTATCTGCTTTTCCGAAGCTGGTTTAAGCGCACACATATAGAACTTGGTTGTCTCTGAGCTCAGCGTGATGTTGGAGCCAGCAGTTCATAACTTGACTTCACATCAGAGGTAGCGTAACGATTAGTGAACTTTGATCCATGCGCGGAGCAGCCTGTGGAGATCATGGGCATCACCTTATCCTGCACAACATTGGAATAAGAGTTGAAGTAGTCTCGTGAATGCTGAATATCCTGTCGCGTGCTTGTTTATCTCTTCTTGCTTTCTGAATAATATGCAGTGAATTAATAGGATCAGGCAGCAAAATTGTTTTGAAACAATTAATTAAGTGACATTCATGCGTTCATGTAGATCTCTTCCTCCCCTCACCCCCTCCCCCCCTCAACACATATTATTTCATTTGTAGTGACATGCTCTTCACAGATAATTACATGGTACTGGCTATGTGTTTGCTGTCACTTTAAGGAAAATGCTTAGCAGAATTTGCATGTTGAATTCTATAACCTTGGGTGTCTGCATAAAAGACAATCTAATTGAATAGCAAAAATACTGCGGATGCTGGAAATCTGAAATAACAACAGAAAATGCTGGAAACACTCAGCAGGTCGGGCAGCATCCGTGGAGAGAGAAACAGATTTAACCTTTCAGGTCTGTGACCCTTCATCAGAACTGGTAAAAGTTGGAGATGTAACAGGTTTTAAGCAGGTGCAGAGGCAGGGAAGGGGGGTGGGGAGGGCGGAGGGGGGGGGGGCGGTAGGAGAGGAATGAACTAAAGGCACAGTCTGTGCTAGGATTGAACTCAGGAGAGATAAAATGTTGTAAATGGGGATGGCAGAATCATCAACAGCTCCACCTGAAAAAATGGGGGAGGTTATAGTCTGAAATTGTTGAACTCAATGTTGGGTCCAGAGGGCTGTAAAGTGCCTAATCGAAAGATGAGGTGCTGTTCCTCGAGCTTACGTTGAGCTTCATTGGAACAGTGTAAGAGGCCGAGGACAGAGAGGTCAGAGTGGGAGTGGAGCGGAGAATTAAAGTGACAAGCGACCGGAAGCTCGGGGTCAGCCTGAAAGGGTAACTCTGTTTCTCTCTCCACGGATGCTGCCTGGCCTGCTGAGTGTTTCCAGCATTTTCTGTTGTTATTTCAGACAATCTAATTGGTTGTTTACCATTGATATAAAGGTAGGATATTTTGACCTTATAATGAGCATGCCATTTTGGTACGTTTCATTGACGTCCACTGTTTTTAACTTTACTAATGTAAGTCTCAGTGGATTGTGGTGAACGAATGCTGTAAGTGATCCATTTTTGAATGAGAATTAGAAAGGGGTTAAAGGAAGGCGCTAACTTTTTCTTGTGAAACTGGGGGTTGAATTTTCTCTCTGGATGCCAACAGATGCCGCATACCCGAGCTCTGCTGCACCTTTCGGGGGAGACTTTGCTCAACCCAAGCCATTTGCATGGCTCAGGCGCAGACCTGACCGAGGCAGGAGAGCGGGGCTGCAGAGGTCGATTGCATTCAATCTCCACCCTCGTTTCTTCTTGGCTGTGGCCTGGAAACTGAGAATTGGCCAGGCACAACAAAGAGGAAAAAGGGAACGGTCAAGGCCCATAGTGCTGGACACCACCAAGGTTGAAAAGAGGGTAGTAGCAGAGAGGATGAGGTAAATAAAGTAGTGGCTAAGTGATGCGAAGACAGGGGAACATAGTTTTCCTAATCAGGGTTATTGTAACAACATTGTTAGACCAGGAATGACAGGGGAAGATTTCTTCTGTGTACCAGTTGTGGTGAAATTGGTAAACCTATTCATAAAGAGCAAATTTATGATCTTTCTGCATCAGCGCACAAGGGATACTATCTCCAAAAGTTTTTTAGCAGGGATCAATCCAGTTGAAGAATATGTCATCCCCCTCCATGTATTTGGAATCCAACCTCATGTGTAGCTCGTATCCGAAAACAAAGCAAGTCGATCTTTGGGCTTCATAGAACTCCCCTCATCCCCCTCGATATCATGTAAATAACTTTAAGGCATAGTTAATATGCGAACATACGAACAATGACGGAAAGAAAAAGTGCATCACAATATATACACTCTTCACCCTACCCAAGGCCATATGATCTCCTGGGAGAGGTGAAAAATCAGATTAAAAACCCAGGCCAATTTGGGGAAAAGAATCTAGGAAATTCCTCTACGACCACTCCCGCACCATCCCCCACCTCCCCCCCCCCCACCCCCCGCAACACAGGCAATCAAATGTATTCCAGGATGTAACACTGGCCCAAATAATTCTATGCTGTACCTACCTTTGGTACAAGGAGAGCTCTGCCCCAGTCAGATTAGGGCAAGCTTACTGTCAGATCAAATGCAGCCAGTGAGTATGAAGAAGTAGGAATGATATTGGAAGGCCACAGCAAGAGCGTGCTCAAAGCTTTGCTGTGTAAGCAGTGGGATAGCAGAGCTACAGTCTTGGTCAGGGCTCAGTGTTAGCTTGTTAATACCGGCTGCTTTGTTTGCTAGGCTTTAGAGGGTAGCCCTATGTAATTTGTAGTTCTGGCTGAGAACCTGTGGATCTTCTGTTGTGTAATAAGCTCCACTGAATCATGGCAAGGCTGTATAAATGCAGCAAAGTGGTATCAAGGTATTTTAAAGCCTTTGCAATGCTCATGTGGGACTGTCCCAATAGCTGGCTTGTTTTATGAGTAGATCACTATATGAGTAACAACTCCTAGAAATCAGGACTTACCGATAGTTCAGACCTTGTATTTCTCTATACATCATTACTTTAAAAAGAAAACTGTATCTACATGGCTACATCATGTTTTCATCTATTTCTTTTTTTCATATTTCTTTCCTCTCTTCCTGAAAGATGATTCAACTGACACCAAGAACCCTCTGGTATATTATCAAAATGGTCATTCATCATGTGAGAGCCTTTATTGTGAGTTCAGGAGGGTTATTTTACTATGGGCACCATAGACATGGCCAATCCTGTCTTCAACCAATGCCCATTCACACATTTCCAGTAAGGGGTTACTGGATAGTGATCAGTATTGGGAACTCTGCCTGATTGTATCCCCCTTCCTGGCTCAGTAGCATTATACGCAACTGTGGTTCCGCTTCTTTGCCCCCATCTCAAATTGTCTAATTCAGCAAGGACCATTAAACAAACCTGGGCTCTTCCCTATCTAATATGGCTCAGTACCACATTGGCTATTGCATTTACTTGCCCAACCAGTAGTCTGTATTTGTCCTTTTATTGTGCAATAATGGTTGGTCCTCTCTAGTGGGTGAAAAAGATCCCATGGCAACAACAAGAATAACCACTTGCATTTATAAAGCACCTTTAACGTAGTAAAACATCCCAAGGCGCTTCACAAAATTTGACACCGAGCCACATAAAGCGCTAGTAGGACAGGTGACCAAAAGCTTGGTCAAAGAGGTAGGTTTTAAGGAGCATCTTAAAGGAGGAGAGAGAGCGGTAGCGAGGCGGAGAGGTTTAGGGAGGGAATTCCAGAGCTTAGGGCCGAGGCGGCTGAAGGCACGACCGCCAATGGTGGAGCGGTGAAAATCGGGGATGCGCAAGAGGCCTGAATTGGAGGAGTGCAGAGATCTCGGAGGGTTGTAGGGCTGGATGAGGTTACAGAGATTGGGAGGGGCGAGGCCATGGAGCGATTTGAAAACAAGGATGATAATTTTAAAATTGAGGCTTTGCCAGACTGGGAGCCAGCGAGCACAGGGGTGATTGGTGAACAGGACTTGGAGCGAGTTAGGATAGAGACAGCAGAGTTTTGGATGAGCTTAAGTTTATGGAGGGTGGAAGATGGGAGGCCGGCCAGGAGAACATTGGAATAGGCAAGTCTAGAGATAACAAAGGCATAGATGAGGATTTCAGCAGCATATGAGCTGAGGCAGGGATGGAGTCGGGAGATGTTACAGAGGTAGAAGTAGGCGGTCTTGGTGATGGAATGGATATGTGGTCGGAAGCTTATCTCAGCGTCAAATGCGACACCAAGGTTTGCGAATGGTTTGGTTCAGCCTCAGACGGTTGCCACGGAGAGGGGTGGAGTTGGTGGCTAGGGAACGACGTTTGTGGCGGGGACCCAAGACAATGGCTTCAGTCTTCCCTATATTTAGTTGGTGGAAATTTTTGCTCATCCAATACTGGATGTCAGACAAGCAGTGTGACAAATCAGAGACAGTGGAGGGGTTGAGAGAGGTGGTGGTGAGTTAGAGCTGGGTGTCATCAGCGTACATGTGGAACCTGATGTGTTTTTGGATGATGTCGCTGAGGGGCAGCATATAGTTGAGAAATAGGAGGAAGTCAAAGACAGATCCTTGGGGGACTCCAGAGGTAACGGTGCAGGAAAGGGGAAAGAAGCCATTGTAAGATTACTTTTCTCTCTTGTTCAGTATAAAAAAGGCTAACAAATCAAGCGTGACACTGAAGTTATATTCTAACTTCAAAGAATTTAATTTGACATTCAATGTGACAGTTTGTACCAGAAAGAAAGCAGTAACTTTTCATACAGCCTTTTTCTTTCTAGCAAGCATAACTCAAGATAAACTTAGGAACATAGGAACAGGAGTAGGCCATTTAGCCCCTCGAGCCTGTTCTGCCATTCAATGAGATCTTGACTGATCTGCAACCTAACTCCATAAACCCGTCTTTGGCCCATATCCGTTAATACCTTTGGTTAATAAAAATCTGTGGGGGAATAATTGGATTGGTTTGCGCATCCTCTAGCGCCCCGTGAAATTCAGCGGGAGATTAGCGGAGGCAGTAGTCGGTAGCGCCCCATGGCGTCATCCCTGTGCACAGCGCTCCGCTTGCGCCCCGGCCACAAACTTCCCTTGCGCCCCCTGACCTATCGCCGGATGATATGTCCGACAGGATCAGGGGGTGTTTTTGCAGCGGCGGTGGCGCTACTTAAAGAGCAGGGGCTGGATTTTCAATGACCCGTGGAGTCGGGTTTGGAGGCAGGGTGGGCGGGTGGGGGGGGGTTAAAGTTGCAGATTCGGGGGTCCCGACCCCATCCCGACTCCAACCCGGCTCCATGCCAGTTTCTCTGGCGGCGGGTACCCGACCTGGTCTGAGACCCGACTCCCCGACGCGGGAAGGGATTAGTGACAATTAACTGCCTGTTAACAGGTAGTTAACAGGCAGTTTTTTGCATAATCCCTATTTTCAAACGAAAAGTGTGGGCTTCCCGACAGGTGGCAAACACTCCAAGTTATCGGGGCGGGCCGTGGGTCTGCAGGGGTTGGAGGGGTCGATATGTCCGGTGGGCAGGTGAGTGATGGGTGCATGTGTGCAGAGGTAAGTGTGTAAGGTAAGTGCTAAGTGTTGGAAAAAGTTTTACTTACCTTAACTTCCTCCTGCAGGTGTCAGCCCTTCAGTTCTCGGGAGTTAGAAATCTCACCGGCACAGAAAGCAGGAAAGCCGTGGACCTGTCAAAAACAGCAGCCTTCTGGTTTCTGTGGTGGAATGATTTCTAACTCAGCCTGAAAGGAAGGACTGAAGTTAGAAATCATATTGTGAGTGTTTGACAGCTTCACAGAGCTGTCAAACGCTGATATTTCATCTGTCAAAAGCTCTTGACAGATGAAATGTCAGTCTGTGACATCACCTGTTGCCGGGTGGCCCTTAATTGGCCTGCTGAGCCCACTGGGCGGGCTCAACAAGGTCAATCAAGGGAAAATACAGTGGGTTGGCCACATCTCGATGGAGGCGGGTTCACAAGCCAGAATGTGTGATTCCTGACCCCAACCCGACTCCAACTTCAAAATCCAGCCCTAAGTGTCAAACGGACATTTTTATTTCGACCGACTGCCAGCACCTGCCCCCTTTCCCTTTCTTATGTGAGGTGCCGGCCGCGATCACTCAGTCCTGCACTCCTCTTGAGTGCCGGGCTGTTTTCACGGCACCCCGCTCCCCGATGGTCCAGCAGGGCCCCGGTGCGTGCAGCGCTAGGCCCCTCCACTTTAATCACGTAGCGCCGCGAACTTCAGTAGTAGCGCCCCACCTCCTGCTTGGGGCTCTACTACTGAATTTACGGTGGAGGGGCGCTAACTTTTTCAGGGTGCTAAAATTAGCGCCCCAGCGACGTTAGCGCCCCAAAATGGGCGCCACCCAATTTTTCCCCCTATCAATCTCAGATTTAAAATTAACAATTGATCTTGCATCAATTTCCATTTGTGGAAGAGAGTTCCAAACTTCTTGGTATAGAAATGTTTCCTAATTTCACTCCTGAAAGGTCTGGCTCTAATTTTTAGACTATGCCCCCTAGTCCTAGAATATCCAACCAGCGTAAATAGTTTCTCTCTATCTACCCTATCTGTTCCCCTTAATATCTTGAAAACTTTGATCAAGTCACCCCTTAACCTTCTAAATTCCAAGGAATACAACCCTAGTTTGTGTAATCTCTCCTCATAATTTAACCCTTGGAGTCCGGGTATCATTCTGTTAAACCTACGCTGCACTCCCTCCAAGGCCAATATATCCTTCATAAGGTGTGGTGCCCAGAACTGTTCACAGTACTCCAGGTGTGGTCTAACCAGGGCTTTGTATAGCTGTAGCATAACTTCTACCCCCATGTATTCTAGTCCTCTAGATGTAAAGGCCAGCATTCCATTAGCCATGAAAGAATTAAAGAATTGATCAGATTCTTTGCCTGGAATTTTCCTTACCTTGGTGCGTCTGGTGTGGGTGGTTTCCGTGGCGGGTCGCAACCCCACTGCTGGCTCCATCCCGCTGTAGAAAATGAACTTATCTTAATGGGGCCTATTAAGCTCACCCAGCGCGTTACCCAGCCCAATGAGATGGAGCGGGTCTGATGACATCATTCATGACGCATTTTAAGCCGAGATCCTTAAAGGGACCATGGCCACGTTAAATTTTAAGTTTAATCTAACATAGTGGGTGTTGAATCTTTACTGGACAATAATATAATAAAAGTTATATATGAGTGACAAAGAAATATTCAAATAATATTATCATTAAGTAATATGACGCCATCTACAAATACGATCAAGAACATAATTAAAAAAGTATATTAATTGGTGCTTTAGTCACAAATCTATAGACTTTTGTATCAGTAACTGGTACAAATAAAAGATGTGTGTGTATAGGTAATACATAAAATTAAGCAGATTTTAAATGTAATTGTAAAGGGGTGGATTTACAATTTTATGCAAGTTCAGCGAAAGAGCTGCGGAATCCCTGACAAACAGTGTTGAAGTTAACAATGGACAAGTGAGAGAACCTCCGCAGAAATTCACCCTAAAGTCTCAGACTGAAAAATTACATTAGTTATATTCAGGGACTGAAAGCAAATTGAACCAATGGAATGAGTGATGAGAATGAAATTGTTACGGTTGATGACTTGATTTAATGTGTAACTGGACAATCACAGTATACTGTGAGAAAAACCTGACCAGAAACAACACAAAAAGTTATTTAAATGGTATATATCATTTTTTATAGTGCAGATCAATTCACTGCAATTACTGTTGAGTTGGAAGGCAACGGTTGAGAATGGCCAATGAAAAATGTGTTTTCCCTCACCATCCAGGGTAGCACTTACAACCCTTCAGGAACTTCTGACTTAACATTTACCAGTAGCTTTCCAAGTAGAACAGAATCTCCATCAGTCTGTTAGCTGATGTAATCAACATATTTTTATTTTGGTTTGTTTTCCATGCTGTCAAGTAATCAGCTGGAGCAATGGCTATGAAACTCACGCCTTAGTTTGACAGATGTGGTTCCCGAGCTGTGTGAATCCCGTGGCCATGCAGGGAAATTTCAAATTAGGGGGAAAAAGGCTCTTAAGTGCCTATAAATGATCTCATAATGATTTCAATTGGGCCGCCCGCCGCTGCAGGTTGGGTCGGCTCCACGATGACAGACGCGCCTGTGGGAAAGGTATGTGGGAACAAGATGACAGTGGATTCCCGACACGCTGTCAAAAAAAACAACTTTCCCACCTGACCCGCCACTGCTGGCACCCGCTACCACCACGGAAATTGCAGCCCTTTGTCTTCGGGAGAGAACAAAGGTTCCTTTCCTACGCCGTCTTGTTCTGATATTGTCCATGGTTTTCCTCAAAACCCTTGTAGAATGAGCTGTTTTATATGTTTTCCAATCGAAAATTTGCTGTTTAATTATCAAACATCAACCAAACTCTTAACCGTGTGCAGGGCTTGCTTTCTTATCTCTGCAATTGTCCGCATTGTTTCTTGTTATCAGCTACTTCAGGTATAATCTTACGAAGGCTCCATTTCGTCTGGCCAGCACAAAACTTTCTCTCACTCAGCATCCTTGGACAATATGCATCCTGACTTTGGTCAATCTGAGAGCAGTGTTCTTTACCAAGAAGGAGAGAGTTTCATTCCAAGTCCATTATTTTAGTCTTCTTTAAAACAAGTATAAAAATACCAAAATTCTTCAAAGGTACAAGTCAGTAGTGTGATTGAATACTCTCGACTTGCCTGGATGGGTGCTGTTCCAACAACACTCAAGATGCTCAGCACTATCTAGGGCAAAGCAGTCCTCATGATTCGTACCCCATCCATTGGCTTAAGCATCCACTCCCTCCACCATCGGCGTACCATGGCTGCAGCGTGTACTATCTATAGGATGCACTGTAGCCAAGGCTCCTTTGGCAGCACCTCCCAAACTTCCAAACTTCCAATCTATCAGAGACTGGAGTGGACGCAAATGGGCCTTGGAATTTTGACCAAATCCTCTTGGAGCATTCCCTCTCTTTAGTATGCACCTAAGAAAGGTATGCATTGAAACTCATTGTTGGCCAAATATGTACTTTCTTGACATGTTCCTCAGCAAAAGCTTTCTGAGTTTCTTGCACGAGGACACTCACATCTCTCTGAACACCAACATTTGAAAGTTTCTCACCATTTAAAAAATATTCTGTTTTTTTATTCTTCCTACCAAAGTGAATAACCTCACATTTCCTACATTATACTCCATCTGCCACTTTACTGCCCACTCACTTAGTCTATCTATATCCCTTTGCAGACTCTTTCTGTTATCCTCACAGCTTACTGACCCACCTAGATTTGTATCATCAGGAAACTTGGATACATTACACTCGGTCCCTTAATCTAGGTCATTAATATAGATTGTAAATAGCTGAAGTCCCAACACTGATCCTTGCGGCACCCCACAAGTTACAGCCTGTCAATCTGAAAAAGATCCGTTTATCCCTACTCTCTGTTTTCTGTCCATTAGCCAATCCTCTATCCATGCTACTATATTACCCCCAACCCCATGAGCCCTAATCTTGTGTAATAACCTTTTATGTGGCACCTTATCGAATGTCTTTTGGAAATTCAAATATACTACATCCACTGGTTCCCCTTTATCTACCCTGCTAGTTACATCCTCAAAAAACTCGAATAAATTTGTCAAACACGATTTCCCTTTCATAAAACCATGTTGACTCTGCCGAATCATGTTATGATTTTCTAAGTGACTTGATACCACTTCCTTAACAATGGATTCCAGCATAACTGGCCTGTAGTTCCCTGTTTTTTCTCTCCCTCCTTTCTTGAATAGCAGTGTTACATTTGAGACCTTCCAATCATTGGGACCATTCTAGAATCTGGGGAATTTTGGAAGATCAAAAACAATGCACCCACTATCTCTTCAGCCACCTCTTTTAGAAACCTAGGATGTAGGCCGTCAGGTCCAGGGGATTTGTCAGCTTTTAGTCCCATTAATTTCTCTAGTACTTTTTCTCTACTTATATTCATTACGTTAAGTTCCTTACTCTCATTAGACACTTGGGGGTAGAAATTAGGTCGCGCCCCATTTGGGGCGCAAATATCGTCTGGACGCAAATATTAGCGCCTGGCGCTAATTATCGGCACTGACTGGAAACTTCACTTTTACCGCCCCGGGAGGTGAGTGGAGCGCTAAAGCAGGCGCTGCACACCTGTCTTAAGGCGCAAAGGCCGAGCAGTGAGGCGCTAACTCAGAGCGCTGGCGAAGCTCATGTAATGTCAGTCAGCAATGGAACACACACACAATGGCACGGGCCAGTTCTTAAAGGGGCTGGTTAATCTTGCTTTCCATCCACATCCTGTTCATTGCAGCCTTGAATCTCGGCCTGGAGAGACTTGCACATCAAATGTGCTGGAAAGAACAATGGAGAGTACCAGGCAAAGAGCTCAGACTGCAGCTCCCACAGTCTCTGCTAAATCGATACAAGGAATGGCAAATCAAAATGAACCTGCAAAGTGCTGCTCAGTACCCAAAACTCCTTCACACAATGTTGAATCTCTCCAGAAGTCTCTCCCTCTCTCTCTCAGAATGCGTAGTTCAAAAATGCCACCAACAATAAAAGACACGAAGAGGCCCCCTTTAAATAGCGCCCCCCCCCCAGCCCCACAGCGATTGATAGCGTTCCAGTCTTCTGGTCGTTGCTAGCGTCAGGCGGTAAGGCAGGGGGCGCCACTCAATTTCCGCTCCGGGGCACCACAAGGGCGTTGCACCATGGAATGACGTCACAATCTGCGTGCGCAGGTGGTCGCAGCGCTAAGTTTTAGCGCCGCCGCACAATGTCAAGTTAAGTTCCCGAGCGGCGCAAACATCGCTGCGCCCGGGCGTTAGCAGCTTTGCGCCCCATTAGCGCCCTCTTAATGCGCTAACGGGAGGCGCAACCAACTGAATTTTAACCCTTGGTTCCCCACCATTTTTGGTATGCTTTTTGTGTCTTCTACTGTGAAGACAGATACAAAATATTTGTTTAACGTTTCTGCCATTTCCTTATTCCCCATAATAATTTCTCCTGTCTGTCTATCTATCTATCTATTTATCTTATATCTATTGCTCTATATAGCTTATGAGGGGAAAATTTGGTGGCTTTGCGTTCCCGTTAGCGCCCCCTCAGAGCACAAAGCACCTAGCATCCGGGCGCAGCGGCGCTAACGCCTCCCGCGAAATTCAGCGGGATGTTAGTGGCAGTGGTAGCTGGTAGCGCCCCGCAGCACTGTGCCTCCGGCGATGACGTCATCACCGTGCGCAGCGCCCCGCTCGCGCCTCCGCCGCAAACTTGGCTCGCACCCCCTGACCTACCGCTGGACGCCATGTCCGACAGGGTCAGTGTGGCGTTTCAGCGGCGGTGCAAATTAAACGGCAGGTGCTGAGCGGCCATTTTTTTTGGCCCGCGGGCCAGCACCTGCCCGCTCTCGCCTCCTCCTGCAGGGCGCCGGCAGCGATCGGCCAGCCCGGGACTCAAAAGGAGTGCCTGGCTCCTTTGTCGGCACCCCGCTCCCCGGTGGTCCAGCAGGGCCCCAGTGTGCGCTGCGCTAGGCCCCTGCCCTTTAATCAGGGGAGGGAGGCCTGCAGTACTGTGACGCTACGTGCCGCTGAGCGTGGCACTGCTGCACGTAGCGGCGTGATATTCAATGGGAGCGCCCCAAGAGGGAGGGGGAGTACTTCCATTTCGGGCGCAGGGGCGCTAATTTTTTTGGGGCGCTAAAAGTTGCGCCCTGGCGAAGTTAATGCCCCAAAGGGGGCGCAACCCAATTTTTCCCCCTATATCTATCTAGCTATATGATATCTATCTATCTAGCTTACATCTATCTATTTCCTGTTAAAGCTAATGTGGAAAAAACATTTATATTGCAAAATAAAAATATCGAAATTTGTAGAAGCGAAGAGCCTTTCTTGTTTCACAGATAAACTAAAACTGCTGTGTGTTTCTCAGTTGTTGCTTTTGGGTTTAGAGAGTCTTCTGCAGTTCCAAAAGGGATACTCGGGATCGGTGGTGCCAAATTCATTTTTTATTCGTACTGGATATTGCACCAGAGGCGATGTGTTTCACACTGTTGTTAGGGACAGCTGTGCATTCGGAAGTGTAAAATATCCCTAAGTCACAAGTGCCGTGGGTGTGAATAAGTGCTAAAGTCTTTCTCACAAGTCGCTTGTAATTTACCATCATTGATGTAATCTGTTCATTTAGCGGGGGCACTTTGTGGGTCAGCTTTGAAAGTTTTCTAGAATGTACTATATGGAGCAGTTTTTCTTTTAAGTGATTGTCATTTAGTTGAACCAGTTCTGTTTTTAATTCAGTTGTGTGGTCACTTATGTGGGCAATATAAAAATATATTAATTTCTACAACACCACCACAATGTGAACCTCCAAGGTATTGGGACCGATTTTCTTGGACAGTAATCATTTACCAGATGCAAAGGTTAGGAAAAAGGGGACAGGGACCAATTTTACTGGGTCTTTGCCCTCCATGTGTTGCCCATTGATTTCCAGGGCTTCCCCGCAATGGGCAGAGCTGGGCCTCCTCCCGTGGCAGGCATCGGACTGTTGCAGACATGAATGTGGGGCAGGAGGGGAAATTCTCTGCTTCCCACCTCGTTTTCCAGGTGTCAGTCATGGCTCAGTGGACCGCTCTCTCACCTCTGGGTTCAAGTCCGGGTTCGAATCCGGCCTCGGGTGACTGTCTGTGTGGAGTTTGCACATTCTCCCCGTGTCTGCGTGGGTTTCCTCCGGGTGCTCCGGTTTCCTCCCACAGTCCAAAGATGTGCGGGTTAGGTTGATTTGGCTATGATAAATTGACCCTTAGTGTTAGGGGGATTAAATACGTGGGGTTACGGGGATAGGGTGGGATATGTGTCGGTGCAGGCTCGATGGGCCGAAATGGCCTCTATCTGCACTGTGGGGATTCTGTGATTCTGTGATTCTGTGAAGTCCCACTCCAGAGACTTGAGGTACAAAATCTAGGCTGACACTTAGTGCAGTACCCAGGGAGCGCTGCACTGTCAGAGGTGCTGTCTTTTGGATGAGATGTTAAACTATCTACCCTCTCAGGTAAAGAACGAAAGACTTGCATTTATATAGCGCCTTTCACAACCACCAGACGTCTCAAAGCGCTTTACCGTCAATGAAGTACTTTTGAAGTGGAGTCACTGTTGTAATGTGAAAAACGCAGCATCCAATTTGCACACACACTAACAGCAACGTGATAATGACCAGATCAAATGTTTTGATTATGTTGGTTGAGGGAGAAGTATTGGCCAGGACACCGGGGATAACTCCCCTGCTCTTCTTCAGAATAGTGCCATGGGATCTTTTACATCCGCCTGAGAGAGCAGACGGGGCCTCGGTTTAACATCTCATCTGAAAGACGGCACCTCCGACAGTGCAGCACTCCCTCAGCACTGCCCTGGAGTGTCAGCCGAGATTTATGTGCTCAAGTCCCTTGGAGTGGGACTTGAACCCACACCTTCTAACTTAGAGGAAAGTGTGCTACCAACTGAGCCACAGCTGACACATGTGGATGTAAAAATTCCCATGGCACTATTTCGAAGTGGAGCAGGTGAGTATTTCAGTGTCTTGGCCAATAATTATCACTCAACCAACGCCACTAAAACGGATTATCTGGCTGTAAAGCGTTTATGGGACATCCTGAGGTCCTCTTTGTTTGGTGCCCAAGCACAGAGGCAGCTGAAGGAACCAAGGTGTCGGGACCCACGCAGAAAGACGGCTTGAAGCTTGGAAATGCTTTCAAATTTTTTCAACCACCGACTGCGCTACACTGCAGCAAGGTAGCACAGCAATTCCCTGATCATCTACACAAGCTGACCCTGAGAACTAAGCTCGGGTCAGGGTCTAGGCACGGTGTAGGTGCAACTCCTGCCTGTAGGGGGTGGTGTGGTAGGGTCAGCTTCACCTCTGAATTCTGAGCGGTTCGAATCGCTCCCACTCCCTTGGTTCTAGACCTTGGACTTATTTGGGGGTTGTGATACAAAGGTGCAGCAGACAACTGAGTTTGATGAAAGAACTTTCGATCTTTATTCAAGAAAGTAAAACACAACACAAACACTCTTAACACTCTAAAAGTGGGGAACACTTCGGTACACGCGAGGGAAATAACATTAGAAGAATACTTCACCCCTCCCAATCCCACTTCACTAGCTAGGTTGGGCTCTGGAGAACCAGGGATAATGCTCACCAAACGAATCCTTGACAGTTGAGAGTTAGGGTTTAGAGTCTTCTGAGTAAAAGGTTTCGTAAGGCCCTTGTTGCCGCGAGGTGTCCGATGGTCACTGGAACTGTTGCTCTGGTTTCTTCTTGCGAGTCGGCCTACTTCTGGAGCTGTTGAACTTCTTTCTGTTGCCCCCTCGCCTTGTTGAACGGTCTGGTTCCGAGCTGTCGACCTCCTGGCTGGACACGTAACTGCTTGTTCCTTGCTGTCTGCTGCTTGTCTGTGTAACTCTACTGGAGAACTCGAACTTGAACTGTTGTGCCTGCTCGATGGGCCTTCAATTAAAATTGAAGTGGCCTTATCAAAACCAAATCAAATCCCAGTCATTGTAAGGCCTCGTTAACAGTAACGACTTTACTAGCGTGTTAACTGGTTTTGTAAATGTGTGAAGTGGTTTCAGGATAGCTCCATCCTGTCGATCTGTTGTTTAATCGGAGTTTGAATTGTCCTCATGTTTTGGGTTTCTTGACTGGGCCTAGGACTTGTATAGAATATTTGCTTTATGCATGTCTTTAATGGGTTCTGTAAACAGTTTTGATGGGGCCTGTTGTTTTGGGTGGGACTGTCTTCTCCTAGGGTCTATTGTCAAAATGTTAATGCGTGCTGGGGCTTTTAGTGAGATCATCCCGGTTCCCCAGACAATGCAATTAACTGCAATACCCAAACTGCTTTTACAGAGGTCGTGCCCAACTTCCTTCACAGCCTTTTCTCCCTTTACAGGCCCAGACATGTTTTTAAAATGCCAAAACTTGGTTTTTGGTCTTAAATTCCTTATGTTAGGCCCAAATGCATTTTTATCACTCTGAGGTAGTTCCAAAGTCCTTTTTCCTTAGGTTTTGGGGATCTGTAAATTTTGGAAACCTTACATGCCCCACCAGAGATCGGCTGCCATTGTGGCCAATGGGAAAATCACCCTAAGATGTTTAGTGGAAGTGCATTACAGGGTTTATTTGATTGAGACATCAGATTATTCACTAGGCTGCTTATATACTCAGCTAAAGCGCCTTAACACTAAACTCTAAGTCATTGGCTTCCCAATGGAATTGCAAACCAGCAGCAGGGCAGATAAATGGAGGAGCAACTTGATGATGAGTTCTTAATTTGTCTTTGTATATGTGCATCGCTAGTTATTCCACCATGATCCTATTTATATTTCATTTTCAAATACATGTTACAGCATGCATAATAGACCAGGTAATTTCCTCTCCAATTAGTTCTTAAATTCCCGTGAAATATAATTATCAAAGAGTATTATCCACACGGCTCTTAGATTTTTCTTGCTTCTCCCCCTATGGAAGCAGTAAAACTCCTGTCGGAGTGCCACAGAACAACTCGGCGAAAATGAGGTTTTCACTCTCCAAGCGATAGTTTTCCTTGGTGTACTGGGAACTGAAAGAAATTGGTGAGGGAAAGAAATCCCAACAGCAGCTGGGATAGATCTGGGACTTGGAAACAGCACCTGCGGAACGCAAAGCACAGAAGTGCATCGAATATGAGCGAGAGGATCAGAGGAGTGCAGTGACCTCGATATCAGAGACGAGCAGAGATAGTGCTGTTACTGGGTGCCGATCCTGAGAAGCTCATTAACAGCATGATTAAAACTGCTAAGGTAACCTGCCCAGGATCAATGCAGCCACCCTGCTGTCAGTACAGAAAAACCCGACTATATCTGGAACAGAAACCCGTCTACGTGGCCTTTGCCACAATAGAGCAAATGGTCTCTTTCGTTACTTTTGAAAAAGGCTATTGTTTTATTATTTATGTTCTACACTTTTTATTTACTCATTGGCACTATTTTACCCATTTATCATGATTAACATTTGCTATGTGTTTGGAATTGAGTCCTTGGTAACAAGATCCCGATCGACATGAACGATTAGCACTCTACTACAGCTGATCTGAAGTCGCAATTCTCAATCAATGTTACCAATTAACATAAGAACAGAAGTAAGCCATTCAGCCCCTCGATCCTGTTCCACCGTGCATGTAGACCATAGCTGCTCTGTATCTTAACTCCATCTACCCACCGAGGGTTTGTAACCCTCAATACCCTTGCCTAGCAAAAATCTATCAATCTCAGTTTTTAAATTTTCAATTGACCCCCAGCCTCAACAGCCTTTTGTAGCGGGGGAGAGAGTTCCAGATTTCCACTACCCTTTGTGTGAAGAAGTGCTTCCCGACGTCACCCATGAACGACCTAGTTTTAATTTTCAGGTTATGCTGAACTCCTCTCTCGATCAACCCTATCAAATCTTTAATCATCATAAAGACTTGACCCATTGATGGTGCTGGTGTTGGTTTATGAATGCTTTGGATTGTTTCATCCTGTCCACCTATTAAATAGGTAAACTATAGGCTTTGCTTATATATATAGAAACATAGAAACATAGAAGATAGGAGCAGGAGTAGGCCATTCGGCCCCTCGAGCCTGCTCCGCCATTCGATGAGATCATGGCTGATCATCCAAACTCAGTACCCTGTACCTGCCTTCTCCCCATATCCCTTGATACCTTTAGCTTTAAGAAATATATCTAACTCATTCTTGAATATATTTAATGACTCAACTACCTTCTGTGGTAGAGAATTCCACAGGCTCACCACTCTCTGGGTGAAGAAATTCTTCCTCATTTCTGTCCTAAATAGTTTACCCCTTATCCTTAGATTATGACCCCTGGTTCTGGACTCTCTGACCATCGGGAATATTCTTCCTGCAGCTAGTTTGTCCAGACCTGTCAGAATTTTATATGTTTCGATGAGATCCCCTCTCATTCTTCTATACTCCAGCCCAATCGACCCAATCTCTCTTCATATGTCATTCCTGCCATCCCAGGTCTCAGCCTTGTGAATCTTCGCTGAACTCCTTCCATGGCAAGAACATCCTTCCTCAGATAATGCGACCAAAACTGCACACAATACTCAAGGTTTGGTCTCACCAAGGCCCCGTAACCAGGGAAAAGATGTTAAAACTATAAAGTAAGTGCAGAGAAACCGTACAAGATCCCTCCTCGGAACCAGCAGTCTCCAAGTTATTTCTTTGTTAATCTGGCACTACAAGAGATGTTATAGTATTCATTTAATTAAATAAATGGTTCCATTTTTTAATGGTAATATTGTAAAAATTCTTCACTCAGATTCAAATACCAGAGATTACAAACGCAGGTGGAGTCATGCTGGATCAGGAAACTAAACTTCTAAAGGATAGAAGTAGTAGGAAGCAGAGACTTGTAGGAGGGGAGTGCTGCCCACAGTCAAAGCAGGAAGCATTGTAACAGAGGCAGGAATTGGGTACCTAAAGGGAAATGCTGGAGGAGAGTAGCTGAGTAAAAGCTATGTGTGTGCGCGCATGTGCATGTGTGTATAAATGCAGACTCGTTAAAAGGACAGGCCATCACAAATCTGAATGATCAAAACTGGCTCAAAATTAAAATAATCCAAATATCTTCACTAGAAAGAGAAACTGCAAATGGTGGAAATGGGAAATAAAAAACGAAATGCACAGCAGCATGTGAAAAGTGATTACAACCCAATGTATCACCAGAGGGTGGGGCAGAGTTTCCACGAGGGTTTTGACTGCTCATCCACTGTAACTTTGGCGGAAACAACATGAAGAGCTTTCCTCTTCTGGGGTATACGTGCCTCTTTTGTCAAAGCGAATCAGCAGGAGAAGCTAAACCCCCACCCTCCAGCAGAAATAAACAAGGGCGTACAGCTCAAGTGTTAAATCATAGATTTTTTTTAAATCGTCTTTAAAATTATGAAGGGTTTCGATAGGGTAGACATAGAGAAAATGTTTCCACTTGGGGGGAAACCTAAAACTAGGGGGTAAAATTCAGTACCTTAGCGCCTCCCATTAGCGCCAGCAGATAGCACTAAAGGGGTGCTAGAGCATTCTGGCCGGAGAGAAGCGAATCCAACGCCGTACGCCAAATCCCGCCCCCTCCCCCCTCAGCATTGCCGTGAACAGTTATCGCCAGCAGTCTCACCGCCAGGTGGATCGTGACGTCAGTGAGTGTGCAACGCTCACTGAGCGCCCAATCTGCAAAATTGATTGTCGCCACCTACCTTAGCTCCTGGAGGAAACAGCGACAGGGAGAGCTGGCGTGAAGCACCAGGAAGCTGGCTCGAGGGACATTATTTAAAGGGATCATCAGTAATGAGTCGGAGCGGTAGGTTAGTGGAGTTTCAGTGCTTTCTTGTCAGTTTCACATAGTCCAACAGTCTCATTCCATAATTTCAAGGTTATTTAGTATCAGGAGTGCTGTGGCAACTAAAAAGTAGCTACATTTATTCTTTAAAAAATCAAACAGCTATACTTGGTTACATTAATGGGGGCTGTACTGGCAGTCGACCTCGCCATCCAGGATCTATAGTGGAGGGAACAGAGGCAGCGAGAAAGACTGGAACATGTGGCCAGAGGGAGGAGGAGGGCCATCAGGGCTCTCAACAGGAGGCCTTACCCTCCGAGTGTATTCTGAGAGCACTTCTCCTACCTCCAATTAAGCGAGGAGCAGTGTATTAGAAGGCTTTGTATCACTAAGGAGGTGGTCACAGAACTCTGCCACCTCCTTTAATCAGACCTCGAGCCTCAGATCAGGGTAACCACGGCTCTCTCAGTGGCAGTCAAGGTCACCCTCAATTTCTTCGCCAGTGGATCATTGCAGTCTGCAGCAGGAGACATAGCTAACGTCTCCCAATTTGCTGTCTGTCACTGCATCCGGGAGGTCACAGAGGCTCTCAACAGTAGGAGATAGGACTACATTTCCTTCCCCATCACCAGAGAGAAGCAGGAAGAGTGTACATGTGGCTTTGCCAGGATAGCGGGATTCCCCATGGGGCAGGGCGCCATTGACTGCACCCACGTGGTTTTGCATAACAACCCTGAGATCTTCTGTAACCGCAAAGGCTTCCACTCACTTAATGTGCAGTTGGTGTGCGACCACACACAGTTAATCCTCAATGTCAATGCCCGCTATCCTGGCAGCAGCCACGATGCCTTCATCCTGCGCCAGACCAGTGTGCCAGCACTCTTCCAGCCGACACGTCAAGCTCACGGCTGGCTGATCAGAGACAAGAGCTATCCGCTCTCCACTTGGCTTTTGATTCCCTTCCGCAACCCCAACACTCCTGCCCAGCACTCATATAATGACAGCCATGCCGCCACCAGGAACATCATCGAGCAGACCATCGGCCTGCTGAAGCAACGGTTCCGCTGCCTTGAACACTCAGGAGGAGCCCTCCACTACTCGGGTGTCTCATTTCATGGTGGTCTGCTGCATGTTCCACAACTTGCCGATCAGAAGGGCCCAGCCCTTGCCACCAGGGATTGCGGAACCACCTCAGGAGGAGGAAGAGGGAGAGGAAGAGGAGGAGGAGGACAAGGATGAGGAGGAAGAGGAAGATGAGGAGGACGATGAGGAGGAAGAGGAGGAGGAGGAACAGGAGCGAGGGAGGAGGCAGCCACTCAATCGGCCTTCTGGAAGGGTGGTCCGTGACCGCCTCATCAGATGCAGTTCGAATGAATTAAACCCCAGATCCCCATTGCTCACCACATCCCCATCATCCTATCCCTGTCAAAGGCCATATCACAGTGCAAAGCTGAAATGAGACACACCACAAAAGAATCCAAACTGAATTAATAAATTTATCAAAAATCAGTGAACACATATTTACAACAAAAATATTAACTATTCACCCTTGTGCAATCCTTTAGTGCCTGTTGTTACTGTGCCTTTGCCTACTCCATTGCTCCTACGAAGTGTTGGCCCAGTGGCTGTAGCAGGCCTGGTGGAAGGCTGCTGAGTGCCTGTGCGGAAGACTTCAGAGGGCCTTGCAGGATGCCCTCGACCAGCTCTGGGCATGGAAGGCCTGGCTGTAGACTGTACTACCTCAGCATGCGCGGCAGCAGTCTGGGCTAGCTGGATGACAGGCAGCGACAAAGGCAATGGCAGAGTGGCAGTGGGGGAGCAGGAATGCTGTCATCTCTATTTTCCAGCACAGACAGTGGTTGGATGTCGGCTTGTCCCCTGCCTGTGCACACCTGCTCCTTCCTGTTGTGAGCCACATTGGCCTGCAAGGGAAAGGAAAGTGTGTGAGTGAGTGTGGAGCAATGTGCTTGGGTGATGTGCCTGCCATAGTTGAATAGCTGTCATTGTTTGCCAGGTGTGAAATGTGGGTGTGATTGTTGGTAAGTAGAGATTGTTGGTGGGTGAGTGCTGGGGGTGTGTTTCTTTGGGCAGTGTGTGAAGACTGTGGTTCAGATGGTGGTGTGTAGCATTTGTTGAAGCATTGACTCACCCAAGTGAGTTAGTTAAATTTCTTCCTGCACTGTGTATGGGTCCTGGGGACCACAGTGCTGCCCGAGACGTGCTGCACTTCCTCCCACCACATGATGCAGAAGACTTGCGGCGATGGCCTCCTGTCACTTGTCGGGTAGAGCACGCCCTCCGTCTCTGCACAGTGAACACCAATGCCTCCTATGCTTGATCACTGAATCTGTGGCTCTCTCCCTGGGGCATAGATCTTCCATGAGTACAGCTACTTCAGTCCTCCGGCTCCTTCTCCTTTACCTGCTGCTGCTGGCTGAGGCAGCTGCACAGCCAGCAATGCTGAGAATGAGGTTCTGCAGCATCAATGAACCTCCCCTTTAAGTACTAAAAGAAGCCTGTGACAATCATGACTTGCAATTAGATTGCACCTGATATTGGTCCACCCTTTGAGTGTAACGCCAATGAGCTTGGGCTTAAAGACTTGAATTAGAGCTCCAATCATTTCTTTGAGCAGTGAGAATAAATTTTGAGTGCAGTCTAAAGCATGAGCACCTCGCGCTAATTCTTCAACTTTTCTAATGATACTGCCCATTCCTGGGCTGTAATGAATTTCTAGCCCTAGAGGTTATAAATATAAGAATGTCACTAATAAATCCAATAAGGAATTTAGGAGAAATTTCTTTACCCAGAGAATGGTGAGAATGTAGAACTTGCGCCCATATGGAGTAGTTGAGGGGATTGGCATCGATGCTTTAAGGGGAAGCTGGATAAGTATATCTTCTTCTTAGGCAGTCCCTCAGAACCGAGGATGACTTGCTTCCACATTAAAAATGAGTTCTCAGGTGACTGATGAGTCCAATGCAGGACCTACAGTCTCTGTCACAGGTGGGGCAGACGGTGGTTGAAGGGGCGGGTGGGTGGGGTGCTTGGGTTGACGTGCGCGCCTTCCGCTGTTTACGTTTGGCTTCCGCTTGCTCCCGGCGAAGAGACTCAAGGTGTTCTGCACCTTCCCGGATGCTTCTCCTCCACCTTGTGCGGTCTTGGGCCAGGGATTCCCAGGTGTCGGTGGGGATGTTGCACTTTTTCAAGGAGGCTTTGAGGGTGTCCTTGAAGCGTTTCCTCTGCCCACCTGGGGCCCTCCTGCCATGTCTGAGCTCTGAGTACAGTGCTTGTTTAGGGAGTCTCGTATCGGGCATGCGGACGATGTGACCCGTCCATCAGAGCTGATCGAGCATAGTCAAAGCTTCGATGCTGGGGATGTTGGCCTGAGCGAGAACACGGATGTTGGAGCCCCTATCCTGCCAATGGATTTGCAGGATCCTGCCGAGGCAGCGTTGGTGGTGTAAGGTTTCCAAAATTTTACAGATTCCCAAAACCTAAGGAAAAAGGACTTTGGAACTACCTCAGAGTGATAAAATTGCATTTGGGCCTAACCTAAGGAATATAAGACAAATAACCAAGTTTTGGCATTTTAAAAACATGTCTGGGCCTGTAAAGGAACAAGAAGGTGGGCTCGACCTCTGTAAAAGCAGTTTTGGTTATTGCAGTTAATTGCACTGTCTGGGGAACCGGGATGACCTCACTCAAGCCCCAGCAGGCATTAACATTTTGACAATAGACCCTGGGAGAAGACAGTCCCACCCAAAATAACAGGCCCCATCAAACCGATTACAGGGCCCATCAGAAAACATACATAATACAAATCACTCAGGACCATTCTATAGAAAAGACTGAGTCCAGCCTAGAAACACGAAACACGAAACCAATCACCAGTGATCAGCCAAGGAGATCGACAGGACGCAAACCATCCCAAAACCCATTTGACACTTTCAGAGCAGTTACTGGTAACAGGCCCGCCAAAATTCAGACAATGAATTGAGTAGATTTGTTGGGTAGATAAGGCCATGTTTAATGGGTGAGATTGAAGGCCTGTTAAAAACCCAGTTAACGTGCTAGTAAGTCGTTACCGATTTACGAGCCCGCCAAAAACCAGACAATGAACTGAGTAGATTTGGCGGGTAGATAAGGCCACTTCAATTTAGTATAATTGAAGGCCCATCAAGCAGTTCAAGGTTGAGCAGTCAGTCGCAACCGGTGGTCATCAGAAGAAGAAGAAACCAGGAAGAAGAAAACCCGAGCTGGAAGCAAGTCGGCATCGCTCACCACTCAGACACACCTGAGTCCAGCTCGTGAAGACACCACCTCAACGGACCTCCAACAACGGTCCCAACACAGTCACCCGGAGCAACAAGCAGCAACAAGTCACCGACAGCTCCACGAGGTCGACCGGCACACTAAACAAGGCCTAAAGTCATCGCGGAAACCAAAGGCCTCATGAAGCCAACATCCGCGTATTACCCCCAACTGACCGGATAATAGCAGGCCACCGCAACCAACAAAGACCAACTCCAGGGAAGAAAACCCGAAGAACCGCAAAGTTTCCACACTACAATCTACGCCTGACCTACCCCTGGGTAAGATTTTCCCCAAAGACTCTAAACCCTACTGCTAAACCAAAGAAATTGGGTACTCACCAGATAAATCCAAAACGACATCCTACCGCATCAGCGGACTCGCGAAGACTGACCAGAGACGCAGGTGAAGTCCTCTACCGCATACGGGGTACGGCAGACACTAACCGCCATAAACAGCGAACCCCAAAACCGTGATTTAGCCCAACTGTCAAAGGATTGGTGAGCATTATCCCTGCTCCTTCAAAACCTAACTTAGCTAGTAAAGTGGGGTTGGGAGGGGTGAAGTATTGTTTCTACTGTCATTTCCCTCGCTTGTACCGAAGTGTACCCCACCTTTAGAGTGTTAAGAGTGTTATTATTTGTGTCTTACCTTTTAATAAAGATTGAAGTTCTTTCATCAAACTCAGTTGTCTGCTGCACCTTTGTATCACAACCCCCAAATAAGTCCAAGGTCGAGAACCAAGGGAGTGGGAGCGATTCGAACCGCTCAGAAGTCAGAGGTAAAGCTGACACAAAACCACCACCCCCTACAGTGGTACCTCTCCAGTGCTTTGAGGTGCCTGCTGTACATGGTCCATGTCTCTGAAGCATACAGGAGGGCGGGAATAGCATAGATGCATTTAAGGGGAAGCCAGATAAGTCCATGAGGGGGAAAGGAATAGCAGGTTATGCTGATAGGGTTTGATAAAGTAAATAGAGTAGGAGGAGGCTCGTGTGGAGCATAAACACCGGTATAGACCGATTGGACCGAATGGCTTGTTTCTGTGCTGTAAATTCTGTATAATTCTCTTTCCAGAGGCTTAAACCCGGGACCTTCAAGTTCTGTACAGCTCAGTACCACAGGGGACAAAGCAGTTTCCCAACGAGTCACCAGGGGGAGCACTGCGTTACTGGAAACAAAAAATGCAAATGCGATGGAAAAATCTGTCCGCATGTTCCTCGGTCCTTTACATATTGTAATTTTTTTGTTGCGTTTAGTTGAAGACATGCTGCTCCACACCTTACAGCATTCATTTCTCTTTCTGTTTGATTAGATGCGTTCACATGGACAAGTCCTAGACAATCAGTCATAAATAATGTTCATAAGACCAGCCATGCGAGATGAATAGGGAATCTGCAAACGAGCATTGAAAGATTTTTCTCATTTTATTCATACAGCGAACAAAAGTACTTCACCTGGAAAATCGTCGTGGAAACTCATTACAAGCCATATGTTATTGCAAGCTCCTTGTAATAAATGTTTCATCTGGTGAATTTAGAAGCTCCACCATAACCCAGTAAAGAAGATTAAACCTTGATGAGCGGGGAGGGGAATGGGGGGTGGATTAGGTCGTTAGACACTAGATTTTCAACCTCCATAGGTTCAAATTCTGCCCAAACGGAAGGGATGAAAGTGTCCTCTGTCTGCTGGGTGTAAGGATCTGACATGAAGTGGCTATGGGCAGTTCCAATGCAGTTCCTGGTGGTCATAGGCCCGCAGCACAGAATTGTCCCTAATTGGCAATCTCACTGCGGGGAGACGACAGGATGGCTGATGCGCATAATCGAAAAATCTCACACTGGTGCAGTGTAAGGGAGAGTCCTCTTTTGAGGTTGTGGCTCAGGCAGAGTCAGCTGTGGTTCCGTTGGTAGCACTTCTCGCCTCTGAGTAGATTAGTTGCAGGTTCATAGCCCCACTCCAGAGACTTGAGCTCAAAAATCTAGGTCTGACACTCCAGTGCAGTGCTGAGGGAGTGCTGCACTGTCAGAGGTGCTGTCTTTCGGATGAAAAGTTAAACCGAGGCCCCGTCTGCTCTCTCAGGTGGACGTAAAAGATCCTATGGCACTATTTTGAGGAAGAGCAGGGGAGTTATCCCCGGTGTCCTGGGCCAATATTTATCCCTCAATCAACATTACTAAAAACAGATTATCTGGTCATTATATATATTGCTGTTTGTGGGAGCTTGCTGTGCGCAAATTGGCTGCCGCGTTTCCTACATTACAACAGTGACTACACTTCAAAAAGTACTTCATTGGCTGTAAAGCACTTTGGGATGTCCGGTGGTCGTGACAGGCGCTGTATAAATGCAAGTCTTTCTTTCTTTATGTGCAACTGGGAGTGCTCGCTGCTGACGTTGAATGCTTGCAATGGAAGGGGCCCATTCTCCATCTTGATAAGTCCCAAAGAGCCCATGATAAGAACAACATGCTGAGCCACAGCAGCCTTTAACTGCGACACTGAGCTATCATTTTCACACATCAGCATTTCTTATCTTACTGCACTGCTGCATTGATCCTTTCGTCCACTGACTGTTTATCCGCTTTCATATACGCTCAAATTGGCAAAGAGAAGTTCTCATTATGGAAAATGATGTGTCAAAAACAGTAACTAAAGTTTCTATTTACAGTACTGGTAAAAAAAAAATAGCTTTCTGTCTGCACTATGCTACTTACAAGCAATTTTACTTTTTTTTCTAATTTCCATGTATTTTCCCTGGAATTATGGAGTGAGTCCTTAAAATCTGAATTTAAATCAGCCAACCTTGAGCTGCAAATTAATGCAACCAGCTTCCAGAATACATCCAGTGCTATGTCTTTAAGTGGCCTGGTTCAGTACTGAGCTAAGGGGGGGTTTAAGGTGTGGTCCCCATTCTGTGCTGGGTCAGCTGCTCCAAGCTGGAACAGTAGTTGGGATGTTAAAATCGACCTCAGCGTCCCTGCTTCAGGAACCCTGCTTCATTGCTATCATAGAATCATAGAATGGGACAGCACAGCAGGAGGCCATTCGGCCCATTGTACCTATGCAAGCTCTTTGAAAGAGCTACACAATTAGTCCCACTCCCCTGCTCTTACTCCATAGCCCTGCAAATCATTCCCCTTCAAGTATTTATCCAATTCCCTTTTGAAATTTACTATTGAATCTGCTTCCACCGCCCTTTCAGGCAGCGCATTCTAGATCAGAACAACTCGCTGCGTAAAAAAAAAGTTTCCTCATCTCCCCTCTGGTTCTTTTGCCAATTACTTTACATTTGCGACCGCTGGTTACTGACCCTTCTGCCACTGGAAACAGTTTCTCCTTATTTACTCTATCAAAATCCTTCATAATTTTGAACACCTCTAGCAAATCTCCTCTTAATCTTCTCTACTCTAAGGAGAACAATCCCAGCTTCTCCAGTCTCGCCACATAACTGAAGTCCCGCATCCCTGGTACCATTCTAGGAAATCTCCTCTGCACCCTCTCTAAGGCCTTGACATCGTTCCTAAAGTGTGGTGCCCAGAATTGGCCACAATATTCCAGGTGGGGCCTAACCAGTGTTTTATAAAGGTTTCTTGAAAGGGGAGTAACTTCCAATCATTATCCAATGACTCCTATTGGAAAATGGACAAGTGGGCGTTGGGTGCGGACAGGATGCCTTCCCCTATGCTTGAATAGTTTGGCAGCAGTCATAATAAAAGGGGTCGGCTATTTAGGACTGAGATGAGGAGAAATTTCTTCACTCAAAGGGTTGTGAATCTTTGGAATTGTCTACTCCAGAGGGCTGTGGAGGCTCAGTCGTTGAGTATATTCAAGACAGAGATCGATAGACATTTGGATACTAAGGGAATCAAGGGATATGGGGATAGTGCGGGAAGGTGGAGTTGAGGTAAAAGATCAGCCGTGATCTTATTGAATGGTGGAGCAGGCTCGAAGGGCCAAATGGCCTACTCCTGCTCCTATTTCTTATGTTCTTATGTCATTGCCTAAGCTCGTACATGAAGAATGTTGAATTGTGGAAGGTGAGAGAGGCATGTTCAATTTATAGTGCACAAAACAACACTGCAGCATAAAAAGATCCCTTCCTGAAGCAGCCAAATTGAAATTGATTCATCAGCTCCCGATGACCATTGCACAGCCAAATACTGCGCGATTCCTTATGATTGTGGAAATAAATAGATTCTGCACCTGATGATGCCACTAATGTGCCTCATTTTATTTTAACAGGAAAGAGTCGTTACAATTAAATAATAAGGGCTTTTTACAGAAAGATAATGGACTAGCTACACTCAGGGTTATTCAATCTGTCAAAGGTACTTTCAAATCCACAAGAAATGGAGCCCAAGCCAAGGCCTTGGCAAAAACAATAATCCAACTAGCTTAATTTAAATGTATAGCAGTGTACGCCAACTCTAAAAGCCACAAAGATCTTGTCTTCAGCTTTCAAATGAGCACAGTATTGGAAAGAATACTAAAAAAAACTCTGTACTTTACTTTAAAAAAGAGCCATTTTCTGCGAATTTTCCTACTGACTTTGCTGGAGTTTATTGAAGAATAGTTTTTGTGAGTTCCATTAAATTGGTCTTTTGTGGTGCTTTTTTTCCCTTCTTTTCCTTGAGGTTAATTACATTTGTGCCGATTGTTATACAGCACACTGCCACTGCAGCGTGTAAATTAATTTTTTTCATGTAACACAGTGAGTCTGCATCCAAGGTCACATGAACCCCTTTCTGGTAAACCTCATTTACCGTCTCTGACACATTTCTTCCAGTGATAGGGTGATTAAACTTTTCAAATGAATCAAACATTATTTGTATTGAATGTATTTGGCATTGTAAAACTGGATCTTGGCTTTCTGGACCCCAGCTTTGTGATGATAATTCAAGGTTTTCATCCTCGGTCTTCTCCCGTACGAGTCAGCTCCTGGGAATTTTATAAATTTTTTATTCATTCATGGGATGTGGGCGTGGCTGGCAAGGCCAGCATTTATTGCCCATCCCTAGTTGCCCTTGAGAAGGTGGTGGTGAGCCACCTTCTTGAACCGCTGCAGTCCGTGTGGTGAAGGTACTCCCAAAGTGCTGTTCGGGAGGGAGTTCCAGGATTTTGACCCAGCGACAATGAAGGAACAGTCGATATACTTCCACGTCAGGATGGTGTGTGCCTTGGAGGGGGGGAGCTTGGAGGTGATGGTGTTCCCATGCGCCTGATGCCCTTGTCCTTCTAGGTGGAAGGGGTTGCGGGTTTGGGAGGTGCTGCCGAAGAAGCCTTGGCGAGTTGCTGCAGTGCATCTTGTAGATGGTAACCTGCAGCGAGCTGCCGGTCTCCAGTTAGGCATAGGGTGGCCTACTGACAGAAGATAGGATTCCAGCCGTTCACCCTCTCCCTCGCATTTACAATTATGCACTGAACCATCTCTTCGCAATCAAGACATTCAGCTGCAAGAGCCGAAAATAGATTTCAAAAGTCAAAATTCCTTTGAAAAGGTAAAATGGATTAACTCGAGGAGTTAACAAATTCTATCAAGGCATAGAGTTTATTGAAGAATAGTTTTTGTGAGTTCCATTAAATTGGTCTTTTGTAGCGCTTTTTTTCCCTTTTTATCCTTGAGCTTAATTACATTTGTGATAATTACGATGACGAATAGCACAAATTTTAGTTGTCTATTAGAGGCATCAAGTTTGATAGCAGGTTTGAGCATAGAATCATAAAATAGTACAGCACATAAGGAGGCCATTTGGCCCATCGAGTCTGCACTGGCTCTTCCGAAGAGCAATCTAGTTAATCCCACTCCCCGGGTCTTTCCCTGTATCCTTGCAATTTTTTCTCCAAGTATTTATCCAATTCCCTTTTGAAGGCTACTATTGAATCTGTTGCCACCACCCTATCAGGCAGTGCATTCCAAATCCTAACCACTTGTTGCATAAAAAGGTTTTTCCTCACGTCGCCTCTGGTTCTTTTGCCAATTACCTTAAAGGTGTGTCCTCTGGTTACCAACCCTTCAACCACCGGAAACTGTTTCACTTTATTTACACTATCTAAACCCTTCACGAATTTAAAAACCTCTATCAAATCTCCTCTTAGCCTTCTCTGCTCGAAGGAGAATAACCCCAGCTTCTCCAGTCTATCCACGTAACTGTACCCCAGAATGAATGAGGCTTTTCGACAGCACCTGCCAAACCCATGACCTCCACCACCTAGAAGGACAAGGGCAGTAGGCGCATGGGAACATCACAGTCTCCACATTCCCCTGCATGTAACACACTATCCCAACATGGAAATATATTGCCATTCCTTCATCGCTGGTGGGTCAAAATCCTGGAACCCTTTCCCTAACAGCACTTTGGAAGTGCCTTCACCACATGGACAGCAGCGGTTCAAGAAAGCGGCTCACCACCACCTTCTCAAGGGCAACTAGGGATGGGGAATAAATGTTGGCCTTGCCAGCGACGCCAACACCCCATGAACAAATAAAAAAATTCTGAGGTCATAATTTTCTTTTGAAAAAGCAAGAAGTTCACAGTGTACACTAGTATACAGTATCTGACATTGCAACTCTAGGCTGCTGTGCACACACTTAAGTGAACTTAATTACGGTTTAACGTTGTAGTTGAGTTTAGGGATTAGAATTTCATTGCGACTGGTTTGGGTTTTTTGATTGATTTCCAAAGGTTGACATTTAGTCGGGGTTGTACCGTACAGAAGACATTGAACTCCGTGCCACCTTAGAATTAACCTTCCTGCCCCTCCTTTGCCCAGCTATTGTCATTTCAGACAGGAACAGAAAACTGTGACCGACACAGATGGAACTCAAAAATGACGCTGACAATTTTATTTTAATGGCACAGGAGGTGGGTGGGTGAAACTGGTATTATAATCTTTGCCTGCACTTTTACATCATCTACAATGTCATCTAGTATCTTGGCATTTGAAAAACTTTCTCTAAATCAGATTTGTGGCTTTGGACAATAAAACATTTTGTTTTTTCTATACTGGAGATGGGGTGGGTTTTCACGGGCAACACCAATCCTCTGGCATCTTACCCGCTGATCATTCAAAGGAACATAGGAGCTGCTAGAAAACAAACCCCACCAAGGTCCATCTAATTCACCTTCTACCATCCTGGTAGTCGCGTGATACAACGATAATGGAGTTGTTGACTAATCATGCAATCAATCTCTATCAATGAGTCTGCAACAGACCCAGACACGAGGCGAGGAAAACCCCAGTGCTGGAAAGTTTTGGGAAGCCAGAGGCCAAAGGTTACCTGCCCTTCCCAAGCGTGCTACACTTACCACATGTCATGTCTCAAATTACTCATGTACTGCATCTCAGAATGTTATTTTCTGAAGGAAATCTATCTACTTTGCATTTGAATGAATCAATGCTTCCACCGTCTCCCGAGGGAATCTGATCCATAGATTGACTACTTGCTGACTGAAATATTGTTTCTGCATTATTCATGTGCAAACCTAAACGTTGAGGCTAGATTCCGCCCCCATAACCCCTGCACCACCTCCACCTCCCCCGCCCCTCTCTATTGATTGGGACACCACTCCGGGGGCTGGATTTCCCCCTACCATGGAGATTGGCCAATAACCATGGCTAACTTTTCGGCCACAGGGTCATTCAAGTGCAGGAGGTGGGCTCCCAGTCCACTATCAGAGAGTCCCGTCAAAATGTGTGGCGGGGCGGGGGGGTGGGAGTTGGGGGAGGCGGGGACGGTGTATTTTTACTGTGACAAGCCTCTGAAGTCTGCCACTTCATTGGGCTGCAGGCTGCCCCTGAGCGGCCTGAAAAAATTAACTTGGTTTTTAAAAATTAATGGGGCTTTGCTCTTTCGAATCAAAACCAAAAAATAAATATGGGGCATGCATTACCATCAGTAGAATGCCCGGTGTTCAAAAGACATATTTCCCCGATTTGCGCCCTCCCCTTTTGAGCCCAGGAACCAGGAAAAGTTGGGGGTGGTGGGAGGGAGCGGGTGGGGGGGGGGGGGGGGCAGTGGCAAGGCACAAAGAGGTGGGGAGATGGTAGAGCGCGTCCCTGAGCATCTTGCTGCCCCTATCCTCCTCACATCGACCAAAGAATTGGGGTCGGGTGTTGGGGACAGAGAGTCTCGGCCTGCAAGTTGGACAGGCTATTTTCTTATGGGGGCCATCACAACCTCATCTTGTCCTCATCAAATGTTCACACAGGTATACTTTGTGGATAGCGATCTGGAACAGGAACCCTGCCTGATTTTAACATTTCCTTGTCCTGCAACATTGAAGTCAATGGCAGCAGCACTACCACCACCCTGTCTGAATCCAGCTAGCACAGAACCATGTTTCGAACCGACGACCATTTGCTCTGAATGCCTCAGTGCTACACTTTTTAAAAATTTGTTATTGGGATCTGGGCGTCGCTGGCAAGGCCAGCATTTATTGCCCATCCCTAGTTGCCCTTGAGAAGGTGGTGGTGAGCCGCCTTCTTGAACCGCTGCAGTCCGTGTGGTGATGGTACTCCCACAGTGCTGTTAGGCGGGGAGTTCCAGGATTTTGACCCAGCGACGATGAAGGATCGGCGATATACTTCTAAGTCAGGATGGTGTGTGACTTGGAGGGGAACTTGGAGGTGGTGGTGTTCCCATGCGCCTGCTGCCCTTGTCCTTCTAGGTGGAAGAGGTCGCGGGTTTGGAAGGTGCTGCCGAAGAAGCCTTGGTGAGTTGCTGCAGTGCATCTTGTAGATGGTACACACTGCAGCCACGGTACGCCGGTGGTGGAGGGAGTGAAGGGTGGTGGAGGGAGTACTTAAGCAGTACACTTCCCAAACTGAGTCATTGGAGGGGCCCCCTGTTCTCAGTAATTGCTGTGGATCTTCTCTGCCTTTGCCTGGCATTAATGGGGCGGTGACGGCCTCCAAATGGGGCAGGTAGCCTTACCATTCAGGTAACACCGGTAGTGCGGCCGGTTCCATTTTGAAAGGGGCCTTCCACCGGGTGTCTAAAGGGCACGCCTGTTTCGGACGACAGGCCCATTTTAATATGGCAATCGCGGTCCTATGACAGAAGTGGGACCCCGATTACCATTTTAGGTTGGAACTGGTTGTTACCTGTGCCTGGCGATGGAACCCAAGGGGCACTGGCTTGGGGCCCACAAAAATAAACTGGCCCACGGCCGCCCTAGGGCCCCCACCCTCTACGGCCGTGACCCCACTTGCCCACCCCCTCCCCCCCCCCCCCGACCAAAAACTTACCATTCTGGCTCCCGCCCTAGCCCAAGCTTGAGGCATCAATCTGGCGAGCTGCACTGGGACACCTGTTTGCCACCCCACAGCTCACCTGCCAGATTTAAATGAGGCCGGGTCCTCAAGGTAACGGTGCCTCTGCAACACCGAATGGTCAACCAGCCACCTCTCTTCTCCCAGCTGGTCGCCCAAAAGTCAGAGTCAACTCTACTGAGCCTTATGTTCTTATCGGTGATCTAAATTATCATACTTTTGCCAGCTTGACAGAGAACAATGACCATGCCAGAATAAGGGGCAGGTGGGCGTCAAGCCTACTGTCGTGTGCACACTTAGGAACTCTTTGGGGGGAGTTTTCCAGGGGGGTCAGCGGGCGCGATCGGTGGCTGGTCGGGTGGGAAAATGTTTTTTTTTGGACAGCGGGTCAGGACCCCGCCACGCGCCTTTCCCAGGTGTCGGGTCTGTCAGCGCTGAGCAGACCCAACACGCAGCGGCGGAGGAGGCAATTCAGGTCATTATGACTTTGTTATCAGAGGATTAACAACAATTTTGAGCTCACCTTCAGAATTTACCAGCTCGCCAATGGGGTCCACGCTGCTCGGGGATCACATCTGTTAAGCTGGGCGGGAGTTGAATGGCCATGGAATCATCTCATTACTTGACAGCTTGAAATGTGCTATAAAAGTTCCCATCTCACAGCTGTTTACTTTCCAAGCTCAGAAGCTGTTGCTTACTGCATTTGGAAGACAGATTGAGCTTTATGCAGGTTGCAAGTGTTTGGAGCAAACTCTCTATCCAGTGTCACCTCATTGGAACAACCTCTCTCACCATTGACAGATTGCTTCTGTCATTTTAAGTTCACCTGCCATCTATTCAATCAGCATGAGTACGGTTTATACTCTCTCACCTTGGACCTCAGAATCCCACCACGATCAGCCCCAAAACCAGCAGCACCAGGCACACCAGCAGCACCAACAACCACACCAACCTTCTCCGCAATCACCTGATGCTACACAGGACAGAAGGCATCAGCACCTGAACACATTGCTGCCCGGGAGGCCAGGGGTGGCTTCACCATAGCCAAATTTACTTCACTTGACGCTGCACACCCTGGCTGTCACATGATGCGCCAGGTTGGCACCACCCCACACCAACAACATAAAGCATCCCTACAATGACCAAGCCATTCCTTTCACACTCATCAGCATTGTGGGGGGAACTGTTATGTCTCACCATTCACTGCAACTCACTAAGCCACTTCCAAAGGTGCACATAAATCTGACCAAGAACGCAAAGTGTTGAAAATAAACATTTCAATGTTTGACAGCACATTAACAGAAACTTCATATGAATATTGGCTAAAACACCCAAGTGCCTACCCTTGCGTGTTGTTAGTTGGTATGATTGGACGAGGATGAGGGTGAGTGTGAGGGGTGGCTAGTGAGATGGGGATGTGATACTGTAGAAAGTGAGGGATGGGTGGAGGTGCAAGGTAAGTTGGTGTGAGTTCGGGTGTGCAGGAATAGGGTAGGGAAGGCAGAGTGATGGGGATGTGATGAGTGACATAGCAGGATGAGGTTGAGTATGGCTTTGCAGTAACGTTTCGTGATCTATTGAGATCATTGAAAGGTTTGCACCACTGCAGCCTGGTCCTCCTGATGACATCCCTGCTTGTGCCCTCCTGTGCAATGTGCAATGTGGCTGCGTTGGTCTCCTGGGGAGGTCTCTTCCACCCATTGGATCGGAAGAGGACCTCCCTGTGTGCTGTGACTCCCTCCATAAGCATATGGATGGAGTCATTGGAGAGCCTGGGTGCAGTCTTGCACCTCTGTGCAGTGCTTGTCAGTGTTTGCAGCATTTCAATGCTGTAGAACACTGACAGCACAAATGTCAAAGTAAATTTGCGCAAGGTCCCTTTAAGGAAACCAGCTGCTGACTCGTCATCAAATGACGTCATCAGACCCGCTTCCTTCAATTGGTCCGGGAAACACGCTGGGTGGGCTTAACAAGCCCAATCAGGGGGAATTCATTCTACAGAGCGGGTTGGAGCCAGCAGCGGGGTTTGAACCCGAAACCGACATCGCCTGCCACGGACCCGCCGAGGTAGGGACAATCGCGGCCTTAGTTTGGTACACATAAAACAATGACAGGGTCTCCATCACTTCCAAAAAGTGAAAGAAGCCAATGCTCCTTGCTATCATTCCTAGGTGAGAATCTGATCCAAGGTAGCACTTTTGCCTCTGAATCAGAAGGTGGTAGGTTCACTCCAAGACTTAAGCAGGTCATCTAGGCTGAGCGCTGCATTGTTGGTGGTGCCATCTAACAGATGAGCTATTAAACCGAGGCATCATTTCAGTCTGTTCAGGTGGATTTAAGAGATGCCAATCCACTATTTGAAGAACAGAAGGGGCATTCTCTCAGTGTCCCGGCCAACAAAATCCCACTCAGCCAAAATCAATAAAGCAGATTAACTAGTCACTTATCTCATTTTACTGTTTTCTGTGATCTCAACCCAATGTGCAAAATTGTGCCACGTTTGCATCCAAGTGACTACACTTCAAAACAACAGCAATAACAACAACTTGCAATTATATAGCGCCTTTAACGTAGTAAAACATCCCAAGGCGCTTCACAGGAGTGTTATCAAACAAAATCTGACACCGAGCCATATAAGGAAACATTAGGACCGAAAGATTGGTCAAAGAATGAGTAAATATGATAAGGAGCGTCTTAAAGAGAGAGAGAGAGGAAAAAACATGGAGAGGTTTAGGAAGGGAATTCCAGAGCTTACGGTCTAGGCAGCTGAAAGCACGGCCACCAATGGTGGGGCGATGGGAATCGGGGATGCGCAAGGGGGCCAGAATTGGAGGAGTGCAAAGATCTTGGAGGGTTGTAGGGCTGGAGGAGGTTACGGAGATAGGGAGGGGTGCGGCCATGGAGGGATTTGAAAACAAGGATGAGAATTTTTAAATCGTAGCGTTGCCAGACTGGGAGCCAATGTAGGTCAGTGAGCACAGGGGGTGATGGGTGAACAGGACTGGGTGTGAGTTACGATACGGGCAGCAGAGTCTTGGACGAGCTCAAGCCGCGTCTCGAGGTAACAAAGGCATGGAGGCGGGTTTCAGCAGCAGATGTACAAAGTAATTGCTTGGATGTGAAACACATTGAGATGGCCTGGCGATGCAATAAGTTGCTGCATAAATGCAAGCTCTTCTATTCCTCCCCAACCCATTCCCAAGATAAATAATTAAAAGTGAAAAATCTGCAGCAACCCCATTTTAATAAAGTATCTATATCAAAATGAAATGAATGATGATAAAAGCAGTTAATGATCTTATAACACTGCTTGCCTGAGGAAAAGGATAAGTTACATATTCAATGTCACTTTGTGTGACTCACATTATTTACGTGGGCCTCTGATTGACATAGAGTTGCACACCATGCACAATTCTGGCACTAGTGCATATTAAACGTGATTTCAAGCTGCGTTGTCACATAATTATTGATGCTGCCAAAACTGTATACTTCAATAAAAGGATATTCAGTTGTGACGCAGTTTCTTATTGTCACGAGATAAGCAATCCTAATTATAGTATTGCAATGCTGTTTCTTTTTGTATTCCTGGTGATGCGGGGCCATTTATAATGTGCATTCAGTGTAAAATGGCTATTTTTCTAGTGAGGTACAAGGGTAAATGGGTGGAATGATAATGAGCCAGTTAGTGCATTTGTAGGAAATTCTGTTGCTGTTTTAGCAAAACTGTCAACTCATTTATTTCAACCCAAATATATAGTAGGAGGCTAAATTCATGTCTCTGGTGGACTTCAGCTTTGGGCCTCATTCCTACTGCATTGAAAGAAAGAAAGAAAGACTTGCATTTATATAACGCCTCACACGACCTCAGGACATCTATTAGCGCTTTACAGCCGATTAAGCAGTTTTGAAGTATAGTCGCCATTGTAATGTAGGAAACGCAACAGCCAATTTGCACACAGCAAGGTCCCATGAACAGCAATGTGGTAATGACCAGATAATCTGTTTTAGTAATGTTGATTGAGGGATACATACTGGCCAGTATACTGGGGAGAACTTCCATGCTCTTCTTCGAATAATAACATGGGATCTTTTATGTCCATCTGGGTTTAACGTCTCATTCGATGGACGACAGCTCCGGCAATGCAGCACTCCCTCAGTACTGCACTGGAGTGTCAGCCCAGATTATGTGCTCAAGGTCCCTGGAGTGGGTACTTGAACCCACAACCTTTTGACTCAAAGGTGACAGTGCCTGGGCACTGAGCCACGGCTAACACAAACATAGCTCAAGAAAGCAGGTCAGCTACTGAATTGAATAAAATCGGTAAATCAAGCATAATGGGGTGAGAAATCCCCACTCCAGCAACCTCCGAGATTTGTTTGTGGAGATTCTGTTGTGCGTCAGCGCGTTCTTTTGAAGCACATTCCCAATTTCAGTACAATTAGCGAGCAAAGCAGTTCTCCATGAACAGATTTACTATAGCGATCACAGGGAAGCTTACCCGAAGGAGTTTTCCTTCTGTCTTTTTATTATTGTGTGCGGCTCTTTCAGCAGGGCGAGCTGATGGGCACAGCGGAGGAGATTAGGATGCACCTCATTAATCTCTTCCTCCCCTCTGATCCCCCCCCCGCCCCCCCCCACCTCCACAAGGAGAGCTGGTCTGATACCATGCCACCTCAGCCATTATCAGTGCTGGAAAAAGCTCACTCTAAGTGTGTTTGCTTGATCTAGGAAAATAGGAACATAAGAACAGGAGCAGACCATTCAGCCCCTTAAGCTTGTTCCGCTATTCAATTAAATCGTGGCTGATCTGTATCTTAACTCCACCTACGTGCCTTGGTACCATAACCCTTAATATCCTCGCCTAACAAAATCTATCAATCTCAGTTTTGAAATTTGCAATTGACCCCCAGCCTCAACAGCTTTTTGGGGGAGAGATTCGCAGATTTCCACTACCCTTTGTGTGAAGACGTGCTTCCTGACATCACCCCTGAACACCCGAGCACTAATTTTAAGGTTATGCCCCTTAGTTCTGGACTCCCTCACCAGAGGAAATAGTTTCTTTCTATCTATCCTATCAACTCCTTTAATCATCTTAAACAACTAAGCTGGAGTGTCAGCTGTGGCTCAGTTGGTAGCACACTTGCTTCAGAGTCAGAAGGTTGTGGGTTCATAGTCCCACTCCAGGGACTTGAACATATAAACCTAGGTTGACACTCCAGTGTAGTGCTGCACTGTCAGAGGTGCCGTCTTTCGGATGAGACGTTAAACCGAGATGTCTGCTCTCTCAGGTGGACCTAAAAGATCCCATGGCATTATTTCGAAGAAGAGCAGGGGAGTTATCCCCGGTGTCCTGGTCAAAATTTATCCCTCAGCCAACATAACAAAAGCAGATTATCTGATCATTATCCCACTGCTTGTGTGTAAATTGGCTGCCGCGTTTCCCACATTACAACAGTGACTCCACTTCAAAAAGTACTTCATTGGCTGTAAAGCGCTTTGAGACGTCCGGTGTCGTGAAAGGCGCTATATAAATGCAAGTCTTTCTTTCTTTTTAGATCACCCCTTAATCTTCTATACTCAAGGGAATACAAACCTCTTTTATGTAACATCTAGAGGACATTGAGACCTGAGCATGTGTTGTAAGACTGAAGGAGCCTGTCTTCATCAGAGGTTTCAATCGTGTGATATACAAGTCCATTGGAAAATCATTTATAAAAAAGAAGACCATTATGTCTCCTAGATTGGAACTTGAGTCACATCATGAAGAGACTGACGTTGTTTATCAATGCATGGAATCCTGAAAGAGAACAATTAAAGCATCTCTAAAAAGAAACAGACCCAAAATAGCAATATAACTGACAAGATCAGGCAAGTCAAACGCACAACAACCACTTGTGACACTAAAAATACAATTAAATGAGTGGGTTTCAGCAGCGTGACAGATGTGGCAAGAGAGTAGCGTAGTAATCTGTGACAGACAGAGATCCACAGTCATATATTAGTTTTGTGCCATGATCAAAGGTTAGTGCTGTATAATTAAAAATAAAATTGCATCGGGGAAGTTCGACTTGTCAAGGTAAGAACGCTGAATGTGGGATAAGACAAGAGGTGCAAGCATCTCCCTTCTTTCAGTTTTAGGCTGCAGAGCTTTATGCTGATAGAAAACCACAGCGCAGCTGAATCCGACTGTGCACAGGTGCTGATATAGGTGCAGCAGTGCTCTTGGCCTGCATCCTATGACATGTTGCCTAAAGCTTAGAAATGATACTGCACAAAGCCTTGGTGCATTCATATGTAATGACTTTGCCTGCTATTTCAACAAAGAAATTAACCTGTTTATTTCAAACAGGTTAATGGACTCGCCACTCCCTATCTCTGTAATCTGCCCCCAGCCCTACAACCCTCTGAGAACTCTGGAAACAGGAGCCATCTGCTAGGCACTGTGGTCAGTGGAGGAGGCATTGGGGCAGAACTGGAAGAGAGACCTGAGGAAGTGCTCTCAGAATGCGGCCATGTACAGTCCCCGCCAAGAAGATTGAAGAAGGTCCATCGTGCCTGTGAAAGAGCTATCCAATTAGCCGCACTCCCCTGCTCCTTCCCCATAGCTCTGCAAATTTTTTGTTTTCAAGTATATATCCAATTCCCTTTTGAAAGTTGCTATTGAATCTGTTTCCACCACCCTTTCAGGCAGTGCATTCCAGATCCCCTCTATTTTTCTTGTTAAATATCACTTTCTATACCCTAAATACCATATGAGTGAGAAGATTAAGCAGAAGATTCCAATTCTTGAACCAAGCCCTTGCATTGTGTATAAGACCTAAAACAATTACCAATAGTTTATACAAAATAAAATTCTGTTCCAAATAAACAGAGCTCAATTTGTTGGCAAAATATTGATTTAGAAACCATTCAGACTTGTTAATGCAAACGCAAAATACTGCAGATGCTGGAAATCTGAACTAAAAACAATAATCAACAGGTCAGGCAGCATCTGTGGAGAGAGAAACTGAATTAACATTTCAGGTCAATGAACTTTCGTCAGAACTGGCTATCTCATTGTCATTCTTCCATTCAGGTCTGCCATACAATGTTTCACCATGTCACCATGGGTCTTCCATGTGGTCTTTGTCCCAATGAGCACCAATCCCATCAGCTTCCAAAGCTTCCAGCTTCCAGCTATCTGCCACACTTCTCAACCCTTGCAATCTTCTCACTGTAACTTACTCTGCTATTAGAAACAAACCATTCCTACTCATTGAGTCAGTGTTGGTTGCCTTCTCACTGTAGCTGATACCCAATATATTCCTTGAATAGAGCATTTCAAAGCTTTCAAGACCCTGCTTCTGTGCCTTTGTCCTAGTCCAATAAAGGAAAATTAGGCATAAGACATCCTGTAATAATTTAAAAACTGAATGAGCTATAAAAGATTTGGGTGCATCTCATCAATTTTACCTTCTCTGCTCAAAGAGCAAGGCTTGGCACCACATCAACAACTTGCATTTATGTAGTGCCTTTAATATATTAAAACATCCCAAGGTGCTTCACAGGGGTGTTAACAGACAAAATTTAACACAAAACTGCAGAGGGAGATATTAGGACAGGTGACCAAAGCTTGGTCAAAGAGGTAGGTCTTAAGGAGCGTCTTAAAAGAGGCAAGAGAGGTAGAGCGGTAGAGAGGTTTAGGGAGGTAATTCCAAATGTTCGGGCCTAGGCAGCTGAGGGCACACATTGAGACGTCACTTTTACCGTGTATGGGGAATGAAACGAGGATTGAGCAGTTACCTTTAGAATAAAATCTCGGGGCGAAATTGGGTTAGGCCCGAAAAGGGGCGCAAGGATCGCAATGCGCGATCTGCCCGCGGCCCTTGAAAGTAGTGCAGACAGCACGCAAAATTCGTGCTGCCTGCTCATTCGCATGATTGCAGCACGAAGCCCAGCACTAAACGCACTGCTGGTTGGCTCAGTGCTCAACAGAGCGCCCAATATCGGGTGCAGTCTGCTCTCCAATTAAAGTTTGACTGCAGAGTGATAGGCTGTCTGCACTTCTTAAAGGGGAGGTGCTTGTTGCAGAAGGAACTCATTGTCACTGTAGCTGCAGCAATGGCACAACAGGGGAGAGAAAGGGCACCTCACTTCTCAGATGCAGCGCTGGAGGCCTTGGTCCAGGGGGTATACAGAGGAGACAGGTCCTCTAACCGTAGGGGGGCAGGAGACCTTCGAGACACACCATCAGAAGGCAGTGGGAGGAGATTGCGCAAGCTGTCAGTGCCACCAGTGTTGCCACCAGGACCTGGAACCAGTGCCGGAAGAAGTTTAATGACCTCATATAAGTGGTCAAGGTGAGTGAATGCTTCTTCAAATGCCATATCCCACCAACTGCATGACTAGCCTCACACACTGTTCAATGCACCACACTCCCATCACTCACCTTCCAACAAACTTGAGCAATCACGACTCATACCTCACAATCATAGCTTCACTTCACCCTCACACACTTACCACTGCTGCAAGCCTTGCACCCACATCTCACACCTTGCACACACTGACAGCTATTCAACCACGACAAGCACATCACCCAACCACATTGCACCACACTCACTCACACACTTCCCTTTCCCTTGCAGGCCAAGGAGGCTCAGGATGGAAGTGATGGGCATCTCCATTAGAACACTTGTCGACCCAACAATGGTGCTTGGTGTGATGGAGCGGCTAGAAATGTTTTTCACCGCGAATAGTATTGTCAAAGTCTTCGATGATGTAAAACGTAACTGGGCGGTTTTAGAAATGAAACGGGCTATTTTTTGTGACTGAAGCAGGCCCCGAGGTGTATGAAACCCTGAAAATTGTGCTTGTTCCCACCAAGCCGAAGGACACACCACTGAAGGAGATCCTAACCAAGTTAGAACAACACTACAGTCCTGAGCCCCTGGAAATTGCTGAAAGATATAGTTTTGGAACACGCGATCAATTAAATGACGAGGGTATCAGTGAGTACATTGCAGCTTTTAAAAAGCTACCCATTCACTATCATTTCGGAAACTTTCAGGACCGAGCTTTGCGTGACCGCTTTGTTTGTAGGTTGAAAAATGAACGAATCAGAAGTAAATTGAGGGCTGCTGTCAGTGCCATCGTCACCCTGCTCTGAGGCTGCAGGTCTGGTTCCAAGAGGTGACCACCTCCTTGGTGAAGCGGAGCCTTCGAATACACTGCTCCTGGCTTAAGTGTAGGTAGGAGAAGTGCTCTCGGAAGACCCTAGGTGGATAAGGCCTCCTGCTGAGAGCCCTCCTCCCCCTCCTCCTTCTCCCTCTGAGAACAGCTTGTCTTTGCTGCCTCTGCTCCATCTCCCTGTCATGCTGCTGCGTGAGGGGGGTCTGCAAGTAGAGACTGGGAGCAAGTGGTGTAGTCAGAGACCTTTCTTTCAGAGCCAATATCCTTCCCAACAGTCCAGCAGCACTCCCTGCACACTTGCCCAATTTTTAAAAAATGTTTTACACCAAGGCACTGCTCAAATAAACTGTACAAGAACCAACACGAAACCAAAAAGCAACTTACCTCAAAGTTGGCTGCGTCCCTTTAAATAGTGCTGGTGGTGGGGGTCCCTCGTGCAGCTGAACACACGTTCAGCTGTGTGTGTGTGTTCAGGAGAGGACTTACAGTGGAGTGGCGATGTCCAAAATGGCAGGTCGTGTGTCAAATCGGCGTTACACACTGGTTGACATCATGATCTGCCTCATTTTAATTCTTCTGCTGCATGCTGGCACCGGCCACGCTATCGCCCTTCCCAAGCTGGAGCCCAGCGCACGGCCTGCGCCGGAAGCCGGCGGAAGCGAGGCAGCCGCCATTTTTCTTAGGGAAACTGGCCTTAACTGCCGCCCCTGAGCACAGGAGTTTCATGGCTCGAGTCTTTCAAAAGGTTTTCGATAATCAAATCCAAAAAGAAAAAATATATCCTAAACCCAATTTTAAATCCAAAATCAGGTACAAGGGGTTGCAATAACCGTATGAAAGTGCAGCTTTTAAAGTGGCCTGTATTCGCTCATGCTTGAAGAAAATGCGTTTCTGAAGTGCTGACCGAGTGCCTCTGTTTTAACGTTGCCAGATTCATAAATATGAAGAAGCATCTATGAACACTATCAAATGCTAAAAGTATTACTAAATACTGAAAAATTCGATATTGCCATGGCGAAGACTACAAAAAGCTGTTACAATGACACTGAAAAAGCGCCTTCGTCGAGTTTTGGTTAGGCTGAGAGGAAACCTTCATACTGCGAATTATAAATTCTGGCAAACGTTTCCTGAAAGCCTCTGGAATGAATCCAGGGCATTTTTTCTCCCCCACAAGTTGCGGTTGTTCGATTATGTAACATTATAAATAATGGCACCAGTGACATACAGTGCACACAACATAATAGTTCAGAAAAGCGCAGGAGTGGGAAACGGTCATGAGCACATTGCATTTGTGTTGTGAAATGTGCAGATAACCAGGGGCTTGATTAAGTGAATGTGTCAGCACCATCGGATTCCTCATTCACCTGCAGTATCACACCAGAACCAGACTTGCTGGCAATGGTCCGGAAACAAGGAAAAGTAACAGCCACATTTTCGATAAATCTCCCGCCACAGAAGAAAGACTTGCATTTATAAAGCGCCTTGCCCGACCTAAGGATAACGCAAAGTGCTTTACAGCCAATGAAGTACATCACTGCTGTAATGCAGGGAAACGCGGCAGCCAATTTGCACACAGCAAGGTTCCACAAACTGCAATGAGATAATGACCAGATAATCTGTCTTTTAGTGATGTTGGCTGAGGGATAAATATTGGCCAGGACACCATGGAGAACTCCCCTGCTTTTCTTCGAAATGGTGTAGTGGGAGCTTTTACATCCACCTGAGAGAGCAGACGGGGCCTCGGTTTAAATCATTAGGGTTGTGTGTAAGTTCACGCATTGTTGGTAATGTGTAAAGTTCATTGTTGCCTGAAAAATTTGTTTAGCATACACAAATACATGGGGGGTGAAATTCCCCATGAGGGTCATTTGGGGCACTAACTGCAAAAAGTTTGGAAAATTAGCGCCCAGCGCTAATGATTCTGAGCCTCACCTAAATTCCCTGACATCGCCCCAGGAAGGGAGAGGGGCGCTAAATCAAGCGCTAATATCCTCAGTGGGGCTCTACAGGGACGCTAACACCAGAGAGCTCCTGAATTTCAGGTGAGTTCCAAACAGATTTGATCACTCGCGCTGCTTCTTTCCAGCTCTTAAAGGGGAGGTCCGATCATTCACCAGATGCTCATTTGCAACTTTGCTTGCTTCGAGGAGAACAGACACAGACTGCGGACCCTTTTCATTGATCTGAGAAGAACTGCCTAATAACCAGCAAATCACACCCTAATGCCAATCAAGGTTCCTTATTCAGCAGCAAACTCTGAAATCTCAAAAACGCATCCAATAATCAAAAGGGCTCTTTGCTTCTGAGCAGCAAAAGGTTCGGTGTCCTGGCCGACACAAGCAACAACCGGGAGTGGACACCTTTAAATAGCGCTCCTCCACAGGCCACCCGACTGGACAGCACCTGCCGAACCTGTCGCTAAAAAACAGGCGCACAGGCAGCTGAAAAACGTGAATTTTGCATCGGAAGCGCTAACGGGGTGATGCGCCCGGAGATGATGTCATGATCTCCAGGCGCAGAACATCGGGGCGAAAACCGGTAGAGCCGCCGCCAACCTCCCGCCAAATTTCGCGGGAGGCACGGTTATTGCCTCGGGGGGGGGCGCAAAGCCATTTGCGGCCCATTAGCGCCTCCCATCGGAGGCGCAAACGAGGAGAATTTCGGCCCCATGATATCATTACATTGCTTCACACCAAATTATGACACTTTCAGACATGAGTAAGCTTAAAAAAGCATTGTTTTCAGAGATATAAAAAAATCTAGCAGGGCTCTACAACTACACCTTTGCAAAACCTGCGTACTCTGGCTGCAGTGTCTAGCCTCTACAAGATGCACTGCAGCAACTCGCCGAGGCTTCTCCGGCAGCACCTCCCAAACCCGCGACCTCTACCACCTAGAAGGACAAGGGCAGCAGGCGCATGGGAACACCACCACCTCCAAGTTCCCTTCCAAGTCACACACCATCCTGACTTAAAAGTATATCGCCAATCCTTCATCGTCGCTGGGTCAAAATCCTGGAACTCCCTCCCTAACAGCACTGTGGGAGTACCTTCACCACACGGACTGCAGCGGTTCAAGAAGGCGGCTCACCACCACCTTCTCAAGGGCAATTAGGGATGGGCAATAAATGCTGGCCTTGCCAGCGATGCCCACATCCTATGAACGAATAAAAAAAGTCTCTGCTGCCATAGTCGCAGTAGAAGCAGATTAAAAACACGCAGGGTGCATAATGTCCAACATTTAAGAATGTTCTGCGGCCATTGCACACTGCCATAAGAAATTAGTAACCTGCATGCTTTACTTAAGTACACAGTCAGACAGAACATGGTCAAACCAACGGCGTAATGAGTACAATAAAGAAAATCAAGAGGCCCAGCGTTCACAACGTGCTGCCTTTGTGTTATTAGTTTATTAATATATGTCCCTATAAAAGACAAGGATGTTACAGGGTGTTCCTTACTGTTCAAGAATCAAACCAAGTTAGCTAGAGGGGATGGCAGGGGAGGCAGTGAAATGTTCCTCCTGCAGAATGTTTGAGGTGAGGGACGCCAGTCGGTGTCCCTGCTGATTACACCTGTGGGAAGTGCACCCATCTCCAGCTCCTCGAAAACCGCGTTAGGGAACTGGAGCTGGAGCTGGATGAACTTCGGATCATTCGGGAGGCAGAGGTGGTCATAGATAGAAGCTTCAGGGATGTATTTACTCCAAAGAATGAAGATAGATGGGTGACGGTGAGAGGGGCTAGGAGGAAGCAGTCAGTGCAGGGATCCTCTGTGGTCGTTCCCCTCAGTAACAAGTATACCGCTTTGGATACTGTTGTGGGGGACGACCTACCAGTGGTAAGCCACGGTGACCGGATCTCCAGCGCTGAGTCCGTCCCTGTGGCTCAGAAGGGAAGGGGGGAGAGCAGGAGAGCAATAGTTATTGGGGACTCAATAGTCAGAGAGACAGATAGGAGGTTCTGTGGCAGCAAAAGAGACTCACGGATGGTATGTTGCCTCCCGGGTGCCAGGGTCCGTGACGTCTCAGACCGTGTTTTCAGAATCCTCAAGGGGGAGGGGGAACAATCACAAGTCGTGGTACACATCGGTACCAACGACATAGGTAGGAGAAGGGACGGGGATTTAAAACAGGAATTTTGGGAGCTAGGTTGGAAGCTGAGAGCCAGTACAAACCATGTTGTAATCTCTGGTTTGTTGCCAGTGCCACGTGCTAGCGAGTTGAGGAACAGGGAGAGAGTGCAGATAAACACATGGCTGCAGGGATGGTGTAGGGGGGAGGGTTTCAGTTATGTGGATAATTGGAGCACATTCTGGAGAAGGTGGGACCTGTACAAACAGGACGGTTTGCACCTGAACCAGAGGGGCACCAATATCCTGGGAGGGAAATTTGCTACGGCTCTCCGGGGGTTTTAAACTAATTTGTCAGGGGGATGGGAAAAAGGGCTGTAGTCCAGGAGCCAGTGGTGAGTGTAGGGTGGTACTGAGGAGGGTATCAAGGTCGCAGGAATGTACCGGCAGACAGGAAGGTGGCTTGAAGTGTGTCTACTTCAATGCAAGGAGCATCCGGAATAAGGTAGGAGAACTTGGAGCGTGGATTGGTACTTGGGACTACGATGTGGTGGCCATTACGGAGACATGGTTAGAACAGGGACTGGAATGGTTATTGGAAGTTCCGGGGTATAGATGTTTCAGTAAGAGTAGGGAAGGTGGTAAGAAAGGTGGAGGAGTAGCATTGTTAATCAAGGATAGTTTAACAGCGGCAGAAAGGCAGTTCGAGGGGGATCTGCCGTCTGAGGTAATATGGGCTGAAGTTAGAAATAGGAAAGGAGCGGTCACGTTGTTAGGAGTTTTCTACAGGCCCCCAAATAGTAATAGAGATGTGGAGGAAGAAATTGCAAAGCAGATTATGAATAGGTATGGAGGTGTAGAATTCGCAATATATCGCGATTTTCTTTAATAAGGAGAAAACACAGAGTCTCGTTCAGACAGCTTTTATTTCAGCAGAATGCTGCCAGGTTGTTCAAAGTGGACACAAGCAGCCTGTAAAATGGCCGCCGCACCTCGTGACAGAACATTCTAGACTTTTCGACAGACAGACAAGATGGCGTTCCAATAAACATTTGTGCAAGATCGATTAAGATTCAGCACAGTGAAGATAATACACGAGACATTATGGGTTTGCAGTATACACATAAATACTGAAATCGGTCTCCCAGGTACGAATGAAAGCTATTGTACCGAGTAATCAAGGGCCCATCCAAAAGACATTAATATGTAAAATCCCAACGACTCTACGATGAGAGAGCCGTTAGCAGGTAGTTATACAAAACACTTGGAAGCCCCAAAACCCCTCCAGGGAGAACACCGACCGATTTAACAATGGGAGAAATATTAACAGGTACTCAGACATTTACGAGTAGCCCCGAAACCCATTAAGAACGGAGATCACCCATACAAGACATTTGAGCGCCAGACCCTAACAAAAGAAAGGACATTAAGGTTGGGCGGGAAACGGAAGATTTTGCACTATAATTACAAGATCCAACCGTCCATCTCTCTCTTATCCTCGTGGCTGCTCCTGTGTTTTGACTCGTAGTCGGGTCCCTGCTTGCCTGGTGCCTCTTTGAAAAAGACTGTTGAACTTTCTGATCCGTTCGGATCTACCTCGTGTCGCGTAACGAAGACCTATGTTGGTAACTGGCAGCGGAACCAAAGGCCCGAGATGAGATGAGATGAGATGAGATGAGATGAGAAGAGAGGAAGACCATACTCATCGCCACGGTCAGTAAATCCCGACCGCGCCTGTAGGTCGAATAGCCAAGTTTTCCTTGCCAGGGAGACTTCTTCGAACTTGCAAGAACGGTTCATCATCGATGATATTGACTAATCTGTGAACCCTGCTCGGAAAAGTACCTGTTAAACCAACCAACACAGGTCTTCATCACAGCAGACGGTCCAGCCTGCTAGCCGGAGCAGAAGCAAGTAAACAAGTGGGACCAGGAGATCTCCTGACCGACACGTGGGTGCTGCGGTGAAAAACATCCGATCAGCTATTCGGAATTTCTCCGAGTTATCACGAGTGGTGAGCATGAGTCTCGGAATCCTACGAATCTAGTTAGGATAGATATTGATAGGGGAGGGTTTAAGTATTAAGGATACTTGTAATGTGTGCCCCTATTTACGGTGTGTCGTTCGTTCCTCGTTTCCCTAGGATCAGCTATATAACTGCTTGTAAGATTGTACTGTCATTAATCTGTGCTTATGACATGTATTTCATAATCTTAAATATCATGCAATAAAGATTTTCCATTTCGTACCATTCAACCGAGTCTACATGAGTTTCATCTCCATTACTGCTCTCGCATCTAAGTCCAGTGTCTAGAACCGTAAGGGCGAGTGATTCGAACCACTCACAGGTGTGTCTAGTGCTCCCAGACTGGCTGGAGACCAGAACAGGCAACAAGGCCTAAACCCGCACTGACATACAGGCTGCACAGAGCCGCGTGAATCTCACAGGCTGCGAGACACGCAGGGCCAGAATCCCTTACAGAGGTCACAGAGTAGTTGTCATGGGTGACTTCAACTTTCCAAATATTGATTGGAACCTTTATAGGTCAAACAGTTCGGATGGGATAGTTTTTGCACAGTGTGTGCAGGAGGGTTTCCTGACACAATATGTGGATAGGCCGACAAGAGGTGGGGCCACATTGGATTTGGTACTGGGTAATGAACCGGGCCAAGTGTTTGATTTGTATGTGGGAGAGCACTTTGTAGATAGTGACCACAATTCGGTGACTTTCACTATTGCAATGGAGAGGGATAGGGCCATACGGCAGGGCAGGGTTTATAATTGGGGGAGGGGTAATTATGATGCGATTAGGCAAGAATTAGGGAGCATAAGATGGGAACAGAAACTATCAGGGAAAGGCACAAACGAAAAGTGGAGCTTTTTCATGGAGCAATTACTGCGTGTCTTGATAGGTATGTCCCTGTCAGGCAGGGAGGAAATGCCGAGTGAGAGAACCATGGTTCACAAAAGAGGTTGAATGTCTAGTCAAGAGGCAAAAGGAAGCGTATGTAAGGATGAGAAAACAAGGATCAGTTGGGTCGATTGAGGGGTACAAGGTAGCAAGGAATGAGCTAAAAAAAGAGCTTAGGAGAGCTAGGAGGGGGCATGAGAAGTCCTTGGCGGGTCGGATCAAGGAAAACCCCAAGGCTTTTTACTCTTATGTGAGAAATAAAAGAATGACCAGGGTGAGGGTAGGGCCGGTCAAGGACAGTAGTGGGAACTTGTGCATGGAGTCAGAAGAGATAGGAGAGGTGATGAATGAATACTTTTCGTCAGTGTTCACCGAGGAGAGGGGCCATGTTTTTGAGGATGAGAGTGTGATAAAGGTGGATAGGCTGGAGGAGGTAGATGTTCTGAGGGAAGATGTTTTAGCAATTTTGAAGAACCTGAGGGTCGATAAGTCCCCTGGGCCAGATGGGATATATCCTAGGATTCTTTGGGAGGCAAGGGAGGAGATTGCAGAGCCTTTGGCTTTGATCTTTGGGTCCTCACTGTCCACGGGGATGGTGCCAGAGGACTGGAGAGTGGCGAATGTTGTTCCTCTCTTCAAGAAAGGAAATAGGAATGACCCTGGTAATTATAGGCCGGTTAGTCTTACTTCGGTGGTTGGTAAGATAATGGAAAAGGTCCTGAGGGATAGGATTTATGACCATTTGGAAAGATGCAACTTAATCCGGGATAGTCAACACGGATTCGTGAAGGGTAAGTCTTGCCTAACAAATTTGATTGAATTCTTTGAGGAGGTAACTAAGTGTGTAGATGAAGGTAGAGCAGTTGATGTCGTATACATGGATTTTAGTAAGGCGTTTGATAAGGTTCCCCATGGTCGGCTCATGAAGAAAGTAAGGAGTTGTGGGATAGAGGGAAATTTGGCCGATTGGATAAGTAACTGGCTATCTCATAGAAGGCAGAGGGTGGTGGTGGATGGAAAATTTTCGGACATGAGACCAGTTACCAGCGGTGTGCCACAGGGGTCGGTGCTGGGTCCTCTGCTGTTTGTGATTTTTATCAATGACTTGGAGGAGGGGACTGAAGGGTGGATCAGTAAATTTGCTGATGACACCAAGATTGGTGGAGTAGTGGATGAGGTGGAGGGCAGTTGTAGGCTGCAAAGAGACATTGATAGGATGCAGAGCTGGGCCGAAAAATGGCAGATGGAATTTAACCCTGATAAGTGCGAGGTGATTCATTTTGGTAGGGCAAATTTGAGTAAGGATTACAGGGTCAACGGCTGGGTTCTGAGGAACGTGGAGCAACAGAGGGATCTGGGGGTTCATATCCACAGATCTCTGAAGGTTGCCACTCAAGTGATAGAGCAGTAAAGAAGGCCTATGGTGTGTTGGCATTTATTAACAAGGGGTTTGAGTTTAAGAACCGTGAGGTTATGCTGCAACTGTACAGGACCTTGGTGAGACCACATTTGGAATATTGTGTGCAGTTCTGGTCACCTCACTATAGGAAGGACGTGGAAGCATTGGAAAGAGTGCAAAGGAGATTTACCAGGATGCTGCCTGGTTTGGGGGGGAGGTCTTATGAGGAAAGATTGAGGGAGCTAGGGCTTTTCTCTTTAGAGCGGAGGAGGATGAGAGGCGACTTAATAGAGGTTTATAAGATGATGAGGGGGATAGATAGAGTGGATGTTCAGAGACTATTTCCTCGGGTGGATGTAGCTGTTACAAGGGGGCATAACTATAAGGTGCATGGGGGGAGATATAGAAGGGATGTCCGAGTTAGATTCTTTACTCAGAGAGTGGTTGGGGTGTGGAATGGACTGCCTGCTGTGATAGTGGAGTCGGACACTTTAGGAATTTTCAAGTGGTTATTGGATAAGCACATGGAGCACACCAGAGTGATAGGGAGTGGGATAGCTTGATCTTGGTTTCGGACAATGCTCGGCACAACATCGAGGGCCGAAGGGCCGGTACTGTGCTGTACTGTTCTATGTTCTAAACCTAATCCCCAAACTCCAAAAATCACTCTTTGAATACTTGATGAGCAGGACTTCAGATTTCTCGGTAAAATGATCTGATTAGGTTGTGATAGATTTGCACAAGGTTTTTTGCCCGTTTTTTAAAAAAGCGCACCAGCCTAGTGGCATGATCCTGATGGGAAATACATAGCAGCAAACATGGCATTAGCCCAAGATCCCTGCCATAAGTTCTCTGTCTATATATGCTTTGCCGATTCGTATTCCTTCACTTCACCTGATGAAGGAGCAGCAGCTCCGAAAGCTTGTGATTTCAAATAAAACTGTTGGACTATAACCTGGTGTTGTGCGACTTCTCACTTTTGTCCACCCCAGTCCAACACCGGCATCTCCGCATCATAATTTCTCAGGTTAGCCTCAGAAAGCAGGGTTGTTGAGCTGCAGGCATTAGAAATGCCTCTGATTGGGAGCTCATCAACTGAGGGTGGGAGAGAGCGTGCTGCCGCAGGGTTTAAAGGCCTGCAGCCTTTAAGGGCAATGCATCATCGTCAAAGATCATCATCACTTTCAGCGTCATTATCATTAGTAAAATGCTTGATGCATTTGGATGGATTTCTGATGCACTATTCTAACAAGAAAGAATTTGCATTTATATAACATCAATCACGTCCTCATCACTTCACAGTGAATGAATTATTAGACAAGGAAAATAATTTGAAGTATAGCAGCAAGAGGCTAGCACAGGGACAAAAGTTGAAGAAAATGAAGATAGAACTCATTAAAAAAGCTACACATTTTTCTATAGCAGTCACATGTGCTTTATATAGACCTTTTTGATTCCAGACAATATTACCTAGTATAATTAAGCTTGACCTCTATGTGCCATCATTTGCCTGGACTCATTAGAGTACAGATCACAGATATACAACCACAACGTGTCAAGCCAGATGGGAGAGTACAGGTCGCATGCCTCCACAACCACTTGTAATAATTGAAAAGGGGACTTACACGCTAAGAGGGTCTAGTTCTCTTTACTGTGATTCAAATCAATGTATTATAACTGATGCACTCTGGACACCTCTCAATACCCAGCCTCATTTAGATCACCCCTTAAGCTTCTCTATTCAATGTATGATCAGAAATAATATTTCTCAAAGCTTTTGTCACCAACTCATTAGCAGGTAACTTGACATTGTGCCATGTAATTTAATTATTATTACGCTAACAACCATACCAATTGATGGCCGGCATCAATGGACAAGTGGGGTGGGGGGATAATGTCTCTCTCCTTATTTCATAAAGAGAAAATGACATGCTTCATTAATTCAGACCTTTGAACCCCTCAAAACTCTGGATAATAAATTTATCAACTACAAAACTAATTAGAAATGGGTCAGTAAAAATATGTATTTATTAATTTCTTCATGAACATAAGAACATAAGAAATAGGAGCAGGAATAGGCCACTTGGCCCCTCGAGCCTGAAGAGATAATTACTAGTCCTAGCCCCTTTAGGTCTACCCCGGATCAGGCGTAATCCCTAGACGGTCACTTTCAACTGAAGTTTGAGGTAGCCGAATCCTAAAGACGCTTAATTGGGTCTAAAGGTCTGGACCATCTCTCCCTAAAGGAAAGGAACAACCTGAAGATGTTACCGTCTTCCAGATAGCACTTTTAATAAGTTTAGCTAGACTGTAACGTTCCGGATATTATGAGGGTCCGGAAAACTCCCCCAGAATTCTGCAACTCCTCACCAAAGAGTGTACAGAGATTGAGTTTGCGAGTTTGATACAGAAGTATTATGTGAGACAATTCTAAAAATATATAGATTTATTAAAGAACCGACATGTAATTTGCAGTTGGTGAGTCAATCGCAACATTAACAGTTCCAAAAAGAGAAAGGTTTACAATCTTATCAAATCTGAACTTCGCTACAGTTTTACAGTTCTTAGTCTTAATCAGGATATCCACCAAAATCAAATACAGTACCTTGATCCCCGAGATACAAAGAGTTGTAGACTTACAGAACCGCCTCTGAAGCCTGAGAATCACTTTGCCCCTTTACAGCGAATCTATTATCCTATTTGAGAGCTCAATATTTATACCCTTTTCCAGTGGTATTCCCTTTAAGGTTTTCTGCTGATGTAAGCAAATTATCTCTAGTCATTTTTCTGCTGACCTCTGCAATTCTTAGTCACCTCAGCTGGTAGCAATACAGACTCATGTCTCCTCTAGGTGTTCCAAGCTTACCATAAAAAATGGTGTAACAGCAGGTGCATTTTATTAGATGTCATTTTTACTAAGGCCTTCTGTTTGTGCCTCTTTACGAAGTGTAAATTAGAACACCTTAACCAGGGTGATCTTTTGTTTTGTTCCAAAAGATTCAGACTGTCAGGAGCCTTTAACCTTCTGTTTCAATAAGGCTATTGATTCAGTGTCAACAACTATCTTATCTCTATAGCCAGAATACTATGACAGCTTTAGGTGGTGAGGCTTCCAGATTTCCAAACCCAGATTGTCATGTTTTAATAAGGCCAGAATTCTTTCATAGAATGGTGTATTTTTCTGAATAGGTTTTATGGCTTATTCCTTCACAAGCCTGCTCCGCCATTCAATAAGATCATGGCTGATCTTGGGCTCAAAACCACTTCCCAGCCCACTCCCCATAATCCTTCACTCCCTTATTTTGTAAAAATGTGTCTATCTCCACCTTAAATGTATTTAATGACCCAGCCTCCACGGCTCTCTGGGGCTGAGAATTCCACAGATTTACGACCCTCTGAGAGAAGAAATTCCTCCTCATCTCAGTTCTAAAAGGGCGACCCTTTATTCTGAAACTATGCCCCCGAGTTCTAGATTTCTCCACGAGGGGAAACATTCTCTCTGCATCTACCTTGTCGAGCCCGCTCAGTGTATTATATGTTTCAATAAGATCACCTCTCATTCTTCTAAATTCCAATGAGTATAGGCCCAACCTGCTCAACCTTTCTTCATAAGTCAACCCCTTCATCTCAGGAATCAACCGTGTGAATCGTCTCTGAACTGCCTCCAATGCAAGTAAATCCCTCCTTAAATAAGGAGACCAAAACTATACGCAGTACTCAAGGTGTGGTCTCACCAATACCCTGTACAGTTGTAGCAGGACTTCCCTGCTTTTATACTCCAACCCCCTTGAAATAAAGGCCAACATTCCACTTGCCTTTTTGATTACTTGCTGCACCTGCATGCTAACTTTTTGTGTTTCATGCACAAGGACCCCCAGGTCCCTCTGAACTGTAGCATTTTGTAATCTGTCTCTATTTAAATAATAGTTTGCTTTTTTATTTTTCCTTCCAAAGTGGATAACCTCGCACTTTCCCACATCATACTCCATCTGCCAAATGTTTGCCCACTCACTTAGCCTGTCTATATCACTTTAAATGTTGTTTATACAAGCTCAGAGCAGCGAGTTTATAGTGAGGTCCCTTACCTAAGGAAGGAAATACTTGCCTTAGAGGAGTGCAAGAAAGGTTCACTGGACTGATTCCTGGGATGAGAGGATTGTCCTATGAGGAGAGATTGAGTAGACTAGGCCTATATTCCGTAGAGATTAGAAAAATGAGAGGTGATCTCATTGAAATATATAAAATTCTTAAGGGTCTTGTCAGAGCAGATGCTGGGAGGATGTTTCCCCTGGCCGGGGAACTAGGAATCATAGTCACAGAATAAGGGGTTGTCTATTTAGGACTGAGATGAGGAGAAATTTCTTCACTCAAAGGGTTGTGAATCTTTGGAATTCTCTTCCTCAGAGGGCTGTGGATGCTCAGTCATTGAGTATATCAAGACAGAGATCGATAGACATTTGGATACTAAGGGAATCAAGGGGTATGGGGATAGGGTGTGAAGGAACAGACAGGATTTAGAAAAATACACGATACTAAGAACAGATTTCTGAAATTATTAATACATGACATACTGGGTTTAAAAGACATAAGCCTTAGCAGACACAGGCTGCAGGCACAATACAGGCTGATGAGATAAGATCAGTTGTTAAGCAAAGTTGTAAAACACCACAAGCTTTGAAATGGGAATTAGTTTAAAAAAACGAAAACAATGCCCTATTGAAGCAAACCATTGAAGGTTCCTCTATGTCTGAACATTGGAACCAACACAATGAAATCACCCAGTTTAAAGTGTCAAAAGCTAACACTGATGCAAACAAAAACTTAGAATATTAAACAACCATAAGCCTTCATAAAATAACATCACATAAGACAGGAAACACGATAAAATATGCAACCAATTGAGATAGCTAGAAAACAAGTAAACACTGAGTTAAAGTGTTTTCAATTTACATATTGTAAATATGATACCTACAGAAGGCTTTGAAGAAATGACATCAAGTAAAAGAAACGCCTGCTGAACAAATAGTTTTAATGTTAAGCTTGAAATATGGAGTCCCGAGGTCTGATAAAAACCAATTGAAGTAAATAGAAATGCATGAAGATACTAGTTAAAGTGGTTTTAATTTACAAGTTGTAAAAGGTACACAAACAAGATGACTTTGAAAATATTACTTCAATGGATGCATCAAGCAATCACATTGTTTATGTGTTAAACATGGAATGGTTGGGAGACGTAAGGCTGGCTTACAAGCAGTTAAGTGATAATAAGAATTGAATGGGAGACCTTCGATAAGAATTGCATCAAACAGAAACCATTGCTGTCATTGTGTTTATGATGGTTTTTGAAACATCTAAGGTAGAGACATAATTATGCATGCAATGGCTAAATTGACAGTAAAGACAGAAAGCATTCAACAGAGATATCAATAAAGACAATTAGCTTACATCAGCAGAAACTTCAAAGAATAAACCACTGCAAAAGAGTATAAAACATAGACCTTTTCAAACAGAAAAGCAGAAGTCGCTGGGAAGACAAGCATTTCTCAACTTCACAGACATTCTCTGTAAGTTTTTAACTTTTGAGTCTCGGGTAATCAAGGTATTTGATTTTGGTGGATATTCTGGATTAAGAAATAAGTAGAAGTGTGGAAATGTAACGAAGTTAAGATTTGAGAATAAGGATCTCTGATAAGAAATAAAAGCTATTTGTATTTTGAACGATTAAAGTTGCGATTGCCATAGCAGCTGTTTACTAAATGTCGGTTCTTTAATAAATCTATAGATTTTTAGAATTGTCTCAAAGAGTATTTCTGTATCATCTTGCGAACTCAATTTCTGTACACGCTTCACAAAGGAGTTGCAGAATTCTGGGGGGTATTCCGGACCCTCATAATGTCCGGAAGGTTACAGTCTAGTTAAACTTATTAAAAGTACTATCTGGAGGACGGTAACATCTTCAGACCGTTTCTTTCCTTTAGGAGAGGTAGTCTGACCTTTAGACCCAATTAAGCATCTTATGGGATCCGGCTACCGCTAACTTTAGTTGAAGGTAAACGTCTGGGGAATACGCCTGATCTGGGGTAGTCCGAAAGGGCTAGGACTTGTAATTATCCCTTCAAGGGCAGGAAGTTGGAGTTGAGCTGGAAGATCAGCCATGATCTTATTGAGTGGCAGAACAGGCTCGAAGGGCTGAATGGCGCTGCTGCGCTTATTTCTTATGTTCATATGTTCCCTTGAGCCAGATCATATTTTTTTTTAATTTATTCATGGGATGTGGGCGTCGCTGACTAGGCCAGCATTTATTGCCCATTCCTAATTGCCCTTGAGAAGGTGGTGGTGAGCCGCCTTCTTGAACTGCTGCAGTCCATGTGGTGAAGATACTCCCACAGTGCTGTTAGGAAGGGAGTTCCAGGATTTTGACCCAGCGACGATGAAGGAACGGCAATATATTTCCAAGTCAGGATGGTGTGTGACTTGGAGGGGAACTTGGAGGTGGTGGTGTTCCCATGTGCCTGCTGCCTTTGTCCTTCTAGGTGGTAGAGGTTGCGGTTTTGGTGCTGCTGAAGAAGCCTTGGTGAATTGCACTTCAGCATCTTGTAGTTGCTAGACACTGTAGCCACGGTGCGTCGGCGGTGGAGGGAGTGAATGCTCAAAGTGGTGGATGAGGTGCAAATCAAGCGGGCTGCTTTGTCCTGGATGGAGTTGAGCTTCTTGCGTGTTGTTGGAGCTGCACTCATCCAGGCAAGTGGACATGATATGAACATGATTAATTAGTATTTATGCAAAAAATAGTAATGTGAAGATCTCATTTTTGAAATTCTCAAACATCTGTAATGTTTGGGCAAAGAATCTTGGAACATAGGTACAGGAGTAGGTCATTCGCTTTTTGTATGAATAAATGCTTCCTGACATCACCCCTGAATAGCCTGGCTCTAATTCTAAGGTTATACCACCATGTTCTGGACTCCCCCACCAGAGCAAATAGTTTTTCTCTATCTTCCCTATCAACTCCTTTGATCGTCTTAAACACCTCAATTAGATCACCTCTTAATCTTCTAGATTCAATATATGATCAGAAATCATGACCGCGATTTTGCCGGTGCTCAGAGTGCGGGTTCAGAGGCGGGTCCGCTGTCAAAATCGAAATGATTGATAGCGGGTTGGGAATCCGCTCCAAACCCGCCTCCATGTAAGTTTCCAAAGTGTCGGGTCTGCGATTTCAGAACAGACCCGACACCAAACGGTGGGGGAGGTATTTAAGATAGTTAAATTCTTGTTAAATGCTAGTTAACTACTATTTTGTCAGCCTATTTCTATTTTCCCACTTTTTTAATGGGGCTTCACGTCGTTCGGAGATCATGTCAGGTAATTGGTCGGGTTCTCTATGTCTCCCCATTGCTGTGAATAGGTGACAGCTGCAGAAGTGGTATGAAAGCTACCATTTCAGAGCTGTTTACTTTCCAATGTCAGAAGCTTGAGCCTTCAGGACTTGAAAGACACTTTTGAGCTATATGCAGTTTGGAAGTGTTTGGAGTAAACTCTCTATCCACTGTCATCTACTTGGAGCAAGCTCTCCCACCATTGACAGATCACTTCGGTCATCTCAACTTCAGCTGCCATCTATTCCAGCAACATCGGTGCCATTGAAAAAATCTCACCTTGGTCCTCTGAATCCCTCCACGATCAGCCCTAGCACCAACATCACCAGGCACACCAACATCACCAACAACAATACCAACCTTCTCCGCAATCGCCTGATGCTGCACAGGACACAGGGCATCAGCACCCAACAAATTGCTGCCCGGGAAGCCAGGGATGGCCTCACCATGGCCAGATTTACTTCACTTGACGCTGTACACCCTGGCTGCCACATGATGCGCCAGGTTGGCACCACCCCACACCAGCCCCATAAAGCATCCCTACAATATCCAAGCCATTCCTTTCACACTCATCACAATTGGGGGCGGGGGGAAGTTATATCTCAACATTCACTGGAACACAATAAGACACTTCCAAAGGTGAGCACAGATCTGTCCAATAAGGTAAAGTGTTGAAAATAAAGATTTCAATGTTTGACAACACATTAACAGAAATTTCACATGAACATTGGCTAAACCACCCAGGTGTCTACCCTTGGGTGTTGTTAGTTGGTATGCTTGCAGTAGGTTGAGGGTGAGTGTGAGAGGTGGCTAGTGAGATGGGAAAGTGATAATATAGATAGAGAGCGATGGGTGGAGGTGCAAGGTAAGTTGGTGTGAGTAAGGATGTGCAGGAGTAGGGTAGGGAAGGCAGAGTGATGTGGGTGTGTTGAGTGGTTGAGCGTGGCTTGGCAGTAACGTTTCGTGATCCACTGAGATCATTCAAAGGCTTGCGCCACTGCAGCCTGGTCCTCCTGACATCCCTACTTGTGCCCTCCTGTGCAATGTGTTGATCTCCTGCGGAGTTCTCTTCCGTCCATGGGTAGGGAAGCGAACCTCCCTGCGTGCTGTGACTCCCTCCAGAAACATATGGAGGGAGTCATGGGAGAGCCTGGGTGCAGCCGTGCACCTTTGTGCAGTGATTGTCAGTGTTTGCAGCACCTCAATGCTGTAGAACACTGACAGCACAAATGTCAAGATCAATTTGGACATGGCCCCTTTAAGGAAACCGGCTGATGACGCGTCATCAAATGACGTCATCAGATCCGCTTCCTATTAATTGACCGGGAACCTCGCAGGGCGGGCTTAAAGGCCAATCAACAAAAAATCACTTGGAGAGTGTGGGCTGCAGTAGGCTGGGACCGCGACACCGACCCCGCCTCGCACGCTCGCAGAAATCGTGGCCAATATTTCTAAAAGGTTTGATCACCAACTGATTTAAAATGACTTCGCTGGAAGTATTTATTCTAAAAGGTTCACAGATGGACAAAGCAATGTTTTCTCTGCAGATGCCTTCACCTTTGTTTCACTTTAACTACTGAAGCTACCATTTCTGGGGGGGGGGGGGGTCTCTCTTTTTCTTCACATTTATTTTCTACCATATGTTAGTGATTTAACATCTAGGAGTCAGTCACAACAGGTTGTCTCTTAACAGCCTTTTGCAAAGTGACTCCCTTTCACATAAAACTACAAAGTGAGATTTTGCATACCCTATCAAGGTAGATTTTAAATGCACATGGAAAAAACCCAGATGGCTTGTTCTCCAGGAAGCTCAACAATCTATTTTCCTAATGAGCAGCAATTTGAATTTGCACTAAGATCCAATGCTCGGGACGAACAATTTCTATTTTCAACGCCTCTAATGGCCTAGTGGGTAAATTAACCACCGAGTTTAGTGAGAAAGAACTTCCATTTGTATAGTACCTCACACATCCTCAGGCTGTTCCAAAGTGATTTGCAGCCAATGAATTGCTTTTGAAGTGCAATCAATGTTGTTAAGCAGACAATCTTTGCATAGACTTGTATTCACTTAAATATAGAAGATTAAGGGGTAATCTAATTAAGATGATTAAAGGATTTGATAGGGTAGATAGAGAGAAAGGATTTGAGTACAGGAGCAAGGATGTCTTACTACAGTTATACAGGGCCTTGGTGAGACCACACCTGGAGTACTGTGTGCAGTTTTGGTCTCCTTACCTAAGAAAGGATATACTTGCCATAGAGGGAGTGCAGCGAAGGTTCACCAGACTGATTCCTGGGATGGCAGGATTGTCGTATGAGGAGAGATTGGGTCGACTAGGCCTGTATTCACTAGAGTTTGGAAGAATGAGAGGGGATCTCATTGAAACGTATAAAATTCTGACAGGGCTAGACAGACTGCAGGCAGGGAGGATGTTTCCCCTGGCTGGGGGGTCTGGAACGAGGGGTTACAGTCTCAGGATATGGGGTAGGACATTTAGGACTGAGATGAGGAGAAATTTCTTCACTCAGAGGGTGGTGAACCTGTGGAATTCTCTACCACAGACAGCTGTGGAGGCCAAGTCACTGAATATATTTAAGAAGGAGATAGGTAGACTTCTAGATGCAAATGGCATCAAGGGGTATGGGGAGAGAGCGGGAATATGGTATTGAGATAGAGGATCAGCCATGATCATATTGAATGGCGGAGCAGGCTCAAAGGGCCGAATGGCCTACTCCTGCTCCTATTTTTCTATGTTTCTATTTCCTCTGGTGGGGCAGTCCAGAACAAGGGGGGCATAACCTTAAAATTAAAGCTAGGTGATGTCAGGAAGCAGTTCTTCACACAAAGGGTAGTGGAATTCTGGAACTCTCTCCCGCAAAAAGCTGTTGAAGCTGGGGGGTGAATTGAAAATTTCAAAACTAAGATTGATGGATTTTTGTTAGGCAAGAGCACGAAGGGTTACAGAATGAAGGTGGGTAGATGGAGTTAAGATGCAGATTCGCCTTGATCTAATTACATAGATACATAGATACATAGAAGATAGGAGCAGGAGTAGGCCATCCGGCCCTTCGAGCCTGCTCCGCCATTTAATGAGATCATGGCTGATCCTCCAATTCAGTATCCCGTCCCCGCCTTCTCTCCGTAACCCTTAACCCCTTTTGCCTGTAGAAATACATCTAATTCCCTCTTAAATATATTTAATGAGCTGGCGTACACTGCCCTCTGTGGCAATGAGTTCCACAGGTTCACCACCCTCTGAGTGAAGAAATTCCCCCTCATTTCTGTCCTAAATGGTTTAGCCCTTATCCTTAAATTATGTCCTCTAGTTCTGTTCTCACCCGCCAAGGGAAACATTCCTTCTGCATCTAGTCTGTCTAGACCTGTCAGAATTTTATACACTTCTATGAGGTCCCCTCTCAATCTTCTAAACTCCAGTGTGTACATCCCTAAACTACATAGTCTCTCCTCATAGGTCAATCCCGCCATTCCTGGTATCAGCCTGGTGAATCGCCGCTGCACCCCCTCCATGGCAAGAACATCTTTCCTCAGATGAGGCGACCAAAACTGTACACAGTACTCGAGGTGTGGTCTCACCAGTGCCCTGTACAGCTGCAGCAAGGTATCCCTGTTCCTGTATTCCAACCCTTTTGCTATGAAGGCCAGCATACCGTTTGCCTTCTTGATCGCCTGTTGCACCTGCATGCTCGCCTTCAGTGACTGGTGTACAAGAACACCCAGGTGTTGAATGGTGGAACAGGCTTGAGCGGCTGAATGGCCTCCTACTGTTCCTACGTTTCTTCAGAGGGAACCACAAGCTTGTGCCAGGTGGTGAGAGAACCAATTTGAGGGAACAACCTACTTGAACTCAAAGTCACCAATCTGCCTGTCTCAGATGATTCTGTCGATAACACATTGGTAGGAGTGACCACTGTACAGTCCTTGTGGAGACCAAGACCCAGCTTCCCACTGAGAGCACCCTCCATCGTGTTAAGTGGCATTACCACCAGAATAAGTGGGAGGGTTAAGTTCAGATTTGGCAGCTCACAACTGGGTGTCCATGAGGAGTGGTGGGCCATCGGAAGCAGCAGAATTATATCCCACCACAATCTGTAACCTCATGGCTCATCATATCCCTCACTCCTCCATCATTATCAAGCCAGGTGAACAACCATTTTTCAATAAGGAGTGTAAAAGAGCATGCTGAGAGGAGCACCAGGCATACCTGAAAATAAGGTCCCAACCTGGTGAAGCTACAACACAGGGCTACATGTCTGATAAATGGTGGATGACATTTCTTGGCCTCCTCATGTGCCAATATGCCAGTCTTCAGCCAATTCAATTCACTCCATATAAAAGAAAGACTTGAATTTATATAGCGCCTTTCACAACCTCAGGACATCTCAAAGCCCTTTGTAACCAGATAAAGTACTTTTGAAGTGTATTCACTGTTGTCAATCTGCGTGTATTAAGCTCCGACAAACAGCAATGTGATAATGACCAGATAATCTGTTTTAGTGATGTTGATTGAGGGATAAATATTGGCCATGACACTGGGGAGAACTCCCCCTGCTCTTCTTCAAAATAGTGCCATGGGATCTTTGACATTAACCTGAAAGAGCAGACGGGGCCTCAGTTTAACTTCTCATTGAAAGTCGGCACCTCAGACAGTGCAGCTCTCCCTCAGCACTGCAGTGGAGTGTCAGCTTAGATTTTTGTGCTCAAGTCATATGAGATCAAAAAACTGCTGCATGCACTGCATAAAATTAGCCGCTCATTATGCGCCTTATCTGGTTTTCTCTTCCATTGACTTCGACAGAAAGAAAATGCAAGCGGGATGTATAACGGGCGGCCATTCCATATTGCCTGTTTTACACTATCACCCAAAGTTAAAATTACCCCCGAAGATTGGTTACTTGTATCAATTACCAAATGGCTCCTGATGCTCCAGCAACTATCAGTGTCTTCACCGGAAAATAAAACCCTAATTTAGTCTTGAAGTACAACAAACTAAAGTGACTATTTTTATTCTAGACTTTAATTATTCATCCAATCCTTCTTTTGGACATGATTAATAAGCGGTTAACACACACAGAAAAAAGCACGCAAAATAAATAGATTGAAATTCCAAAATGCATCAACAAATGTGTCATGATCACAGGTATGTATGAGTAGCAAGTGAACGAAGGATTGCTATTTAGATCAGTTATACGTTGCACCAATACAAAGCCGAATCTGCAGTTTAACTCAAGTGTGAAGTTGCTGAACTGGCAATGCTTTGCACTTTTAGAAGTGGTGTGAGACCTCCTCGAGGAACTCATTTCACAGTATTTTGACTTTGCATTTGCTGCAGTTTGGATTCATAATAGAATTTTACAGCACAGAATGAGGCCATTTGGCCCACCATGCTTGTGTTGCCCTGTTCCCGTAGCCTTTAAAATTTTCTTTTCCAAATATATATCCATTTCTTTTTTAAAAGCTTTCACCACTGTTTCTGGTAGGGCACTTCATAACCTGAAAACCTTCTGAATAAAAAAAACTCCTGACCTCTTCCTTTGTTCTTTTTATGGTGATCTTACTAGTTACTATTACTATTACTATGCCCTCTAGTTACTGATTCACCGACCAGTGGAAATATCTTTTCCCTATTTACCTTATCAAAAACCCACATGATTTTGAACATCTTTATCAGATCTCCTCTTAACCTTCTTTGGGAACTTAAAACCAAAATCAGTATTCTGCTGTTTCTTATTCTATCGCAGAGCCTTTTAGTGTGGTTAGTTATATTGCTAGTCTGAATACATATTTAGTGCAATTATTTTCATCTTTACCATTACCTGCTATAAAACTGAGCAATTACAGATTATAAATATGAAACAGGTTCTTAATATGCTGGGCATATGACGTTACTCCATCATAAGCTCCGGAATTCCCTCCCTAAACCTCTCAGCTTCTCTACCTCTCTTTCCTCCTTTAAGACGCTCCTTAAAACCTACCTGTTTGACCAAGCTTTTGGTCACCTGTTCTAATTTCTCCTTATGTGGCTCAGTGTCAAATTTTGTTTGATCACCTTGAAGCGCCTTGGGACGTTTCACTACGTTAAAGGTGCTAGAGCAATGCAAGTCGTTGCTGTAGTACATTTACATTTTCAGGGTGAGCAAATAAAGCTTTTTGCCCCAAGCAAGCCCATCCTTTTCAAAAGGTCAGCTTTGCCGATCTGCCTTCTCAGCATATCACTCAATCCTCTCTCTCTTCAGATTGTCTCTTGAACCGAATTATACTCTTCACTTCCCAGGTAACCTGCTGCACAAGCTTAGGACATTGTCCATGAAAAATGCACACTTGCCTTGCCTTCTTACTCCTAACTTTCTCATTTGTAACTTGCATTCGACTTTAATAACAGTTTTGTATTCGAGGCTTCTTAGCCCATCAGATGGAAGCAAGCTACATCTATTGAAATGATTTCGCCCGACAAACAATCAATCTCCTACCATGCTCCAATAACTGAACCAGTCTCTGTGTTTCTTCAGATAAAAAAAATATAGAAATAGCAGTTTCACTTCAGAACATTTGACCAACTGTCTGGACTGCTTGAATCCCTCAGAATTATCTTTCTCTGAGTAATAACCGTGACTGCACTTCAAAAGTACTTCATTGGCTGTAAAGCACTTTGGGACGTCCTGAGGTCGTGAAAGGCGCTATATAAATGCAACTCTTTCTTTCTTTCTGTCTTTCATATGTCTTCACAGTTTGAGCAAGACTAAATCTCTGTACAATTTTTTAATATTAGTGTTCTGGCATAAGACAATATCAAGATTCTCAATTTTATTCCAAAATGCCCCAAAGGATTAATAATATTTTTTTTCCTATTAATATAGTTTAAAAATATGTAAATATTGATTCTGTACATCTCTCTGATCCTTTCACTGTTCCTTGGAGAAAACACTCATCTGCTCAGACACCTAATGAGAAATAAGTTCCCTTTTAAGTTTCCTGAATTAATGCATCTCTACTTGCGAGGTTGCTTATTAAGCCAATGGATGACAGTGTGACAGTGCTGAGAAATGGAACTTTTCACTTGGCGCCCACAGCATCAACTGCTGCCAAGCTATATGTCAAATGGGTCAAAGGAAGCTCAGAACTCCCAGTACATCACCTAAACTCAGAAGAATCGCTCCTACTACAGCAGGACAACATGTCTATTCCTCCTACTCACTGTCATTATCATTTCTCTTATAGTTACCTGACTAGAGACAATTAATGTGGAAATTGAGGGTTTTTTTTTGCTACTATTCGCAGTCGCAGTGAACTGTAATATATTCATGGGGAAGAATGGGTCGATTATTTCATTAGTTTCAATTAACACATGAAGATATTATAAAGCTATTGACTCTTTATATGCGATTAACTAAACGTTAATTATAGTTTACCGATAATTAAGGGTTCTCAGGGTCCTCATTGAGCACCCCATTTTTCCAGACCAAGTACAAAATACAGCTGAACTCATCAAATCCTATTCATCCCAAATGCGAGTGAAATGTCTGATATCCTGACTCACAGAATAGATGTTCTAACAGGAAGGAATTATTGCCTCCGGTCATACTTATAAACATACAAAAATGACAGGCAGGAAAATACCAGCTGGTCCATGAAGCCAGATCACACCTGCTTTGTATGTCTTAATTCCAGACTGGGTAGTACGTTTGTCAACAGAATCATCAGAGAAACCGCTAAAGTTTTTTGTTTAAGAGTTGTAAACATGGCGTATTCAAAGTAATTACATCGTTCTCCTGCATGGCAAATAAGGCGGTTGTCTTAAGTGTGGACCGCCATTGACAACTGAAGAATTCCACCTTCCCCAGTACTACTTCAGAATTTGCCACACAGAGAAGTCGGTCACCAAAGCTGGAAGACATTAATTGAGGCCACCGAATTTAGGCCGTCAATGGCTGCATGGCTCACAATTCCTTAAGGCCTTATTTGCAAAAAAACAAGAGAACTATGTCCAGCGGGGTGGCCCAACTCTGGCCACCCTGGCCGCTGCCACCATGCCTTCCTCCAGGAGGCCACCATCCACGGGCTCAGGGACATGCGGGCCAGGATCCTCCAGTTCCCTGGGCATCTTGTCTGCCAAGTCAAGGGTGAGCCCTTCCTACAGGGCAGTGCGCAGCAGACCACTAAAATCTTGGCCACTTTATCAAGGGCATAATATAGAACACCGTCCCCACCCCGCCCAACGTGACCTGTCCGGGCACTGGAAGCATGCTTAAATGCACCTTATTGATCCTGTCCACCACTTGCTGGATCGGCACTTGTGAATGGTTGAACCTTTCCTGTGTTCAGTGGGTAGAACTTGTCCTCCAGGATCCATCCACCTCCTTGTCCCTCCCTGCTGAATAAGTCAGAGATGTTGGAGTGGCAAAGGACAAAAACGCCATGAGCCCTTACCCGATGATCTGCGTTATAATGCAGGATCCTCAGTTGGGAATTGCAGACAATTAGGACATTAAGTGAAGGATAACCTTCCCTGTTAATGAAAGTGACAGGTCTCTCAAGTGGAGCCTTCAATGCCACGTGGGTTCCTTCGATGACCCCTCACCCCATAGAGGAAACCCCCATTGGCGCCATCCCCTCCCCCCATCGAAATGTCCCCTCCCCCATCGGAAACCCGTGCACGATGGGAAAGGAACAATCCTGTGAAAGTTGTTGAGCCAGTCTCTTTACATATCGTATTTAATGAGGTTGGATGCCCTGTGGAAGAGAGTGTCTGTCACCCATTGGATGCTGGTCCTCACAACTCCTTGACTGATGTTGCAGAAGTCTCCACTGCCTGACTGGAAGGAATCGGTGCTGCTGAAATTGAAGGCCGTCGTTACCGTCATTGACACTGACTAGGCCCTGTGGGAGGTAGACCATGACTTCAGGTCTTCACGTAGCATCTCATAGAGGTGGCCAATTGCTTACTTGGTGACGGACATTCTGTGCAGGTACAGCTCCTCCGACAGTGCCTTGAATCACATTCGATCCCCGTACACTCTCCTGGGGGTCGTAGCAGCGAGAGCGGTTCATTCTCCGGCCTTGGTGCCTCACGCAACGGGCCTGCCCTGTCTGCTCCTAATCCATGTCATCCACGATAATCGAGGATAGCAGAAGGCTCAGTGGATAGGCCATCGCAAGGCTTACAGCTTCTTAACATGTAGTAAGAGGTGGGGCCTGGAAAGTAATTGCCTTAAGGCATTAACAGGACTCTAGAGGGCAAAACTGGCAAGAAAAGATTGCCAAAACTGAGGGAATTAAAAAAAATATATTCTGAGAATGATTTCCAGACTGCAGGCTTAAGGCTCCACAGCATTGTTGGGCTTCCCGGCTGAGAATCAGGTGAGGGTCGTAATTCCAGACAATACCATGCCACCCATGGAAATATTTTCCAGTCTGAAGCGGCTGCGGCGCGAATAATGGCATAAATCCAGCAAAAATTTGGGGATTGCCATCGACGGCAACAGTGGGCTGAGTGATGAGGGCAAATTTTTATCGGCTCAGGAGAGAATTTTTTATCGGTGGAGCGGCGCAAGTGTTCCAGCAAATTATGATGCAACGCAGCTCCTGACGCAACTCACTCCCTCCATGAATTGTTGGAACTTTTTCATGTTAATAATGAGGCAAGCCGTTAATGTGTCATTTCTACGGCACGCGGTCCCAGCAACTTCAGGCCTTACAATGTGTCATCTGTCTTTTAAGTCACGGTATTAGTGTACCATGTACAAGCTCTGAGTGGGAAGGCTACGAGAAGGGGAAATTTAATTTAATTCACGTTAGTGTTACAGTCTCATTCACTACAAAATTATTGTTGCCTGAGATATTTTAAGATAACTGGCAAAAGAACAAAGGAGGAGATAAAAATATAAGAACATAATAAATAGGAGCAGGAGTCGGTCATTTGGCCATTTGATCCTGCTCCGCCATTCAATGAGATCATGGCTGATCTTCTACCTCAACTCCACTTTCCTGCACTATCCCCATATCCCTTGATTCCCTTAATATTCAAAAATCTATCGATCTCTGTCTTGAATACACTCAACAACTGAGCCTCCACAGCCCTCTGGCGTAGACAATTCTAAAGATTCACCACCCTCTGAGTGAAGAAATTTCTCCTCATCTCAGTCCTTAATGGCTGACCCCTTATTCTGAGACTGTGACCACTGGTTTTAGACTCCCCAGCCAGGGGAAACATCCTCCCTACATCTACCCTGTCAAGCCCTGTAAGAATTATGTATGTTTCAATGAGATAACCTCTCATTCTTCTAAACTCTAGAGAATATAGGCCTCGTCTACTCAATCTCTTCTCATAGAACAATCCCCCCATCCCAGGAACCAGTCTGGTGAACCTTTGTTGCACTCGCTCGATGGCAAGTATATCCTTCCTTAGGTAAGGAGAACAAAATTGTACACAATACTCCAGGTGTGGTCTCACCAGGGCCCTATATAATTGCAGTAAGACGTCTTTACTCTTATACTCAAATCCTCTTGTAATAAAGGCCAACATACCATTTACTTTCCTAATTGCTTACTGTACCTGCATGCTAGCTTTCAGTGATTCTTGTACAAGGACACTCAGGTCCCTCTGAATACCAACATTTCCCAATCTCTTACCATTTAAAAAATACACTGCTTTTCTATTTTTCCTACCAAAGTGGATAAATTCACATTTCTCCATGTTATATTCCATTTGCCATGTTTTTGCCCACTCATTTAAACTATCTATATCCCCTTGAAGCCTCCTTGCATCTGTAGAATTCGCAAAATTATCGCGATTTTATAAAATAAGAAGGAGACATAAAGTTTCGTACAAACAGCTTTATTTCAGCAGAATGCTGTCAGGTTTCAAAGCGGACACAAACAGCCTGTAAAATGGCCGCCACGCCTCGTGGCAGAACGTTCTAGACTTTCAATGAGCAGACAAGATGGCGTTCCAATAAACATTTGTGCAAGATCGTACAGGACTCAGCACATTTGAGATAATTGACAAGACATGATGGGTTTGCATTTTATACATAAATACTGGAATCGGTCTCCCAGGTGCGAATAAGGGCTATTGTACCGAGCGATCAAGAACCCATCCAAAGACATTAATATGCAAAATCCCCACGACTCTACGATGAGAGAGCCGTTTGCGGGTAGTTACAGAAAGCATTTGGAAGCCCCAAAACCCCTCCAGGGAGACTACTAGCCGGTTACACAATGGGAGAAGTATTAACGGGTACTCAGACAGTTACAAGTATCACCGAAACCCATTAGAAACGGAGATCACCCTATACAAGAAGTTTGAGCGCCAAAAACCTGACAAAGATAGACATTAAGATTGGGCGGGAAAAGAGGAATTACAGCACTATAACTGTAAGGTACAACCGTCCATCTGTCTCTTGTTGCTCTTGCCTCTCTTGCCTCCTGCTACTCTTGCTGCTGACTGCTGTCTCTGCTTCTTTTTGCACTTGCTGCTTTGACTCGCTGGAAGGCTGTTGAACTTTTATTCTCTTGCCTGACGGCTCTGGACTCTGATCCGCTAGGATCAACCTCGTGGCTTGCCGCGAAGATCTGTGTAGAACTGGGCTGTGAGGCCTTGAAACGGGCACACCATCCCGAGAAGTCGGTAAACGGTGTTGGAACCGAAGCCCCGAGATGAGATGAGATGAGATGAGATGAGATGAGAAGAGAAGAAGACGACAATACGTATCGCCACGGTCAGTAAGCCCCGACCGCGCCTGTAAGTCGAATAAACACTTCCTTGCCCAGGAAGACCATTCTTTGAGTTTTACAAACTGGTGAGGGCACAGGAAGACTCTTTTTCGAGTAGTATCGGAACTCCGAGGACAACACAGATCTTCATGACAGCAGACAGTCCAACCTGCTAGCCGGAGCAGAGACGAGTAAACAAGTGGGGTACAGAGACCCCTGATCAACACGTGGATAGTCAGGTGCTGCGGTAAAAACATCCGAGCAGAGTTTCGGAATTCTCCGAGTTATCACGAGTGGTGAGCATGAGTCTCGATCCTACAAATCTAAATTAGGACAGGTATTGATAGGGGAGGGTTTAAGTTTTAAGGATAAGTATAATGTGTGTCCCTTTTTACGATGTGTCATGCGCTCCTCGTTTCCCTAAAATTAGTTACATAACTGTGTGTAAGATTGTACTGTCATTAATCTGTGCTTATGACATGTATCTCGTAATCTTGAATAATATGCAATAAAGATTTTCCATTTCGCACTATTCGACCGGGTCTACCGGAGTTTTTCTCTGCATTATTGCTCTCGCACCTAAGTCCAGTGTCAGAACCGTAAGGGCGAGTGGGTCGAACCACTCACAGGTGTCTAGTGTTACCAGGCTGGCTGGAGACCAGAACAGGCAACAAGGCCTAACCTCGCACTAGCACCCAGGCTAAGCACAGAGCCGCAGGTCACCCCTTACAGAAAATGGCGACCACGAAGGGACACTGGCAGCGAGAAAATGATGTGTTAGACCCTGGTATGAATGGGCGAAATGTCATGGAAGAGAGAATAGCAGATTATGTGTTTGGAAAAGTGAATTTGACTAAGAAATGGATAAGTGACCTGCTGGTGGATAAGCGTCCACTAGAGGCAGCCGTGAGGTGGACAGGTAGCAAGGAACATAAAAGAACAGTAGAGAAAGCGGTCTGGCTGATGTGCTTTAAAAGACAAGTCCAAATTTCGGACCAGGTCATCTTAGCGCAGGCAGCTCAGATCAAGGGTTTAGAGGTGGAAATGGACGAGAAGGTCGCGGGGGGGCAGCAGCTCATCGCGTCTTTAAATGCGTTACATCAAGAACGCCAATTAGTCGCCAACCACCATGAGGCGAAAATAGATTACCTCGAGTGCCAGGTCACTGAGGCAAAGTTAAATGAGGGCAGAATAAAGGAACAATGTGCCCGCCTAGCTGCCCAAATAAAATCCCAGGAAGAGAGCTTAACGGGAGTTAGGGCAGCATATAAGATGGCCCTCGAGGATAACCATCAGGGGGCCGATCACAGTGTCTGCCAAAAAGAGATAGGGAACCTTAAAAAGGCCCTGAATAAAGCGCACGGCATGGTGTGCCTTATCAGCCCGTCAGCACACCAGCCGCTGGTGGGTGAGGAATTTCAGAAATCCCCACCGAACAAAGCAGAGGAGGTATTTGCCACTGTGCCCTCCGCGCCACCCAGCTATTCGGCAACCTGGGTGAGGAAGGAAGTGGTAGAAGTAGAGGAAGAGCCCACTGAGGTAGAAGTGAAGCCGGGACCGTTATGTCCGGTCACGGGTATCAAGAGGGGCCCGAACGGAGCAGGTGGGGCAGAGGGGGATCTCCTCAACCAGCTTGTGTTGCCTCACAGCTCACACCAGCTGAGGGTTATGATCAGTCACGTACGGAAGCTGGCCGAGTCAGACGACCCTTCCGTACATTTCAGGGAGGTAGAGCAAACCGCAGCCATTAACGGCTGCGACGATGGGGAAAAAGCAAAAATGCTGTTGTTCTCATTAGACAGCTCGATCCTTCAGTGTCTCTCAGACGAGAGCAAGAGGGGAAATAATACCTATGGGGAATTGAGGGACGAGGTCCTGGAAGTATTGGGAGCGGACGATGAAGGTCCGTTCGTTAGATTGGGACAAACAGTGCAGATGGAGGGAGAACCCCCGAAGGTTTTCGCCGACAGGCTGTGGCCAGTATACCAGCGTAGCTGCCCAGGCGCACCAGCGCGCGCCTATTTGGACGGCGTTGGTTTAACTCATTGGCTCAGGTGTATAGTAGCCAACAGTTTGCCAGCCGTCAGGGAGCAGGCAAAAGCGTGGTTTGATCCCACTAACCCCGCCACTACAGAGGAGTCGGTCCTAAATCGACTCACGGTAGGGTACCGTAATACCAGGAGTACGGGAGCACGTCCCCTTAAGGGAAAGGTGCATGAGGCGCGGCCCACAGCCCCGGCTCAAAAGGAGTGGCATCAGGAGGGAAATCGCGCCCCACAGGCCAGTAATGCTTGTTACGGGTGTGGGAAGACAGGGCATTGGCGCAAGAACTGCAGGAACCCTTGGAAGGAGTCCAGGGATAAAAATCCCGCAGTCCGAGCCCAGGCGCCTGTCTCCGATAGGGGAGCTAGTGCACCTATCCATCCCGATGCGATCGAATCAATGTTGGGAGCCATGCGCACCCTCATGATTTCGCATGGAAGGGTGGCAGTTGCTACCGGCCCCGCAGATGCCGCAGCCCCGTCCAATAGTATCCAATGACTAGAGCCCGCACAGCCCGTCTACCTGTGTCCGCTCAGCTATGATGCGATGAAGCGACCCCTGGTGGAAATGGAGGTAGAGAAACAGAAGGGTAGTTATTTGTTGGACACGGGAGCTTCATGCACCGTGATTCATACGGATAGCCCTTTTGACTCACCGCTATCTACCAAGGTCCCATTCACATTAGCGGGGTTTACGGGAAAAGAGCAGGCTGGCGCGTTCTCCATTCCGCTATCCATTCACTTAGGAGCACTCCACACCACGTGGAAGTGCATACTGATGAAATGGCAAGAGGGGGGTGGGAGAGGCATCCTCGGATCAGACCTCCTATCGGGGCACGGGATCCTCGTGGACCTCAGGAATCACTGCCTCTGGGGGGCTAAGGGTGGAAAAGGCGAGGTAGTGGTAATTCCGGGGGAGGAAGGTAAAGGGGCCCTGTGTACCATGAAGCCATCCGGAGGCTACGACCTCGGGCTTATGGTCGCGGATGTCCCAACGGACATGCAAACGTACGTGTCAGATAATATGCACGCGTTTGCAACCCACAAGCACGATTGTGGGAGGGTTACCGGGTTTGAGGTCAGCGTAGATGGAGACCCCATGACCCGGCCCCAAAAGCAGTATAACTTCCCCAAAGAAGCAGAACCCGATATGGAGACAGCAATGTCCTCCTTGGTGCAGCAGGGCGTGTTGAGGCCGATAGCCACACACGTGAACTCCCCATTATGGCCGGTTAGGAAGCCGGATAATTCATGGAGGGCCACGGTGGACTACAGAGTCCTTAACAGTAACATTCCCGCCTGCGCGCCCACGGTAGCAGCAGTCGCTGACCTAATAGGGAGTATCCCAGCGTCCGCGACCACGTTCACGGTGCTGGATATCTCGAACGGTTTTTGGTCCATCCCGCTGCGGTGAGAGGACCAGTACAAGTTTGCCTTTACTTTCAAAGGACAACAGTACACATGGAACTGTCTGCCACAGGGTTACCACAACAGCCCCAGTATTTTCCATCAGTGTATGGCAGGAAGTTTAAAGGAGTTTAGTCAGCCCAATCAGATAGTGCAGTACGTGGATGATTTGCTCCTATTTACGGATTCAAGGGAGGAGCATGGACCACTGCTGGCCGAGTTATTGGAGCTGCTAGCGAGAAAGGGTTTTAAAGTGAACCCTAAGAAAGCACGTATCGGTCAGCAGGAAGTAAAATTCCTGGGGCTGACCATTCGCGCTGGGGAAAGAGCCATAGATAAGGCTAGGAGGGAGTCGGTGCAAGAGTTACCGATTCCCAACACCATAAGGGGTGTGAGGTCCTTTTTGGGACTGACCGGTTACTGCAGGGATTTTATTGAAGACTATGCGGCCACAGCGGCGCCGCTGCTCCGACTCCTCCATAAGGGAGTGGAGTGGTCTTGGGACGAGGGATGCCAGACAGCCTTCGAGAAGTTAAAAAGGGATTTGCAGACCGCGCCAGCTTTAGGGGCCATAGATGGGGGGAAGGAGTTTTTCCTGGAGGTAGTTGCCAGCGGGGACAGCTTGAGCACTGTGCTGCTCCAAGAGCGTCACGGCAAGCTGAGGCCGGTTGTCTATTCGTCCAGGGTGTTAACGGATGTGGAGAGAAGTTTCTCCAATTGCGAAAGGCACCTTTTAGCCACGCATTGGGCTGTGAAAAGATCAGCGATCTTCACAGGGCTCTCTCCCATCACTCTCCTCACCCATCACACACCAACTAAGATGCTTCTAGATGGGAGGATTAAAGATGGGACCGTAAGCAGCGTGCGTATTGCGCGCTGGATCCTTCTCCTTTCCCAGATGGATCTTAGAATTAAAGGTCTTTGCGAGCCCAGGCTTGCGGCCAATTTGGTATACCCCGGTACAGCCCACCAGTGTTCGGTGGAAGGGGTGTGGGAAGTCAACATAGGTTTGCGGGCCGGGATACATCCCACTGGGCGCGAGATTTATGTTGATGGTTCCAGCACAGTGTCCGCTGGCGAACGACTCACAGGGTGCGGAGTTTATGACCCTGCTGCAAACCTTGCCCTGGCGATTAAGCTCCCCAGCACCATGAGCGCGCAGCAGGCTGAGCTGTCTGCAGTGGTGTACGTCGTTACCCACCCAGAAACTTTCCCAACCCCATACACGATTTGCTCGGACAGTATGTTCACATGCAATTCGTGTACGGAATACCTAGCCATTTGGTCCCGCCGTGGATACACCTCCGCGGACGGACGACCTTTAACGGTGAAGCCCTTGCTGGAAAAGATCCTAGCAGCAGTAAGGGAGGAAGGGGAGATTTTCATCCATAAGGTGAAGGCTCACTCCTCCACAGAGCCCCGTGGGGAAGGCAACCAGCAGGCGGATGCGCTAGCAAGGGAGGGTGCCCGTAACGGCATTTTCTGGGACCCCTATGGGCCCAGACCCGTGGCAGCGATCCAAGGCAGGGATGGGAATCCCGGGAACACCAGGGTAGCATTGCCCCTAGACCTTAAGACCGTCCAGAACCAGGATCCCGCCCTAAAAGCAGTCCTCAGAACCCTTGCTGAGGGGAAGCAGGTAGAGGGTCCGTACAGTACGGCAACCCTCTCCGTTAAGGAAGGCATGCTGTTCCGCGAGGAGCAGTGGGTTGTGCCGCAGCAGCACAGGAGGGAATTCCTCCAGTTGGCTCATGAGGGACCGGGGGCAGGGCACCCCGGGCCCGAGGTTACCTGGCAACGGGTAGAGCAAGCGGGATGGTGGCCGGGGCTCAGGGAGCAGGTCCGCGAGTTCTGTGCAAGCTGTCTCGTGTGCGCTGCAAACAACCCAGACCCCCAGAAAAGGAAAGTGCCCATGGGGCACATCAGGAGGGTAGAGGGACCATGGCAGTCGATACAGATCGACTATATAGGGCCCCTGCCCACCACCCAGGGAGGCTATAAATACTGCCTCGTCTTGGTGGATGTGTTTTCCAAATGGGTGGAAGCCTTCCCCTGTAGAACAGCTACGGCACTGGGTACTGCAAAAATCTTGGTCCGGGAAGTGTTCTCGCGGTGGGGACTCCCCCGTTTTGTGGAGTCAGACCAAGGGAGTCATTTCACCGGCCAGGTGATGCAGAACACCCTCATGCTTTTGGGCATTGAAGGGAAATGGCACGTAGCGCACAATCCCCAGTCATCCGGGATTGTTGAACGCATGAACCGGACCCTGAAGGAGAAATTGAGGAAAGAGACTATGAACTCGCCCCAAAAATGGGCGGAGGTTCTGCCTTTAGTCCTCATGGGGGTCCGGGCCAGTCAGTCGAAAAGTACGGGGTATTCCCCGCACGAGGTGATGACTGGGAGGATCATGCGAACCCCCACCCATGTGCTAGCGCCGGTGCTCACTGAGGGTCAGCTCCAAGAGGTAAGCAGGGACAAGTTCGTCCAGACCCTCTTGGAGCGCCTGAAGCAGGTTTATGAGCAGGCGGCTGGGAACATGGGAAGGCAGCATCAGGGCAATCGCCTGTTGCTGGAACCCCGCAAAAAGCGGGAGTGGGAAGTAGGAGACCAGGTCATGGTCAGAAACTACGCCAGAGTAGGGAGTCTGGAACCACTGTATATGGGACCCTACAGCATTGTAGATAAGGCGAGTCCCATGGTATACGCCGTAAAGGTACCTCGGCGCACTAAGTGGTTCCACGTAAATCAGTGCAAACTGTATAAGCCGGGTGCACAAGGGCCTACCACAGGGGCCAAACCTGCGAGTGGGGACTCGCAGCCCCAGGTAGGGCCACAGGGCACACAGGCAGGCAAAGCAGCTTGCATCAGGGGAGAGGACATCCTAGAAAAATGTAAGATCTTTTATTTGGGTTGGGAGTCAGATGAGGAAGAGCTCGAGGAGCTCAACGAAGATAGTGACACAAGCGAAGAGGAGCTGGAATCGGAGGACGAAAGGGTCGCCCCCGATTCAGGTATAGGGGAGACAGGGGCTGCAGATAGAGATCCACAAAGGGTGGAGGCCGAAGCTGCAGGTCCCGAACGCAGGGGGGCGGAGCTAGGGGAGGCGGAGCCAGCCGCTGTGGTGGGACCACAGGGCGTCGCAATGGAAGCCTCAGAGCCCGAGCCGCCCGCCTTGAACGTCTTGCCCTCGAGGGAGGTAGGGACTGCGAGTGAAGGGCCGCCTACTGGGCCAAGTAGGGCGGTGCCACAAGCTGCAGATCCCGAGTTCAGGGAGGCGGAGTCAGGGGAGGCGGAGCCAGCGACTGTGGTGGGACCACGGGTCGCCACGCTGGAAGTCTCGAAACCCGGTCCGTCAGTCCTGGAGTTCCTGCCCCCGGTAGCTCTCCGTAGGTCAAGTCGGAAACCCCAGCCCAGAAAGATTTGGGTAAGTCCCCCATATGTCCCCAGACGTAAGTTCAAGGTCAAGGCAGCTCAGGGAGATCCCAGCCCCAGCGCAGCAGCGACAGGCTGCGGCAGATCAAAGGGAGGGGTCAATGCCCTCCCACCGTTGGGAGAAGCCTGCGGCAGCAACCGCAGAATTTAGGTAGGCCGCCCTGGGAACAGGCGGCGCTGTACAGTTATAAGTTTAGGATGAGTTTATAAGTTTATAGTTTTAAATCAGGTTAAGTCGGTAGTTTAATTTTGTTTAACAGAAAGAGGTAAAATGATGGGAGTTTTAGAGATAGGAATAGTTAAAGTCTATCCAGCGCACATGTCTTCTTACGTGAGGCGAGGTCAGGGGACCCGCTCACCCTTCACAAAAGCCAGAGACTCTTGGGAGGCTGGCTACCTCATTCTATCTGATCACAGGAACCAAGGAAGGATGGAACGAATTCTAGTATTGCTCGCGGCAATCGGATGTGGATTGGCCTATCGAGGCCGCACCAAGGATGTCGTGGTGTTTGGATGCTCCGGGGACACGGCCCCCATCGCGGTGGATGGGACCGGAAGGCGAGAGGCTGAGGAGACCACCACCTATTTCCACAAGGGAAGGTGGCCAGGATGGCTGGGAACGAATTCAACTGAGTATTCCAGTACATCGGGTTTTGCCTACAAAGAGACTTCTTTAATGTGCCCCAAAGTGAGGATCATCGCACCCAGAGTCAGCGTCACCGTCGGCAAACGAATTTGTTTGACTTGTAATGGGAATGTCCCATTGAGCCGATGGTGGTGGCTACGAAAGCTGAGCAAAAACATGAGGAACTCTTCGGTCGAGTGGGAGCGACTGGGTAATAATACCCATCGGACAATTACGGGGACAAACGGACAAGTGAGAGTCTGTTGGGACAAATGGTGGGAACCGGATGAGGGAATTTATGTATGTATGTGGGGGTCAAAGCACGTTTGCCCCAAAGGCATCTCCATATTTTTCATCAATCAATGGCAGGATAACGGACAGGGGATGAGGTGGGATGCGAGCACCAGGGGGTGCGGAGCCCCATACTCCCCGATCCCGGTAAATGCCACTGAACTCATTACGCGCCCACGCAAAGCCCCGCCCACGATTCCGGTGGTTCTAGCTAAGGAAGAAGGGTGCCCTAAAACCAGTAAGGGACCCGGGAATGGTTTGGTACTGGTCCCCACAGACCAGATACTATTTCAGGGGGTACATTACACGGTGGCCTCGGTGATTTTAAATCTCACCGAGGTGCGGTTACCAGAGTGGTGCCCCAAAAAGACAGAACAGTTTTATCAGGTCCTGTTGACCAAGATGTTTAGACAATTTTATGAGTTTGATTTCGCGGAAATTGATAAAACAAGTTTGTACACCGCACCACATGAAGTTTTGGGTCAGGTGGGGAGGCAAAGAAGGGGTGTTGTGAACGACATGTTCACTGCTTTCAATACAGGTACATCTGTGGTCAACGCTCTAGACAGCGTGGAGCTGCAGACCCAGATTAATGGCTTAAAAACGCAATTAAAAAGCATTCTCACAGGTGAAAATAAGGTGGTTGGGTCTGGGTTACACAAGGACCAGGCCATGACTCTCCATTTAAAAGAAATAATAGCCGAACTAGAGAAACATGTGCGTACGGTAAATGCCCTGATTAGGGAAGATCGGAATGCGTCCGATCAGGCTGCGCAGAATGAGGTGTGCGTGCTTTACGGGGCGTGGTTACTGGGCGAGGGCCGCAGTAATTTGGAGGATTTAAAACAAGGTTTGGTCCCGTCCTGGATAAGTAACAAACACCTGCAGGCGCGCCACCCTTTTCAGAACGCATTAAACCCGTGCCAGCTCAGACTAGCTTCAGAAGCATACCCAGTCCCCGTGGACTGCGGACGATCAAACCATACCATCATGGGTATAGTATTACGTATGCCGGTTTTGGGCGACACAACAAAGCCCGCCCCGATGTATCAGGTAGAGAACATTGGTGTCATTCAGGGGGGAGCCCACATTCGCTATGCAGCGGTTCCACCTTACGTCATCCGCTGGGAGCAAACGATGACAGGTACAGATCTCTCTGGTTGTCGTGGCCGGGGAGCACACATAATACTGTGTCCCCAGCACTTGAATGCCTTTTTAACACCACAGTGCAGGTTCAGAACAGCTGGCGCCAAGCCCATGAATTGCACCATGGAGGCAATGGCACAAGATCATGTGCCTCCGCAGGTAGCATACATCGGGGGTGGAACATATTGTGTTACCACTGCAGCGCAACACTACCAACATGGAAACCGTAGCCGGTGTCCGGTGAGTGACAGCAGTTTCTGTTTTAAACCCAGGGCGGAAGTTCAAGTAGCACAACAGCGAATTGTCCCGATCCCTGAACCATCCACGGTTCATCTTACCGTAAAAGAGAACTTCACCGACCTGCAGCGATTCGTCGCGCATTTCGGATACCTCATTCCCCCTCTCCCTGAACACCTCACCAAGCTTTTGAAAGCCGTCGCGGTATCGCAAAAACATTTTTACACCCTAGAACAAAAGACTGTCGAGATAGGGACAGAAATTCTGGACATAGTAATTCCACCGTGGTGGAATCTGTTCACCAACATTGAAGTGCCTTCCTGGATTAGAATAGCCTCCCACATTTTAGTTGTATGCCAAGTGTTTATTGTGATATACTTATTGGTCGTGCATTGTAAGAGAGGCAAACGCCTCACCAAGAACGAAAACACGGGAGAGTGGCGAGAACGTTACGTGCGCGTGCACGATGAAAGCACCGCGTAAACAGACAAAATGGCGTCACTCCCGTTTTCCACGTGTGCCTCGGAAGTGTTGTAATCGATCGTGATTTTTCTCAGAAACTGTAATTAAGTTTGGAACTCTACATGTTTAAGAGTTGGTTTTGATTATTTTGATTTGGTGTTGTTGAATATGATTGTTTGGGTGTTTTTGTTTTCTTTTTCCTTGAATAAAAAATATGCATATGCAGGTGGTGCGAGAGGCATCGGCCTGGTTACACCTGGAAGGAAAATACAAGTGGTGTAAGTTAAAGGCAAATGCTGCCTACGGTGTTATAAGAATGTAGTTTTCCTGGGAAATAAGGACGACACGGAGACCCTAGATAGTTTTAAGTTATGGGAATTTTTGGATGTGGAGAATCGAGATAATATTGCTCACCACATTATTTTTGATACGATAAGCGGAGTTATTCGCATCAACAGGAGGGACTGTAGAATTCGCAAAATTATCGCGATTTTATAAAATAAGAAGGAGACATAAAGTTTCGTACAAACAGCTTTATTTCAGCAGAATGCTGTCAGGTTTCAAAGCGGACACAAACAGCCTGTAAAATGGCCGCCACGCCTCGTGGCAGAACGTTCTAGACTTTCAATGAGCAGACAAGATGGCGTTCCAATAAACATTTGTGCAAGATCGTACAGGACTCAGCACATTTGAGATAATTGACAAGACATGATGGGTTTGCATTTTATACATAAATACTGGAATCGGTCTCCCAGGTGCGAATAAGGGCTATTGTACCGAGCGATCAAGAACCCATCCAAAGACATTAATATGCAAAATCCCCACGACTCTACGATGAGAGAGCCGTTTGCGGGTAGTTACAGAAAGCATTTGGAAGCCCCAAAACCCCTCCAGGGAGACTACTAGCCGGTTACACAATGGGAGAAGTATTAACGGGTACTCAGACAGTTACAAGTATCACCGAAACCCATTAGAAACGGAGATCACCCTATACAAGAAGTTTGAGCGCCAAAAACCTGACAAAGATAGACATTAAGATTGGGCGGGAAAAGAGGAATTACAGCACTATAACTGTAAGGTACAACCGTCCATCTGTCTCTTGTTGCTCTTGCCTCTCTTGCCTCCTGCTACTCTTGCTGCTGACTGCTGTCTCTGCTTCTTTTTGCACTTGCTGCTTTGACTCGCTGGAAGGCTGTTGAACTTTTATTCTCTTGCCTGACGGCTCTGGACTCTGATCCGCTAGGATCAACCTCGTGGCTTGCCGCGAAGATCTGTGTAGAACTGGGCTGTGAGGCCTTGAAACGGGCACACCATCCCGAGAAGTCGGTAAACGGTGTTGGAACCGAAGCCCGAGATGAGATGAGATGAGATGAGATGAGATGAGAAGAGAAGAAGACGACAATACGTATCGCCACGGTCAGTAAGCCCCGACCGCGCCTGTAAGTCGAATAAACACTTCCTTGCCCAGGAAGACCATTCTTTGAGTTTTACAAACTGGTGAGGGCACAGGAAGACTCTTTTTCGAGTAGTATCGGAACTCCGAGACAACACAGATCTTCATGACAGCAGACGGTCCAGCCTGCTAGCCGGAGCAGAGACGAGTAAACAAGTGGGGTACAGAGACCCCTGATCAACACGTGGATAGTCAGGTGCTGCGGTAAAAACATCCGAGCAGAGTTTCGGAATTCTCCGAGTTATCACGAGTGGTGAGCATGAGTCTCGATCCTACAAATCTAAATTAGGACAGGTATTGATAGGGGAGGGTTTAAGTTTTAAGGATAAGTATAATGTGTGTCCCTTTTTACGATGTGTCATGCGCTCCTCGTTTCCCTAAAATTAGTTACATAACTGTGTGTAAGATTGTACTGTCATTAATCTGTGCTTATGACATGTATCTCGTAATCTTGAATAATATGCAATAAAGATTTTCCATTTCGCACTATTCGACCGGGTCTACCGGAGTTTTTCTCTGCATTATTGCTCTCGCACCTAAGTCCAGTGTCAGAACCGTAAGGGCGAGTGGGTCGAACCACTCACAGGTGTCTAGTGTTACCAGGCTGGCTGGAGACCAGAACAGGCAACAAGGCCTAACCTCGCACTAGCACCCAGGCTAAGCACAGAGCCGCAGGTCACCCCTTACACATCCTCCTCACAACTTACATTCCCACCCAGCATTTTTATCATCAGCAAATTAGGATGTATTACATTTGGTCCCCTCATCCAAATCACTGATGTAGATTGTGAATAGCTGAGGCCCAAGCACTGATCCTTGTGGTACCCCATTAGTTACAGCCTGCCAACACAAAAATGACCTGTTTATTCCTACTCTCTGTTTTCTGTCCATTAACCAATCCTCAATCCATGCTAGTATCTTACCCCCAATCCCATGAATCCTAATTTTGTTTAATAACCTCTTGTGTGGCATCTTATCAAATGCCTTCTGAAAATCCAGATATACCACATCCACTGTTCCCCCTTATCTATTCTGCTAGTTACAAGCTCAAAAAACTCTAACAGATTCGTCAAATACGATTTCCCTTTCATAAATCCGTGTTGAATCAGCCCAATCCTATTATTATTTTCTAAGTGCCCTGTTACCACGTCCTTAACAATAGATTCTAGCATTTACCCTACTACTGATGTCAGGCTCACTGGTCTGTAGTTCCCCGTTTTCTCTCTCCCTCCTTTCTTAAATAGTGGGGTTACATTTGCCACCTTCCAATCCGCGGGAACCATTCTAGAATCTATGGAATTTTGGAAAATGACAACCAATGCAGCCACTATCTCTGTAGCCAACTCTTTCAAAACCCTAGGATGCAGGCCATCAGGTCCAGGAGATTTATCGGCTTTCAGTCCCATTAATTTCTCCAGTACTATTTTTTTACTAATACTAAATTCTTTCAGTTCCTCATTCTCGCTAGAGCCTTGGTTCTCCTCTATTTCCAGAAAGTTTGTGAAGGAATAAGCTATATTTCAGAAAAATACACCATCCTCTGAACAGATTTCTGATATTATTAATACATGACATACTGGGTTTAAAAATCTAAAAGTCTCAATGACACAGGCTGCAAACAGAACACAGGCTTTTGAGATAAGAACAGTTGATAACAAAAGCTGTAAACACCAAACAAGCTTTGAAATGGGAAATGGTTATTGACACTGACACAATGGCCTATTGAAGAAGCAAAGAGTTGGTCCCAAGAAGTCTAGAGTTTGGAACCAAAACAATAGCAATGCCCAAGTAAAGTGTAAAAACCTAACACGTCGAACAGGAACACAGAACATTAAAAAAACCATGTGCCTTTGTAAAAGTAACATCAAATGAAACAGGAAACACGATTATATATATAACCAACTGAAATAGCTAAGAAATGCAAAGAACACCCTAGATGAAGTGTTTTTGATTTACAAATTGTAAAAAGGTACAACTAGGAAGGCTTTGAAGATATAATATCAATAGATGACACCAAGCAATCACATTGGGCTGGATTTAGATACTGGGGGCAGGTTGGGGTCGTGAATCCCACTTTTTGGGTTGCAGACCCGCCTCCATCGACCTGTGGCCAACCCATTGTATTTTTCCTTGATTGACCTTGTTGAGCCCGCCCAGTGGGCTCAGCAGGCCAATTAAGGGCCACCCGGCAACAGGTGACGTCACAGATTGACATTTCATCTGTCAAGAGCTGTCAAACACTGACAATATGATTTCTAACTTGAGTCCTTCCTCTCAGGCTGAGTTAGAAATCATTCCAGCACAGAAAACAGAAGGCTGCAGTTTTTGACAGCACTACGGCCTTTCTGCTTTCTGTGCCGGTGAGATTTCTAACTCCCGAGAACTGAAGGGCTGACACCTGCAAGGAGGAAGTTAAGGTAAGTAAAACTTTTCCCCACACTTTGCACTTACCTTACCCACTTACCTCTGCACACATGCACCCATCACTCAACTGCCCACCGGACATATCGACCCCTCCAACCCCTGCAGACCCACGGTCCACACCGATAACTTGGCGTGGTTGGCACCTGTCAGGAAGCCCACATTTCAGCCATGAAAATAGGGATTAGGCAAAAAACTGCCTGTTAACTACCTGTTAACAGGCAGTTAATTGTCACTAATCCCTTCCCGCCTCGGGGAGTCGGGTCCCAGCACAGGTCGGGTACCCGCAGCCAGCAAAACTGACATGGAGGTGGGTTGGGGGCGGGATGGGGTTGGGACCCCCGAATCTGCAACTTTAACCCCCCACACGCCTCCAAACCCGACTCCACGGGTCAATGAAAATCCAGCCCATTGTGTTTGTATTGAAAATGGAACAGTTGGGCGACACAAGGTCTGCTAACAAGCAGTTAATGTGATATTAAGAATTGAATAGAAAGACTTCCTAAGAATGGCATCAAAGAGATAAATCTGTTATACCATATTTTATGATAAGATATGAACACCTAAAGGTAGAGACAGAATTCTAAAAGTTGGCAGCTGAAATGACAGTAAGAATAGAGAAGAATTCAACAGAGAATGACTAGAGATAATTAGCTTACATCAGCAGAAAACTTCAAAGAATACCACTAAAAAAAAGTATAAAAGTAGAGCTTTTCAGATAGAGAGTCAGAAGTCGCTGGGAAGGGGCAGAGCGATTCTCGCCTTCAGAACCACTCTGTAGGCCTACAACTCTGAGTCTCGGGTAATCAAGGTATTTGATTTTGGTGGATATTCTGGATTGAGAAATAAGTAGAAGTGTGGAAATGTAACGAAGTTAAGATTTGAGAATAAGGATCTCTGATAAGAAATTTAAGCTATTTGTATTTTGAACGGTTAAAGTTGCGATTGCCATACCAGCTGTTAACTAAATGTCGGTTCTTTAATAAATCTATATATTTTTAAAATTGTCTCAAGGAGTATTTCTGTATCAATCTCGCAAACTCAATTTCTGTACACTCCTTTGAAAGGAGTTGCAGAATTCTGGGGGGGTTTCCGGACCCTCATAATATCCAATAGGTTACAGTCTAGTTAAACTTGTTAAAAGTGCTATTCGGAGGACAGTAACATCTTCAGGCCATTCCTTTCCTTTAGGGAGAGATAGTCTGAACCTTTAGACCCAATTAAGCATCTCTAGGATTTTGCTATCACTAACTTTAGTTGAAGGTGATCGTCTGGGGAATACGCCTGATCTGGGGTAGCCCGAAAAGGGCTAGGACTTTTAATTATCCCTTCAAGTTTTTTACGTCTTCTTCCGTGAAGACAGACACAAAGGGCTGGATTTTGATACTGGGGCAGGTTGGGGTCGTGTCATCCGCATATCGTGTTATCCACCCGACTGCAATTGGATGTGGGAGATTGATGCAATTTTCACCTAATTGGGCACTTGTGTTCCAGCATGTGGGAACCCATGAACCAATTAGTGGTTTCAGTCTGAAAGTCGCCTCTGATGATGTCATCATTGCTGCTGCATTGCAGGTCAGAGACTGCCTGGCCTTTGCTGTGAGAGGACCTGGATGCAGCAGCTCTAAGGAGAGAGAGAGATTTTTTTTGCATCCAGGTCCTCTCACAGCAACGGCCAGGCAGTCTCTGAAGACCTTCAATGCAGCAGCATCAGGGGCGACTTTCAATAGTGGACCTGCAGCTGATAGTCAGCTATCCAAATGTGCTCCTGCCAGGTTTCACAATCGTGGTTCAGAACAGGCGTGCTTCACATAGATCAAGGGTTAAAATAACAAAGGCCTTTCAAAATGGCATTATAGAGCCAATTTAGTGCTTGTTAAGGGCCTTAACAGCCTATCCCACCTCTTAAAGGTGGGACGGAGTCGGGACCAGCAGACACGATTTAATGAAAATTGCGTGGAGGCGGGATGAAGACGGGCTTGTGCCCGCCCGCCAGTTTTCACAATTTTAACCCCCCATGCGCCTCCAAACCTGCCTCCACGGGTCAATGAAAATCCAGCCCAAAGTATCTGCTTAATTTCACTGCCATTTCCTTATTCCCCCTTATAATTTCTCCTGTCTCAGCCCGTAATGGACCCACATTTACTTTAGTTAATCTTTTCCTTTTTACATACCTATAGAAGCTTTTGCAGTCTGCTTTTATGTCTCTCGCTAGTTTACTCTCATATTCTATTTTCCCTTTTTTAAAATCAATTTCTTGGCCCTCCTTTGCTGAATTCTAAAATCCTCCTAATCCTCAGGCTTACTACTCTTTTAGGCAACATTATAAGCCTCTTCCTTTGACCTAATACTATCTTTAACTTCTCTTGTTATCCACAGTTGGACCACTTTTCCCGTGGGGTTTTTGTTCCTTAAAAGAATGTATATTTGTTGTAAATTATGTATTAATTCTTTAAATGCTAGCCATTGCTTCTCTACCATCATACCTTTTAATGTAGTTTCCCAATCTACCTTAACCAACTCGCTCCTCACACCTATATAGTTTGCTTTGTTTAGATTTAAGACCCTAGTTTCGGATTTAACTAAATCACTTTAAAACTCAACATAAAATTCTATCATATTATGATAACTCTTCCCTAAAGGCCCCTTTACTACAAGGTTATTAATTAACTCTTTCTCATTGCACAATACTAAATCTAAAATAGCCTGTTCCCTAGTTGGTTCCTCAACATACTGATCTAGAAAACTATCTTGCATACATTCCATTAATTCGTCCTCCACACTATTACTGCAAATTTGATTTGCCCAGTCTATATGTAGATTAAAGTCCACATGATTACTGTATTACCCTTGTTACATGCACCTCTAATTTCCTGATTTATACTCTGCCCTGCATTACAACTACTGTTTGGGGCCTATAAACAACTCCCATCACTGTTTTCTGCCCCTTGCTGTTTCTTAGCTCCACCCAAACTGATTCTACTTCTTGATTTTCGGAGCTAAGATCCTTTCTCTCTACTGTCTTTATCCCATCCTTTATTATCAGGGCTACCCTGCCTCCTTTTCCATTTTGCCTATCTCTTCTAAATGTTAAGTATCTTGGAATATTTAGTTCCCTACTTTGGCCAGTTTGCAACAACATCTCCGTTATGGCTATTAGATTAAACCTGTTAATTTCTATCTGCGCTATTAATTCGTCTATTTTGTTGCGAATGCTTCACGCATTCAGATATAGTGCCTTTAGCTTTGACTTATTTCTATTTTTTCCTGATGTCAACTTAGTCACTGATGCCTTATTACCTTTGTTACTCTCTCTGTCCCTTCCTGACCCACTCTGCTATATTTTTACCCCAAACTCTACTCTGCTCCAGAGCCTTGACATTTCTCTCGCCGCTTTTAAATTTACTCTTTCCTGAATCCTCCCACCCTCCCATCATTAGTTTAAAGCCCTGTGGAGAATTTTTTAGCGCAGTGAGTTCTTCAGGATGTCAAGGCCTTAAAGAGGGTGCAGAAGAGATTTACCAGAATGATACCAGGGATGAGAGGCATCATTTATGTGGCGAGACTAGAGAAGCTGGGATAGCTCTCCTTCGAGAACAGAAGGTTAAGGGGAGAGTTAATAGAGGTGTTCAAATGAGTTTTAATAGAGTAGATAGGGCGAAACTGTTTCCACTGGCAGGAGGGCAAAGCTTTAAGACAATTGGCAAAAGAACCAGAGGGTAGATGAGGAGAATTTTTTTTACGCAGTGAGTTGTTATGATCTGGAATGAACTGCCTGCAAGGGTGGTGAAAGCAGATTCAATAATAACTTCCAAAAAGTAATTGGATATACACTTTGAAAAGAAAAAAAATTGCAGGGCTATGGGGGAAGACCAGGGGATTGGGACTAATTGGATAGCTCTTACAAAGATTCGCACAGGCAAGATGGGCCATATGGCCTCCTTTATTCTGTATAATTCTATGACTGAGGGGTGAGGGGAGGGAAGAGCAGAACTCTCCTCTATTGCTACCCAGCCTGCTTGACTGCTGGCTTTACTCGAGAGACTCTTACAATTGTTTATTGATGTGAATACATGGCATATAAGTGCAGAGCTATATCTGATCTGTCATATTGGTGCAAGTGCCTAAGAATTGTGTTAGTATTAAAAAAAAAGTCAAGTTGGCTGCATAGAGGACTGTCTGGTTTTATGAGCACGAATCACTTTTATTTTTCTCCAGGGTACTATACCAGTGAAATAGCTGCAACAGATCTCTCTACTTGTAGTCCGAGTAGATGAGGCTTATGTCCCATTTCGCCACATGCCTTACTGGTGCCTTGTTGCTGAGGAATTGAAAGTTGAGGTAAAAATGATTTACTGCAATTTTTACATTTCTTACATTCAATTCTTGTCATCATCACATCATATAATGAATCAGGTAAATGGTCTAGTCCTGATGATTCAAAGTCATTCTTCGTGCTAAAAAATTGCGTGATCCAATAATTTCAATTAAGTAACATAAATAACACAGCAAAGCAGGAATTTATTGCTAAAAATCCAAATTACTCAATAATTTGAATTAAGCAACTTTGAATTAAAGGCATTGATGGTAGATATTGATATTCAGGTGGTTATAACGAACTACTACTGTTAAAAGTCAATCCAAGTGTGTTAAATAATTTCTACTTTTAAGAAAGCATTACTTGAAACGCACTGGGTAAATTTTCTTCTTTCGTATGGTAGTAGCAAAGCAAATCAGATGTCAATATCTAAATCAGATATCCAGGCTAAACATAAGAACATAACATAAGAACATAAGAACATAAGAAATAGGAGCAGGAGTAGGCCAATCGGCCCCTCGAGCCTGCTCCGCCATTCAATAAGATCATGGCTGATCTGATCCTAACCGCCAATCTACTATCTATCACAGAACCATCTCCTGCATCTAACAGAATTGCACACACGAAATAGGAGCAGAATCAGGCTACACAGTCCCTGGGCCCGCTCCACTACCCACAGGGCCATGACCGATCCGAACCTAGACTCATGTCCAAATTCCTGCCCGCTCCCCGTAACCCTTAATGCCCTTTACTTCCAGGAAACTGTCTATTTCTGTTTTAAATTTAATTAATGTTGTAGCTTCTACAGCTTTTTGTGGCAGCATATTCCATGGACCTACCACCCTCTGAGTGAAGTAGTTCCTCCTCATCTCAGTTTTGAAAGAGCAGCCCCTTATTCTAAGACTATGTCCCCTAGTTCTCGTCTCACCCGTCATCGGGAACATCCTCCCCGCATCCACCCGATCCAACCCCTTCACAATCTTATATGTTTCAATAAGATCGCCTCTCATTCTTCTGAACTCCAATGAGTAGAGTCCCAATCTACCCAACCTCTCCTCATATGACCACCCCCTCATCCCCGGGATTAACCGAGTGAACCTTTTTTGCACTGCCTCGAGAGCAAGGATGTCTTTCCTTAAGTAAGGACACCAAAACTGTATGCAGTATTCCAGGTGCGGTCTCACCAATACCTTGTACAACTGAAGCAATACCTCCCTATTTTTATATTCTATCCCCCTAGCAATGAAAGCCAACATTCCATTTGCCTTCTTAATCACTTGCTGCACCTGCATACTAACCTTTTGAGTTTCGTGCACCAGGACCCCCAGATCCCTTTGCACTTCAGTACTCTCCAGTTTCTTGCCATTAAGATAATAAATTGCTCTAGGATTTTTCCTGCCAAAGTGCATCACCTCACACTTTCCAGTGTTGTATTCCATCTGCCAAATCTCTGCCCACTTACTTAGCCTGTCTATGTCCCCTTGCAGGTTTTTTATGTCCTCCTCACTCACTACTTTCTGGTGTAACAGCGTGAATATCTTGTAGGCTGCCTGCGAATTTCCTCTGCGGGCAGTGCTCAATGATGTGCTCCAGGGTCTGATTAGGAGCTCCACAGTAGCATGATGGGGATGCTTTGGCCTTCTATCTAGGGAGAAGGTAGCAGCATCTACCATGACCGGTTCTGAGGCGGTTGCTGGTTGTCCACTGTTTGCGAGGGAGGTTTGATCCTTCAGGTTGTAATGTGGGGTCGTCTATAAGGAATCCATTCCGTATGTCGCAGTTCTTCCAAGTTACAGACGCTCCGGAAGTCCACTTGCTCCTTAGGAATGGTTGGCTCGATGATGACAGCCTTCTCACGGCCCACCTTGTTACGTGATCTTAGCTCTTACATCATGACTAATGTCGTCTCACAGGACACCGAACTTGTTGTTAAATCGACCTCCCGGTGACAGTAGCAATCCAAGCAAATCGAACGGTCCTCTCCAGGACCAAAGAAAACCACTTGTAGGCCCAGCCATCCAAATATGCCAACTTAACATCGAAGACATCTCTTGTTCAAAATGCGAATACATCGAAAGGTTACTGAAGAAACACAGTGTTGATGTCCTGGTGCATCAAGAAACACACATTCACCAGTTTGACACAAGAGGACGTATCACAGGTTTTGACCTAGTCGCTTTCAATAACCACCCCAAATATGGCCTGGCGTGTTATGTCAAACAAGGCATCGAAGGCTGCACTGAACTCGAGCATACCAGTACTGCCGGAGTTTTCACTACAGCAATACGTGTAGGAGAGCTAACAATCTCCGATGTCTACAAACCACCACTCGTAGAGTGGCCTAACCCACCGCTCCCTCCTAGTCAACATCCATCCATCCATCTCGTAGACTTTAATAGTCACCACACAATTTGGGGCTAGGCAGACGGCAACTAGAAAGAAGAAGCAATTGCACAGTGGGCTTCACTAGAGAATAAATTCCTCCTTTTTGACGCCAAAGATTGAGGTGTGTTTCATTCGTCAAGGTGGCAGAGAGAATATAACCCAGACCTATGCTTCCTCTCTAAAGACAGCAAAGGAAACCCAATCATCACCTCCAGAACCGTTCTTGACGATTTCCCCAACAGTCAACACAGGCCCTCAATCATCAACGTTGGCATCGAAATTCCTGTCATTACATCAACACCGGAACCACGATGGAACTTCATAAAAGCAGACTGGGAAACCTTCCAAAGGTCAGTTGACACCAACGTCGGGTGGATTCCACCAACCACCGATGCCTTCAACAGATATAGGAATTATTAAAGCTGCCGCAAAACGCAGTACACCTCGGGGGTTTAGAAAGACATATATTAATAGTTGGACAGAAGAAAGCGAGGCTCTCCGCCAGGAGTATTCGCTGAACAAGAACCGGCCACAGCCACAGCAATGCTGGAGTCCTTGAACTCGGCGAGATGTGAAAGGGGGAGGAGCCTTGTGGAGAAGACTAACTTCACTCACTCCAGCAGGAAAGCACGGGCCCTGCTCCGTCAACTTGGCGGGGCAAACCCCGCCTATAAACACAGGACGACCATCAGAGCGGACGCCATTGCATCTCACTTGATCAAACATCAAGGGCTCTGGTGGATGAAGAATTTCGACGCCAGGTGAAGCGACAGCTTTCGACAAACTTGCTGGCGGCACCAAGATCGTCAACTATGTCTGATCCATTCACCTTGGACGAACTAAACCCAGCCCTGTCGACAACCAAATCTGGAAAAGCTGCTGGTCCAGATGGTGTTTATCCAGAATTCCTAAAAGCCCTGGGACCCAAAGCGAAGAGATGGTTGACCTCCTTCTTCTCCGAGGTACTGGCAACTGGTAAAATTCCACCTATTTGGAGGGAGAGTAAAATAATTGCCCTCCTGAAGCAGGGGAAGAATGCTTGTGAAGCCTCCAGCTACGGCCCGTTCTCCTTATTTTACACTTGTTATAAAGTGCTGGAGAGGCTACTACTCCACAGACTGTGTAAATGAAATGTATTTAGTAGGTAGAAATTTATATTACAAGCGGATTTAGATATGCTGGGAGATTAATCCCGTAACTGGAAAATGACGTTTAACTTAGAAAATTGCAGTGTTATGTATGTGGGCAGGTTAAATGGTGAACATGCATACACCCTTCAGGGAAAAGAACTAAAGCTGAAGATGAAAGTGAAAAGGTTCATGCTGTGAAGCTATAGCTAGAGCGAATAAGATGCTAGGGTGTATTTACAGGACAATTCGTTACAAAACAAAGCATACTATTTTATCCTTGTACAAGACCTTGGCTAGGCCTCACTAGGAATACTGTGTCCAGTTTTGGTCTCCTCACATAGCGGGTCATATTGAGCCTTTGGAAAGCAGAGAAGTTTAGGGGGGGGGGGGCGGAGTTCCAGAGCTTACTGAGCTACGCAGACTATGGAGGCTCCAGGTTTGATTGCTAGTTAATGATGAGTTAACTGCTCATAGTCCAGACTGATACCTGGGATGGCAGGGATGACGTATGAAGAGAGATTGGGTCGATTAGGCTTATATTCGCTCGAGCTTAGAAGAATGAGAGGGGATCTCATTGAAACTTATAAAATTCTAACAGGACTAGACAGACTAGATGCAGGAAGGATGTTCCCGATGGCGGGTGAGTCCAGAACCAGGGGTCACAGTCTAAGGATAAGGGATAAGCCATTTAGGACTGAGATGAGGAGGAATTTCTTCACCCAGAGAGTGGTGAACCTGTGGCATTCTCTACCACAGAAGGCAGTTGAGGCCAAATCATTAAATATATTCAAGAAAGAGTTAGATATAGTTCTTAAGGCTAAAGGGATCAAGGGTTATGGGGAGAAAGCAGGGACAGGGTACTGAATTTGGATGATCAGCCATGATCTCATTGAATGGCGGAGCAGGCTTGAAGGGCCGAATGGCCTACTCCTGCTCCTATCTTCTATGTTTCTATGTTTCTATAGTCAGTGCAATGCTGAGGACACCAGTGGCCTGCTAGAAATTGGCTATGTGTCAACACTGGATGAGGACAGTAATGGGCTCACTTCTGAAGTCCTTCATGAATGAAGAATAGTTAGTTGGGTGATGTATGAAAGGGTTAATGTCTTTTCAGCCTTAATCCCACCAACAGGGGAAGAAATGAGCAGAAAATGTGGGGTAAAAAACTGGAAAGAGGGCTATTACTAGAAACAAAAGGTTGCTTTCCCTTTTTTGTTTCTATTCAAACGCTAAAAGATCCCTCAGTCATAAACACCTCATAAAAACAAAGGACAGGCTAATAACTAACAATAATCTGCTACCAACAGGCACACCAATCTGCCCCCGACTATTACTGTCATTATTTGCTGCTAGCTCATAAAATAAGAATGTCTCCCACCTCCAGGTAGTATTCAGCTTACTGCTGATGCTCCAACTATAATGATTCTGAATAAGAAAGGCACCAACCATCACACCTCTCTCCGTTACTCCAAAACATCCACGAGTCTATCAAAACAAATGAACGTGCCCGCAGGTGTTCTCAACACGGAGAATGTACAGCAAGCCTGTTAGCATCTGTGAATAAAAGAGAGGTTCTTGTTTTGAGTTGGGGCTTTTCATTCGAAGTGATGAAAGCAAGAAAGGGGAGGAAAGAAGAAGCAGAGTTGAAATTTGCTAATTAATTGCACAAAGAGGCAACTAATTTGTTAATACCTTATTAGTAGTGTTTGGAGCTTTTCTTTTTAAGCTCTGCTTACTGGTATTATGTCTGGTTTGGATTACCGAACAGCATTTCCAAATGCTCCTCTGCTCCACTTAAAATCTTATGGCTAGAAATTCATCTACTTACCGCCACCCCGTAGCGCCATGAAATGGCGAAAAAATGCCGGCTGCCGCTCTTTCACCAGCTGGTGGCAGGTCCTGCGGCGGCCGCCATTTTCCTCCCTCCCTTTGCGCAGCTGGTAACTGGCAGCCCCCTGGGAAAAAAAGGCGGTGTTGCGACGCAGATCGGCGTGCAACGCCACTTTAACATCAACGCCACTTTAACATCAACGCCACTTTAACATCACCACGCTGGGTTCTAAGCACGCCAGGTAAACCTAACGTGCAAGCAGACTGACAGAGGCGCTGTCAGCACCGCTTAAAGGGACACACACACATTTCAGGTAAGTTTGGACTTAAGCTTTTGGACTGAGATTTTTTTATTTTATTGAAGTAGTGGCTTGCTGCAATAGATGTTAAAAGATTTTTAAGTGTGTATGGAGTGCTGCTAGATGCTTGCAAGGCCTCAGATGGTAAAGGAAGGCCTCCGAGAAGACAGAAAGTGCTGCAAATACTCAGCAGATTAAGCAACATCCGTGGAGAGAGAAACAGAGTTCACGTCTCACGTCCAGATGCTGCCTGACCAGCTGAGTATTTCCAGCATTTTATGCTGTCATTTCAGATTTACAGCATCCACTCACAGAGGGAAGATGTAAGGGTTTCCTTGACCGACTCTCAGCCTGTGAGATTCGTGTGGCTCTGTGCAGCCTGTATGTTAGTGCGGGTTTAGGCCTTGTTGCCTGTTCTGGTCTCCAGCCAGTCTGGAAGCACTATACACACCTGTGAGTGGTTCGAATCACTCGCCCTTACGGTTCTAGACACTGGACTTAGATGCGAGAGCAGTAATGGAGATGAAACTCAGGTAGACTCGGTTGAATGGTACGAAATGGAAAATCTTTATTGCATAATACTTAAGATTACGAAATACATGTCATAAGCACAGATTAATGACAGTACAATCTTACACGCAGTTATGTGACTAATTTCAGGGAAACGAGGAACGAACGACACACCGTAAATGGGGGCACACATTACAATTATCCTTAATACTTGAAACCCTCCCCTATCAATATCTGTCCTAAGCTAGATTCGTAGGATTCGAGACTCATGCTCACCACTCGTGATAACTCGGAGAAATTCCGAATAGCTGATCGGATGTTTTTCACCGCAGCACCCACGTGTCGATCAGGGGGTCTCCTGGCCCCACTTGTTTACTCGTTTCTGCTCCGGCTAGCAGGCTGGAACGTCTGCTGTGATGAAGATCTGTGTTGGTGATTTTCAGAGTCCAGTCAATACTTAAGAAAATAATCTTCCTGTGTCCGTTCTGTAAAGTTCGAAGAAGCCTTCCTGGCAAGGAAAAATGTCAATTCGACCTACAGGCGCGGTCGGGGCTTACTGACCGTGGCGATAAGTACGGTCTTCGTTTCTTCCCATCTCATCTCATCTCATCTCATCTCATCTCTTCTCGGGCCTTTGGTTCCGATACCGTTTATCAACACAGGTCTTCGCGACACGACACGAGGTAGATCCGAGCGGATCACCAAGTTCAACAGTCTTTTAAAAGAGACATCAGGCAAGCAGGAACAAGACGGCGAGTCAAGAACACAGGAGCAGCCACGAGGATGAACACCAGCAAGATACGAAGATAAGAGAGAGATGGACGGTTGGAGCTTGTAATTATAGTACAAAATCTTCCGTTTCCCGCCCAACCTTAATGTCTTTTCCTTTTGTTAGGGTTTGGCGCTCAAATGTCTTGTATAGGTGATCTCCGTTTTTAATGGGTTTCGGGGCTACTCGTAAATGTCTGAGTACCTGTTAATATTTCTCCCATTGTTTAATCGGTCGGTGTTCTCCCTGGAGGGGTTTTGGGGCTTCCAAGTGTTTTCTGTAACTACCCGCTAACGGCTCTCTCATCGTAGAGTCGTTGGGATGTTACATATTAATGTCTTTGGATGGGCTCTTGATTACTTGGTACAATAGCTTTCATTCGTACCTGGGAGACCGATTTCAGTATTTATGTGTATACTGTAAACACATGATGTCTCGTGTTTTATCTTCAATGTGCTGAATCTTAATCGATCTTGCACAAATGTTTATTGGAACGCCACCTTGTCTGCCTGTCGAAAAGTCTAGAATGTTCCGCCACGAGGTGCGGCGGCCATTTTACAAGCTGCTTGTGTCCACTTTGAAACCTGACAGCATTCTGCTGAAATAAAAGCTGTTTGAACGAAACTAAGTGTTTTCTCCTTATTAATGAAATCGCGATATATTGCGAATTCTACAAAGAGGAAGGCACAGAAGAGGAAGAAGCCGAAGAGGAGGAAGCAGAAGGATGGATGCAACCCAGGCAGCCCCTTTCTGGCCGGGATATCCAGGATGGAATCAGCTGCCTGTGGTACCAGTGACCACAACCCCAATTCCCCTTTCCACATTTGTCCTACACTTTACCTTTCCTCTGTTACTGATGATCACAGCATCCTCCTGGCCACAAAGTTGAAATAAAAACCACCACAAAGCAAACCTTCCAATCCAACTTTATACATCTATCCATCCAATATGACATCAAGAAATCAACTCATCACCCTTTGCATTGTCTTAGTGACTGTCTTGTGTGTGCCTTTGCCTGTCCAACTGATGTCACGCAGTGCTACCTCAGTGGCTGCAGTATGGCTGATGGAAGGCTGCTGACTTTCAGTGGGGGACACTGCAAATGGCCTTGCTGGTCAACCTCGAGGAGCTGGTGGCTGGGAGTGTCAAATCAAGTGACGGTGTTCTTCTTATTCTTCTTCACTCTCCTCACCCTCTTCTTGGTCACCCACTGGCTGGGCAGTCTGCATTTCTTGGGTGTGTGAAATGAGAAGGCACAAGGGTGGAGTTGTTGTGGGGGGGGGGGCGGGAAAACAAGAGGTGCATGTCAGAAGGAGGATAACGTATGAGGATACCAGTATCTTTTATCATTTCAGCCCCGCCGCTGGCCAAGGGCTCAGCCATGCCCCTACCAAGAATGGCCTGCACCGTCTCCTCCAAGGGGTTGAGGTGAGGCTAGGAATTGGAGATGTGCCTTGTGATTGGTGCAGATTGTTGGTAGGTGAGTGATTGGGGGTGTGGGTCATGCATTGAGCAGTGTGTGAGGCTAGTGGTGCAGTTGTTAGGAGATGGCTCTTGAAGATGCATTCACTGCCCTTGACCAGTGGTCTGAGGTCATAAAGCTTCCTTGGGCACTGAAACCAGGTGGTGGGGCAACACTGCTGGCAGTGTTACCTCGGTGATGTAGTTTCTCACCCTACTTTCTGGAGGGACTCCTGGCAATTGTGGGTAGAGGAGCTGTCTTGCAGTGTTAACCCCCTGCACAAAACTGGAGTGCTACGTGTGAGACGCTGGGTGCCCCTTTCCTGGCTTGCAGAGCCACTTGTGTTAGAGCTGAAGCATTTTTCACATTTTTTGAGGTTCGGAAGGAAATTCAGCTTTAAGAGCTGAACAATTACATTTGGGACTTCTTTTCAATGTTTTTTTTTTGAAAGGCAGTATGGACTGAAAACTGCATTTTTTCACTGCATTTTAATTTGTATTAGTTCTGAGTGCATGGCCCCTTTAATTCATAGCCCTTTTAATGGCCCACAATTCCTCGCTCCCAGAGGCAGTGCGAAGCTCGAACGTCACTTCAGGATGGGAACTTCACCTTGGAGGTCTCCACTAACGCCACCAGGGGGCGCTGCACGGAAGGTTAGATCTGTGCCTCCAATCTCCAGCCCAATAGACAAATTTATTCTCCTTAGCGTTGCGGTCATTTTCAGCAGCTGTTAACTCCAGTTGCAGTGACACTGGCAACTTTTGTGGCGAACATGAATTTCGAGCCCTCACTATTTAAGGCAAACTTTCTTTCCCTACCTTTACTTCCAGTAATGTCACATTTCTCTACATTGAACTGCATCAGCCACCTATTTGCCCAGCTTGCTAATCAATGAATCATAGAATGATACAACACAGAAGCTGGCATTTCGGGCCATCGTGCCTGTGCCGGTGGCAGCCCAATGTAAACCGGTGAATTTCTTTATCAATCCTCTCTGCGATTTCTTCGAAGAATTGTATACGGTTGATCTAAACCCCTGATTAGGAACTAAGTTGTCCAAGAGGCCTGTTAACAGGCGTCAGACTCCCAATTAACATATTCAAGGGCGCTAACGTCTGTTTTGGGCATTGGCTTGGGACACCTAAAAAAAATGGGCCTCACAAATTTAGCCATGGGACTAATGACAGCTAAAATTGTGCGCGGGCCGTCCCACTGCTAAATTGGTAAGATTTGCGCCCGTTTTACACCCGAGAAACGGGCGCAATGCACACCAATTTCAACTCCTATGCTTCCAAACAGCCAGGAGGTATCGCAACAGCGTGGCAAACTTAGGTCAGTTCCTCCAACCTCCTCTGTTCACATGTCATCATTAAAGCATAATGCTTACTTCACCTTGGAAGGATGAAAGGCTGAACAGAGCCTGCTGGTGTTCAAAGCAAAGACTCTGGCCCTGAGTGCAGACTCGACTCGCAAACTACCCAATCTTCACGGAAAAAGAGAGAGGAGTAACATTGCTGTAACTAGTAAAACATTGTGATGATATTGGCTTTGTGTTTTATACAGAACCCTTGGGATGATTTTCTAGCGTCACAAGGTGCTATAGAAGTCAGAAGGGGAAGCTAGATAAGTACATGAGGGAGAAAGGAATAGAAGGACATGCTGATAGGGTGAAATGAAATAGGGTAGGAGGAGGCTTGTGTGGGGTATAAAAACCAACATAGACCAGTTGGGCCGAATAGCCTGTTTCTGTGCTATAAATTCTATGTAATGTAGTTCTACGTTAAAGGCACTATATAACTGCAAGCTCTTGTTGCTGTATAATTTAAACTGGCAACGGGGGTACTAGTCTGCCAGAATCTTTATAGAAACCATACCGACAGATGATGTCGAATGCACATTTAGTCAGCTGTGGTTCAGTTGGTAGCACCCTCGCCTCTGAGCAATAAGTTTGTGGGTTCAAGTCCCACGCCAGAGACTTCAGCATAAAAATCCAGGCTGACTCTCCTGTGCACTACTGAGGGAGTGCTGCACTGTCGGATGTGCCGTCTTTTGGATGAGACTTTAAACCGAGGCCCCATCTGCTCTCTTAGGTGGACATAAAAGATCCCATGGCTCTATTTTGAAGAAGAGCAGGGGAGTTATCCCCGGTGTCCTGGGCCAATATTTATCCCTCAATCAACATCACGAAAACAGATTATCTGATCATTATCACATTGCTGTTTGTGGGAGCTTGCTGTGCACAAATTAGCTGCTGCATTTCCTACATTACGACAATGTCTACACTTCAAAATGTACTTCATTGGCTGTAAAGCACCTTTGGGCATCCGGTGGTCGTGAAAGGCGCTATATAAATGCAAGTCTTCCTTTCTTCTTTATATAAAGTTGTTCATGTGGCTACCATCCTTTTTTAAAAGTCCTAAAATATGTTTAATAATGCCTGCGATGGATTTACATTTCTGAACTTGATGACCTGAATCTTGTTAGAAGTAAACGAAAATACCTCATGATGTCCAGTCCTTACATTGTCAGAAAAATATGATTTAAAACAGATCGCATTTACACATTACCACTACAGGACTCTGGTGGCCATCGCCCTTGATGCTGCCACTGTTTGTAAAATATAGAAATGTTCAATTTTTTTCCCAGTTCTGTCATCTGCCCCTTCAATAAATTTAATGAAAAAAATTACATAATAATAACCATAATTCAACTTCTACACACACAAAAAAGTTCAATTTTCTTTTTTCAACAAAAGGAACAATATATATCTTTTCATCTAAATTTTGTCCCGGCTTATGACAAATAAAAGCAGCAACCTTTGTTGCCAGTACTGAGGTCGGCTGATTAAATTTATTTTGAAAGGCGCGATGTGAACAAGAAATGTGAGGAAAATACAAAGGCACATTGTGTAGGTTTGATTTGTAATTTTGATTGACCTTTTCAGAACTGCAGTCACATTTTTATATTAAAATAAAAACACAGAGGATAACTGTTAGATGCACAAAATAGATTAAAAAAACAATTTTATGTTTAAAAGCCTTATCTGGGAATGTGTGTAAGCGTTAAAATGGATTAAACACAGGTTGTGAAGGCACTTGTTCCTTTAGAACATGCAACTTTCTCTCCATTTTGGTCCATGATGTTTAATAATCAGCCATTTAGGACTGAGACGAGGAGAAATTTCTTCACACAAAAGGGTAGTGAATCTTTGGAATTCTCTACTCTAGAGGGCTGTGGATGCTCAGTCGTTGAGGATATTCCAGACAGACAGCGATACGTTTTTGAATATTAAGAGAATCAAGGGATATGGGGATAGTGCGGGAAGGTGGGGTCGAGGTAGAAGATCAGCCATGAATGGCGGAGCAGGCTCGAAGGGCCAAATGGTCTACTTCTGCTCCTATTTCTTATCTTCTTATGTTCTTATAAACTATTTCTTATTCTTGTGCCTAGATTACTCGATACTCCTCTGAACTTTACTCTCTCATTCCTCCAAAGCTGATTTAAGCTCCTTATCTCCGTATATGTTGACTGTTAAAACCAAGCTCTATTTCTTCCTCTCTTTCCTTTTCCCTCCTACAGCCTGCAACTTTTTAAAACTCAAGCTTGGTGTCAAAATTCTCGGCTATCTGTGCTAGGTATTCGCTTGTGTTCAGCCTCAGCGGTCGCACCCATAAGTGGACCTCGCGTCCCCTATAATCTGGAGTGCATCTTTTTTCTGCAAAGCAACTAGTTAGTGAGACCAAAGGATCATAACAGAGAATCCTTACTCAATGTGCTGGCTATTGAATTATGACACAAGCTGCCACATGAATTCTCCTGTCTTTAAAGAAGTCCTACTGAAAAGCACTGTATCAATGCAAGGTTCACCTTCAGATCAATAGTTGATTTATTTACATAAAATACATGAATGAACAGTATACAGCTTTAATAGTGAGAACAATCAATGTTCCTATACTATATCACCTTGTCCAGAACAGTAGAACCGAGGACATGGCCTGTGCTTGAACATGGGGGCGTGGGTCAAAACTAATCTGTGGAAACAATATTTCAGCGAGCGAATGGTCAATCTATGGAACAGGCTCCCTAAGGTGATGGTGGAAGCAGTTAGAATTGCAAATTAGATAGATTTCTTTTGGAAAATAACATTTTGGGACACAGCATGTGAGTAATTTGAGACATACCATGTGGTAAGTGTAGCATGCTTGGGAGGAACAGGTGACCTTTGACCTGTGGCTTCCCAAAGCTCTCCACCACTGGGTTTCCCTCACGTCATGTCTGGGTCTGTTGTAGACTAATTGTCAGAGATTGTTTGCTATGATAAGTCAACGACTCCATTATCATTATATCACGTGACTACCAGGATGGTAGAAGACGAACTAGACGGACCTTGGTCTTTTTTTGACTAAAATGAGAAGTCGCACAACATTTTTGTCCACCCCAGTCCAACGCCGGCATCTCCACATCATGACCTCTTTTTTTGACTAGTAATTCCCTTGTTCCTATGTACTCCTGGCTTATGAAAAATAATAAAAAAGCAAGTTACTGTGGTAAATTTTCATTTTCAACCCTTAGGCGGCAACCTAGTAGAGTAGATTGCCACCCATTATAAAAAAATGGCTTATTTTGTAGAATTCGCAAATTATCGCGATTTAAAAATAATGAGAAAGAGACATACAGTTTCGTAAAACGGCTTTATTTCAGCAAAATGCTGTCATGTTTCAAAACGGACACAAGCAGCCTGTAAAATGGCTGCCACGCCTCGTGGCAGAAGGTTCTAGACTTTCAGTAGGCAGACAAGATGGCGTTTCAATAAACATTTCAACAAGATCGGACAGGACTCAGCATATTGAGATAAGACAAGACGAGATCGGTTTGCATTTTAACACCCAAGCAAGGAATATAAGTGCTGGAATCGGGTTTTCCATGCACAAATGAGAGCTATTGTACTGGGCAATCAAGGGGCCCATCCAAAGACATTGATACGCAAATTCCCCACGGCTCTACGATGAGAGAGCCGTTCGCGGGTACTCACAGCAAGAATTCGGAGGCCCCCAAAACCCCTCCAGGGAGACTCCTAGCCGGTTCCACAAGGGGAGAAATATTAACGGGTACTCAGACAGTTACAAGTATCACCGAAACCCATTAACGACAAGTACCACCCCATACAAGAAGTTTGAGCGCCAAAACATGACAAAAGATGAACATTAAGATTGGGCGGGAGATAAGGAATTACAGTACTATAACTGTAGTGTCCAAACGTCCATCTTTCTCTTATTCCTTTGACTCGCTAGAGAACTCTTGACTCTTATTCTCTGATCCGATGATTTTCTGGGAGTCAACCTCATGGCTTGCCGCGAAGATCTGTGGAGAGCTGGTCTGCGAAGGCCTGTAAGCGGGCGCACCATCCCGAGAAGTCGGTAAACGGTGTTGGGACCGAAGGCCCGAGAGGAGATGAGATGAGATGAGAAGAGAAGAAGACGACTACACGTGCCGTCGCGGTCAGTAAACCCCGACCGCACCCGAAAATCGATTAACCACTTCTTCGAATTCTATCGGCTACTCCACAACTGGCCCTGGAAGACTTTTCTTCGAGTTCTACCGACAACCGGTGTAGGGCACAGGAAGACTCTTTTTCGAGTAGTATCAGAAATCCGAGACCAACACAGATCTTCATGACAGCAGACGGTCCAGCCTGCTAGCCGGAGCATAAGCGAGTAAACAAGTGGGGTACAGAGACCCCTGATCAACACGTGAATAGTCAGGTGCTGTGGCGAAAACATCCGAGCAGCGTTTCGGAATTCTCCGAGTTATCACGAGTGGTGAGCATGAGTCTCGATCCTACAGATCTAGATTAGGACAGGTATTGATAGGGGAGGGTTTTTGTTTTAAGGATAACTATAATGTGTGTCCCCTTTTTCGATGTGTCGTGCGCTCCTCGTTTCCCTAAACATAGTTTCATAAATGTATGTAAGCTTGTACTGTCATTAATCTGTGCTTATGACATGTATTTCGTAATCTTGAACAATATGCAATAAAGATTTTCCATTTCGTACTATTCAACCGGGTCTACCTGAGTTTTCTCTGCATTATTGCTCTCGCACCTAAGTCCAGTGTCAGAACCGTAAGGGCGAGTGGGTCGAACCACTCACAGGTGTCTAGTGTTACCAGGCTGGCTGGAGACCAGAACAGGCAACCAGGCCTAACCCCGCACTAGCACCCAGGCTAAGCACAGAGCCACGCGAACCCCTTACAATTTTCATTTAATTGCAATCAATGGAATGACAATGGGGTGGGTTCTACAATGGATGTGTGATCTGCTTAGCTAGATTACCACCCAGGTAGTGAAGATGAAAATGAATCCCACTAACTCTCCAAGCATGGATGTACCTTCTCCAGGTTACCCTTCCTAGCGAAGCTGCTTTAGTCTTTTAAGATAACTCCCGTTGATAACGCTAGGTAAAATGGCACAACTGAGGAGTGCTGCTTCCGGTCTAACACACAACTATCATAGAATGATACAGCACAGAAGGAGGCCATTTGGCCCATCGTGCCCGTGCTGTCAGAGGACATTTTGCACTTTGAGGCTCCCAACGAGCAGCTGTGCCAGCCAGCAGTACATACTAATGCGGCATTTCATGATACACATACCAAGTGGGCGCGGTTTCGTGCCGGGGGCATCGTAGCGAAAAATATACCATATGATTCTTCTCTATGTACAACACAGGCAGGTGACTGCAGACTAGAATTTGAAACTTGCAAGCAATCAAAACCACAACTCATTGGCCACCCATTGATAGGCAAATGGAAAGCCAGCCTGAAAGTGCGCAAATGCTGAATTCTTATTATTTTGTCCCCCTCTGCCTCAGTCTCAAATTCTTTTTTTCCTGTGGTGTGTATGTGGAAAAGTATGTGAGGGATAAAATAAAGTTCCAAAATGGAATCTTCCAGCTGACCCCTCAGATATTGAGGCCAGGGGTGGAGTGGGGGGTAGGGGGTCACATAATTCTGTTCCCATTTATGATCATTACTGGTGCAAGTCCTCAGTCTTGCACCCACAGGATGTGTGGGACCGAGATTGGGCCACCACACTATACCATGATTCTCTGATGCATGCTCCTTCAGAGCTCAGTTCCCTGATGGGAGTGTAAAGTCACAGAATCACTCCTTAGATTTAGAAAGAAAGAACTTGCATGTATACAGTGCCTTTCACACCCTCAGGATGTCCTAAAGTGCTTTACAGCCGATAAAGTACTTTTGAAGTCATTGTTATAATGTAGGAAACACGGCAGCCAATTTGTGCACAGCAAACAGCAATGAGCTGATGACCATTTAATCGGTTTTAGTAATGCTGGTTAAGGGATAAATATTGGCCAGAACACCTGCTCTTCTTCAAGATAATGGCGTGGGACATTTTACATCCACATGAAAAAGCAGATGAGGTCTCAGATTAATGGCTCATCCAAAAGACGGCACCGCTGACAGTGCAGCACTCCCTCAGTACTGCATTGGAGTGTCAGCCTGGATTTTTGTGCTCAAGTATCTGGAGCGGGATTTGAACCCCCAACATTCTGACTCAGAGGCAAGTGTTTACCAACTGAGCCATTGCTGGCACCAACTTATATTATTATAATTGTTAATTATGTCTTTTAATACAGGATTAGCTTTTCTATTTTTTTTTATAAACAGATTTGACAACCTGTGTTTCCTAATTGTGTCGCCTTATCTAAATTTTTTCTTACTTGTTCTCAAGGATCTCGCTTTCTATTCTGAATGCGTTGACTCACACTCGGGTACAGTTCCACATGCATCAATCATACCCCACCCAGGTAACCATTCCAAAGATGTAAACCTAGACAGGATTTTGACCCAGTGACGATGAAGGATTGGCGATATACTTCTGAGTCAGGATGGTGTGTAACTTGGAGGGGAACTTGGAGGTGCTGGTGTTCCCTTGTCCTTCTAGGTGGAAGAAGTCGCGGGTTTGGGAGGTGCTGCCGAAGAAGCCTTGGCGAGTTGCTGCAGTGCATCTTGTAGATGGTACACACTGCAGCCACGGTACACCAGTGGTGCAGGAAGTGAATGTTTAAGGTGGTAGAGGGGGTGCCTATCAAGCGGGCTGCTTTGTCCTGGATGGTGTCGAGCTTCTTGAGTGTTGTTGGAGCTGCACTCATCCAGGCAAGTGTTCCATCACACTCCTTACTTGTGCCTTGTAGATGGTAGAAAGGCTTTGGGGAGTCAGGAGGTGAGATCATGGCTGATCTGTGACCTAACATCATATAACTGCCTTTGCCCCATATCCCTTAATACCTTTGGTTAACAAAAATCTATCAAGCTCAGATAAAAAAATTAACAATTGACCCAGCATCAATGCCGTTTGCGGAACAGAGTTCAAAACTTCTGCCACCCTGGTAGGAATGGGAAGTCTGGTCGCATTATTTCCCTGTTCATTAGTCCAGGGTCACCAATCGCACTGCCCCGGCTACTGTCCCATTGAGATTAGCTAACGCAGCTCAAACCAAAGATCAAACCTGGGACTTTTCTAGACAGAGTGATTGGTGGTGGATTTACCCACCAAGGGACCTTTCGCTCTAGTTTGTAAAAAGAGTGAATTGGCTCCATTTTTGAATTATGTTGAGCCGGACGGAAGGGTCAAAAAGCAGCCTGAGATGCACATGGCTAAGTGGCGCAGCGACCACGGCAGCTAGTGAAGAATTGGGAATTGGAAAAGTTCTAACCGGTATAGGAAAAGAGATATATCAGTGTCACAATGTAGGTCAGTTCATCATTGCATCTTAATTTCTCGGCTCGGGGTGCTCGAAGCTATCGCTGGGATCAAAATGAAAAACATAATCCGAACATCACTGTCATCCTTCATGTTGATAAATACACAAAAATAGTGCAAGAAAAAAATAATTACAGTTGCATTCTCCGTTAATATATTACATATGTGTGTGCATCATCGTTTTTTTCCACAATTACTTTGATGTCAATGAAACAGCCGGGAGTTGAGTATTATAAAGAGGCTTATTTTATTAAAGCTCAATCTGTCATAATAATTCTAAAATCTTTCCTTTACATTGGCTACCTTGCCTTTGTTCATTTTGGTGAGGCTCAGCACCAAAAGCACAGCATCATGACAACAACCTTTAAACCATCAATGGTTTTGAGAAGTACAAGAAATAATGATAATTGATACAGCACCTTGTTTATAATTGCACTGTAATATCAGCAGCATTGAGCATCGTGTGACAGATATTGGAATTATGGAGGTATTCAGCACAGAGGGAAGTCATTGTGCTTGTGCCGGGTTTGCGAAACAAAACAGCCACTTAGTCCTCTCTTTGCTTTTGTACTCAACGCCCCTATTTATAAAACCGAGCATCCTACGTGCCTTTTCAAGCTTGATCAACTTGTCCTCCAACTTTTAAAGTTATGGGTATCTGAATCCCTCTCTGCTCCTTTACTCCTTTTGTAGTTTTATTATTTAATGTATATTTCCGCTTCTCATTCTTCTTCCCAAAATGTATCGCCTCACCTTTCTCTACGGTAAATTTTATCTGACATCTATCTAACCCCCTGAAATCACATACAGCCCTCTTCACAGTTAACCTCTCGCCCTTTGTGTCTTTGTTATCTGCAAAAGTCTTTTACAACTGTTATAGCCAGCGTGCTTTCAAAACAAGCTTGGCCTCAGCTACAGTGTCTGCCGTGGCTCAGTTGGTAGCACCCTCGCCTCTGAGTCAGGAAGGTTGTGGTTACAAAATCCCACTTCTAGGACTTGAGCACAAAAATCTAGGCTGACACTCCCAGTGCAGTACAGTGGGAGTGCTGCACTGTCGGAGGTGCCGTCTTTCGGATGAGACGTTAAACCGAGGCCCCGTCGGCTCTCTCAGGCGGATGTAAAAGAATTTGCATTTATGGCACTATTTCGAAGAAGAGCAGGGGCGTTCACCCTGGTGTCCTGGGCAATATTTATCACTCAACCAACATCACTAAAAAAAAACCAGAGAATCTGGTCATTATCACATTGCTGGTTGTGAGAGCTTGCTGTGCGCAGATTGGCTGCTGCGTTTCCTACATTACCACAGTGACTGCACTTCAAAAAGCACTTCATTGGCTGTAAAGCGCTTTGAGATGTCCAGTGGTTGTGAAAGGCGCGAAATAAATAAGAATTTTTTTTTAAGCCCTGAGCTTTCACTAAGAGCACAGATATCAGGTACAAATTGCAGCAGAAAGGCTCTCTATTTTTTTTTACTGCCTAAAGGTTTTGAACTTTAATGAATTGTATGCGGCGTTCTGCTTCAGCTCATACACATTTCTTATTACTGACTTGAGTGAGGAGGAATGGAAGCTTTATCACCTCCTGTAAATATGTTTGCTATTTGTGGTGGAATACCTGATTCAAATGTTTGCAACTGATAGCTGGGAAGAAGAGCCTGGGAGTTTAGGCCTGTACATTCCAGTAAAATGACACAATGACACTCTTTGTGAATGTGACAGAAACAAGATAAGAATGTATAAGATGGTAAGAATGAATCAAGATCAGGCCACTCATCCCATTGTTGGACTCACACCGACCATTCTCGTCTCCCTCTTTAGAACCCATTTATTCCCTGTTTAATCAAATGCTGGAGATCAGATGAACTTTAGCCGGGAATGCACACTGATACGTACAAAGTTCCTTTGCTACCTTGCCTAATGTTTGGTTGTTCAAAACTTTAGAAGCGGCAAGCATTTTGCCAAAGTTTTTAAAAGTGCAAGTGATAGTCTCCTCCAAGACTCAATTGTTAAAGACACTGCTCAGCCCAGGTCTGACCCCGTTTCTGAGTTAGCTGACATCAACCATGGCAGTAGCGGAGGGCTGCAATTAGTCTCAGTGTCACTAAGCTGGGGGGGGGTGGGGGCGGGGGGGGGAGGTGAAATAATCATCTAAGTTCCTGTTCCTGACTATTATCCATTGAGTGGAACAGGTCTGTAAACATCAGGTTGGTGTCACTGTGATGCTCTTCATGGTTTGATTACCTGTTAACATTCACTGTTAGGCTCACACATGAAGAATGGCCAATTGGATGAAGTACCAAAGGCTATTATGTGTTTCTGGAGTCCTGCTCCAGTTTAAATCAGCACCTCCAGGATAGAAAGGGGAAAAACTAGATAGAAGAAACAGAGAGTGTTCAGTAAAGAGCCAATTTTATGAATACATATGCCGCCTCTTGGGATTTTTTCTTCGACAGCACCTCCCAAATCCGTGACCTCTACCATCTAGAAGGACAAGGGCAGCAGGCGCATGGGATCACCACCACCTCCAAGTTCCCCTCCAAGTCACACACCATCCTGACTTGGAAGTATATCGCCGTTCCTTCATCGTCGCTGGGTCAAAATCCTGGAACTTCCTCCCTAACAGCATTCTGGGAGCACCTTCACCACACGGACTGCAGCAGTTCAAGAAGTCGGCTCACCACCACCTTCTCAAGGGCAATTAGGGATGGGCAATAAATGCTGGCCTTGCCAACGATGCCCACATCCCGTGAATGAATAAATAAAACAAAATTCTGACTATTAAACCACTGAAGGATTTCAGTGTAATTTATATTAAGATGATCATATTAAGTTAAATTCAAGAAGGTAAATCCATAACACACAGCATGTGGGGAATGCAGCCTGGATTCAGACAAAGCATCATAGAAAAACATAGAAAGATAGAAAAATAGGAGCAGGAGTAGGCCATTTGGCCCTTTGAGCCTGCTCCGCCATTCAATATGATCATGGCTGATTCTCTATCTCAATACCATATTCCCAGAATGGCATTTCACAAGTACCACTTCAGCTTGAGACAATGAAGGTACATCCCAGTGAACGTTCACACCAATTATGTTCAGAAGAATCATTCATTTGAGAGCAGCAGGAGATTGTTACCCCAGCAACCCTCACCTAGAAGGTCAGTAGCTGGTTTGATTGGCAACTCAGCTGACCAATCCCTGCACACATAGAACTGGGTGATGGTCAGAGATCAAGCCTTTGGCTTCTTGTCAAGATAAGAAATAAATGAAAAAGAGAAGCACAATCGTCAAGGACAGTCTGGAAGATCTGGTCGTTGAGGCGGAAATAGGGAGTGAGAATATTCACCTTAGGTTAGTGCCTTTCAGGTTCAGGGAAATTATTGGTTAGAATAGTTCTGTTTAGCTCACTAACAGAGACAGTGTGCAGCGTTTTGTTATTTTCTATGTTATAAGGAGTTTTAGGTGTCAAGCTTGGCTCGGTGGGAGGCACTCTCACCTCTGAGTCATAATGCTGTGGGTTCAAGTCCCTCTCCAGAGACTTGAGCATATAATCTAGGCTGCACTTTCAGAAGTGCCATCTTTCGGCTGAGATGTTAAACTGAGGCCTGACTGCTCTCTCAGGTGGTTGTATAAGATCCCATGACACTATTTGAAGAAGAGCAGTGGAATTCTCCCCTCTGTCCTGCCCAATATTTACCCCACAACCTACATCACACAAACAGATTATCCGGTTAATACCACATTGCTGTTTGTGGGAGTTTGCTGTGTGCAGATTGGCTGCCACGTTTGCTACATTACAACAGCGACTACACTTCAAATATACTTCATTGACTGTAAAGCGGGACATCCTGAGGATGTGAAAGGCGCTATAGAAATGCAAGTCTTTTTTTCTTTACAAAGTTGTGATTCTGTTCATTCTTATTACATGAAAAATAAATTGTGTTGCCTTATATTTGGCCTTATATGACCAAAGTGTCAATCAGTCCATCTTTCAAAAGATTGGAGAAGTGCATGAGGGATGACAGTATCATGTTCATATAACAAGCGGTTTCATTGTGACATTGCTCCGTAAGGCTAGATATTAGGCAGGCAAGGTCCATTTACAGAACAGAATAGTGATCTTGAACCCAAGAAAATATCTAGTTAAAGGTTGTACCAGCGCACTCCTAGTGACTGTAAAGTCGCAATATCCGGACATGCGCAGCTGCTAAGAGAGACTCCCCGCTGGTAAGATGGGGGTATATGTGCACAAATCATTGAAGGTGGCAGGACAGGTTGAGAAAACGGTTAAAAAAGCATACGGGATCCTGGGCTTCATAAATAGAGGCATAGAGTACAAAAGCAAGGAAGTTATAATGAACCTTTATAAAACACTGGTTCGGCCACAACTGGAGTATTGTGTCCAATTCGGGGCACCGCACTTTAGAAAGGATGTGAAGGCCTTAGAGAGGGTGCAGAAAAGATTTACAGGAATGGTTCCAGGGATGAGGGACTTCAGTTACGTTGATAGACTGGAGAAGCTGGGGTTGTTCTCCTTAGAGCAGAGAAGGTTGAGAAGAGATTTGATAGAGGTGTTCAAAATCATGAGGGGTCTGGACAGAGTAGATAGAGAGAAACTGTTCCCATTGGCGGAAGGGTCGAGAACCAGAGGACACAGATTTAAGGTGATTGGCAGAAAAGGCGACATGAGGAAAAGCTTTTTTACGCAGCGAGTGGTTAGGAACTGGAATGCACTGCCTGAAAGGGTGGTGGAGGCAGACTCAATCACGGCTTTCAAAAGGGAATTGAAGAAGCACCTGAAAGAAAAAAAAAATTGCAGGGCTACGGGGGAAGGGCGGGGGAGTGGGACTAGCTGAAGTGCTCTTGAAGAGAGCCAACATGGACTTGACGGGCCGAATGGCCTCCTTCTGTGCTTTAACCATTCTATGATTCTATGATTCTAAGTTGAAAAGGTAATATTGCCTTTAACTCTGCAGAGAAGAGCTAGAGAAGAGCTGAATGCTAAAAATGTTTCTGAGGACTCGCATGCTGCAGGCGCAGAACTGAGACTATAAGAAAAATTTCCCGAGGTCGCACTCCCAGGATGGAGCCTCACTTGGAGGGGAGAGAGGATGATGGAATTAGGTGTGGAGATTAAGCATGGCTGCTTCTAGGCACTCTTGATTTTCCGGACTAGAAAATCGGGACTATCGTGAATTGGGTGCACTGAACTTTGCATCGGTTTTTCAACCTGTGCTTCCATTGAATGAGATTCTGCTCCATTAGTGCAGCCTCACAATATTCACTTAGATTTCAGGAAACTGCCCTGTCAAGTGTTATACTTGGGCAGGGTTAATTGGAGTTAAGGCAGCCATCAGCTATTGTGAATGAACTGATTCCGACTGCTGTGCCTTCTGTTCCATGCGATCTGGGACAGAAACAGTAACAAACTCTTACAGCTTGTCAATCCCAGTCCGCAGGATTATCGCAGCTGTAATTCCTGTGCGATACCAATATGCCATGTTTCTGTATTTTCCTCAAATACAGTTTTATGTAAATATAGGAAATAGATTTACGAGGATGTTGCCAGGACTGGAGAATTTTAGGAAGGTTGGATAGGCTGGGGTTGTTTTCTTTGGAACAGAGGAGGCTGAGGGGAGACTTGATTGAGGTGTATAAAATTATGAGGGGCTGAGATAGAGTGGATAGGAAGGTCCTATTTCCCTTACCAGGGGGCATAGATTTAAAGTAAATGGTAGAAGGATTAGAGGGGAGTTGAGGAAAACTTTTTTCACTCAGAGGGTGGTTGGGGGGTCTGGAACTCACTGCCTGAAAGGGTGGTAGAGGCAGAAACCCTCATCGTATTTAAAAAGTACTTGGATATGCACTTGAAGTGCCGTAACCTGCAAGACTATGGACCCAGAGCTGGAAAGTGGGATTAGGCTGGATAGCTCTTTTTCGGCCGGCACAGACACGATGGGCTGAATGGCCTTCCTCTGTGCCGTAAATTTCCATGGTTCTATGGAAAGTGCACTAAAACAATTCTCCTATATTTCCTTATTATAAATCCAAATAGAAGGATGAATGCTTCCACACAAATATTATACTGGGTAAGGTGGTGTAGTGGTTATGTAACTAGACATGAAATCAAGTAGCCTGGGCTATTAAATCAGTGGAGCATGAGTTCAAATCTCAGCTGTTTCAAAATGTGAATTCCATTAAAAAAAATATTCTGGAAACAAAAAGCTGGTATCAGTAAAAGTGACCATAAAGCTGATGAATTCTCATAAAACCCCAACCGGTTCACTACTGTTCTTTAGGGAAGAAACCTGTTGGCCTTACCTGATCTGGCCTATATGTGACTCTAGTTCCACATCAACATGGTTGACTCTTAACTGCCCTCTGAAGTAACCTATCAAACCTTTTACTTGTACAAGAGATGGGCAGTACATGCTGGCCTTGTCAGCACATGCTGGCCTTGTCAGCAATGTCCACATCTCAAGAATGTCTAAAGATAGAGATGGATGACTGCGTGGTGCATTGGTCTTTCGTCTCTGACATCTCAGTTAAAATGCACCCCAGGCAGAGGGCAATGATGGTCTCTTTTCACTAAAGCTACTTAAGCGAAATGAATTTGGATCATTGCCATTCAATTTTCAAGGAGCGCCAGTCCAGAGTATAAGTCTGCCCTCTGATTCAACACTAATTGGTAGCAATTTGCCAATCTAGTTCAGAAAGGCCTGGAGAGAAATTGAAATTTATCACTCCTGCAATAGAGGTGCAACTGGGAGTAATAGAAGTGGAGCTTTACATTGCCTGTGACCAGTCTTCTGCTGGAGGTGCTATCATTAATTGCAAAGAGAAAACAAAAAAATATTTCCCAGTCAGAGAGGTGAAAATTTTCCTTTTTGTATTTATTGCAACTTGTCTTGTTGCTGTAATATAAGATAGTCACTAATAAATCCAATAGGGAATTCAGGAGAAACTTCTTTACCCAGAGAGTGGTCAGAATGTGGAACTCACTTCTACAGGGAGAAATTGAGGCGAATAGCATAGATGCATTTAAGGAGATGCTGGATAGACACATGATGGAGAAAGGAAAAGAAGTTTATGCTGATAGGGTTAGATGAAGAAGGGTGGGAGGAGGCTCGTGTGGAGCATAAACACTGGCACGGACCAGTTGGGCCGAACAGCCTCTTTCCGTGCTGCACATTCTATGTAATCTATGTAATTACTAATCCAAATTTTACTTTTTTCTTTGACTAGTTAAACAAAAGCTCTCAGTGTGGAATTAATGTTCCTGAATTGTGTTGTTTTTTTTTTCCCTGTCAATTTTCTCTGCTCATCCTCATCTTGTGAAGATTTGACCTAGGGCTTTGCCTCCAATATTAAAATAATTCCGAGGCAGAAAATTCAGCTGAAGTCAACCATCTCTGTAAGTCCTCCCTACCAGGGATGAGCCCCAATTCTGAGGAAGCAGAAAATCTGGACTGTCATCTCGGTAAAATAATGGGACTAAAAGATGACAAGTCCTCTGGGCCAGATGGCCTGCATCCCAGGGTCTTAAAAAAAGTGGCTGCAGAGATAGTGGATGCATTGGTTGCAATATACCAAAATTCCCTGGACTCTGGAGAGGTCCCAGCGGATTGGAAAACCGTTAATGTAACACCCCTATTTAAGAAAGGAGGGAGACAGAAAGCAGGAAACTATAGACCAGTCAGCCTAACATCTGTCGTTGGGAAAATGCTGGAGTCCTTCATTAAGGAAGCAGTAGCAGAGCATTTAGAAAAACATACTGCAGTCAAACAGAGTCAGCATGGTTTTAGGAAAGGGAAATCATGTTTAACAAATTTGCTGGAGTTCTTTGAGGATGTAACAAGCAGGGTGGACAAGGGTGAGCCAGTGGATGTGGTGTATTTGGATTTCCAGAAGGCATTCGATAAGGTGCCACATAAAAGATAAGAGCTCACAGAGTTGGGTGTAATATATTAGCATGGATAGAGAATTGGCTAACTAACAGAAAGCAGAGAGTTGGGATAAATGGGTCATTTTCTGGTTGGCAAATGGCAACTAGTGGGGTGCCACAAGGATTGGTGCTGGGGCCTCAACTATTTACAATCTACGTTAATGACTTGGATGAAGGGATTGAGTGTAATGTAGCCAAGTTTGCGGATGATACAAAGATGGGTGGGAAAGCAAGTTGTGCAGAGGACTCAAAGAACCTGCAAAGGGATATAGACAGGCTAGGTGAGTGGGCAAACATTTGGAAGATGAAGTATAATGTGGGAAAGTGCGAGGTTATCCACTTTGACAGGAAAAATAAAAAAGCAAATTATTAATTAAATGGAGAGAGATTACAAAATGCTACAGTTCAGAAGGACCTGGGGGTCCTTGTGCATGAAACACAAAAAGTTAGCATGCAGGTACAACAAGTAATCAAAAAGGCAAATGGAATGTTGGCCTTTATTTCAAGAGGGTTGGAGTATAAAAGCAGGGAAGTCCTGCTACAACTATGCAGGGTATTGGTGAGACCACACCTTGAGTACTGCATACAGTTTTGGTCTCCTTATTTAAGGAAGGATATACTTGTATTGGAGGCAGTTCAGAGACGATTCACCAGGTTAATTCCAGAGATGAGGGGTTTGACTTATGAGGAAAGGTTGAGCAGGCTGGACCTATACTCATTGGAATTTAGAAGAATGAGAGGTGATCTTATCGCAACATATAAGATACTGAGGGGGCTCGAAAGGGTAGATGCAGAGAGGATGTTTCCCCTCATGGGGAAATCTAGAACTCGGGGGCACAGTCTCAGAATAAAGGGTCACCCTTTTAGAACTGAGATGAGGAGGAACTTCTTCTCTCAGAGGGTCGTAAATTTGTGGAATTCTCTGCCCCAGAGAGCTGTGGAGGCTGGGTCATTAAATACATTTAAAGTGGAGATAGACAGATTTTTGCAAGATAAGGGAGTGAAGGGTTATGGGGAGCGGGCTGGGAAGTGGCTTTGAGCCCAAGATCAGCCATGATCTTATTGAATGGTGGAGCAGGCTCGAGGGGCCAATTGGCCTATTCCTGCTCCTATTTCTTATGTTCTTATGTTCTTACCATCTCTTCCTGGTTGAGAACAATCTTCTCATTCACTATCCAATCATACTGAGAAATAGACAACCAGAAATCACTTCATTGTCACCGGGATTGTCAAGTCCCGTAGTGTGTATGATCATCTCAGTCTACATCTGTCCCCATGATTTCCAATCCCATTCCCAACTGCTTATTATCCAAGCTTTTATGAAGGAGTTAATCAACAAAGCATCAGCTAATTTAGCTGGGAATCTGTTCCACATATTCACTATTGAGTGGAAGGGCAGGGTGGGGGAACATCCCTTAATCTTTTATCTCCCTTGAGGCTTGTTAAGTTTTAACATATGTCCTCTAATTCTATGCTCACAGTCCAAGTCGAAAAGTTTGCTTACATCCACGTGATCATGCTCAGCATTTCATTAAAACTAATCTGTTCATTTTCAATGTTATGGCATCAAAAAGAATTGACAATAGATTTTAGGATGTCACCAAATCCTGTAGATTCCCAATACGTGGAGTATAAATGACACCAGAAAACTTACTGCCATCAATAGGATTTATCCATACATTTTCAGGGGTTGTTGATATCATATACATTTAGGGATTTTTTCCTCAACAAATAAACTTCTAACGTTTAGTTTAATGGTAGTGGGGGCAGAGTTTTCCCCATTGACCACAAATGAGGGGACATTAAACCCTAATTTAAGGAATTACTGGACTAAATATCTACATCCTCCACCATCGGCTCATTATGGGTACCGTATGTGCTAACTCCAGGATGCACTGTAGCAACTCACCAAGCTTACTTTGATAGCACTGAGAAGGATAAAAGCAGGAATGTCAAGGGGACACCATCACCGCTAGGTTCCCCTCCAAGTCACGTGCCATCCTGACTTGGATATTTTTCGTTGTTTGTTCATCATTGCTGGATCAATATCCTGGAGCTTCCTACCTCACAGCATGGTGTGAGCACCATCATCACAAGGACGACAGTGTTTCAAGGAGAAGGCCCACCACCACCTCCTCTGGTCAACTAGGGATGGGCAGTGAGTATGGCCTTGCCAGTGTTGCCCACGTCCCAAGAGCAAATATATAAAAAGAAAATTGGAGGTAATTCTCAACTGATTCCCACATCTGGAGGTTAAAATGAATAATCTACGCGTTGCCAGAAAATTGACAGTTTCATTGAGGTAGTGCGAGTCATTTATATTAGATTCGGTCTTTGATACTCAGAAACTAGAGGGAGCCTTGCTCTAAAGTATATATGTTTATTACAGTTATAAAAGAAGCTAATACAAAAAGTAAAGAAGTTAAAATACGAAGGTTATACCTATAAAATTATAGAAAAGACATTGAGATACAACCTGCTAACCTCTTCAAGGTGTCGAGGTGATCGATTTCAAATGGCCTCGTGGTAAAGCCTCGCCCTGAGAACATTATAATATTCTATATTTTATCTGCCTTATATACATTCAATTATATTACGGGAACTTGAGCTTGCTTTTGTGCCTGTCTGCCAAATAATTTCAATATTTTCCAAGCCAAGCAGCCTCCTTAGAACTTCCGCACATTCCAAAATAGGCAGGAACAGTCAACCAACAGGTCCCATGCTATGATTCCATAAGCATTGCCTTATTAACCTGTGACACTACTTTCAGTGATTTGTGTATCTGTACCCCAAGATCCCTTTGCTTCTCTACCCCATTTAGACTCTTATTTTCCAAGGAGTATGTGGCCTCCTTCTTCTTCCTGCCAAAATGCACCACCTCACACTAATTTATATTGAAATTAATTTGCCAATTACATGCCCATTCTGCAATTTTATTAACGTCTTCTTGTAATTTGTCGCAGTCTTCCTCAGTATTGCCTTTAACAGGAGCCCAACGAAGGGATTAACACTCTCTTTTATTAAATTAAAAACGCACATTTTACTACACTCAGCAAATTGCCTCAGAGCGATGTACAGCACTGCAAGGTTTAATTCAATAATATTTACAGTTTTACAATATTCAAAATCACAGCTTTGATCATCATAGATTTTCTGAGCTCTTTTATACATTTAGCTTTGGACGGTATCAAGAACAACATATATTCCTGGAACTAATCAGATTGATTTGGTCAACAGAAAGTTAAAAGGATGGCAAAGAATCTGTTACTTAGAAAAAAAAGTTCGAAAACCCCTGAGGTTTGCAATTGTCCAAATTGTTGTATGTCTGGATGTCTGAGCAGATGGTTGAGTATAGGCAGCCGCTTTTATATTGCAAAACAATATGTAACCTGTCGTTCTGTGAGAAATGATGAAGATGTTTGCCAGTTTTTTTTTTCTAAATGCGGCACAATCTATGACTGCATTCTGCATAATGAGTTGTGTTCAGGCCTGGGGTAATTCGCACTTGTAGTTGATTAGTTTGGCTGGTAATTGTTGGTTCGTGGAGTTGAACTCTTGCTACTTTGCCTGACAGGTAATTAGTGCAAGGTTAGGGTTGCAAGCAATATCTGAACACAGTTGTGTGTCGCTGTTTAGTTTTACAAATTGAATTGGAATCAACGTAAACCATATTGGCACCGGTGAAGATCCCCCATTTCCTATGTACCTGGAATTAACTCCAACTCTCAGGTTTGCTGGGCATGAGCGGGGCTTGCAGTTTGCGTTAGGGGTTACCATAACAGATAAGAACATAAGAACATAAGAAAGAGGAGCAGGAGTAGGCCATTTGGCCCTTCGAGCCTGCTCTGCCATTCAATAAGATCATGGCTGATCTTCTACCTCATCTCCACTTTCCTGAACGATCCCCATGATTCCCTTAATATTCAAAAATCTATCGATCTCTTTCATAAATATACTCAACGACTGAGCCTCCACAGCCCTCTGGGGTAGAGAATTCCAAAGATTCACCACCCTCTGAGTGAAGAAAATTCTCCTCATCTCGGTCCTAAATGGCCACCCCTTATTCAGAAACTGTGACCCCTGGTTCTAGACTCCCCAGCCAGGGCAAACAATCTCCCTGCATCTACCCTGTCAAGCCCTGTAAGGATTTTGTATGCTCCTATTGATGAAATGATAACAATTTGAATGTTGAAAAAGCAGGCATAGTGCAACCAGATGCTTGGAATTTCAGTGAGGGAGGACGAGCCTGTAGAAGGTCAGGGCCAAAGAGTTTAGCCGCCGTAATAATAGGTGAATCCATTTATTTCCACCCCCACCCCCTCCCCGCCCCCCCACTAAATTTTGGAGATCAGATGACATAACAACTTGGACAAAAATGAGAAGTCGCACAACACCAGGTTATCGTCCAACAGATTTATTTAAAATTACAAGCTTTCGGAGCTATCGCCCCTTCCTCAGGTAGAGTTACACAGAATATAAACACAGAACCTGCAGAGATACAATCTTTCATCTTACATCAAAGACACACCAAGAGCACAGTCAAGACAATGAGATGTGTCCCAGGGGGTCCAACGTGTCAAATCATGATGTCTGCAGTGTTTTTTTTGGGGTTTGTTTTTTGTGTTTGTTTTTTTGTGTTTTTTTTTATTTTTTTTAAACTGGAAAGACAGTCAACGATGTTAAGTCACGTTCTGTAGCATGACATGAACCCGATATCCCTATTGAGGCCGTCCTCATGAGTGCGGAACTTGGCTATCAGTTTCTGCTCGATGATTTTGCGTTGTCGTGTGTCTCGAAGGCCGCCTTGGAGAACGCTAACCCGCGGATCCGAGGCTGAATGCCCTTGACTGCTGAAGTGTTCCCCGACTGGGAGGCAACAATCCTGCCTGGCGATTGTTGCGCGGTGTCCGTTCATACGTTGTCTCAGTGTCTGCATGGTCTCGCCAATGTACCATGCTCTGGGGCATCCTTTCCTGCAACGTATCAGGTAGACAACGTTGGCCGAGTCACATGAGTATGTACCATGTACCTGGTGGGTAGTGTCCTCACGTGTGATGACGGTATCTGTGTTCATGATCTGGCATGTCTTGCAGAGGTTGCCGTGGCAGGGTTGTGTGGTGCCGTGGTCACTGTTCTCCTGACAGCTGGGTAATTTGCTGCAAACGATGGTACTTTTGAGGTTAGGCGGCTGCTTGAAGGCGAGTAGTGGAGCAACTTGGTGCAGATAAAAAGAAGTCAAATATCTCATGAATCTGTTGTTTGGAGCACTGAAATTGTACCCGTTGCCAGAGGATAAACGAAAGATTTCCCACAGCCCGTCACATGCTTTTGAACCTTGGTTCAGCTTTGCATGAGTCTAAACTACAACAAGCAGCAGATTTGTACGGGGTAACGCTGTTTGAAAGAAAGCTCCCCACTGTGTCAGAATTGTCAGAAGTTGCAGTTAACACTTTGGCATAAAGTCAACAAAGGTTTATATGATGTAATGTAAGTTTATTACATAGAATAAACAGCACAGAAACAGGCCATTCAGCCTAACTGGTCTGTGCCGGTGTCTATGTTCCACATGAGCTTCCTCTCATCTCATCTCACCCTATCAGCATATCCTTCTATTCCTTTCTTCCTCGTGTACTTATCTAGCTTCCCCTTAAAGGCATCTATGCTATTCATCACAACTAGTCCTTGTAGTGAGTTCCACATTCCAATCAATGTTCCCGTTAAGCTGTGCGGTTGTCTGGAGGTCCCACACAGCCAGCTCACTGGTTTTTAAATGGAAAAACTACGCACGCGCGGAATTTTGAATGGGCCGCGTGGCCCAAAAAGAAATGAGAGGGAACATTGATTCTGACCACTCTCTGGGTAAAGAAGTTTCTCCTGAATTCTTTATGGGATTTATTGGGGACTATATTATATTGATGGACTCCCCCACAAGTGGAAACATCTTCTCTACATCTACCCTATCTAACTCCTTCATATTTTTAAAGACCTCTATTAGTTCACCCCTCAGTCTTCTCTTGTCTAGAGAAAGAGCCCCAGCCTGTTCAGTCTTTCCTGATGGTTACAACCTCTCAGTTCTGGCACCGTCATTGTAAATCTTTTTTTGCACCTTCACCAGTGCCCCGATATCCTATTTAATATGGATACCAGAACTGTACATAGTACTCATAAGTGTGCTGTAACAAAGGTTCTATACAGGTTTAACATAACTTCCCTGCTTTTGAACTCTATTCCTCTAGAAAAATGATCTATATGTACATATAGCGATGTAACTGCCTTTCACACAGGTATGGCTAATAATTATTTTATATATGGCAGTACAAATGCTGTATGTTCCAGAAAGAAAAACACAATAATGTTGCCTTTTTATTGAGTTAAGCTGATGTTCTTGCTGTTGAGTGCCACTAAGGTATTATGTAAAGTACTTTATCAGTATTAAAACCTCTTCTGATAAAACAAATATTGGTCATTTGAATGGCATAAGAGCTGCTTCTGCATTAGATACAGGGGGGAGTCATTCTAACCAATTCACAAAGTAATGAACAAACCTATTTATATCGTTAATTTTGTGTTTGGGTTTACAACTCAGGATTCCAAACTAATCTGTAAATCCCCCTTTCCCCGCTCAACCTTTCTGCTTTGTAGAATCCCCATGTCCTGTCAGCTGCTATTGATGTCTGAAGGCAGACTCCCCACAGCTTGTGTAAGAGAACGATCGTTCTATCCTGTAATAGCTATGGAAGAACAACAGGCACGCACCATCGCTGTTGTAACACCTTATATTTATTTCACCTCCCCCTCTGCACGTTCTCCTTAGCATCTCTGGCACACATGTGCTCCCCTATCTCTCAGATCATAAACCTTTGCAATGCAGCATTTATTTCACCTTTTGTGAATTATATATGTCTTTGAAGCAATCCTAAGGTGGACTGAGATTCTTTGGCCTGGACATCCCATTTGCCCACCCCGGGAGAGTCAGCGTGGGACTTTGGCCTGCTGTCCTGCGCCCCACTCCTCACCATCCCCCCCCTCCCCTGGCCCATTTTCCTGGGTTGGGCCTGCTTGTCTATGCAGGCCAAGCTCCCAACAGCACCGTCTTCAGCAAGTGGGAGTCTGCCATTGTCAGACGGGAAACTTCAACGGTGCTGCAGCCGGACCACTGTTTCAGCGCCCAATGTAGTGATGGTCAACTTAGAAAGAAAGAAAGAACTTGCATTGATAAAGCACCTTTCACGACCTCAGGACGTCCCAAAGTGCTTTACAGCCAATGGAAGTACTTTTGTTTTTGAAGTGCATTCGCTGTTGTAATGTCAGAAACACAGCAGCCAACTTGCACATAGCAAGGCCCCACAGACAGCAATCTGATAATGACCAGTTAATCTGTTTTAGTGAAGTTGGTTGAGGTATAGATATTGGCCAGCACTCCGGGAGAACTCCCGCGTTGTTCTTCTTCGGGATACTGCCGTAGGATCTTTTGCGTTCAGCTGAGAGACGGGGGCCTCGGTTTAACGCCACATCCGAAAGACGGCGACTCTAACAGTGCAGCGCTCCCTCAGTACTGCATTGGAGCGTCAGCCTAGATTATCTGCTCAAGCCTGTGGTGTGGGACCTGAACCCATGACCTTCTGACTCAAAGGTGAGAGTGCTACCCATTGAGCCACTTAATGGGGATACAGGGCCCTGAAGATCTGGGGGAGGGGGTAGTGGGGTGGAGGCAATCGTGAGAGGCCTCCTTCTGGCTCCACAATAAGGTGAGTAAACAAGTTCAAACTTATCTTTCCGGTGGGAGCCTCCAGTGGTCCCTTTAAGGACCACTGGTTTGGCTGACAAGCTCCTGAGAATATTGAGCGCAGCAGGCCCCCTATTTGCAAATGTAAAGATCCTAATGCCTGTTCTAGGCGCGAGCACTGAACGCCTATGCAGGAGCCTTCACCAATATGGCGGGCGATCCACCTCTGGCGCAGAATGAGCGCGTGATTGCTGCCTGCCAGATTGGACCCTTAGGCACCTGTTTTACGCCTGTTAAACGGGCGTGGCGCCATCGAATTTCTAGGCCTGAAATTCCTATATTACCTGGGTTGTGTTTGAGTCAGGAGAGCTAGGTTGAGATTGGTACCGGATTGTGTATTCATCTCCATTAAGGAGTAATTGAGCAGACCCAAACTCATTCTTTGGAAATATTCATTGCCATCAGGGATTTGGAGACTGCAAGCAGCTCAATTATAAAGTTCTACAGTTTGGAACTAGCCGGACTAACTTTTGATGACACAAATAAGTGTATAAATTGAAAGCTATTTGAATTACATTTGGAAACATGTAAATCATTGAAAGTACCCATTTAATTAATTTTAGAAGCAACATCAATTTTAAAAGTCGCCTATATGAGAGCTGTAATATCGGTAGAATGATTTACACTTGTCCCTTTTCCATTAGATGGTAAAATAAAAAAGATCTCTAAAGCCACCTTGTACTAAATAAACTCTACTTCACTTATTTGAAGATGACAGTGTGAATGGATGTTTTATTGTTCCTAGGTAATTATTTTTTAACTATCACGAAGTGAGTCTTCGACAGAAATGATCTAGGTAATTGTATTTTAATTGTATTCTGCAATAAAACTGCAGTGTAATTACCTGGGTGCTCACTGAGGGAGTGAATTAAGATCATTTTGAAAGCGTACAGAGATTGAGAGTGAAGTCGTTGCTGTAGAAAGGCTGAGATGGAATCAACATGTAATAAGAAAATAGATTATGGAAGGGGTCCTTTTACTATTCTATTTATTGTAGACATGTCGTGTGTTCAAGTCAGTATGCTGCTTATATGGATTATTGCAACTCGTATAAAATACTGGGTGAAGTTTAATACTGCACTTGTAACACAGAAACAGTAATGAAGACATTTGTAAATGAACCATGAGAAAAGAAGTAAAAACAACAACAACAACAACTTGTATTTATATATCGCCTTAAACGTAGTAAAATGTCCCAAGGCGCTGCACAGGAGTATTTTAAGACAAAAAATTTGACACCTATCCACATAAGGATAAATTAAGGCAGGTGACCAAAAGCTTGGTCAAAGAGGTAGGTTTTAAGGAGCGTCTTAAAGGAGGAAATAGAGGTAGCGAGGCGGACAGGTTTAGGCAGGGAATTCCAGAGCTTAGGGCCTAGGCAACAGAAGGCACGACCACCAAAGGTTGAGCGATTATAATCAGGGATCCTCAAGAGGGCAGAATTAGCGCCCTGGTGAAGGTAACGCCGCTACCCAATTTTTACCCCATACATCATTACATTTTTGGTGTTTATGAACATCACTTATGTACATTGTGTGCAAGTCTCCCGCGTGTCATAGACAACAAGGGACTATGTCGAAGTCTTCAGTCCATACTTCATAAACAGGAAGAGACAATTATGTTAGTCAACAATAATTGACACCCATTCTTGCAAATCCAAGACAAAATGACAGGTGAGGGTTTATTTTGCTTGCAATTAGATGTTGAAGTGGCACCATTTGACTGAGTAAAGTCTGTTTGTATTTAGGTGGTGTGGGAGTTTGCCAGTCACTGCCTGGTTTTACATATACTCCTGGAAAAGGTGTGCCGATCATTGAAGTTGGCAGCAGTCAGCATCTATAGTTTTCAGAGCCGGAGTTCAACAATCTAACCTACACTGCATCACTAGCAAGTGTTTGTGGGGCTGTCAGGAGCCTAAGTTCTAATCATACCTACTCCACCTGTTTGACAGATACATAGGAACATAGGAACAGGAGCAGGCCATTCAGCTCCTCCAGCCTGTTCCACCGTCCAATTAGATCATGGCAGATCTGCATCTTAACTTCATCTACCCGCCTTGGTTCCGTAACCCTTAGTACCCTTGCCTAACAAACATCGGAGTAGATTTTCAACTTGCCGCCCAGCGTCAAACTGGGGTTGCGAATCAACCGACAGTTATAGAAAAGACCAAATTCTTATTTAATTGTTTTCTACAGAAATATGGCTGTTGCTATAATGGCCGGCCAATCCACAACAACAATTTCTACCCCATTGTGTTTGTGAGACTGAATACACCGAACGTCTGGTGGAACAACATGGAAAGCCTCCACCCTGCTAGACTCTCATCCATGACCTTTACAACGGAAGATCAGAACAATGGCTCTTTCTTCCACGCAAGTGTTCACTCGAGGTGAGGAGATAAAGTCAGTTAATACAACAAACAATGTACAAGAAACATTTTCATAAGATTATAAGTCTCCCACCTCAATAGGAAGAACCAAAAGTTATTGCGCTGATTCCTCTCCTCCCCACCCCCTTACACTCCGTGAACCATCACCATTTCAGGGATCCCCATGCAGTAAAGGAACCTGGAAATCAACATTTGGGGCAGGACTTTATATTGACCGAGAGCTTCTCACACCAAGAGAAGTTCATTATTGCTCCAGTGTTGTTATGCGCTCAGGCATTATTGAGTTTTTCCTTTTTGGATCATTCTAGGCCAATGAACATATTGGTCCAGGATGTTGATTTTCACATTTCTGTACTGAAGTTATAATCGTGTCATCCACGTTGTGAGCAACCCTTTCCAACAGTGAAATATTTAAAGGAAGAAAGACTTGCATTTCTATAGCACCTTTCACCACCTCAGAACGTCCTAAAGCGTTTTACAGCCAATTAAGTACTTTTGAAGTGTAGTCACTGTTGTAATGTAGGAAACACGGCAGCCAATCTGCTCACAGTAAGCTCCCACAAACAACAATGTGATAATGACCAGATAATCTGTTTTTTTGGTGATGTTGTTTGAGGGATAAATATTGGCCAGGGCACTGGGGGTAACTCCCCTACTCTTCTGCAAAATAGTGCCATGGGATCTTTTACATGCACCCTGAGAGGGCAGACAGGTTGACAGTTTAACGTCTCATCTGAAAGATGGCACCTGTCGACAGTGCAGCTCTCCCTCAGTAGTGCATTGGAATGTCAGCCTAGATTTCTGTGCTCAAGTCTCATGGAGTGGGTCTTGAACCCACAATCTACTGACTCAGAAGTCGAGAGTGCTACCCACTGATTCACGTCTGACACTATGTCCCCATGATGGTGACCTTCCTACCAGGCAGTTCCTACTGACCCGTTGGCAACACTTCGAGTGTTGAGTGAAACTATACATCAATCAACCACTTTCTATTGCTTTGTAGTCAATCACAGCTTTTGTTTTGGCCTGCTCGTAATAAGTTATATTGACTTAAGACTTGACTGACTGTTAAAAATAGAATCCTGCTTATTACAATATAAACTTCAAGGCATGAAACTTATACTCTCCACAATAATTAATAGGATATGATTTGGATTTAGCTATTAAATATGTCTTGCATGAAGACTTGAAAGGCACACTGCATTGTTAAACCTGAGAAGTTTTAAGTAATGATCATTTCTTTTTTAATTTGCACTTTTTTTTATCTCTTGCCTAATACGGTGTGAGACTGACTTCCAGTGTTTTAATCCGAACATCATTATACGAACTTCACGGAGTGAGAAATGAAAATGATGGATGATAATAAGAATCATTCCAGAAACCAGTACGGGCAAGGTAACTAGTTTTACATGATACTCATTGCAGTGACAATACTCCAGTGAATGCTATTATGGAGCTAAATTAAAACATCTTTCATATAATTTTGATTTACTTTCACTTATGCCATGCAGATCATTTGACAGTTATTTAACGAATAATAATCAACGCATGTCTGACGTGTTCTGCCAAATTGAGGACGATATGTGCGACTGAAACATTGGACCAGTTCTACTTAATGGCGCATGCATGGCGCCCGCCGTTCGTTAGACTTCCACTTGCCTGTAGACTTTCTATGGGGTTTTGCACAGCAAAGTGCTGTCACTGGGGGCAGCCAAACAGCGCGGCACCCTCTACAGGGCATCTGGGACCTGTGTGAACAGGACAATCAACCGTGTATATCAGATTGAAGAGTCTGAACCAGGACGTCTCAGATGAAATATTGAATTCAATGTCAAATCAGGTAGAGAAAGTGAAATAAAAAGAGAGAGAGAAAGATTGGATTAGGGCAGCGAGATAAAAGAGACAGAAAGAAAAATAAAAAAAATATTAATTTGAAAGAAAAATCTCCAACCATAATTAAAAGCTGAAGGAATGGGACTGCACGCATGAAAAATGTTCCTCTAATTTGTTATACTGTCCTATAGTTTTAATATAGGGCTTTCACTACCGCAATGGATGCTGGGAAAATTCTGCCAACATAGTGTCGTTTGGCTTTCATAGAAAACAAGAGAAAACACTCATAAATCCCACCATCAGGCAGGATGCATGTACACAAAGAGAAATCAATTAAAAAGTTTTAATAAATGTTAGGGAAAATAAAATAAGAGAGGAGAGGATACTTTACCCCTGCAGTCAATCTGATGGACACACCTTGCTCCTTTTAAGCACATTTGTGTTTTGGCATGAAACCACACCTCTGGTACATACTTTGTGCCTTAAAATTCACAGATGAACAATAAACCCTTCTACCATGGGGATATTATACGTTTCTGATAGCTGTAATGATTACATGCTGGAGGATAAATCATTAAATAAGGGAGAAGAGAACAAGTTAAGGTTGACCAATGCTGAGCATGGCCTGACAATGTTAAAGGCCAAATTAATCATTTATTTTCCCTTTCAGGTCCTCTGTTACTGAGGTCTGCATGTCCATTATGATAAAACGTCACTGACCTCCAAGTCTCAAATCCCAATATGCCCTCCCATTGTGCTCTGGGAGCTAATTTGTAAAATCTGCTCTTCTATATCTTTTTATAAGGACTTGTAGCTACACATCATATTCTGATGTGTTAACAGATGTAAGGTGGCCATTGTCCCCCATGCTATACACTGTGACAGAGCCAGTACTCCTGGTTGAAACAGATATAAGACACAACTGCCATCTGCTCCCACTTTTCTGATATTTTGATGGATATTTCTGTCTTCTGAAGACCAGGAATAAATACAGTCGCCGCTAAAAATTGCTTCAGTTCACCTGATTCCACCATTATTTCTTTGCCCAGATAATGGTTATAATGTAGAACTCGCTACCACAAGTAGTAGTTGAGGCAAATAGCTTCGATGCATTTAAGGCGAAGCTAGATAAAACATGAAGCAGAAAGGAATTGAAGGTTATGCTGACAGGGCTAGATGAAGAGGGGTGGCAGGAGGCTCGTGTGGAACCAGTTCTATTACATTCTATGTAATTTAGGTCCACATCTCAACAGTGACCTATAACTCCATGCTACCTAAAGCACCCATGGTTATGTATTTCTAAAACACAATCTGATAAAAGGATTCTAAAGATCTTGAAATGACTCAGAAAACAAGTTGATGTGTGCGTGAGAGTTAAGTAAGGTATTGCTATCGCACTTACTGATCTGTTTTTTTGCTTCTCTGTAATCTTGCCTCCGTTATTTCTTCTCAAGCTTCCCTCAGGATACTGGGATGTATACCATCAAGTTCCAGTGATTTGTCTACCTTAAATTGAAGCACCAGCCTTGTCTCAGTTGGTAGCACACTCATCGCTGAGTCAGAAGGTTGTGGGTTCAAGCCCCACTCCAGACACACTTGAACACAGAATCTAGGCTGACACTCCAGCGCAGTACTGAGGGAGTGCTGCACTGTCGGAGGTGCCGTCTTTCGGAAGAGGCGTTAAACTGAGGTCCAATCTCCTCTCTCAGGTGGACATAAAAGATCTCATGGCACTATTTTGAAAATGAGCTGAGGAGTTCTCCCTGGTGTCCTGGCCAATATTTATCCCTCAACCAACATCACTAAAACGGATTAGCTGGTCATTTATCTCATTGCTGTTTGTGGGAGCTTGCTGTGTGCAAATTGGCTGCTGCGTTTCCTTCATTACAACCGTGACTGCACTTCAAAAGTATTTCATTGACTGCAAATTGCTTTGGGACTTTGGGATCCTTCTGAGATCAATACTTTGCTTAAGTAGCTCTATTTTAATACACCACTTTTCTGTACTGATGCTGGGATGACTCTGCCTCCAATTGATACGCCTTTGCTTTATTTTGCTGGACAGCAAGAGTGGGAACAGTTCGGTAAATAAAAAGTGGCCCAGAACGAATTGCTTTGGGACACCCTGAGGATGTGAAAGACACTATATAAATGCAAGATTTTTTCTTTCTAAGTAACTTCTTCAGTACCATTTATCTTTCAATAACAACCTCCACAAACAGTTTTACACACACTTCTGGTGGTTCTACAGTTCCAATATATAACTTCTTCTGTGAAAACTAAGCCAAAGTACTTATTTATTGGGCTGGATTTTGTCTTGGGGTCGTGTAATCCGCATTTCGTGTTTCCCCCCGACTCCAGATTAATGTGGGTGCCTGATGCAATTTTCACTTAATTGGGCAATTGAGTTGGAGCATGTGGGAACCCATGAACTAATTAGTGTTTTCAGTCTGAAAGTCGCCTCTGATGATGTCATCATTACTGACTGCCTAGTCTCAGAGACTGTTGGTGAGAGAGGACTTGCCTGGCTTTTGATGTGAGTGGACCTGGATGCAAAAATTGGTGAGAGAGAGAGAGAGAGACAGAGAGAGAGAGAGAGAGAGAGAGAGAGAGAGAAGAATTTTTTTGCCAAGTAAGTCCTCCCAGGCATTCAATGCAGCAGCATCAGAGGCAGCGTTCAGACCGAATACTACCACCTTCATCACATCTCCGTTGTAATAGTGGACTTGCAGCCGATAGTCAGCTATCCACTTGTGCTCCCGCCAGGTTTCACTGGAGTGTTTCACACTAGGCGTGCTTCACGTCAGAAGAGGGTTAAACTAGCTACAGCGTTTCAAAATTGCATTACAGAGCCAATTTAGAGCTTGTTAAGGGCTTTAATGGCCTCTCCCGCCTCTTGGAGGCGGGACGGAATCGGGAACACCGCGACTGATTATGTCAAAATTGCGTGGAGGCGGGATGAAGTCGGGATAGGGTCGGAAACCCCGACCCCGCAAATTTAACCCCTCACACGCCTCCAAACCCGACTCCATGGGTCGTTCAAAATCCAGCCCATTGTTTTTGTCATTCCTTTGTTCTTCATTACATGCTTGCACCCTCCATCTCTTAGTGACCCTCCCTTATCTTGACTATCCTCTTACTATTAATGTGCTTATCGAAATACTTTAAAATTGCCCTGAATTTGCCTATAAATGTGCTTGCACTCAATTTAAGACTCACTAAATGTTATTGAAAATCTTGGTCTTGACCAATCTCTTGCTCAATCTCGTTCAATTAATCTCTTTGTACTTCATTGTCTGTACAGCGATTTGGGACGTCCTGAGCTCATGAAAGGTGCTAGGTAAATGCAAGTCTTTCTTTCCAGGCCACTCTCTGGAACCCTGCAGCTAGCTTCACTATGGAATGATGAAACAGGGTCGACACCAAGAATTCCCCCCCTGAGTTCAATCGTGCAGAATTGGTGCAAATGGAGGCCAGACACTTCCTCGCAATAAGAGGAAAATAAGATCCTTCCGAGAACAATACTTTGCTTAAATAGTTCTATTTTAATACAACACTTTTCTGGACCAACGCTGGGATGACTGTGCCTCCGATTGATACTCCTTTGTTTTATTTTGCCGGACAGCAATAGTGGGAACAGTTCAGTCAATAAAAAAACAGCGCAGAACGCCATGGATCAAGAAACTGTTGGAGCAACAAGTTTGCCAACTGCCAAAGGTGATGGTGGTCTGCAAACGACCTTGGGGCTGTAACTATGGCTGCAACTGTTTTTAAGATAATATAACATTTAGGCTGAAGTGCATTTCTGTTTTTTGGATTTCTTAAACTAAGAATCAAGTTGACACTCTATTTCCCATTGCTAGTTCTTTACCCCCCAGCTAGTTCCTAAATAAGGAGCAATTGAGAAACAAGAAGGATTTGACAGGTTAATACTGGTCAATGATTGGAGTGATTTGCTGGGTCAGATTGTGATTGTCAGTCACAGATGTGAGATGCTTTATCGAGCCCCTCCTGACTGATGTGTTTTATGAATAATTATTGATTTGTTGCGCAATCAATGGCTTGTTGAAAAAAAAATCAAACGCTTTCTTTTAAACCCTATTGATTGTTAAATTCTATGTAGCGCCAGATTTTCTGAGCAGCTGGAAGGTTACTTCAGTAGAATATATGACACTGTAGTGTTTATTGAACCCATTTAATTGATGTGAATTACAAAATTTGTAAGGATTATGTCGATCCTTTCATCAAATGAGAACTGGAAAGCCTTGATTTAGAAAGATGAATCCTGAAGCCTTTAAAGTGGTTTAAAAATTGTAATCTCCTTTCTCAAACCATACGTTCCATTTAATAGAAAAGGGAGAAACATTTCACAAAAACAAATAACAAAAACATATTGGCCTAGATTTTGCTGCCAAACTAATGGCAAGTTTAATGGCGCTTGCCGTTATTAATTTGTAAATCGTTCAGCAACTTGTGGTGAGGAAGACATACCCAGTGAATTGTGAATCTTCTGTTAACTTCGCAAAAACGGCAGCTCGCCCTCAACCTCCTCGTGAATTTCATGATGTTGCTGCATTTGCACATTAATTGCCAATTAAACTCACCACATAAATTTATGGCTGCTAATTAATAGTGTAAGTACCTTTTTAATGAGGAGATTTATGTTCCTGCAATGCGACTCAACCTCTCTGCCCCAGAAAGGAAACAATTGAAGGTGGAGTCTCATTTCTGCAGGTAGTAAATTGTTGTTAGGAATTTTTTAATTTAAAATGTTATTTTCCTTAAAATTTTCTTACTTTTCCTTTCTGTCTATCTTTTAACTCTCTCTTAATCCAATCTTTCTTTCCCTCTCTTTATTTCTCTTTCTGTACCTGATTTGACTCTAATTCACCCTATTTTCCTCTCCGTCCTTTCTCTATTTTATTCTCAGTTCTTAAATCTCATTGGTTAAGGAGGTAGATTGTTGGTCCCATCGTTCACTAAGGTCCCAGATGTCCCGTAGCCCTCACTGCGCCGTTAGCAGCTCGCACTTCCAGCAATTTGCAGGACAAAATGTATTCGAGCTAAAGGCTAAGCGATAAAATCTAACTAACGGGGAGCAACAAGAGATGCAATGCTCTAGCAAAATCTGGGGGCTTGAAACTTCCTAGACTAATGCAGCCAGTTTCTGTGCTGTGAATACTATGTAAGGAGTAGCTGAGCCGCAGCGATCTGTAGGTCTTGAATTGATTCCCAATTTGTGCCGATATAATTGAGTTAGGGTCAGTTAGGGTCCTATGATTAGCCTCAGCACCCTTGAGATGTGGAGAGGGAAGAAATTAACCTAGCTTCTGTCTCCTGATTACCATCTAGTGGTCTATGTTGGAACGTGTAGATGGGTGGATGTTGGGTGAGGACAGATGGGTGGATGTTGGGTGAGGACAGATGGGCGGACGATGGGTGAGGACAGATGGGCGGACGATGGGTGAGGACAGGTGGACGGATGATGGGTGAGGACAGGTGGATGGACGATGGGTGAGGACAGATGGACGGATGATGGGTGAGGACAGATGGGTGGATGATGGGTGAGGACAGATGGGCGGACGATGGGTGAGGACAGATGGGTGGATGATGGGTGAGGACAGATGGGCGGACGATGGGTGAGGACAGGTGGACGGATGATGGGTGAGGACAGGTGGACGGACGATGGGTGAGGACAGATGGGTGGATGATGGGTGAGGACAGATGGGCGGATGATGGGTGAGGACAGGTGGGCGGATGATGGGTGAGGACAGATGGACAGATGATGGGTGAGGACAGATGGACGGATGATGGGTGAGGACAGGTGGATGGACGATGGGTGAGGACAGGTGGGCGGATGATGGGTGAGGACAGGTAGGCGGATGATGGGTGAGGACAGGTGGACGGACGATGGGTGAGGACAGGTGGGTGGACGATGGGTGAGGACAGGTGGGTGGATGATGGGTGAGGACAGGTGGACGGACGATGGGTGAGGACAGGTGGGCAGATGATGGGTGAGGACAGATGGGTGGATTGTGGGTGAGGACAGGTGGGCGGATGATGGGTGAGGACAGGTGGGCGGATGATGGGTGAGGACAGATGGACGGACGATGGGTGAGGACAGGTGGATGGACGATGGGTGAGGACAGATGGGCGGACGATGGGTGAGGACAGGTGGGCGGATGATGGGTGAGGACAGGTCGGCGGACGATGGGTGAGGACAGGTGGACGGACGATGGGTGAGGACAGGTGGACGGATGATGGGTGAGGACAGAAAGGTGGATTGTGGGTGAGGACAGCAACACCCCTCGAGTTGCCAACAGTCACTACCTCAAATATCATACATGAAGAATGGCCAGTTTGAGGTACTGGAGCCGTTGGGCTTGATTTTAATTCCCGAGGCGGATTGGAGTCGGGTTGCGTGGTGGGCGGGTTCGGGAGCCGCTTCAGGCAGGATCAGGTGCTGATGACCAATTTTGATTCAATGAGCTTGTTAATTTCAAGGAGGCGCACTGGCCGGTCCAATGAGTGCGATCAGGTCGGCTGGCCGCCTCTGATGACATCATAATAGCAGCTGCTTTTAAAGCTGCCATTCAGCCTGAGCCTCTCTCTTGTGGATTCCTGGACTTGATTTATATGCAATGACGTCTTCCAGAGGCAAGGCAGCTCCTCGTTTTAATGATGAGTCCCTCCAAGTTCTTGTGAATGCTGTCAGAGGGCGCAGGGAGATTCTCTTCCCTCCTCAGCAGACTAAGACAGCCTGGCTGCGCATTGCTCAGGAGGTGACATTTATGCATGGCCATGGATCCAGAGCCAAAAAAGGTTTAATGATCTTGTGCGAACATCAAAAGTGAGGATCCCATCTCACTTGCCTTCACTCTGCTTCCCTTCTCTTCTCATCACTAGCACTCTGCGTTGTAAGCCTCCTCCTTCACATCCCACCTTACTCTTACTTCCCTTGCACCCTTACCTATCCATCTCTGTCTCTGCACTGAATCACTTCAGCATCCTGCCTAAGCACCCCTTAGATTCGCTCTCACTGTTATGCAGTGACAACAACTAACAACGCACAGGGAGCTAGCTTCCTCTTGGCACCTTACCCCATCTTCGTCTCCCTCAAAGCTTCTATGGTAGGGATTATTCCCACTCACTCCATCACTGTGGCTGAAACACTTGTGTCCCTCCTTGCAAGAAAAGATAGCCCACAATAAGAGTGAGACACCACTGACTGGAGGAGGAACACCTACCCTAGCAACATTGACCAGTACTGAGGAGGCTGCAAAAGAGATTGTTGGAGGTGGCGAGGACCTGGAAGTGGGTGATGGAGAGATGGGCACACTAGAGGAAGCTGGTGACATAATAGAGTTTCATCCCTCTCAGAAAGCAATGGCATATGATGTTCATAGAGAATCGCATTGTATCATCTGCTCAGAAGGATGTGTCTGCTACATCAATACCAGAAGTCTAAATCATGCCTTTACTCTCCCACAGGACCATCGCGCGCCTCCCTCCCCACGATCCAGGACGAAGAGCCGGACAACTCCTCAGAGGAACCTGAAGCCTCTGAGGGAGCAGCGTCACCAGGACTCAGCGCACCCAGCACCAGCGCAGCAACGCACACCTCGGTGGGGCCATCGTGAGTTAGAGTAGTGTTGCTACCTGGTCTATCACAGCGCATAAGTGAGCATCAGCAGATGGTGGAGACAGCGACAGCAGTGGAGAGTCCTCGGCGGAGGTCGCAGGACTCTCCTAGCTCTGCTGAGCTGCATGCAGACGCTGTGCCTCCGGGGCGATCCAGAAAAAGAGCGGTTCGTGAAATACAGGAACAAGTGCAGGTGTCTCTGGAAGGTTTTGCCTCCAGGGTTAGTGCGAGTGTGGAGAGAATGGAGGAGTCCATCTCTAACATCAGCACGGCCGTGGTGGAGGCAATGGCGCATGAACGCAACACCATGGATAGGATGACAACCACCATGGAAAGGCTGGCTACCTCAGTGGAAAGGATGGCTATGGCCATGGAAGAAATAAGTCGCCAGAGTCAGGAAAACATGGTGACTGTTCAGAATAGAATGACATCTCTGGAACAGCGACGGGCAGCTATTGAGCAGAGAGACCAGAGCTTCATGGATGTCCTTTTGGGGAGGACTGCCAGTGCAGATACGGGTCCTCATGGTCCCCCTGAAGTGCAGCAAGGTGCTCTCCAACCACTTGCCAGCACTGAGCTGACCCATGAGAGGGATGTTGTTGGCAGGACAGGAGGAAGTGTGGGCTCCTCTCAAAGCGCTCACACGACCATGCCACTGCGGAGCCCTCAGTCAGAGACCCACTTTGCAGAGACAACTGAGATGGCCATTTAAGCCCCTGCACAGCCGCAGGAAGAGCAGACTGTTGAAGAGCCCTCCCAGGCTCCTAAACCCAGAGGATGCCCGCCAAAGGCTTCTGAGCAGGCGCAGCATCCTAGTTAGCAAGGTGCCTCTACATCTGCTGAAGCCACAGGGGATGCATCACATAGAAGCACGCGTAAGAGAAAGGTTAAGCACCTATAGTCACAAGGGGAGTCACTTGGGTGAATTATAACATTTTTTCTGACTCTTGCTGATTTATTATCCTTTTGTCATGTGTAAAAGATAAATTATGTCAAATAGTTGATTGTGTGGCCTATGTGTTATGGGAAATGACAAAAGCACATCGAGGGCTCAGGGCGACTTGCTTTTGTAAAGCTGATGGTAAAAGTGATAGGAAATAACAGGATATAGCAGAGATGAAGTATGATGTTGGACAAGTGTCGCCTGCAATTACAGAGCCATATGGTAGCCACCTATGGTTGAAGAGTAAGCTTATGCCAATGTGGCATGGCAGTGTGCATACCCTGGTTGACGGGCAGCAGTGAACTGGAAGGATGCTGCATTGGTCACAACAGGGCATGCAAGGCACCCCTTGTCCTCCTCCTCTTCCCAGGAAGATCTGCGCTGAGCCACATGGCTGCTACTCCTCCGGTTATGAGGACCAGGATGAGAGGGCATAAATGTATCCCATCCCCTTGTTATAGATTTAATTTGAGGCAACAATCTTGCAAGCGCACGGTCGAAGTGGCCTGAAATTATTCCATTCATGACACACTGCAGATGGGTGTCAGCTTGAACAGTCAGAAGGTCAGTAGATGTGCAAAATGTTATCCCATACCTACAACAGCAAAGTTGTTGCATTTGAATGTCAGCCATGTTTTGTAAAGGAATGAGCCAAACCTATTCAGAAAAATACACCACCCTATGAACAGAATTCTGATTTTATTAAAACATGACAAACTGGGGTTAAAAATCTAAAAGCCTCAACGACACAAGCCGTAAACAGAAATACAGGCTTCTGAGATAAGATGAAGTGTTAACACAAAAGTTGTAAACACCACACAGGCTTTTGAGATAAAGAATGGTTGTAAATACTAAGACAATGACCTCATTGAAACAGAGGGTTGTAGGTTCCAAGGAGTCTGCAACAACACAGTACCATTACCCAGTTTAAAGTGTTAAAAACTAACACATCGAACAAGAAACACAGAACATTAAAAAAACAAGTGCCTTTGAAAAAATGACATCAAGTAAAAGAAATACCTGCCGTAAAATAGTTTTATGTTAAACTTAGAACAAGGAGACATAATTCTTAATACAACCAATTGAAATAGCTAAGAAATGCAAAGAACACCCTAGATGAAGCGTTTTTAATTTACAAGTTGTAAAAGATACCAACAGAAGGCTTTGAAAATATCACATCAATAGATGCATCAAGCAATCACATTGTTTGTGTGTTGAATTTGGAACAGTTGGGAGACGCGAGGTCTGGAATGCAAGCAGCTAAAGGGAGTTAAGAATTCAATAGAAAGACTTCCTAAGAATAGCATCAAATAGATAAATCAATAATAACCATAAAAATGATACGTTTTTGAAACACCTATGCAGCAGACAGGATTCTGAGAGTTAGCAGCAGGGTTGACAGTAAGAATAGAAAGATGTCAACAGAAATATGGCTAGAGATAATTAGCTTACATCAGCAGAAAACTTCAAAGAATACCACTAAAAAAAGGTATAAAAATAGAGCTTTTCAGATAGAGAGTCAGAAGTCGCTGGGAAGGGGCAGAGTGATTCTCGCCTTCAGAACCACACTGTAGGCCTACAACTCTGAGTCTCGGGTAATCAAGGTATTTGATTTTGATGGATATTCTGGATTAAGAAATAAGTAGAAGTGTGGAAATGTAATGAAGTTAAGATTTGAGAATAAGGATCTCTGATAAGAAATGTAAGCTATTTGTATTTTGAACGGTTAAAGTTGTGATTGCCATACCAGCTATTAACTGAATATCGGTTCTTTAATAAATCTATATATTTTTAAAATTGTCTCACAGAGTATTTCTGTATCAATCTCATGAACTCAATTTCTGTACACTCTTTTGAGAGGATTTGCAGAATTCTGGGGGGTTTTCCAGACCCTCATAATGTCCGGAAGGTTACAGTCTAGCTAAACTTGTTAAAAGTGCTATCCGGAGGACGGTAACATCTTTAGGCTGTTCCTTTCCTTTAGGGAGAGATAGTCTGAACCTTTAGACCCAATTAAGCATCTGTAGGATTCGGCTGCCGCTAACTTTAGTTGAAGTTGAACGTCTGGGGAATACGCCTGATCTGGGGTAGCCCGAAAAGGGCTAGGACTTGTAATTATCCCTTCAGTTTCAGGGGCGCTTTTAAAGTGCTGCACCAATGCATACAAATCATGTCCTTCAGCAACTCGTCTCCTTGAACCTGGCCTGTTTCTGACAAGTCGGGAAACAGGAGCCAGAAGCACAAAAATGGGAAACCACAATGAAAATAGGATTAGCAAGGCAGTTAACAGGCTGTTAACTGCCTTAACTATCTGTCCCATCGGTTCCAGTCGGGTCAGTTTGGGAGCGGCTAAACAGACACTCATGAAAATCGGGTGGGGGCGGGATGGAGGCGGGTTGGGTGTCTGAAGCCATTTTTTCTGATTTTTGCAACAGACCCACCTTCAAACCTGCCTCCTCAGGGCTATTAAAATCGAGTCCAATGAGTTTACTATAGATGGAGGGGGAAATATTTGCCAAAAATGAGGTGCAATGGCCCTGTTAATATCCTGCAGTTTTTTTGCATCAGCTTGACTCAGTTTTTAATGCAAATAGCACAATATAACTAAGGAATGAGGTTGCTGAATTTGATGATGTATCCCATTATGGCAGGCAGTGTGATACTGCCTCATGGATGCGTTGGCTTCACACAGCCTGCAATATAATGGCTACAAATGTGAACGAGCTTTGAAATCTCTGTAGTTGGCAAATTACCAGCTTACAGCCAGTTCTTTGTGCGCATTAAAAAATTTAACAGGATGTCAGTAAGCAGTGTGCATGCACAGAAGTCTGCTTGCATAGACACAAAACAATGCGGAGATGCCAGTATAACTACCAGCCTAACATTGCTCTAAGCAGCTGTGCATTAAAGAATGATACTGGGGCTAAAAGGGTAAATTATGAGGACAGATTATATAGACTAGGCTTGTATTCCCTTGAGAATAGAAGATTGAGGGGTGAGATAACTGAGGCGTTTAAGATGATTAAAAAGGTTGATAGGGTAGATAGAGAGAAACTATTTCTTCTGGTGGGGGGAGTCCAGAACAAGGGGGCACATCATTAAAATTAGAGCTAGGTCATTCGGGGGTGATGTCAGGAAGCACTTCTTCGCACAAAAGGTAGTGGAAATCTGGAACTCTCTCCCCCAAAAAGCTATTGTGGCTGGGGGGTCAATTGAAAAGTTCAAAACTAAGATCAATGGATTTTTGTTTAGGTAAGGGTATTAAGGGTTATGGAGCCAAGGCGGGTTGATGGAGTTAAGATACAGATCAGCCATGATCTAATTGAATGGCAGAGCAGGCCAGAGGGGCCAAACGGCCTACTCCTGGTCCTCTGATGCTTTGTAAAATGGTGTCCGCAGTATCAAAGCACTGTTACTGTCTCACTTTTGGAGGTTTTGCCAGTTCTGAGGGCGGTTTGCTCTGAAGACCCTGCAGCACCGTCGCTAAGGTAACCACCAGAGCAAGTTTAGTGTTGCAACATGTGCTGCGTCTGAGGCGCTCGGAGGTCCCGGAATATCATCTTCAGATTGAAATTGTGACTTCCGATTAAAGGTAATGCCAAAATAAAGTGGGCTCGGAGACCAGCTTGTGAGGTGAGGGCATCAGCCCATTACCGACGGTAGCATTTTGCAACCCCTAGTGAATAAACATGGCCAAGCATCTGTCAAGATGACAGTGATGACACCACACATCGTTATGGGTGTCTACGCGGAAGGCTGTGTAGACTTCAGTTAGAAGACTGGAAAGTTTTTTATTTCACGCGACAGTTACCTAATAAATTCTAATTTATGTAGGCAGGTGAGCTGCGAGCATTGAACAGCGGCAGTGTAGCACCAGGCAATCATTTACTAGCTGTAAGTTGCTGGTTTGTGATTACTGAGATCTTATTTATAAAGCGAGAGAGCAGTTGCGATCACCAGTCTACTTGGTGCTGCATTTAACGTCTCTTGTCACCGTAAACCATTCTGAATTATAAGCAGCACCTAAATCAAGCTGCACCTCCAACAGGGCGTGTTGGCTTCATTAATCAGTTCACCCCATAAAGGTGGGTTTTACAGAAGTGGGTTTACACTCAGCATTTGCGTGTCCACTACAAGAACTAGTTTTAAACTCGACTGCCGTTCACCAAATGTTTTCTACTCAGGCTGCCAGATGGCAAGCTTCCTGCTTTGCTCTTTCTCCAGTTCCCAACTCTTTTCCCACTCCACCTAGCATAGGAATATCGGAAGATAGGAACAGGAGTAGGCCAATCAGGAATATAAGAAGATAGGAACAGGAGTAGGCCAATCAGGAATATAAGAAGATAGGAACAGGAGTAGGCCAATCAGGAATATAGGAAGATAGGAACAGGAGTAGGCCAATCAGGAATATAGGAAGATAGGAACAGGAGTAGACCAATCAGGAATATAGGAAGACAGGAACAGGAGTAGACCAATCAGGAATATAGGAAGATAGGAACAGGAGTAGGCCAATCAGGAATATAGGAAGATAGGAACAGGAGTAGGCCAATCAGGAATATAGGAAGATAGGAACAGGAGTAGGCCAATCAGCTGCTCCAGCCTGTTCCCTCATTCAGCTGGATCAGGGTGGATCTGTATCTTAACTCCATCTACCCGCCTTGCTTCCGTAGCCCTTAATACTCTTATCAAACAAAAATCTATCAATCTCAGTTTTGAAATTTACAATTGACCCCCCCCAGCCTCAACAGCTTTTTAGCGAGAGTTCCAGATTTCGACTACCCTTTGTGTGCAGAAGCGCTTCTGACATCACCCCTAAACGGCTTAGCTCTGATTTTAAGATTATAGCCCCTTGTTCTGGACTCCCCCCACCAGAGGAAATAGTTTCTCTCTATCTACCCTATCAATTCCTTTAATCATCTTAAACACCTCAATTCGATCACCCCTTAATCTTCTGACATGCTATATAGCTTCAACTTTCTGTTTACATTTTCCTGGCTTATCTTCCATCCAATTCCACTTTCAAGCTCTGAGATCTTGTTTTACGAAGTTAGGTCGAAGGGCAAAGGCCCAGAGTACTGGACACCACCAAAGGTTGGAAAGAGTAGATGAAAGGCTAAGGTTAATGTCAGCTTGGCTCAGTAGCAGCACTCTTGCCTCTGAGTTAGAACGTCAGGAATTCAAGTTCCACTCGAAGACTTGGACACATAAGCTAGACTAACACCTCAGTGCAATATTGAGGGAATGTTGCATGGCGGGAGCTGCCATCTTTCAGATGAGATGTTGAGTCGCTCCTGCCTTCCATCCTATCACAGACCTTCCCTTTGTTCTTTCCTCCCCTCCCCGCTTTCCCTGCCCTACACTTGCTTAAATATCTCTTACTTCTGCAACTTTTTCCAGCTCTGACGAAGGGTCATCGACCTGAAACGTTAACTCTGCTTCTCTCTCCACGATGCTGCCTGACCTGCTGAGTGTTTCCAGCATTTTCTGTTGTTGTTTAATTGATGCCCTGTCTGTCAGTTCAAATAGATGCAAAAGGTCCCAGGCAAGATTTGAAGAAGAGCAGTGGAGTTGTCCTTGACAACATTTATCCTTCAATCAACATCAACAAAAACACATTCATTGATCATTCAGCACAATGTTCTTTGGTGGACCTTGCTGTGTGCAGTTTGGTTGCTGCACAGTGACTACACTTCAAAAGTAATTCATTAGCTCTAAAGCACTTTGTGATGTCCTGAGGGCATGAAAGGTACTGTATTAAAGCAATTTCTTGCCTTATATCTTGAAGTACCGGCCAGGTGGTGCCAAGTTTGGGCTTGGGTTTTAAAGGCATGTAGATTGTATGAGTAAAAGGAGATTGAGGGAGATAAAGAATTCCATAGTTTTTTTTTAATAGTTTCACACAGGAAGAGAACAGTGAGATATAGGGGAGGCCTTGACTTTGAGCGAGAGTACAAAACGGGTGAAAGCGACTCGACAGCCCGTTTCACATCTTTCCCCATTTTTATTACCAATGACTTCAGTGGAAATAAAAATCGTAAGAGAGATGTAAAACCAGAGAGGGCTGGTGACTCGCTATCACCCATTTTACACGATCCCACAAGATCTACCCCATAGAATCATGCAGTCAGTGCCTTGTGACACTAACCACGATAGACCATCTGTCGACTTGTCAATCATTTTTGCCAACGCTAATGAAAGAGACCGCAAAAATCTTTGTCAACAACAAAATGGTATTTTTTTTTCCATTTTCAACAGACAGTAATATGTTTGGCAAAGACAAAAGGAAAATTAGTTGGCAGTGATTTACAGAAAATATAATGGACACTTGCAGTAAATTCATTTGGTTTACAGATTGGAATACTTTATTATACACTGACAGCAGTTCCACTCAATACACCATAAAACTGCCCAGATGTCAACAATAATTGGCACTAAATTGTCTGTATCACTCACATAAGCCATAAGGATAGCTGGCGTGGGAATTGGGAAGTGTCACACTGATGCAATAGTGAATGCTCTTTCAGAACTAGGCTTATGGAGCTCTGTTACAACCAAGTGCAGAGCTTTGACGTGTATCAAACTGCACCTTGAGAGACTGCTTGACTTTGCTGATATCCGTTATACAGAACGGAAACAAATGCTACATTCCCCCAATACTGGAATCTCTTCACCCCGATGAACACAGAATTCCACAAATATATTTTTTTAAGAAATCCAAAAGTGTTCGGTACTAAAACTATTAATAATATTACATTTAGTACCAATGGATGAGGATGTTGTCAATTCAATGTTCCTTTCTTGCCAATATATTTAAATCAATGCTTTTTAAAAAAAAGGGAATTTCTGATATAAGGGATAACTTCATTACAGTACGTCAGAGCTAATAGAACTTAATATTGTCAATGGTCAATGGTTAGGCAGGAAGCTGTGGGATTCACTTCCAAGGTTAGGAGTTGAGACGAAAACTGCAAGGGTGAATTTTGCCCCTCCGTCTTAATTTCATTGGAAGAGCCACCAGATCCCTGGAAAAAAATGTTATATTTCGGGAGTTTCCGCAGCTTTTCCATTGAAGTCATGGTGGAAGTGCGGGAGAATCGCCGCCAGATTCACCCCCTACTTCAACGATCAGAATTATATATATTTTTTTATTCGTTTATGGGTTGTGGGCGTCGCTGGCAAGGCCAGCATTTATTGCCCATCCCTAATTGCCCTCGAGAAGGTGATGGTGAGCCGCCTTCTTGAATCGCTGCAGTCCGTGTGGTGAAGGTACTCCCACAGTGCTGTTACGGGGGGGAGATCCAGGATTTTGACCCAGTGACGATGAAGGAATGGCGATATATTTCTAAGTCAGGATGGTGTGTGACTTGCAGGGGAACTTCGAGGTGATGGTGTTCCCATGAGCCTGCTGCCCTTGTCCTTCTAGGTGGAAGTGGTCGCGGGTTTGGGAGGGGCTGCTGAAGAAGCCTTGGTGAGTTGCTGCAGTGCATCTTGTAGATGGTGCACACTGCAGCCACGGTACGCCGGTGGTGGAGGGAGTGAATGTTTAAGGTGGTGGATGGGGTGCCAATCGAGCGGGCTGCTTTCTCCTGGATGGTGTCGAGCTTCTTGAGTGTTGTTGGAGCTGCACTCATCCAGGCAAGTGGAGAGTATTCCATCACACTCCTGACTTGTGCCTCGTGGAAAGGCTTTGGGGAGTCGGGAGGTGAGACACTCACCGCAGAATACCCAGCCTCTGACCTGCTCTTGTTGCCACAGTATTTATGTGGCTAGTCCAGTTAAGTTTCTGGTCAATTGGATCTGTGGATAAGAGAAAATTGGGAAACATGCTCCTTTAGGCCATCTCGTCTACTTGGAGGGTGGGACATCTTGTGGGCCGGACGGTTTCGAAAGGCTTGCAGCAGTACCTTAAAGGGAAGGGCCGGAAGCACCAGGAGTGAAAGGAAGCACTATTTTCGAGCAGTAGGCAACATTTTTGCAGCACCTACAGCAGCAAAGATTAAATTTGGAAGCCTTTCAGCCTCAAAACCCACAAGCCACTGGCATAAAAAATGAATGTCAAACCCACGTCCAGTTTTCCATTGACCACAGTTGAGGATCCTTTTAATGGGTGGTTAAAAAGGCCCCCGTCTACACCTCATGTCCGGTCGGTGGAGGGAGCCAGGACTGGCAGTAACAGTGCAGACTGACACAAAAATGGCATCGGGAGTCAAAATCACATCATCTGACCCCGATGAACGTATATTTATGAGGCTTCCACCTATTTCCAGCAAGAGCTCCGGCCACCGAGATCGAGGTTTTCCCGAAAATCAGAACGGACGGGAACCAGCCACAAGTGGACGCTTCAACCAGTCGCGCCATTTTATTTTCCACTACCAACCCGCCGGGCACAAACAGGGCACATGGGAGAGGAGAGAAGAGACAAAAGAAATTATGGACTAAAGTGGGCTTCACTGTAGTTGTGAACAAGAGCAAAACTCAACTGTGGTTCTCATTAGTACACCCAAAAGGATCGCTGTTGGCTGAGCAAGGAGTGGCATTAGCGTTGGCATTGAGACATCTGGCTCACAAATCTGTCTTCAAAGCTGAAAGCTGCTTGGAGCTGAAGCAGGAAAGTGAGAGAGGAAGAGAAATATAAATTGAGTGATGGCAAGGGTTTTCATATAATAAAAATAGGGCGATCATTAAAGATTTGTACATGGACATTGCAGCACCCATCTAAGAAGGTGTAGGGTATTTAATAGTGATTAATTTTTAATTTATGCAGGCTTTAGAAAAAGATGATTATCATTTCAAATGTGGCTAATTAGTGAAGGCATTATCTTACAAAACAAGCCTGCATTACAATTTCCATTCCAATCTGTTTGACTGCGGTGTTACATTAATGACCCTAACAAATGGTTTACATCTCACTGGGGCTGATTTTGAATGCCCTTGCCTGGCGTAAATGGGGCGGCAGTAGCTTGAAAATGGCGAAGGCTCACTTACTGCCTCGTTAATGATGGCACCATAGCTACCGCCATCTTGAGGATGGTCCAGAGATGGCGGCCAGAGGGCCAGCCTGTTTCAGGCGGGAGGCCACTTGTAATAAGCAAATTTGGGTTCTATGACATAGAAACAAAGAAAGACTTGCATTTATATAGCGCCTTTCACGACCAAAAGACGTCCCAAAGCGTTTTACAGCCAATGAAGTACTTTTTGAAGTGTAGTCACTGTTGTAGTGTAGGAAACGCGGCAGCCAATTTGCGCACAGCAATGTGATAATGACCAGATAATCTGTTTTTTAGTGATGTTGGTTGAGGGATGAATATTGGTCAGAACACTGGGGATAAGTTCCCTGCTCTTCTTCGAAATAGTGCCATGGGATTTTTTACGTCCACCTGAGAGAGAAGTCATGGGCTTCGGTTTAACGTCTCATCCGAAAGATGGCACGTCCGACAGTGCAGCACTCCCTCAGCACTGCACTGGGAGTGTCAGCCTCGATTTTTGTGCTACAATTCTCTGGAATGGGACTTAAACCCACAACCTTCTGACTCAGAGGCAAGGGTGCTACCAACTGAGCCTCAGCTGACATACAGAGGAAACCGATTGCAACGTTTGAAGTACAAATGGGCGGAATGTGCTCCTGTAAGCTCTGCCCATTTGCACCAGTGTCCTTTCCTTTCAAGGAGCCGCTCATCTTCTGCAGTGCGCTCTCCCACAGATGAGTGGAAAGACTGAGACCCAGACCCACGGGAATGACGGTGACTCGACGGGAGCGTCACACGTTGACCCCTCTCAGGACGTCAGTACAGCTGCTCCCTTGCCACACCATCAGCCAATACTCGCCAAGGTGCCAGCCAGTCAGCTGGTCCAGACTGTCCTGGGAGTAGCCGATGTGCAGCAGGCTCAGGCACCCAGAAGTCACTGACGTCACCAGCATCTCAGAAACCCAACATGAGGAAGAGCAGCCTTCCGTCAGCTTTGCTGAGGGGAGCACCTCATAGGAGTCGTATCACAGAATCATAGAATTGAACAGCACAGGAGGAGGCCATTCTGCCCACCATGCCTGCACCGGCTCTTTGGAAGAGCTGTTCAATTAGTCACACTCTCCTGCTCCCTCCTCTTACCCTGCAAATTTTACCCCTTCAAGTATTTATTCAATTCCCTTTTCAAAGTTAATATTAAATCTGCTTCCACTATCCTTTTAGGTAGTGCATTGCAGTTTGTAACAACTCGCTGAGTAAAAGAAATTCTTTCATCTCCCATCTGGCTCTTTTGCCAGTTACCTTAAATCTCTGCCCTCTGATTACCGACCCTCCTGCCAGTGGAAACAGTTTCTCCCTCTGTACTCTATCAAAACCCCTCATAATTTGAACGCCTCTATTAAATCTTCCCTTAAAACCTCTGCTCTAAGGAGAACAACCCCAGTTTCTCCAGTCTCTCCACATAGCTGAAGTCTTTCATCCCTGGCACCATTCTAGTAAATCTCCTCTGCACCCTCTCCAAGGGCTTGACATCCTTCCTAAAGTGTGGTGCCCAGAATTGGACACAATACTCCAGCTGAGGCTTAACCAGTGACTTATGAATGTTTAGCATAACTTCCTTGCTAAACTAGGGTTAGGAACACTTCTATTAAGAAAAGCACCGTGGGTTAATCACTTGGGTGTGAAATGAATGGAAGGCAATTAGATTTGTACGCCATTAAATTAATCACCTTTATCACGCTTGTTACTTTGGTCTACAGTGTTGCTTAATGGCAGCTTCTGAGTCTGTGTTGTCAGAACGCCACTGATATAGAAGCAATCGGAATGGTTTGAATTTTGTTTAATGCAGGATAAAGGGAGTGGTGAAGGATATAAGAGGGACTGCTAATGCAGAGGGACTCAGTGTAATGTTTGAGGACAGGGCTTGAGCAGCCCACCGGAACCGCTGAGCAATTGGCTCATCATTGATTGCTGCAAGGCGCTGAGGTGGACCACCTTCTTCTGCTGCTTTTTCACCTCAGAGTCATAGAGTTACACAGCACAGAAAGAGGCCCTACGGCCCATCGTGTCCGCGCCAGCCATCGAGCCCTATCTATTCTAATCCCATTTTCCAACACTTGGTCCGTAGCCTTGTATGCTATGGCGTTTCAAGTGCTCATCTAAATGCTTCTTGAATGTTGTGAGGGTTCCTGCCTCTACCACCCTTTCAGGCAGTGAGTTCCAGATTCCAACCACCCTCTGGGTGAAAAAGTTTTTCCTCAAATCCCTTCTAAACCTCCTGCCCCTTACCTTGAAACTATGCCCCCTGGTTATTGACCCCTCTACTAAGGGGAAAAGTTACTTTCTATCTACCCTATCTATGCCCCTCAGAATTTTGTGCACCACAATCACCCCCCTCAGCCTTCTCTGCTCTAAGGAAAACAACCCCAGCCAGTCCAGTCTCTCTTCATAGCTGAAACGCTCCAGCCCAGGTAACATGCTGGTGAATCTCCTCTGCAACCTCTCCAATGCAATCACATCCTTCCTATAGTGTGGCGACCAGAACTGCACACAGTATTCCAGCTGTGGCCTAACTAGCGTTTTGTACAGCTCCATCATAGCCTCCCTGCTCTTATATTCTATGCCTCGGCTAATGAAGGCAAGTATCCCATATGCCTTTTTAACCACCTTATCTACCTGTCCTGCTGCCTTCAGGGATCTATGTACATGCACACCAAGGTCCCTCTGATCCTCTGTCCTTCCTAGGGTCCTAACATTCATTGTGTATTCCCTTGCCTTGTTAGTCCTCCCAAAATGCATCACCTCACACTTTTCAGGGTTAAATTCCATTTGCCACTGTTCTGCCCATCTGACCAACCCATCTATATCATCCTGTACCCTGAGGAATCACTCCTCGCTATTTACCACTCCACCAATTTTCGTGTCATCTGCAAACTTACTGATCATACCGCCTACATTCATATTTAAATCATTAAAGTACACTACAAACAGCAAAGGACCCAGCACCGATCCCTGCGGTACACCACTGGACACTGGCTTCCAGTCACAAAAACAACCTTCGACCATCACCCTCTGCCTCCTGCCACTAAGCCAATTTTGGATCCAATGTGCCAAATTGCACTAGATCCCATGGGCTCTTACCTTCTTGACCAGTCTCCCATGCAGGACTTTGTCAAAAGCCTTACTGAAGTCCATGTAGACCACATCAGCTGCACTACCCTCATCCACACACCTAGTCACCCCCTCAAAAAATTCAATCAAATTGGTTAGACATGATCTCCCCCTGACAAAGCCATGCTGACTACCCTTGATTAATCCTTGCCTCTCCAAGTGGAGACTAATTCTGTCTCTTCCCCCGGTCTTCCTCATCCGATGAGGAATGCCGCTGTTGCTTTGCCTCCCCCAAATGTAAGCCTCACCATAATGCGAGGTCGGGCATTATGCAGCACAGTGGGACCTTGTGGTAGACTCCTTGTGGAGCCCCTGGACCTGTGCAGACACCCGAACCTTTGCTTCAGCATCCCTTTGGTGTGCTCAGCAATGAGCCTGGTGATTCCCTGGCCTTGAGTCTACCTGTGTTGAACAAGCGTGGTGGGGTTGCGAATGAATGTGATGGACCACTTCTGTGGGGCTTATCCCGTGGACCCCCAATAGCCATCTTGCCAGAATCCTGGGATGGCCGAATATCGGGGGGCGGCGGGAGGTTGGGAGAGTCTCACAGGATAAATGCCCTCTAGAAACCTGAATGTAATGTGTAGCACGTTAACGAATCCAATAAGTAGCCGAACTGATGTCCTACGCTAACCGACACTAAATGGTTTTATGATAGAGAAGATATTGTTTATTCACTATTCAGATTCCTCCCTTCCTATGAAAGGCTAATATATGCCTAAGACAACAACAGAAATTCTCTCACCATAAATATCACTGTTAAACTGTCAAGACAAACCTTATTTCAGTTTAAACCAACATGACAGTTAGCAATGTTAATTAAAATGTATTTCATTTTCCTCATGCGGTTTTTCTTATATCTGATCCAAACCCATTATTTGGGACATTTAATTCTCTGCTCTCTCCATCACATCCGGCAGCATTGTATTAAGTGTGTCCTAAAACTGCAGCTACAGTGAAATAAAACCTTTTTCTAATGGACTACACTTGTGCAGACACTAAAGTCCCGATTTGTTATATAGTCGTAATGCTGCTGTGCAGAGTTTAGGTGCTTGCAGGAGCAGCCTGCGGTGCAGGAGCAGAAGATGATACAGTAAAGTAATTTCGTTGAGATCATTTTATCTGAATGAAACGCAATGACGGTCGCTCCTGCGCACTGCCGTCTCTGGCACTCAACGCCAATCGGGCAATCCCCGAGTTAAAACTTCACGGTCTCCGAACTGCGTCGTAGGACCCTGACTTTTGAATATTTAGCAGGTCTTCGCCTGCCTGAAGTGTAGCCACTGCTGTAATGTAGGAGACGCAGCAGCCAGTTTGCACACAGCGAGCTCCCCACAAACAGCAGTTAAATAAATGACCAGATCATCTGTTTTAGGTGATGGTTGAGGGATAAATATTGGCTCGAACACCGGGAAACTCCACACAGCTCCTCTTCCAATATTGCCTCGGGATCTTTTACGTCCACCTCAGAGGCCAGAAGGGGACTTGGATTAACATCTCATCCGAAAGACAGCACCTCCGACAGTGCAACACTCCCTCAGGCACTGATATGTCAGCCTAGATTATATACTCAAGTATATAATCTGTACTTGATTATATAACACAATCTTCTGACTCGGAGGTGAGAGTGCTCCCCACTGAGACACAGCTGACTGGCAATTGAGCATGATCTCTTCAGAGTTGCACTTTCATGTTTTGGATACGTCGTTCGATATTCTATTTGCTCTGTTGATTGCTGGCTGTGCTGTGGTTGGTACATAAGCAAAATACTGCGGATGCTAAAATCTTAAATTAAAACAGGAAGTGCTGGAATACTCAGCAGGTCAGGCAGCATCTGTGGAGAGAGAAACAAGAGTTAACGGCCACGATTTTGCTGACCTCGGCGGGTCCGTGGCGGGCGATGTCGGCGGCGGGTCCCGACCCCGCTGCTGGCTCCATCCCGCAGTCTGAAATAACTTTATGACCACACAGTGCGTTTCCTGGCCAATTAGAGGAAGTGTTTCTGGTGACGTCATTTGATGACGTGACATCAGCTGGTTTCCTTAAAGGGGCCATGTCCAAATTTAGTTTGACATTTGTGCTGTCAGTGTTCTGCAGCATTGAGGTGCTGCAAACGCTGACAAGCACTGCACAGAGGTGCAGGGTTGCAACCAAGGGTTGCACCAAGGCTCTCCCATGAATCCTTCCCTTCTCATGGGCGGAAGAGACCATCCCAGCAGATCAATACAGCCTGGTTGCATATTGCAGAGGAGGGCACAAGCAGGGATGTGGTCAGGAGGACCAGGCTGCAGTGCCGCAAATGTTTCAATGATCTCAGTAGATCACAAAACGTTAGTACAAAGCCATCCTGCTCTGCCACTCATCACATTTTCATCACTCTGCCTTCCCTACCCTACTCCTGCACATCCTTACTCACACCAACTTACCTTGCATCTCCACCCATCCCTCTCTATTTACATTATCACTTCCCCATCTCATGAGCCACCCCTCACACTCACCCACATCCTAATGCAATCATACCAACTAACAACACACAAGGGGAGGTACTTGGGTGTTTTATCCAAAGTTCATGTGAAGTTTCTGTTAATGTGCTGTCAAACATTTAAATTTTTATTTTCTTCATTCTTCGACAAATTTGTGTGCACCTTTGAAAGTGGCTAAGTGAGTTGCAGTGAATGGTGAGACATAATGGTATCCCTCGCAATGGTGATGAGTGTGAAAGGAATGGCTTGGTCATTGTAGTGATGCTTTATGGTGCTGGTGTGGGGTGGTACCAACCTGGTCCATCATGTGGCAGCCAGGTGTGCAGCATCAAGTGAAGTAAATCTGACCATGGTGAGGCCATCCCTGGCATCCCGGGCAGCAATGTGTTTGGGTGCTGATGCCCTGTGTCCTGTGCAGCATTAGTTTATTGCGGAGAAGGTTGGTGTTGATGTTGGTGCTGCTGGTGTACCTGGTGCTGCTGGTTTTGGGGCTCATCGTGGTGGGATTCTGAGGACCAAGGTGAGATTGAATAGATAGAGGTTGAGATGTCAAAAGCGATCTGTCAATGGTGAGAGAGGTTGTTCCAAGGAGGTGACACTGGATAGACAGGTTGCTCCAAACACTTGCAAGCTGCATAAAGCTCAATTTGCCTTCCAAATGCAGTAAGCAACAGCTTCTAACCTTGGAAAGTGAACAACTATGAAATGGGAGCTTTTATACACCATTTGCAGCTGTCAAGTTAAGGAATCATCCCATGCTGAAAGAACACCCGACCTCTTTACCTGACATGATCCCCGAGCAGTGGGGAAGCCGTTGGCGACCTCTAAAAATCTGAAGATGAGCTTAAAACGCTAGTTAATTGCCTCTTGACAATCCAGCTAATGATCTAAATTGCCTCCCCCGCCGCTTGCTGTCGGGTCTGTTCAGCGATGACAGACCCGACATCTGGGAGATTAGCGTGGAGGCGGGTTGACAGTGGGTTCCCTGGCCGCTGTCAAAAAAAAATTTCCCAGCTGACCCACCACCAAACACACTTGCTGAACCCCCTCCCCCCAAAATTTCCCCCTATAAATTGGTTAGCACCCGAAAATGGGCGTGGAGATCACGATGCGAGATTAACCCGCGCCCATTGAGTGGAATGCAGATAGCTCACCAACTTCGTGCTGCCTGCTCATTATAATGATTTCTGCATGCAGCCAGCACTTCTTACACTGTTCATTGGCTGCATGCATCAGCAGGGGGTGCAATATCATTAGTAACTTCTACTTCTTAAAGCTAGTCTGCACAGCTTAAAGCTAACCTGCACCTCTTAAAGGGGAGATGCATCGTGGCTGCAGCAGGTGCTGGGAGTTGTTCTGCAATTGAATCTGAGCTTGGGAAGAGAGACAATGGCTGACCATGGGAGAGTGCGGGCCCCCAGGTTTTCGGGCGCTGCACTGGAGGTTTTGCTGGAGGAGGCGGAAAGGAAGTAAGATGTTCGGTATCCTCAGGGGGGCAAGAGGCCCTCCAGACACAAGATGAAAAGGGAAAAGGCATTGGGAACAAATAGCCGTGGAGATCAATGCCAGGAGTATAGCCCCAAGGACCTGGATGCAGTGCAGGAAGAAGTTTAATGACCGCACATAAGTGGTCAAGGTCAGTGAATGCATCTTAGAAACATAGAAAATAGAAAAATAGGAGCAGGTGTAGGCCATTCAGCCCTTCGAGCCTGCTCCGTCATTCATTATGATCATGGCTGATCCTCTATCTCAATACCATATTCTCTCCCCATACCCCTAGATGCCTTTTGCGTCTAGAAATCTATCTCTTTCTTAAATATATTCAGTGACTTGGCATCCACAGCATTCTGTTGTAGAGAAGTACACAGGTTCACCACCCTCTGAGTGAAGACATTTCTCCTCATCTCAGTCCTAAATGTCCTACACTGTATCCTGAGACTGTGACTCCTCGTTCTAGACCCCCCAGCCAGGGGAAACATCCTCCCTGCATCCAGTCTGTCTGGCCCTGTCAAAATTTTATACGTTTCAATGAAAAGTTTCAAATGCCATATCCTACCGACTGCACCACCAGCCTCACACACTGCTCAATTCACCATACCCCCATCACTCACCTACCAACAATCTGTATCAAGCACGACTCATAGCTAACATTCAAATGCTTCACATCACCGTCACAAACTTAGCACTGTTGCAAGCCTCAAACCCCCATCTCACAGCTTTCCCACACTGGCAGCTATTCAACCATGACAGCCACATTACCCAAACAGATTGCACGACATTCACTGACACTCTTCCTTGTAGCATATTGGAAATTTGAACAAGTATGGAAACGCATGCAAAACACGTAGAATTGCAGCAACGGCCAGAAGAAATTGCACGCTGATTGAGGTCATGATCTGCCTGCTCTGCATACTTCTGGCAGGGGCTAATTGTGTGTACGGTAACCCCTTTACCAATATGCCATCCGGTGCACTTCACGTCAGAAGTGTGTGCGCCACCGCGGACGCCGTATGGAACCTTGATGTGCCCAAAAAATGGGCGCTACCCCCGCTATATAAATGCAAGTTGTTCCTGATGCTGTTGATGTTGAATACATAGTGCTATTAGTTCCTGGCCTTAATTTTAGCGTGAAAATATAGCCCTTCTTTCTACTCATAGAATCATAGAATCATAGAAAGTTACAGCATGGAAGGAGGCCATTTTGGCCCATCGTGTCCACGTTGGTCAACAAAGAGCTATCTAGCCTAATCCCACTTCCCAGCTCTTGGTCCATAGCCCTGCAGGTTAGAGCATCCCAAGTGCACATCCAAGTACTTTTTAAATGTGGTTAGGGTTCCTGCCTCTACCACCCTTTCAGGCAGTGAGTTCCAGACCCCCACCACCCTCTGGGTGAAGAAATTTCCCCTCAAATCCCCTCTAAACCTTCCCCCAATTACTTTAAATCTATGCCCCCTGGTTTTTGACCACACTGCTAAGGGAAATAGGTCCTTTCTATCCGCTTTATCTATGCCCCTCATAATTTTATACACCTCAATAAGGTCTCCCCTCAGCCTCCTCTGTTCCAAGGAAAACAGACCCAGCCTATCCAGTCTTTCCTCATAGCTAAGATTCGCTACTCCCGGCAACATCCTTGTAAATCTCCTCTGTACCCTCTCTAGCGCAATCACATCTTTCCTGTAATGTGGTGACCAGAACTGCACGCAGTACTCTAGCTTAGGCCTAACTAGTGTTTTATACAGTTGAAGCATAACCCCCCCTGCTCTTGTATTCTATGCCACGGCTAATAAAGGCAAGCATTCCATATGCCTCCTTAACCACCTTATCTTCTTGGCCTGCTACCTTCAGGGATCTGTGGACATGCACTCCAAGGTCCCTTTGTTCCTCTACACTACTCAGTGTCCTACCATTTAATGTGTATTCCCTTTCCTTGTTAGCCCTTCCCAAATGCATTACCTCAAACTTCTCCGGATTGAAATCCATTTGCCACTGTTCAGCTCACCTGACCAATTTATTGATATCTTCCTGCAGTCTATAGCTTCCTTCTTCAGTATCAACCACACAGCTGATTTTAGTATCATCTGCAAACTTCTTAATCATACCCCCTATATTCAAGTCAAGATTGTTGATATATACCACAAAAAGCAAGGGACCTAGTACTGAGCCCTGCAGAACCCCACTGGAAACAGCCTTCCAATCACAAAAACACCCATCAACCATTACCTTCTGCTTCCTGTCTCCAAGCCAGTTTTGAATCCAACTTGACACTTTGCCCTGGATCCCATGGGCTTTTAACTTCGTGATCAGTCTGCCATGTGGAACCTTATCAAAAGCCTTGCTAAAGTCCATATACAATACATCAAATGCACTACCCTCATCTACCCTCCTTGTTACCTCCTCAAAAAATTCAATCAAGTTTGTCAGACACGACCTTCCCTTAACAAACCCGTGCTGACTATCCTTGATTAATCCATGTCTTTCTAAATGAAGATTTATCGTGTCCTTCAGAATTCTTTCAAATAATTTTCCCACCACCGAGGTTAGGCTGACTGGCCTGTAATTACTCGGTCTTTCCTTTTCTCCCTTTTAAAACAAGGGTACCACATTAGCAGTCCTCCAGTCCTCCAGCACCACACCTGAAGCCAGAGAGGATTGAAAAATGATGGCCAGGGCCTCTGCTATTTCCTCTTTTACTTTGCTTAACAGCCTGGGATATTATGAGATAGCATTTCTTGTAGCTGAGCAAGATTGCTTTTGATGAGGACTAGAAGAACCCAAATGTGCCTTTGAAAACACTAGTAAAAAGTCTCCAAGGCCCTGTAATAAAAATGGATTTTGACTAATTCGGCCTCAATAAACCCATGGTCCCGATCAACTGTTTAACCATAAGCATCCCCAGGCATGTGGTGGGTAGTACCATCATTTAAGTAATGCCTACATGGAGATTGTAATGAACTGAAGATGGCACAACATTTTTACCACAGGAGGATGAATCCTTGTGTGGAAATAAATATTCTCTTGAACGGTTTTTAAGTCTTCCAATTTCCATAAATTTATCAAAATTACGGAGCACGTGCCTAGCCAAGGATGCATACACATTGCAGCGATACGAATGTGAATAGTAATGTGACTATTGGAAGATACTCCAGTCTAGTCATGCTAGAACCAGCTGCTCTTTTCGTGTTGTCAGTGTTATTTTATGAACAAGAAGTGTATTATTTACAGACTCCTTTCTCCGTTACGCCAGCCGTGAGAGAAAAGTGAAGTCATACTGCAACCTGCTGGCGGGGTGACTCACAGCAGCTCTGCGAAAGGCCTATTTAATTCAGCCAGAGAGACCTTTATGCTTGGGGAAAGAATCTCCACAGATCGCAGCCTCTGAATTCTTTCCAGTTAAGACGTATGTCGCAAACCCCAGTGATCGAGGGTTCAAGTCCCAGGACTGTCTGGCATTTGAGAAACTACCAGCTAAGCTTTGCGATGTGTCTGTCAGTTCTTGGCTGGACTTGAAGGTTGAGCACCTTGCAGTGTTGGAATGCCTCCATTTGGAGAGGGGTGGTGGTAGGGGGGGGGGGGGGGGGCGCAGATGGTGGATGGGTGGGGAAGATAAAAACAAAGAGTCATCAGGAATATGGATGATGGAAATTAAAGAAAACGTCCCTGTTGGTTTGCACTCTTGCAGATTCTTTCATTTTTACAGCAGCAGTAAGATTTGTTGTAAAATAGCTATTTTTTTTTCTGAGGCAAAAAATGTAGTTTTAAGACATCAGGGTCAGAGGCTGCTTTCCATTTGTCGAATTTTTCTTTTGCTAAGTAAACAAATTTATAGGATTTCATTTAAATGTTTCAACTAAATCATGACAAAATGAAATGAAACACAGTCAGCGACACCAGGCCATGCCTGACAGGCATCACATGCCACGATCTGTTCTTTGGTAAATGCAATACACAGATTGCTTCTAGGGGCAGGGTTAGCCAGGATTGACTTGGAGTCTCCAGGAACTAAAGATTGATCCCTTGGAACCTGCTGCCAACAACACCCAGGAGAAAAATCAGGTGCGATTTTTGATTTACTTTGAACACATTTTTTTAATTAGTTATAAAAATATTGGAGATGGGGGGGAAATAAAGGCTGTTTGACCTTGCAGGGTGGGGCGGTTGGCATCGGGAGGGCATGTGATAAAACCTCCAGGAATACATCCAACCAGAGTTGGCGACCCCATCTAGGGGGAGCAGGCCCCAAACCACCTTTCATGAACATGGACATGTTGCTACTTTTAGCGATAGGTGGTGGGGCATCTTCATTAAACCCTTTTCTTACAGTGATGGAATCTGAAGAGAGACTATTCATTGTGTAGCAACTAAACAGGCTGCATGCTTCAGCTTAATATGATTGCCTGATACACTAATGTCTGGTCTGGCAACGCTCATTCATTTTGATTTGAAACCTATTTTGATGCAGCTAACCTCTGAACTGAACTATCCCCTGGGGGTAGACATTCTCCTGGCTGCTATGTGTAAATCACATTGTTAATGGGTTTGGGAAGGTATTTTGATCACCAGTTACACTCATATTATTTCAGTTTGGCAGTTCTGATTTACAAGAATTTACAATGCATTTACAAGAATTATCTATGTAAAGTAGACAATCCACCTCAGTGTGTTGCAGTAAAAAAAAAAGAACTTGCCGTTATATATATCACCTCATCACATTCTCAGGCAGGCAGGAAAAGAACACTCGGACCATCAATCCTGCCCCACTTTCATGATACCTGGAGCATCATTTATAGGCCTTTAGCAGCCACGCAAGGTCCCAACGCACCTCACAGCCAATGGACTACTTGTGAAGTACAGCCTTTGTTACCTAGATGATCTCAGCCGTTAATTTCAAGGTCCAGCAAATAGCAAATGGAAAAAATGAAAGCAGATAATTCTTTTAGTGTTTGGTGGAGGGAGGAATGTTGACCAAGACACCGGGAAAGTTCCCGGCTCTTCTTTGAATTTCACAACCACCTAAGCAAGTAGACGGAGCCTCAGTTTAAAGCCGCATCCAAAAGGTGGCACATAAGAACATAAGAACATAAGAAATAGGAGCAGGAATAGGCCACTTGGCCCCTTGAGCCTGCTCCGCCATTCAATAAGATCATGGCTGATCTTGGGCTCAAAGCCACTTCCCCGCCCGCTCCCCATAACCCTTCACTCCCTTATCTTGTAAAAATCTGTCTATCTCCACTTTAAATGTATTTAATGACCCAGTCTCTACGGCTCTCTGGGGCAGAGAATTCCACAAATTTACGACCCTCTGAGAGAAGAAGTTCCTCCTCATCTCAGTTCTAAAAGGGCGACCCTTTATTCTGAGACTGTGCCCCCGAGTTCTAGATTTCCCCATGAGGGGAAACATCCTCTCTCATCTAGCCTGTCGAGCCCCCTCAGTATCTTATATGTTTCGATAAGATCATCTCTCATTCTTCTAAATTCCAATGAGTATAGGCCCAGCCTGCTCAACCTTTCCTCATAAGTCAAACCTCTCATCTCTGGAATTAACCTAGTAAATCGTCTCTGAACTGCCTCCAATGCAAGTATATCCTTCCTTAAATAAGGAGACCAAAACTGTATGCAGTACTCAAGGTGTGGTCTCACCAATACCTTGTACAGTTGTAGCAGGACTTCCCTGCTTTTATACTCCAACCCCCTTGAAATAAAGGCCAACATTCCATTTGCCTTTTTGATTACTTGCTGTACCTGTATGCCAACTTTTTGTGTTTCATGCACAAGGACCCCCAGGTCCCTCTGAACTGTAGCATTTTGTAATCTCTCTCCATTTAAATAATAGTTTGCTTTTTTATTTTTCCTGCCAAAGTGGATAACCTCGCACTTTCCCACATCATACTCCATCTGCCAAATGTTTGCCCACTCACCTAGCCTGTCTATATCCCTTTGCAGATTATTTGAATCCTCTGCACCACTTGCTTTCCCACCCATCTTTGTATCATCCGCAAACTTGGCTACATTACACTCGATCCCTTCATCCAAGTCATTAATGTAGATTGTAAATAGTTGGGGCCCCAGCACCGATCCTTGTGGCACCCCACTAGTTACCGTTTGCCAACCAGAAAATGACCCATTTATCCCGACTCTCTGCTTTCTGTTAGTTAGCCAATTCTCGCTCCATGCTAATATATTACCCTCGAACATGTACAGCACTGCCTCAGAACTGCACTGAAGTGTCAGCCTCGATTCTGTCTTCAGTTCCATAGTGGGGCTTGAACCTGCAATCTTTGAACTCAGAGGTGAGACTGCTACCAACTGAGCCAGGCTGTCGCTATTGATTCACTCTGATACTACTTCAGTAGCCTGAAATTATGAATTTTATCACATAAGATACCCTGAGTAGCTACATTAATTTTCATATCATTCCCCTACCCTCACGGACAAACACAGTAGTCCCTTCCTTCACAAATGCATACTACTATCATCGACTGAGAACATAAATTGATCAAATCTTTCAATATTTCCAAACAGTCTTCTCCTCCAGCTGATCGTTTCTTTCTATTCCCCAGGATTCCTTCTCCAAGTTAGGTCATTAAAACAACAACAACTTGCATTTATGTAACGCCTTTAACACAGTGAAAAATCCCAAAGTGTTATCAAACGAAATTTGACACCGAGCCACATACGGAGATATTCAGACAGGTGACCAAATGCTTGGTCAAAGAGGTGGGTTTTAAGGAGTGTCTTAAAGAAAGAGAGGGAGGTAGAGAGGCGGAGAGATATAGGGAGGGAATTCCAGAGCTTAGGGCCCAGGCAACAGAAGGCACGGCCGCCAATGGTGGAGCGAAGAAAATCGGGGATGAGCAATAGGCCAGAATTGGAGAATTGGAGGAGCGCAGAGATGTTTGAGGGTTGTAGGAGGTTACAGACAGAGGGAGAGGCAAAGCCATGGAGGGATATGAAAACCAGGATGAGAATTTTAAAGTCAAGGCGTTCCTGGACCGGGACCCAATGCAGATCAGCGAGCACAAGGGTGATGGGTGAACGGGACTTGGTGCCTTAGGATAGGGGCAGCATAGTTTTTGAATGAGCTCAAGATTATGGTCGGGGCAAGGCGAGAGGCCGGCCAGGAGAGCATTGGAATCGTCTAGAGGTAACAAAGGGCATGAAGAGAGTTTCAGCAGCAGATGAGCTGAGGCAGGGGCGGAGACGGGCTACGTTACGGAGGTGGAAACAGGCGGTCTTGGTGATGGGAGAGCATATGGGGTCAGAAACTCGGCTCAGGGTCAAATAGTATGCCACGGTTGCAAGCAGCCTGGCTCAGCCCCAGTCAGTGACCAAGGTTGAGTGAGTGGCAGCTGAGTATTGGATTAGGATGTCACATACCCTTCATGAGAGTACAATGCTTTGAACAATATAACTACTGGGTCATTCTGTCTCTGTATGAAACAGTCAAACTCAGTGACAGTGTGCAGGAGTTGGTTGAGTACACCACTGTTAACATCACGAAACAGTCCATACCTCACTTGCTTGTCGTTGCAGCTGAGGTAATCTAACTGGAACCAAGACTGCCTTCGGGCATAAATGAAGAAACACAGAAGAAAGCTATAAATAATTTTATTTTTAAAAATCGGAAAAGATAAAAAAAAAACCTGCAACTCCATTTCATTCTTCTATTCAATTTACCTTAAAGCATGCACTATGTTATTGAATTAAAGTAACCAAAATTTTCATTCATGAGAGGCCTTGAATGCATTGAAGATTCAATTTTCAACGCACCGTTATATTTTGTAATGGAAAGATGGTAGATTTGGTATTCTGAGATAAAATGAACTGAAGGGCCTTCTTCATCCAAGTGTATCTTGTGATTTTCCGTGGTCTATTCACAACCATAGCTAATGGATTGGCAATGTTCAATAGGCTGAGAATTGCAAACACAAATTATTGGGCTTAAAATAGTGCATCTTGCGATCTTGATTATCCCTTTAATCTTTGCAGCAGAATAACCAGCTCAGTAATAATGGGACTGAATAGGAAATGATTTGGCGCATTGAAGTTCTCTGGCTGGATCAGCCTTTGACACTAAATAGTGTCATAGTTGAACTGGTTACCCACGTTGATTTCCACGGCTTGCTTGCTGCAGGTCACATTCCCCAGGAACGGCAGAATTTTTTCAGCACTGCTACTCCATAAAATAAATTGGGTTGAAGATAATTGGTTATTGTAGTCACGAGGCACAACAGATTACTTGTCAGTACAATGTATATTTTTTTAAGTTGCAGGAAGGATGAGTAATAAAATTACAGACTTAGGGGGAAAAATTCGGTTGCTTTGCAAAGCAACTAGCGCCCGGGCGCGGCGCCGCCAATGCCTCCCGTGAAATTCAGGGGGAGGTTAGCGGCGGCGGTAACCGTTAGCGTCCCGCGGCGCTGCACCGCCGGCAATGACGTCATCACAGTGCGCAGCGCCCCGCTCGCGCACCGGCCGCGATCTTCGGTAGTGCCCCCTGACTTACCGCCAGACTCTATGTCCGACGGGGTCAGGGAGGACCTACCTGCAGCCGTGGGCGGTGCTAGTTAAAGGGGAGGTGGCAGGCGGCCATTTTTGTTGCGTGCCGCCTGCCAGCACCTCCCCCCGTTGCTGTCCCCGGCCCCCGTGAGCCCGGCACTCCTCTTGAGTGCCGGGCTCGTTTGCCAGCACTCCCGATCCCTGGTGGCCCAGCTTTAATAAGGGGAGGACGGCCTGCAGTACCGCGGCGCGATGTGCCGCAGCGCGTGGCCTCGCTGTGCCACAAGAGGGACGCAGGGCGCTTCCAGTAGCACCCCTCTTCCTTCTCGGAGCGCTACCTGGGAAAATCGGCCGCGGGGGCGCTAATTTTTTCGGGGCGCTAAAAGGGGGCGCGACTCAATTTTTACCCCTTATATTTTTCCTCGAGATTTTGCCTTAGATATCATGGGGTTAGAGAGTTCCTCTGGTGACTATGCGTAGAGAGACCTTGGCCAGATTTTTCCCCTAAAAAAAACGGGTGGATTGGAGCGTGGGGGCAGTTAAAATGGGATTCTCGACCTGATCCGGCCTCCAGCCCACCCACTTCCAGTTTTGCCAGAGGCGGGACGGGGTGGTAGGGGGGCAGGCGACCAACCCGCTCCCAGGGGGCGTTACTAAATATTGTAATGAGGTTGGGAGCCTCTTTTTTCCCATCCATTTTGTGTTTAACTGCCTGGGGACGGGTTTCACACAATTCATGAAACCCGGCAGCTAAACAGAGGCGGGGACCACTGCATCCAAGAGTTAAGTGTCTTTATACCGACCTCCTGGATCCAGGGTCCCCACCATACCCACCCCCCGCGATCGGAGACCCCTCCTCACGAGGCCACCAATTACCTTCCCAGGCCTCCCCAGCCCAGGCCTCGCCCCTCCCCCCAGGCCTCCCCCTCCCCCCAGGCCTCCCCCCTCCCCCCAGGCCTCCCCTGCCCAGGCCTCTCCCCTCCCCCCAGGCCTTCCTCGCCCAGGCCTCCCCCTCCCCCCAGGCCTTCCTCGCCCAGGCCTCTCCCCTCCCCCCAGGCCTCCCCTGCCCAGGCCTCTCCCCTCGCCCCAGGCCTCCCCTGCCCAGGCCTCCCCCCTCCCCCCAGGCCTCCCCCGCCCAGGCCTCCCCCTCCCCCTCCCCCCAGGCCTCTCCCCTCCCCCCAGGCCTCCCCCTCCGCCCAGGCCACCCCCTCCCCTCATGGGAAGGTGGTGGTGGGCCTTCTTCTTGAACCACTGCAGTCTGTGTGGTGAAGGTACTCTCACAGTGCTGTTAGGTAGGGAATTCCAGGATTTTGACTCAGCAACGACGAAGGAACGACTATATGTGACTTGGATGGGGAACTTAGTGGTGATGGTGTTCTGATGACTAATGGCCATTTCATCCATTTATTGTAAGGATCATCATATTTTCCAAACTCATAAGTAATGATTGGGAATTGATTGATGCTTTGGGCTAACACACTAGTCTTTCACCTGTGGTACCTGAGTATGAATCCAGCCTAAAATTATATGCTGAAAGCTGTAATAATCACATATTCGGTGAGTCTGGGCAGCCTCAAACAACTGGCTAGGGAGCATGGACAGATTGGAAAACCACCTATAGTTCAGTGCAAAATTATCCCTAAATGGACAATCGCACTTAGAGAGGCTATAAAGATAAGTAGGAATTGACAGTGGAGCAGTCAGGAAGTATCTTTCTGAAGTTGGGGTTAATGGACACAATTAGGGCAGAGTAGAGGAAGAATTACTCTGTACATTGCTCAGACCATCCATCACCTGGTAGTGCGTGTGCCAAAAATAGATAAGAGTTTCATTCAGCAGCACTAAAATTCCATTCTCTGTTGAGAAGAAATCTTCACTAAACATACAAAATAAAATCCAAACTAACTTGTAGCAATCGCATTTGATCTTGGATTTCCATTATCTGAAGGCCAAAGTGACAATTACCTCAAATACAAATCTGGAGCTCACTAAGATGGCTTTCCCCAATCCTCCCATGCGTTTAACTAGGATTTGGATGTTAAAAAGCAGAACTTCATAGAAGCGTGCTTGTGTGGAGCTCTGCTTCCTTGAACAAAGAGAAGTGCAGAAGAGCTGGCCACATAACTCCCGATTTGCCAGGTTCTTGTTATTCCACACAGGTACTGGTCTCAAACTGTTAACTGTGAGATCATTGAACTCAATTCATTTTTTTTATAAATAAAGACACTGAGGGGTTTAATATCCTTAGGGCGAAATATTAAGTCGTGCCGTCTTTGGGGCGCTAACTTCGCAGTAGCGCCCCGCAAAAATTAGCGCCCCTGCGACCGAAATTGAGTGGTAGCACCCCAAGAGGGAAGCGGGGTGCGACTGGAAGCGTCCCGCCTCCCTCTTGGGGCGCTGTGAGGGAATATCGCGGTGCTACGTGCCACGGTATTGCAGGCCTTCCTCCCCTTCTTAAAGGGGAGGGGCCTGCAAAATAGAGTGCCGGGCTCATGGCGCGCAGCCGGCATTCCGCGGGGGTGGGCGGGTCAGGAGGCCGGGGATGGGAGCGGAGGCAGGTGCTGGCAGGCGGCCAGCAACAAAAATGGCCGCCCGGCACTCACCTTTAAGTAGCACCGGACCAGCCGCAGGTTGGCCCCCCTGATCCCGTCGGACATAGCGTCTGGCGGTAAGTCAGGGGGCGCTACCGAAGATCACGGCCGGGGCACGAGCGGGGCGCTGCGCTCGGCGATTATGTCATCGGCGGCGGCGCAATGCCGTGGGGCACTAACGGTTGAATTTCGCGGGGGGTGTTGGCGGTGCTGCGCCCGGGCACATAGTTGCTTTGCGCCCTGTTAGCGCCCTCTTAGGGCGGTAAGGGGAGGCGCAAAGCAACCAAATTTTCCCCCCTTAGACTTTTGAACAGATTCAGGAAAATTGTATTTTAAATGGGTCAATGAGTGACACAAATGCCATTTTAACACAGGAAGAGCAGGGGAGTAATTGGACGGTTCTTTCAAAGAGTCGGCACAGGCACGATGGGCCGAATGGCCGCCTTCGGTGCTGAGTGATTCTAGGAAATTAAGTTCTTGCAAACAGCTCAACCAGTGCGCTGCCAAATCTGTGCGGGATCATTCAAACTGTCGTCTCGGGCCCAGCAAGAGGCCAGAGGGTTTATTACAGCTGCTGCAGAGCGAATTGCAGATTGCACCAAGAACTGAGACAATCGTAATGCATATAGAATGAACTACGTCTGACCGTGGTTAGACATTTTGCAATCTCCTCCAAGAGTAATTTGGGCAAGATGTTAGTGTATATCTTACTCCTGCCAGCAGCCAGTAGCTGTGCCAAAGTGCTCTGCCGTGGAATCGCTGTCAAGAGTGCTTCATATACGTGCACTGCTGTGTGGAAAAAAAATAGCTATTTCATTAATACAAGGTTGCAAACAGAGGTTTCTTTTTGTCCTGAATCTTCTCATTATTGCCAGCATTTTTAAACCAGCCGCATTTATTGTGGTTACGATGGCATTTCTTATGCAATAATGCGTGGACTGAAAGGTTTGAAAGGTCTAGTGCACTGTACAGTCCCATTTCCACTGTCGCATTAATAGCCGAGTGATTTGCATAAGAATCCCGTTTACTTTAAGGTGTCATCTGTGGCTCAGTTGGTAGCACCCTCGCCTCTGAGTCAGAAGGTTGTGGGTTCATAGTCCCATTCCAGGGACTTGGAGCACAAATATTTAGGCTGAGCACTCCCTGTGCAATACTGAGGCAGTGCTGCACTGTTGGAGGTGCTGTCTTTCGGAGGAGATGTTAAACTGAGGCCCCATCTGCTCTCTCAGATGGACGTAATCTGAGGAAGGATGTTCTTGCCATGGAAGGAGTTCAGCGAAGATTCACAAGGCTGATACCTGGGATGGCAGGAATGACACATGAGGAGAGATTGAGTCGATTGGGCTTATACTCGCTGGAGTATAGAAGAATGAGAGGGGATCTGATTGAAACATATAAAATTCTGACAGGTCTGGACAAACTAGATGCAGGAAGAATGTTCCCGATGGTCGGAGAGTCCAGAACCAGGGGTCATAATCTAAGGATAACGGGTAAGCCATTTAGGACAGAAATGAGGAAGAATTTCTTCACCCAGAGAGTGGTGAACCTGTGGAATTCTCTACCACAGAAGGTAGTTGAGGCCAAGTCATTAAATATATTCAAGAATGAGTTTGATATATTTCTTAAAGCTAAAGTTATCAAGGGATATGGGGAGAAGGCAGGTACAGGGTACTGAGTTTGGATGATCAGCCATGATCTCATCGAATGGCGGACCAGGCTCGAGGGGCCGAATGGCCTACTCCCGCTCCTATCTTCCACGTTTCTATGTTTCAAAGAGCCAGATGTTGCCAGCCTCTGACTCAGGCCTCTGCAAAAGAGCTGACAGAGTATTAAATCGGCTCGCTGTACCACCAGAGCTTTACAGAACGACTATTAAATAAAATGCAGTGAGTTGAAAAGTGGGTTTGCACTTGGGCAATCTCAGTCCAGGGCCTGTTGTCGTAGGCCCACATGACAAAAGGTTGCATCGGCCTGAAACGTTAACTCTGTTTCTCTCTCTCCACAGATGCTGCCTGACCTGTGGAGTATTTCCAGCATTTTCTGTTTTGATTGCAAAATGTCCCCTAGTTCAGCATGAATTGACAATTAAGGGGTCAATAAAAAAGTTACCATGAGAATAAACTGGAATTCCCTCCCTAAACCTCCCCTCTTCCTTTAAAACTCTCCATTAAACCTATCTCTTTGACCAAGCTTTTGATTGCCTGTCCCAATAGTTCTGACGAAAGGTCTTCGACCTGAAACGTTAACTCTGTTTCTCTCTCCACGGATGCTGCCTGGCCTGCTGAGTTTTTCCAGCGTTTTCTGTTGTTATTTCCAATATCTCCTTATGTGGCTCGGTGTCAAACATTGGTCTGATAATCGCCCCTGCAAAGCGGTATCTCGGGATGTTTTACTACTTTTAAGGGGCGATATAAATACATCAGAACATAAGAAACAGGAGCAGGAGCCGGCCATTTGGCCCCTCGAGCCTGCTCCGCCATTCAATAAGATCATGGCTGATCTTCAACCTCAACTCCACTTTCCCGCACTATCCCTTGGTTCCCTTAATATCCAAAAATCTATCAATATCTGTCTTGAATATACTCAATGACTGAGCATCCACAGCCCTCTGGGGTAGAGATTCTAATGATTCACAACCCTTTGAGTGAAGAAATTTCTCCTCCTCCCTGTCCTAATTGGCCGACTCCTTAACCTGACACTGTGACCTCTCGTTCTCGGTTCCCCAGCCAGGTGAAAATCTCCCAGCATCTGCTCTGTCAAGCCCTGTAAGAATTTTATATGTTTCAATGAGATCACCTCTTATTCTTCTAAATTCTAGGGAATATAGTCCTGGTCTCCTCAATCTCTCCCCGTAGGACACTCCCCACGTTGTTGCTGTTGTTGTTGTTGTTGTTGTAGGAGTTGATAAAGTGGATTTCCCAGCATTATACAGACATTAACACCAGCAAACGGAGCAAAATAAAATCCCTGTCAGTCCACAGGATGGCTGGTGCAGGAAATGGAAAATTGTCGAACTGGCGCAGTCGGAGTTATTTCAGCATGTGACCGCACCGTAAGTGACTCGGGCTTGCTCGATGCTGACACTGGATGCCTGGAATTGGAAGGCATTCCATTCCTCAGCAGTGACACCTCTCACCTTGATCAGCACAGAACTTACACAAAAAAAACAAAAAGGAAAATATTCACACTGCAAAGCTGTAGGCTGCTGCCAGGACAAAACAAAAGGAAGGAGGATCGGTTCTTGAAAGTATTTCCCCCTGATTCTCTGATGCTGGGCAGCACACCAGCTGTTTTATGCTGCCCTTTGGATGCTGGGCATGCCAAGTGTTGGCGTGGAATTGTCGCTGGCACTAAATGTACCGTAGAAAGGCAGCTTAAATATCTTTGCGTTTATTGTGCAGCCATTATCAAACTCCTCAATCTTGTTATTAAATGGTATTCGATAAGCCCTGCTAAGAAATCATGAAGTACATTCATTTGTCAGTTGAGGCTCTTGATTTGAAGAAAGAACTCCAAGTGGAGCAATCTACCACTAGATTTACAGAGCCACCAGGAAACACTTCCCCTGAGGTCAGCATCAGCATTCACAAGAACATAAGAAATAAGAGCAGGAGTAGGCCATACTGCCCCTAGAGTCTGCTCCGCCATTCAATAAGATCATGGCTGATCTTCAACCTCAACTCCACGTTCCCGCACTATCCCCATATCCCTTGATATCCTTAGTGTCCAAAAATCTATTGACCTCTGTCTTGAATATACTCATCCACTGAGCATCCACAGCCCTCTGGGGTAGAGAATTCCAAAGATTCACCACCCGCGGAGTGAAGAAATTTCTTCTCAACCCAGCCCTACACGGCCGACCCCTTATCCTGAGACTTTGACCCTTAGTTCTAAGAGACTCCAGCCAGGGGAAACAGCCTCTCAGCATCTGCCCTGTCAAGCTCGCTAAGAATTTTATACGTTTCAATGAGATCACCTCTCATTCTTCTAAACTCCAGAGAATATAGGCCCATTCTACTCAATTCACAGCTTAAAAATTAGACAGGAATATAATTGACGATATAAGTGTCAACATAACCCAAAACACTTCATGATAAGGAGACAGCCATGTAGCCTGTTTCCCCTGGCTGGAGTCTCTTAGAACTAAGGGTCACGGTCTCAGGATAAGGGGTCGGCCATGTAGGACTGAGATGAGGAGAAATTTCTTCACTCAAAGGGTTGTGAATCTTTGGAATTCTCTCCCCCAGAGAGCTGTGGATGCTCAGTCATTGAAACTATTCAAGACTGAGAGCGATAGATTTTTGGACACTAAGGGATTCAAGGGATATGGGGATAGGACGGGAAATTTGATTCTTAACAGGACGAAACTTGCTGTGTGATATAATACACAAAAGCACAGAGTGAGTGCCCTGAAGCTTCTGTTGGGGATTGCATCGCCTGCTATGCAGTTGTATCATGCAGATGAAGAATGTCTCGGATTTGATTCCCACTCTCTGATATATCAGTTGAACCCAGCAGCAGTAACAACTAATAATATTTGCTTCTCGGTAGCGTCTTATCACGTCCGACCATCTCAAGGTGCTTTTGTGCGGTGAATTCCTTTCGAAGCTCAGACACAGTTGTTACGGGAAGGCCTCAGAGATCACTGCTTACAGAGGAGGAAAACTATCTCTCCGTCCGTCTGATTTCTATCCACTGAGCCCTGCTGGAAAGCTTGCGGACATCAGAGGAGGACAAATCTGCGCTTGGTTGTGACTCTGCTCCTGGTCGAATAGCCTGCCAGCAAAGGAAAGAAAGAACGTGCATTTATATAGCGGCTTTCATGATCTCAGGATGACCCTAAACGCCTTACAGCCAATCAAATACTTTTTGAGGTGTAGTCACTGCTGTAACGTAGGAAATGCGGCAGAAAATTTGCGCACAGCAAGCTCCCACAAACAGCAATAAGATACTGACCAGATAATCTGTTTTTAACGGTGTTGACCAATGTTAACGTTAAGCTGCATGGCGCGCTGCTGCGTATTGCGTTGGCGGTCCCATGCAGGCCGCTTGCCGGCTTCACAGTGGAAAAACCGCGCATGTGCGGACATTTGAATGGGCCGCGCACCCGAAAAAAAATTAGAGGGAACATTGGTGTGGGCTGAGGGATAAATATTGGCCTGGACACCGGAGAGAACCCCCATGCTCTTCTTCAAAATAGCGCCATGGTATCTTTACATCCATCTGAGAGGGCAGATGGGGCATCGGTTTAATGTCTCATCCAAAAGACGGCACCTCCACCAGTGCAGTACTCCCTCAGCACTGCATCGAAGCGTCAGCCTGGCTACTCACTATCTTGGCTCGCACATAAAGATTGGCCGCTGGATAACAGGAAGCTCCTGACACCAGTGGAATTCTGCCCCACTGTCAGTCAGGGTCACCCGATGGGAGTCATAAATATTGGCCAGGACACCAGGGAGAACTCGCCTGCTCTTCTTCAAAATAATACCATGGAATATTTTCCGTCTACCTGAGATGGCAGAAGGGGAAAAAAAATTAAAAGAAAGAAATATACAGCGGGACAGTTTTTAACATAGGCACTCTCGCTTCCGAGTCAGAAGGTATAACTCAGTTCCACGAGCATGATTCATGAAATGCATCCGCATGAGAGTCTTTCTCTTACCTCTAGCCTCCACCCTATCGGTGTCAGCCATGGCTTAGTTTTGGTAGCACTCCTGCCTCTGAGTCAGAAGATTGTGGGTTCAAGTCCCACTCCAGACAGAGTTGAGCACAAAATCTAGGCTGACAGTCCAGTTCAGTGCTGAGGGAGTGCTGCACTGTCAGAGGTGCCGTCTTTGGGATGAGACGTTAAACCGAGGCCCCGCCTGCTCTCGCAGGTGGATGTTAAAAATCCCATGGCACCATTTTGAAGAAGAGCAGGGGAGTTCTCCCCGGTGTCTTGGCGAATATTTATCCCTCAATCAACATCATTGAAACAGATGATCTGGTATTGTTGTTTGTGGGACCTTGCTGTGCGCAAATTGGCTGCTGCATTTCTTACATTACAACAGTGACTACACCTCAAAAGCACTTGATTGGTGGTAAAGCACTTTGGGAAGTCCTGAGGTTGTGAAAGGCGCTGTATAAATGCAAGTCTTTCTTTAATATCCTTTGAACACCTAAAAAAGTACCATTATTATAGTTTTATTTTGGTTCTGAAGCTTCCAGTGCTGCCCTCACTGGGTTAATGATATGGTTGAAAGTGTATGGAAGCTGGAGTAATCAGAAAGAACTACGCTACACATGACTGATTCAGCCTTGAACCTCTTCATGCCTGTTTAAACCGACATACAGGTTTGAACACAATGCCTCCAGGATGCCATTAACCTTCGCTGCATTTAGTTTGTTTTATTTTGTGCAGTCACCAACATTTCTCATACATGTGCAAATCCGTCAATGAAAAACACGTTCAGCAGATGCCATTCAACAATGACTTTCGCAAACATTATTTTGGGGTTGGGGGAGACGGGGGGTGGGGTGGAGGGAGAAAACTGAATCATGGCGCATAAAAATGTCCACTTCAAACATAACTTCACAGCAGAGGCGCAGCCTGTTCACCGCAATGAGCTTTGTAATCGACACAACGCGCCAAGAGAATTAAATTTGCAACATTCCTTGCGTAGTGATTGCATGTCAATTTCAGATCGATTTCGTAGGGAAATATCAACCAAGCAACCCAGAGAGGCCCTGACTGCACATGATAATTCAACAGCAAGAGTATTGGCACGGCAGTTTTCTGATCATACAAATCGTGCCAGCCAATTTACGCCAAGGGCACGAGAATGGGTCTAAATGGCCGAAGCTGAGGGCTTCCGTTCCACATCAATGATGATGCATCGTAAGACTCGGGCGCCGGGAGAGTAGAGTTGATTAACCGATGCTGCTTCTGTCAGCTCAGTGTGGGGTAAGATTCCCCAGGCGCAGGCTTACCCTCTGGCACCTTTGAAAAAATGACCGTGTGTGAGGCTGGAGCTGTCAGGCTGTTCCAACTGCGGGGCAACGCAACTGATCCTGTCCGCACATGTTCCACCAAAAGTCACTGAAAAGAAAGAAAGAAAGACTTGCTTTCACAGCCTCAGGATGGCCCGGAGTGTTTTACAGCCAATGAAGTATTTTTGAAGTGTAGTCACTGTTGTAATGTAGGAAACGCAGAGGCCAATTTGCGCACAGCTAAGCTCCCACCAACAGCAATGTGATAATGAGCAGATAATCTGTTTTTGTGATGTTGGTTCCAGGATAAATATTGGCCCAGGACAGCGGGGAAAACTCCCCTGCTCTTCTTCAAGATAGTGCCATGGGATCTTTAAAGTCCACCTGAGAGGGGAGAGGGATTACTGGATTGGAATGCCAGCCTGGATTATGTGCTCAAGTCGCTGGGGCTGGGACTATGAACCCCTGACGTCCTGACTCAGAAGCCAGGGTGCTGCCAACTGAGTCACAGTTGACACCTGAATAACCAGCAGGAGTGCAAACCCTGGCAGATATTTCCCTTCTTCCCCCCCAGGGACGCAGAGTTTGACTGTAGACTCCCACCACCACCCCCCCACCCGAACCCCCCGCCCCCCGCCCCCCACTGACCCGCTGCCCCTCAACCGTGGTTCTGGCTGAGTTCAGCTAGCCCACAGCAGGCCAGGACAACAAACCTGGGATTCTTCTGATACGTAACGCGCTGTTCCACAATCCCCACTGTGCACTTATAAACTGAGCCATCAGGAAAGCCCTTTCTTAATGGCTACAGATGTATTCTCCCATGAGATTCCTAAGGAATATGGATCAGTATTTATCCCTCAATCTCCAGGGATGAAGTGTAGCTTCACAGATCACCAGACAGCACAGCATGGAATGCTTGCTCATTACTCGAACACCAAAGATTCAGATGCAGACCATCATTATGCATTACATAATTTGCTTTCCCAAGTCTGTTAACACATATTAAACCAGACGCGGGCCAATACTCCATTGAAACTAACACAACTTTTTAACACAATTGGCCGAATCTTGCTGGAAAAATATTGCCACCTTAATGACGCACGCCATTACTAACGCGCAAATTGGCCAGCAAGTTCAGAGGATTAAGAGACGCTCGGTGAGTGGCGAATCTCCAGAACTTGCTGGTCGAGTTACGTCGCTCCGCCCGTTTACTTCGCACAAACGACATCTTCGCCCTGAACCTCCCCATTATTTTTCAGAACTTGCTGGATTTGCACATAAATTGCCCATTAAACTCTCCGCAGAATGTTTATCGCACACCTCGCGCGTTAGCTTGACCACAAAGAGGGATCTACGTACCCTGGATGGCTACTGGAAACGCCACAGCGAGCAAAGCTTCGGGACCTCGACTTAAAAGCATTTCAAGTGAAGTGAATGGTGTGAAATAATTGCAGGAAAGTCATCAACAAAGTGTGTGATCAGGGCATCATTGTGTCAGCCCGGTACCAACAGTGACTCCAAATGAGAAAAAGCCGACTGAATCCCTCCTCCAGATTGGCTTCCGATAATTAATGTCACACGATTATAATTTGGAGAAAGGTATGTTTGTAACTTCTCACAAGCACACCCTTTTTTTTTTGGAGGAACGCTGACAGCCTGAACAGATAATAATTACTGTGTTTTCAGCACATTTTGTCCCTCCAGAGAAAAATACAGCTATTTTAAGGGTGTCTCGTGTTTTAAGATTGGCCTCAGTGACGTCTGAGTGTATTTGAGGCAGCTTTTAAGATAGGTGAAGATTCTGTTTAATTTACACCTATTATCACACATCCTGAAAAAATGTTATCTCTCCTGACAGGAGTGACAGCATGGTTAAAAGTCAGATGAAGTTGTATGTTAGCAGTTGAAAAAGAAAACCTGCTTTGCCAATTCATGAAAGAAGCATTTCATGCTCTCAAACAGCACCGTAACATCCTTGGGAAGTCGCAGACGGATTGAAATCAATTTTCTTATTTTGAATTCCTTGTTGCTATGATTCACTGTCCTGACCAAGTGGGCCCAGGCCTCAAGTTACTCGACAGTTAAAGAAAAAAAAGAACTTGCATTTGTATGGCACTTTTCACGACCCGAAGCATTTGACAACCAAGTAGTTTTCAAATGTAGTCACTATTGTAATGTAAGAAACGCGGTAGCCAATGCGCACACAGCAAGGTCCCACAGACAGCAATGAGATGATAACCGGATAATCTGTTTTACTGAGCCTGGTTGGGGGATAAATATGGGCCGGGACACCGGGGAGAACTCCCCTGCTCATCTTCGAAATAGGGCCGCGATCTTTTACGTCCACCTGAGAGAGCAGACGGGGCCTCGGTTTAACCTCTCATTCAAAAGACGGCACCTACGACAGTGCAACACTGCCTCAGTATGTCAGTGCAGATTATATTCTCTCGAGTGGGACTCAGAGGCGAGAGTGCTACCACTGAGCCAAGGCTGACACCTAAGTTGGATTTGCAGCAGGTAAGATTGGAGTGGGATGAGACGCGCAATACAATATTAGTTGCTGGAAATCAGAGTGTGTCTTCTCTTCAAATCCCAGCTAGTGGAATCATTGCATCCTCCTTTAGCATGACAGCAAAGAAAAAATGTTGCTTGGCTTCAAGTTGTAACTTCACTAAAGTATTAATAATTTAGAAAAATATCTAAGGATATTCAAATTCTTAATTTATGACAGTACAATTTTAAATCATCTTGAACAAACTATTGAAGCTCAGGGTCACTTTCTGGACACACATTTATGTTTCCTATTCTCACTTCTCTTCCCGTAATGTAATCATTTACTATCATTGGCTCTATCTATCTAGTGGTCGAGCTAAGAATTTATGCTTATCACAGCTAAGGCTGGCACATCGAAATATTAGGCAGTCTCGAGACCGGAGCATGTTCTCTTTGGGTTTTTAATCAAGTCCTGCTTCTATAGTATGATCTGACTGCCCCAAATACACTAGTGGCCACGATTGTATAAGTGGAGGCCGGTTGGAGGCGGCTTTGATGTTGGGTGGGTTCCGGTCCCACTGCCGCTTACAGCCGCCTAGATATTAATATTTTGCCTTAAGTGGCCTAATTAATGTCTCCGTGCGCGCTACCTGGCCCAATTAGTGGGTTCGGGTCTGCTGAAGTCTGTCAGCCAGCTGTATTTAAGGGGCCCATGCAGCATTTTTTCACATCCACCCTTTGCTGCTGCTGCTTCTCGTTGTTCAAATTGTGACCATGACTGCTACAAGAGCCAAGGCCTCGCCCCGATTTGATGATGACTCCCTCCATGCTCTTGTGGAGGGAGTGAGAGGGCGTTAGGAGGTACTGTTCCCCTCATCCGGATGGAGGAAGCCTGGCTGAAAATTGCTGAGGAGGTGAGCTCCAGATCTTTGTGTGGTCGCACCTGGATGCAGTGCAGAAAAAGGTTTAATGACCTGCTACGCACAGCAAAAGTGAGTATAACATCACACTTACCTTCAATCTGCTCCCCATCTCCTCTCATCACCAGCACTCTGCATTGTCAACTTACTCCTGCACATCCCACTTTACCCTTACATCCCTTGCACCCTTAACCATCCCTCTCTCTCTATGTACAGAATAACTTCACTATTCTACTATGCACCCCTCACACTCGCTATCACTGTTATGCAATGACAACAACTAACAACGCACAGGGTGGGCCCTTGGTATTGGCACCTCACTCCATCTTTGTCTCCTTCTAAGCATCTATGCCATGGATTCTCTACACTCACTCCAACATTCTCACTCCAACTCCACTTGTGTCCCTCATTGCAGGAAAAGAGAACCCACAATAAGAGCGAGAGGGCGAGGACAGGAGGAGGGCCACCTTCCATTGCCCAGTTGACCATCACTGAGGAGGCTGCTCTGGACATCGTAGGAGGTGCTGAGGATCTGGAACTGGGGGACGGTCAGACGGGCGCAGTAGAGCAAGCTGGTGACAGAATAGATTTGCAGCCCTCTCATTTACATTGCATGAGTGAATGATATGGCATCTGATGCTCATACAGATTGAATTCTGATCATCTGCACAAGTCGATGTGCATGCTATGTTAATATCACATGTCCAACTCATGCCTTTTTCCTCCACAGGACCATCGAGAGCCCCCCTCCCCACTGTCCAGGAGGAAGAGCCAGAAGACTCCTCAGAGGAAGCTGCAACCTCTGAGGTCGCAGTGTCAGCAGAATTAAGTGCACCCAGCACCAGCGCAGACACTCACACCTCGGTGGGTCCTTCGCGAGATAGAGTAGTTTTGTCACCAGGTGTATCACAGCTCACAAGTGAACATCAGCAGATGGTGGAGACAGGGACAGCAGTGGAGAGTCCTCGTCGGAGGCCGCAGGGCACTCCTAGCTCTGCTCAGCTGCATGTGGACACTGTGCCTCTGGGGCCATCCAGAAAGAGATGGAGCTCCAGGAACAAGTGCAGGAGTCTCTGGCAGGTTTTGCATCCAGGGTAACTGCGAGTGTGGAGAGAATGGAGGAGTCCACCTCTAACATGAGCACTGCCTTTGTGGAGGCATTGGCACATGAATGTTCCGCCATGGAGAGGGTGGCAACCGCCATGGAGGGCATAATTCGCCACAATAACAACAACATGGTCACTCTTCAAAATAGATTGTCTGCTATGGAGGAGAGATGGACATCTATTGAGGAGAGACACCAGAGGTTCATGGACATCCTTGTTATGAGGACTGGCAGTACAGAGACGGGTCGTCATGGCCCCCGCTGATGTGCAGCAAGGTGCTGTCCAGACACTTGCTAGCACTGAAGTGCGGCTGACCCATGAGAAGGATGTTGGTGGCAGGCAACAAGGAAGTGTGGGCTCCTCTCCAAGCGCTCACACTCCCATGCCACTGCAGAGCCCTCAGACAGAGCTACACCAGATTCCTCACCCAACTGAGGTGGCCGTCTCAGCCCCTGCACAGCCGCAGGAGGAACAGACTGTTACCGAGCCCTCCCAGGCTCCCAAACCCAGAGGACGCCCACCAAAGGTGTCGAAGCAGGAGCAGCATGAAAGTGAGCAAGGTGCCTCAACATCTGCTGAAGCCACAGGGGAAGCACCACGTAGAAGCACACCTAAGAGAAAGTTAACACACAAATAGTCACAAGGGTAGTCACTTGGGTGTTTTGATGTAATTCATATTTAAGATAATGATCGGCATTTCAATTGTAATAAACAAAAGCGATGGCAAACATTCAAAGAGTTAGCCCATGTGTGCCCAGAAATGGCAGTGTCACAGTAAGGTGTTAAGGTGCCACTCATCTGTAATGATGGTGGTGAGAATAAGAACATAAGAACATAAGAAATAGGAGCAGGAGTAGGCCAATCGGCCCCTCGAGCCTGCTCCGCCATTCAATAAGATCATGGCTGATCTGATCCTAACCTCAAATCTAAAGAACACAAGAAGTAGGAGCAGGACCCGGCCACTCAGCCCCTGGGCCCGCTACGCCACCCACAGGGCCTCGACTGATCCGAACTCAGCCTCATGTCCAATTTCCTGCCCGCTCCCCGTAACCCCTAATTCCCTTTACTTCTAGGAAACTGTCTATTTCTGTTTTAAATTTATTTAATGATGTAGCTTCCACAGCTTCCTGGGGCAGCAAATTCCACAGACCCACTACCCTCTGAGTGAAGAAGCTTCTCCTCATCTCAGTTTTGAAAGAGCAGCCTCTTATTCTAAGATTATGCCCCCTAGTTCTAGTTTCACCCATCCTTGGGAACATCCTTACCGCATCCACCCGATCAAGCCCCTTCACAATCTTATATGTTTCAATAAGATCGCCTCTCATTCTTCTGAACTCCAAATGAGTAGAGTCCCAATCTACTCAACCTCTCCTCATATGTCCACCCCCTCATCCCCGGGATTAACCGAGTGAACCTTCTATGTACTGCCTCGAGAGCAAGTATGTCTTTTCTTAAGTATGGACACCAAAACTCAGCCCCTGGGCCCGCTCTGCCACCCACAGGGCCTTGACCGATCCGAACTCAGCCTCATGTCCAATTTCCTGCCCGCTCCCCGTAACCCCTAATTCCCTTTACTTCTAGGAAACTGTCTATTTCTGTTTTAAATGTATTTAATGATGTAGCTTCCACAGCTTCCTGGGGCAGCAAATTCCACAGACCTACTACCCTCTGGGTAGGAACCCACAGTTTATTGTACATTGTGTATGGTGTGTTAAGAAGGTGGCAGCCACATGTGTTTACATCATCAACTTAAGCGAATCTGGCATGGATTAATGCATCCCTTGCATCACGGGCAGCAATGTGATCGCGTGCTGGTGGAACTAGCACATCCGCCTCCACAAGGTCTTCCTCCTTTCCTCCTCCTCCTCCTCCTCCTTCTCCTCCTCCTCTGAGGAGGAGGCTGTGCGCTGAGCCACTTGTTCCTCAGGCAGCGGTAAGCCACGCTGCTGTGCGATGTTGTGCTGTGCACAGCAGACCACGATGATTCTGGAGACCCTGGCTGGTGAGTACTGTAGGGCTCCACCAGATCTGTCGAGGCATCTGAATCGCATTTTGAGCAAGCCGATGGTTTGCTCGATGGTGGCTCTGGTGGAAATGTGGCTCACATTGTAGCGCTCCTCAGCTTCGTTTGATGGCCTCCTCAACAGCGTCATTAGCCACGTCTTCAGGGGATAGCCCTTGGCTCCAAGAAGCCATCCGGATATTTGGGTTGGTGGATTGGTGCAAGCGCAGGAGATGCAACACACGCCCTTTTACCTCCTCCCTTCCCATCGTCCAGGGCCCCAAACACTCCTTCCAGGTGAAATAGCGATTTACTTGTACTTCTTGCAATTTAGTATACTGTATTCGCTGCTCACGATGCGGTCTCCTTTATATTGGGGAAACCAAACGCAGATTGGGTAATCGCTTTGTGGAACACTTCCGTTCAGTCCGTAAGGGGGACCCCGAGCTTCCGGTCGCCTGTCACTTTAATTCTCCGCTCCACTCCCACTTAGACCTCACCATCCTCAGCCTCTTACACTGTTCCAATAAAGCTCAACGTAAGCTCGAGGAACAGCACCTCATCTTTCGATTAGGCAATTTACAGCCAATGGACTCAACATCGAGTTCAACAATTTCAGACCATATCCTCTGCCCTATCTTTTTTTTAATTTTTTTTTCGCTCTCACATGGCAGCTGTCGATCCATTGCCATTTACACTTCATCTAGAGTCATCTTTTGTTTGTTAACTTGTCCCATTACCATCTCCTTTTGCCTTGCACCATCATCCCTTTTGTCTCTTAATCTCTCCTGCCTTCCATCCAATCACAGACCTTCCCTTTTGTACTTTCCTCCCCTCCCTGCTTTCCCTGCCCCTACACTTGCTTAAAAACCTGTTCGATCTCCAGCTTTTTCCAGTTCTGACGAAGGGTCATCGACCTGAAACGTTAACTCTGTTTCTCTCTCCACAGATGCTGCCTGACCTGCTGAGTATTTCCAGCATTTTCTGTTTTTATTTCAGCTACAATATCGATGGGTCCTGGCATGTATTTTAAAATAGGCAACTTACTATGTAAAGGCTTTAAGGTAATTATTCAGATTGTTTGCAGAACTGTAGCAAATTATTATAGGCAACAACAGGGGCGGACTGACCAAGTGGGGAATCGGGGGTTTCCTGAGTGTCCCAATGAATGGTTCCGTAGCGCTGTATTATTGGTGCCCGCCATTTTTCTTGTGAATTTCAAAGAATCCCATGCCCTTTCTGAGCCAGCCCTGGAGCACAATAAACCAGAGGGTAGATTTTCAACTTGCTGCCCAGCAGAAGAATGGTGTTCCAGTTCAGCCGCCCATTATAGAAACTGCCCGATTGTCGTTGCCATCGAAATCTACCCCTCGCAAAATCAGGCTGCACTTGCTTCTGATACATTCCCTCACCCATAGACCTGTCTCATTTGGTACCAATTTATTCCCTGAGGTTACTAGCTCCATAATCTCAGATGCAATGCTGCCATTACCCTTCTGTTTTTGGAAACCTTGGAGGCGGAGCAACGAAGGTTCACTAGATTGATTCCTGGGATGAGAGGGTTATCCTATGATGAGAGATTGTGTAGAATGGGCCTGTACTCTCTGGAGTTTAGAAGAATGAGAGGTGATCTCATTGAAACATACAAGATTCTGAAGGGAATTGACAGGGTAGATGCTGAGAGGTTGTTTCCTCTGGGTGGAGTGTCTAGAACTAGGGGGCACAGTCTCAGGATAAGGGGTCGGCCATTTAAGACTGAGATGAGGAGGAATTTCTTCACTCAGAGAGTTGTGAATCTTTGGAATTCTCTGTCCCAGAGGGCTGTGAATGCTAAGGGCTGGATTTTGACGTGGGGTCGGGTTGGGGTCGTGTCATCTGCATTTCGTGTTCCCCCCCCCGACTCCAGATTAATGTGGATGAATGATGCAATTTTAACTTAATTGGGCAATTGCGTTCCAGCATGTGGGAACCCATGAACTAATTAGTGGTTTCAGTCTGAAAGTCGCCTCTGATGATGTCATCATTGCTGCTGCATTGCAGGTCAGAGACTGTGTGCCTGGTTTCAGAGACTGCCTGGCTGTTGGTGAGAGAGGACCTGCCTGGCTGTGAGTGGACCTGGATGCAAAAGAGAAAGAGAGAAAGAGAGAGAGAGAGAGAGAGAGAGAGAGAATGAATATGAGTGAATGAATTTTGGATCCAAATCCTCTCACACCAAATGCCATGCAGTCTCTGAAGACATTCAATGCAGCAGCATCAGAGGCGACTTTCAGACCTAATACTACTACTACCTTCATCACATCTCCGTTGTAATAGTGGACCTGCAGCTGATAGTCAGCTATCCACTTGTGCTCCCGCCAGGTTTCACTGGCGTGTTTCACACCAGGCGTACTTCACGTCGGAAAAGGGTTAAACTAGCTAAAACGTTTCAAAATGGCATTACAGAGCCAATTTCAGGCTTGTTAAGGGCTTTAATGGCCTCTCCCGCGACTGATTTTGTCAAAATTGCGTGGAGGCGGAATGGAGTTGGGACCCCCGACCCCGCAAATTTAACCCCCCACACGACTCCAAACCCGACTCCATGGGTCATTCAAAATCCAGTCCTAAGTCTTTGAGTATATTCCAGGCAGAGATAGAAATATTTTTGGACTCCAGGGGAATCAAGGGATATGGAGATCGGGCCGGAAGGTGGAGTTGAGGTCGATGATCAGCCATGATCTTATTGAATGGCAGAGCAGGCTCGAGGGGCCGTATGGCCTACTCCTGCTCTTCCTTCTTATGTTCTTTGCCGAGGTGAAGGGTCAAGGTACATACTGCAGGGCACCATTGAAGTTGAAAAGTATTAGAGAAAAGAAGAGGTAATTAAATATGATGGCAATCTTGGGTTTTAAATCTCATAGGATGTAGGAGGAAGACTATCACAGAATCCCCACAGTGCAGATAGAGGCCATTTAGGCCCATCGAGCCTGCACCAACACATATCCCACCCTATCCCCGTAACCCCATGTATTTAATCCCCCCTAACACTAAGGGTCAATTTATCATAGCCAAATCAACCTAACCTGCACATCTTTGGACTGTGGGAAGAAAGCGGAGCACGCGGAGGAAACCCACACAGACATGGGGAGAATGTACAAATTCCACATAGACAGTCACCTGGGGCCGGATGCGAACCCGGGTCCCTGGCGCTGTAAGGCAACAGTGCTAACCACTATGTCACCGTGTTGCCACAAGTATTTTTATAAACCTGAGGAAGAATGAGCAAAAGTAGAAGACTATGTCACGACTCTTGATTTCAACACAGTGAAAATGCACCTGGGACAAAGGGCATAAAAATATTTGCAGTTAAGGAGGAGCAAGAAAGGAAAGTTCAGATGAGCAATGAACATAGTATTATACTAATAACGTAGGCCTCGGTTTTAATTCCACTCTCCTGGCAGAAACCAAGCGGGACGACAGTTAAAATGGAGCATGGGACTAACCCACTCCTTTCGCCTCCCCTCCTTTCTGGCTGACTGCAATTTTAAATTTCATGCAGGAAGGACACCCGAACAAAACTGGTGGGTTCCTCTTTAAGTATGCAGGTCGGGCTCTGATGATGTAATCGGAGCCCAATCTGTGATTTTAACCTGAGGCCTGGCCGGGGCAGCAGTGGCAACTTCCCTCCCAGACTAAACCCGCCGGGAGCAGCAGCCTGGGCAAGCAGCGGTCCAGCAAACCAAACTATGTATTTTTAAGTTTCATTGTGGGCCAGGAGGAGTAGGAAGTCTCGTCTGGGCCTCACAATGAAACCTTGGGCCTCCCCTGCTCTGGGATTTCACTCCCCTCCCTCCCCCCCACCACCGGGATTCCGTCCCGCTACCAGGATTTACACCCCACCCCACATCTATTCACTTAACTTAATGCCGGGAACCGTTCCCTCTGGTCCCCAGCGGCTGCTTCTGATTTTAACAGCCGGGCAGATGCTTCCCATCGATTTCCCTATAATCGACCGAGCCTAACTGCTGCTCACTTTGATGCGTCCCCGCCCGGGAGTAAACATTGAGCCCGTGATGACAAGAAATGTGATGGATAGTGTGGAAAGAAAGGACTTGCGTTTCCATAGTGCCTTTCATTTTTTTTTTGTTTATGGGATGTGGGCGTCGCTGGCAATGCCAGCATTTATTGCCCATCCCTAGTTGCCCTTGAGAAGGTGGTGGTGAGCCGCCTTCTTGAACCGCTGCAGTCCGTGTGGTGAAGGTGCTCCCACAGTGCTGTTATGGAGGGAGTTCCAGGATTTTGACCCAGCGACGATGAAGGATCGGCAATATACTTCAAAGTCAGGATGGTGTGTGACTTGGAGGGGAACTTGGAGGTGGTGGTTTTCCCATGCGCCTGCTGCCCTTGTCCTTCTAGGTGGAAGAGGTCGCGGGTCTGGGAGGTGCTGCCGAAGAAGCCTTGGCGAGTTGCTGCAGTGCATCTTGTAGATAGTACACACTGCAGCCACGGTGCGCCGGTGGTGGAGGGAGTGAATGTTTAAGGTGGTGGATGGGGTGCCAATCAAGCGGGCTGCTTTGTCCTGGATGGTGTCGAACTTCTTGAGTGTTGTTGGAGCTGCACATCCAGGCAAGTGAAGAGTATTCCATCATGACCTCAGGATATCCCAAACCGCTTTACAGCCAATGAAGTACTTTTTGAAGTGTAGTGCCGTGGAATCTTTTGCATCCGCCTGAGAGAACAGACGGGGCCTGGGTTTAACGTCTCATCTGAAACACAGCACCGCTGACTGTGCGGCACTCCCCCAGCACTGCACTGGAGAGTCAGCCTAGATTTTGTGCTCAAGTCTCTGGAGTGGGACTTGAACCCACAACCTTCTGACTCCGAGGCAAGAGAGCTAGTCACTGAGCTGCAGCTGAGACCAAAAGGGTGCAGGCTAGAGGTAAGAGAAAGATTCTCATAGGGATCCATTTCATGAATCATGCTTGTGGAACTGAGTTATACCTATTGGGAACGTGAGTGGTGGTGGGGTCAGTGAATCCTGAGGGTCTCACTGATCACTACATCCAAATTCCCCATAGGCACCTCTGTGGCGACAAAAGAAAAAAGTCAAATAGACAAATCTAAGTATTGACTTATAGAATACCTGCTCTGGTTAAGATATATTTTGCAACTGGCACTGGGGTTCTTTGTATAAAGCAGATTTAATTGCCTTTGGTCAATGCATCACTAGTTGAAAGCCATGAGTGAAACCTTGGTTATGTGTTTAGTTGTATTACTCCCAGGGGACAAACAGCCAGTTTATAAAATAAACTGCTTGAGTTAATTAACTGTGTAATGTATGTCCTTGTACTCAATGTAAAAAAAATCTTATTGGTCCCGAGAGAGTGACTTATATTATTCTATTTCCACACGCCAAGCACTTTAAATGTGTTTTTCCTTGTAGGCGCCCATACTGCATCTTATGACAGTTCAATTTCTTATACGTTTGTCTGGTTCGAGATATTCGGATGTTAACTTGACCATTTCTCAGATTCTCTATCAAATGATTTAAAGATTCATTAACAAAACGGAAAACATGACACATTTTCTTCGAGGTTGGTAGATGCCCAATCATTTCACATTAAGATTTCATTATTTTTGCCTCCTAAATATCTCACTCAGTGAATCATAGCACAGAGGGAGGCCATTCGACCCGTCGTACCTCTTTGAAAAAGCTATCCAGTTAGTCCCACTCCCCTGCTCTATCCCCATAGCCCTGCATTTTGTTTTCCTTTTCAAGTATGTATCCAATTCCCTTTTATTAATCCAACCATCTGCTATAGAACTGGGCTGTGTAAAGCAATAAGGTCCTAGACTCTATCTCTGGGCGATGCTGTTAGCTCACTTTACCCAGCAAAATGTTAGGCATGGCCTCAGAACCCTTGTGTTAGCCAAGGGGGAAAAAAAGTTTACCTTTCCATTTTTTGATCCCTATCCATGACCAGTGTTAGAAGGTCCACATGTCTAGCTAGTGAGTGAGGACAGATCAGCTTCAACTGTGATATAGAATTATGAGGGGCCGAGATAGAGTGCATAGGAAGGACTTATTTCCCTCAGCAGAGGTCAATAACCAGGGGCATAGATTTAAAGTAATTGGTAGAAGGATTAGAGGGGAGTTGCGGAGAATTTTTTTCACCCAGAGGGTGGTTGGGGTCTGGAACTCACTGTCTGAAAGGGTGGCAGAGGCAGAAACCCTCATTGCATTTAAAAGAACTTGTATATGCACTTGAAGTGCCATATCCTACAGGGCTATGGACCAAGAGCTGGAAAGTGGGATTAGGCTGGATAGCTCTTGTTCAGCCGGCACAGACACACTGAGTATTTCCAAAATACTGCGGGTGAATCATAGAATGGTTACAGCACAGAAGGAGGCCATTCGGCCCATCGAGCCCGTGCCGGCACTCTGCAAGAACAGTTCAGCTAGTCCCACTAGCGCACCCTTTCCCCGTAACCCTGCAATTTTTTTTCCTTCAGGTACTTATCCAATTCCCTTTTGAAAGCCACGATTGAATCTGCCTCGACCACCCTTTCAGGCAGTGCATTCCGGATCATAACCACTCGCTGCGTAAAAATATTTTCCCTCATGTTGCCTTTGGTTCTTCTGCCAATAACCTTAAATCTGTGTCCTCTGGTTCTCAATCCTTCCACCAATGGGAACAGTTTCTATCTACTCTGTCTAGACCCCTCCTGATTTTGAACACCTTGATCAAATCTCCTCTCAAACTTCTCTGCTCGAAGGAGAACTACCCCAGCTTCTCTCGTCTATCCATGTAACAGAAGTCTCTCATCTCTGGAACCATTCTTGTAAATCTTTTCTGCACCCTCTCTAAGGCTTTCACATCCTTCCTAAAGTGCGGTGCCCAGAATTTGACACAATATTCCAGTTGAGGTCGAACCAGTGTTTTATAAAGGTTCATCATAACTTCCTTGCTTTTGTACTCTATACCTCTATTTATGAAGCCCAGTATCCCATATGCTTTTTTAACCGCTTTCTCAACCTGCACTGACACCTTCAAAGATTTGTGCACATATACCCCCAGGTCTCTCTGTTCATGCACCCCCTTTAGAATTGTACCCTTTAGTTTATATTGCCTCTCCTCGTTCTTCCTACCAAAATGTATCACTTTGCACTTTTCTGTATTAAATTTCATCTGCCACGTGTCTGCCCATTCCACCAGCCTGTCTATATCCTCTTGAAGTCTATCACTATCCTCCTCACTGTTCACTATACTTCCAAGTTTTGTGTCATTAATATATATCAAGAAAAGTCGTGGTCCTGGTACCGACCCCTGGGGGACATCACTGTGTACCTTCCTCCAGTCCGATAAACAACCGTTCACCACTACTCTCTGTTTCCTGTCACTTAGCAAAATCCGTATACCTGCTGCCACTGTCCCTCTTCTTCCACGGGCTTCAACTTTGCTGGCAAGCCTATTATGTGGCACTTTATCAAACGCCTTTTGGAAGTCCATGTACACCACATCAACCGCATTGCCCTCATCAACCCTCTCTGTTACCTTATCAAAAAACTCAATCAAGTTGGTTAAACAAGATTTGCTTTTAACAAATTCATGCTGGCTTTCCTTAATTAATCCCCACTTGTCCAAGTGACTGTTAATTTTGTCCCAGATTATCATTTCTAAAAGCTTCCCCACTACTGAGGTTAAACTGACTGGCCTGTAGTTGCTAGGCCTGTGCGGTGCTGGAAATTTGAAACACTCAGCAGCTCAGGCAGCATCTGCGGAGAGAGAAACAGAGTTAATGTTTCAACTCAGTGACCTTTCATCAGAACTGGAAAATGTTCGAGATTTAACAGGCTTTAAGCAAGTACAGAATCAGGGAAAGAGAGGAGGGGAGGACACAACAAAAGGGAAGGTCTGTGATAGGGTGGAAAGCAGGAGAGATTGAATGACAAAAGGGATGATAGTACAAAAGCAAAAGGGGGTGGTAATGGGACAAATAAAGAAACAAAAGATGGGTCCAGAGGAGCTTTAAATGGCAACAGCAGAAGCATTATCAGCATCTGCTGTCCGAAAAACATTCGTTGGAGGAACATTTTTTTTTTAAACTGGTAATTATATATTGCTGTTAAACTGTTTACTTCTTAATGATGTGCAACTCATATTTATAAAACTGTCTTCATGTAAAAAAAAAATCCCTGAGCATGCAACACAAGGGGGAAGAAGTGGGCATGACTGGATGTGTAGGAAATCGGGTGAGAGACTCAGAGCAAGACCAAAGAGCTATACAACTATTGTGCTGTTTGAGAAATGCATACATTTTTCCGATAAATGTCTCTACTTGAAACAATATTTTCTCTTTTGCCATATGATCTGGAATGTACTGCCTGACAGGGTGGTGGAGGCAGACTCAATCGTGACTTTCAAAAGGGAATTGGATAAGTACCTGAAGGAAAAAAATTGCAGGGCTACGGGGAAAGGGCGGGGGAGTGGGACTAGCTGAAGTGCTCTTGCAGAGAGCCAGCATGGGCTTGAAGGGCCGAATGGCCTCCTTCTGTGCTGTAACCATTCTATGATTCTAGGATGGACTGGTATGTCGTCTCAGCATTTTTTTGCATTTAGTTTGGAATTCCAGGATTGCAGTTAGTTTCTTTTTCCCGATGAGGTTGAGCTCAACGTAAGGCTTGGAATGCTATTCATCTCTACTGGGTGTTGTAAGCTTATGTTAATCTTGCACTGCTATCATTGCACTGTTGTGCAATCAGTAAAATCACACATCCATGTGACATTCTGTAAGTAAAATGTATATGAAAGAGATGCAGGTCATTAAGCTTTTCATAAAATAAACCATCACTCGCACCATGTGCTGAATTCCTGATTTAGTTAGGTTGTAGGATTAGTATGACTGTTTATAGTCATTCCTTTACTTCAATAAATGCCCTGACAGAAATCTAGATAAGTGCATCTCACTGGTAAGAATGGGTCATCTCTATACACATCAGATTAAGGGGACAAGAGAGGAAAAAGTAATTTATTTTTAAATGAAGCTTAGACATTTCTTTGAATTTGTTCTCAGGATGTGGGCATTGTTGTCAAGGCCGGGATTTATTGCCCATCCCTAGAGATGTTGGTGGTGAGCCTTCCTCTTGAACCACTGCAGGCCGTGTGGTGAAGGTACTCCCACAGTGCTGTTAGGTAAGGAATTCCAGAATTTTGACCCAGCCATGATATATGCCCAAGTTGGGATGGCGTGTGACTTGGAGGGGAAATTGGAAGTGATGGTGTTCCCGTGCACCTGCTGTCCTTGTGCTTCTAGGTGGTAAGGTCGCCGGTTTGGGAGGTGCTGCCGAAGAAGCCCTGGCGAGTTGAAGGGGCACATCTAACTTTAAACCATCTCAGATGAATTGATGGTAGTTTATTATCAGAACATAACTGTGTGCACTCAAAATGTCTAGCAAGAGTTAAAGAAGAAAAATCATGCTGTGTTCTGTGATGTCTGCAGAGCTATATCTACTTTGAAAACACTACTTTATGCTCTGGCAGGTGTAATTATTGCTGTTATCCTTGAATACATTGCAAGTTGTTGATTTGGTAGAATTTTCTGCTCCATCTGGCAGCCTTGCTGAGAACTGATAAAACTCATACAACTGAGTTAAAGGAGTTGGTGATGGACAGAACCTAGTACGTTTCAGCTACAAGTTAAAAAGATTTTTTCTTAAGCAGAGACTTTGAATATCTCACCATTCTGAGGATAAGAACATGAGAACATAAGAAATAGGAGCAGGAGGAAGCCATTTGGCCCTTCAAGCTTGCTCCACCATTCAATAAGATCATGGTTGATTTTCTACTTCACTCCACCTTCCTGCACTATCCCCATATCCCTTGATTCCCTTAGTATCCAAAAATCTATCCAACTCTGTCTTGAATATACTCAACGACTGAGCATCCACAGCCCCCTGGGGTAGAGAATTCCAAAGATTCACAATCCTTTAAGTGAAGAAATCTCTCCTCATCTCAGTCCCAAATGGCCAACTCCTTATTCTGAGAGTGTGATCCCAAGTTCCAGACTTGCCAGCCAGGGGAAACAGCCTCGCAGCATCTATCCTGTCAAGCCCCTTAAGAGTTTTATATGTTTCAATGAGATCACCTCTCATTCTTCTGAACTCCAGGGAATATAGGCCTAGTGTACTCAATCTCTCCTCATAGGACAAGCCCATCATCCCAGGAATCAGTCTAGCAATCCCTCTAAGGCAAGTGTATCCTCCCTTAGGTAGGGAGACCAAAACTGTACACAGTACTCCAGGTCTCACCAAGGCCCTATATAATTGCAATAAGACTTCTTTACTCTTATACTCAAATCCCTTTGTAATAAAAACTAACACACCATTTGCTTTCCGATTTGCTTGCTGTACCTGCATATTAATTTTCTGTGATTCATGTACAAGGACACCCAAGTCCCTTTGAATACCAACATTTCCCAGTCACTCACCTTTTAAACTATATTCTGCATTTCTATTTTTCTGATGAAAGTGGGTAACTTCACATTTCTCCACATTATATTCCATCTGCCACATCCTTGCCCACTCACTTAACCTGTCTATATCACTTTGCAGCCGTTTTGCATCCTCCTCACAGCTTACATTCCCACCTAGCTTTATATCATCAGCAAACTTGGATACATTACACTCGGTCCCCTCATTTAAGTCATTGATATAGATCGTAAATAGCTGAGGCCTAAGCACTGATCCTTGCCGCACTCCTCTAGTTACAGTCTGCCAACCTGAAAATGACCCATTTATTCCTACTCTGTTTACTGTTCGTTAACCAATCCTCAATCCATGCTAATATATTACCCCCCAATTCCATGAGCCCTAATTTTGTGTAATAACCTCTTGTGTGGCACCTTATCGAATGCTTTTTGAAAATCCAAATACAATGTATTACAACAACAACAGCTTGCATTTATTTAGCGCCTTTAACATAGTAAAATGGCCCAAGATGCTCTACAGGAGCATTATCAAACAAAATTTGACACCAAGCCACATAAGGAGATGTTAGGATAGGTGTCCAAAAGCTTCGTCGAAGAGATAGTTTTTTATGGAGTGTCTTCAAGGGGGAGAGAGGGCAAGAGAGGTTTAGGGAGGGAATTCCAGAGCTTGGGGCCTAGGCCGCTGAAAGCACGGCCGCCAATGGTGGAACAATTAAAATAGTGGATAGGCAAGAGGCCAGAATTGGAGGAACACAGAGGTCTTGGAGGGCTGGAGGAGGTTACAGAGATAGGGAGGGGCTAGGCCATGGAGGGATTTGAAAACAAGGTGAGAATTTTAAAATTGAGCCATTGCTGGACCGGGAGCTAATATAGGTCAGGGAGCACAGGGGTGATGGGTGAACGGGACTTGGTGCGAGTTAGGATACCGGCAGCATCATTTTGCATGAGCTCACGTTGACAACAGGTGACCAAAAGCTTGGTCAAAGAGGTAGGTTTTAAGGAGCATCTTAAAGGAGGAGAGAGCGGTAGAGAGGAGAGAGAGGTTTAGGGAGGGATTTCCAGAGCTTAGGGCCAAGGCAGCTGAAAGCTCTGCCACCAATGGTTGAGTGATTGAAATAGGGGTTGTGCAAGAGGCCAGAATTGGATGAGTGCAGAGATCTCGGAGGTTATACCTTTTGGTCTGCACCACATTAAAATGTATGAGTATCAGCTTGACTCAGTGGGTGGTGCTATGACCTCCTGATCAGAAAGTGGTAGGTTTGCATTCTATATCTGGGTATTTATTCTCATAACAAAGACTGGCACTACAATGTAGTACTGAGGGAATTCTGCAGTGTCAGAGGTGGGCCTCGGGATGACATGTTAAAATGAGGTGTTGTCTCCACAAATCGTAATGTACAGAATGGAATAAGTTACAGGGTCTGAATTAATAATGTATAACAGCTTCCCTGATTGCTGACTAGGTGAATGCAGTGGGTGCCATGATCATGAGTCAGAGAGATCAGAAGGTCCTAGGCTCGATTGCTGATCAACACGCTGAGCTGTGCTGGTACTGGCGCTATAATTGGCCTCAGTGATAATAGGTTAGGAAGGGGAAAATTTAAACTAATTAGGTTTCCAACACCTTTTTGGCTATCCAGTGATCCCTGCTGAAAAGTGTGCATGTGTGGACATTGGGTAAGAACAGCATTGGGCTCAGATGTGATACAGGTCACACATTTGAATAGTCTACAGATACTGTTTAAAATCACACATGAAGCATAGTTACGTGGGTGAGACACCAGAACTCAGGCGCCACTCCGAGTGTTACCCAGCATGAGACAGCGCCTTGAGCAATCGAGGTGAGAACATTGGAGGTGAACAACTATACAATCTTTGTTCTTAGTTAATAAATGACTATTTCAAAGATTTACTAAAATTGACAACAGAAAATGCTGGGAAACACTCAGTGGGTCAGGCAGCATCTGTGGAGAGAGGAACAGCGTTAACGTTTCAGGTCGATGACCTTTCGTCACAACTGGAAGATGTTAGAGGTTTTTAAGCAAGTACAGAGCCAGGGACAAGGGAGGGGAAGGATAGGACAATGGGGAAGCTCTGTTATAGCGTGGCGGGCAAGACTAATTAAACAACAAAAGTGATGATGGTGCAAGGCAAAAACGACAGTAAAATTACCTTTCTTGCTTTTATACTGCCACTCTTTAACCAGAGGAAAAATTTATTTGGACAACAGACCCTTCTTTGCTTGTTATCAAAGCGATTTGCTTTGTCTTTTGGGTTCCCTCCCAAGTCGTTATCTGTGTTCACATTTTAGTACAGTTTCCATTACTGGTCCCATGTCATCTGCAATCTAAAACTCACGCCCAATGCACGTTGTGAATGGCATTAGCCTGTCACAGGATTTACAAGTAATCCTTATCTTTCACCAAAGGCACCTCCCGTATCCTCCCCGAAAGATAGACAACACTTTGTCAGTGCATATCTTTCAGGCTAAAACCAAACGTGCAATTTATTAAATCATTTTTAATTAAATAGAATGTAAGGACTGCAGCCAAAAAATGGCAATACAGTATTGGATTTGCACACAATTTTAATCTGTCTTGAAAATAATAAAGCGTACAAGATGCTATAGAGTCCTTTCCTGAATTTTTAATTGAGTCTTTGAAGATCACAGCATGGGTGTGATTCTACCCATGGAGCCCTGCATCACAACTGTGATGTGGAAGCAAATGATTGAAACAAGAGGATTGCAGAACAGGAAAAACAGTGGCAATTATATTGTTCCATGCAAGGTTTTGCCACCCCAGTTCAAAACAGTGAAATAACTTTTATTTACAAAGCACCTTTTACAACCTCAGGACGTACCAAAGCAATTTGCAGCCAAATAAGTACATTTGAAGTGTTGTAATATAGGGAAATGTGGCCGTTAATTTGCACACAGTAAGATCCCACATATACCAAGATAAATGATTAGCTAATCTGTTTGAGTAATGTTGGTTGAGGGATAACTTTTGGCCAGACACCTTCCCTGCTCTTCTTTGAAAAGAGCTTTGGTATCTTTCACATCCATCTGAGAGGGCAGGGGCAAGGAGGGCCTCAGCTTCTTGTTCCATCCGAAAGACGGCACATCCAACAGTGCAGGTCTCCCTCAGCACTGTGTTGGCGTGTCAGCCGAGATGGTGTGCTCCAGACTCTGGACGGAGTCTTGACTCAGATGTTGTAGGCGTTGTTTTGCTAAGGCGTTTAATACAAACATGTTGACAAAAGGCTGTGGCCGAGAAATTTGTCTGGGGCGGTGGTGCAAAACGGGCGGTATTGGATTGGCCGCCCGTTATACACAGCGCCTGATATTCAGTTCCATTGCAGTCAATAGAACTGAATGTCAGGTGCTGTGTATATCGGGCGGCCGATTCGATACGGCTCGTTTTGTGCCACCGCCTGAGATGAATTTCTAGGCCATTAATAGTAAGCAATTTAGGGGCTGGGATTCCTCTGTGGTCACTTTATTCAATACTTCTGTAATAAAAAGTTATCGTGACCTGTCTTTTTGATTTTCCCAGGAGTGGTTTAAGATTGGCTAAAAACTTTGTTAAAATAGTGCACACACAAACAATGTGATAAAAATAGCACAACAAAGAATTTCAACCTCTAAAGTTCTTACCAGCATAGCATTTTGTCAACATTATTTATTGAGCGTCTTGGGGAAATCAATGCCTTTAACATTTGATTACAATAATATAAAATGATCCATCAACCCTTGTATCTCTTTCAGTTTGTCTATTTTAGCTATTAACTATTTTCATTCAGCTGAAGAGTGTTATGTGTTCAAAAAGACCCATATTGGGAAATAGAACATTTTTTACTTTATTTAGTGACAGCATCAAGCGCTTAACTACAAAATTGTCCGCATTTATTTACTTGAGACTCTTAAAAGTCACGAGAGAACCAGACCCTTGTCTGTCAGTCTTGGTTTGATTTTAATCAAGGTCCCAGGGGTGGAATTACAATGTTATACAATGCAATGCCACACACTGTTCATTCTTCAGAGAAAAGAGACCTTCATTTCCCTGTATCTATGTGAGGCTTGAGCTCAGTTCCCAGAAATGTAGGGGCCTGGCATTTTATTTTTTAATTAAACTGTATTGTTTTCTTTGCCATCTCCAGCACATGACATTGACTTATTATTCTCCAAGAGCTGTATTATGGGATACATTATGCCAGCAGTTACCGATAAGGAAATTAAAGAGAAAAATAATGCATGCAATGTGCATGAAAATAATTTAGCAGAATACAATAAACATCAAATATCCAAAAGCGAATAGGAGGCGGTGAGACAGTGTGGGATAACAGGACAATAAGATCCCCTATCTTAAAGGGCATGAGTATACATGGGACATGAAATAATATGTAGGTGAAGCAGTTTCACAAAGGCTTTAACTCTAACTGTGTCACATACAGGCCTGCAAATGCTTGTTGTTTGTGAACGTATTTAATTATCTTCTGATACCATGTGATTTTTTTTCCGAGATTGTTTAAGCTTTTTAAATCTGTTTAGAAAAACAGAATGTCTGTGTAATGGTGCTCGAGATTGCAAGGAGACTAATACAAGCAACCTACTTTTACATGCAGGACCACAGATTTTAACATGCAGTCACCAAACTGGGATAGAATGCTTTCAACATGGTAGTGCAGCTTGGAGGTGAGGCAAAATAATTGCTGTCACGTACAAGATGTACAAGAATTGGAATTGATGCTCACAGACATGGATACATAGATGTAAGCAAGTTATTTAACTTGGACCAGGAGTGCAGAGCCAAACAACAACAACAATCAGTATTTGTAGGGAAATAGTGTTAGGGAAATTGACGGGATTGAAGGCCGATAAATCCCCAGGGCCTGATAATCTACATCCTAGGGTACTTAAGGAAGTGGCCCTAGAAATAGTAGATGCATTGGTGGTCATCTTCCAAAATTCTAGAGACTCTGGAACAGTTCCCATGGATTGGAGGGTAGCTAAAGTAACCCCACTATTTAAAAAAGGTGGTAGAGAGAAAATGGGGAAATATAGCCTGACATCGGTAGTGGGGAAAATGCTAGAGTCCATTATAAAAGATGTAATAGCAGAGCACTTGGAAAACAGTGACAGGATCAGACAAAGTCAACATGGATTTACAAAAGGTAAATCGTGCTTGACTAATCTACTGGAATTTTTTGAGGATGTAACTGGTAAAATAGATAAGGGAAAACCAGTGGATGTGGTGTATTTGGACTTTCAGAAGGCTTTCGATAAGGTCCCGCATAAGAGATTAGCGTGTAAAGTTAAGGCACATTGGATTGGGGGCAAGGTATTGACTTGGATAGAGAACTGGTTGGCAGACAGAAAGCAAAGAGTTGGAATAAATGGGTCTTTTTCCGAGTGGCAGGCAGTGACTAGTGGGGTACTGCAGGGATCGGTCCTAGGACCCCAGCTATTCACAATATATATTAATGATCTAGACGAGGGAATTGGATGTAATATCTCCAAGTTTGCAGACGACACAAAGCTGGGTGGCAGTGTGTGCCATGAGGAGAATGCCGAGAAACTCCAGTATGATTTGGATAGGTTGGGTGATTGGGCAGAAGCATGGGCAGATCCAATATAACGTGGATAAATGCGAGGTTATCCACTTTGGTGTCAAAAACAGGAAGGCAGATTATTATCTGAATGGCAATAGATTGGGAGAAGGGGAAGTGCAACGAGACCTGGGTGTCCTTGTGCAACAGTCGCTGAAGGTAAGCATGCAGGTGCAGCAGGCGGTGAGAAGGCAAATGGTATGTTGGCCTTCGTAGCGAAAGGGTTCGAGTACAGGAACAAGGATGTCTTGCTGCAGTTGTACAGGGCCTTGGTGAGACCACATCTTGAGTATTGTGTGCAGTTTTGGTCGCCTTATCTGAGGAAGGATGTTCTTGCCATGGAGGGAGTGCAGCGAAGATTCACCAGGCTGATACCTGGGATGGCAGGAATGACGTATGAGGAGAGATTGGGTCGATTGGGCTTATACTCGCTGGAGTTTAGAAGAATGAGAGGGGATCTCATTGAAACTTATAAAATTCTAACAGGACTAGACAGACTAGATGCAGGAAGGATGTTCCCGATGGCCGGGGAGTCTAGAACCAGGGGTCACAGTCTAAGGATAAGGGGTAAGCCATTTAGGACTGAGATGAGGAGGAATTTCTTCACCCAGAGAGTGGTGAACCTGTGGAATTCTCTACCACAGAAGGCAGTAGAGGCCAATTCATTAAATATATTCAAGGAGGAGTTAGATATATTTCTTAAAGCTAAAGGGATCAAGGGATATGGGGAGAAGGCAGGGACAGGGTACTGAATTTTGATGATCAGCCATGATCTCATCGAATGGCGGAGCAGGCTCGAGGGGCTGAATGGCCTGCTCCTGCTCCTATCTTCTATGTTTCTATGTTTAACAACAACTTGCATTTATATAGTGCCTTTAATGTAATAAAATGTCCCAAGGTGCTTCACAGGAGCATTATCAAAAAAAAAGTTGACACCGAGCCACATAAGGGGATATTAGGGCAGGTGACCAAAAGCTTGATCAAAGAGGTAGGTTTTAAGGAGCGTCTCAAAGGAGGAAAGAGAGGTAGAGAGGCGGACAGGTTTAGGCAGGGAATTCCAGTGCTTAGGGCCGAGGCAACAGAAGGCACGGCCACCAACGGTGGAGCGATTAAAAACGGGGATGCTCAAGAGGCCAGAATTGTCGGAGCACAGATATCTTGGAGGGTTGTGGGGCTGGAGGAGATTACAGAGATAGGGAGGGGGCGAGGCCTTGGAGGGATTTGAAAATAAGGCTGAGAATTTTGAAATCAAGGCATTGCTTAACCGGGAGCCAATGTAGATCAGCGAGCACAGGGGTGATTGGTGAACGGGGCTTGGTACGAGTTAGGATATGAACAGCAGAGTTTTGGATGAGCTTAAGCTTAAGGAGAGTGGAGGCAAAGATACACGTATAAAAGCCTCAAGCAATAATAGAGATTAAAAGAGACTTTTGTTGTGCAGAGTGCTCTATATGTGAGACAGATGCCTAGCAAAAACAGTAAATAAAGTGTCAAACAGATCCTTTGAACAAAACAGCTGCTCACATGTCTGATTGGGAACAGGACTGCAGGTCTTAAAAATACCCAAGGATAGAGATGATCAAAAACTCTCTGGAACACAATGGTCTGTGTTGTTGGGATCGTGGGAGTGCAATTTGTGGAAAGCAAGGAGACAGATTTTAATATTGTAGGTTTAAAGGCTGGGTTGGATGTTCTGGAGTTTTGTTTGATTACTTTTTAGAAACAGTAAGAAAAAACTTTGCAGAACTTTCCTCGAAGATTAGAGAGGTTGAGGTTGAATATTGTGGTCTGTGGAAGTAACAGACCTCATGAGCAGTATGGGCTTCCTGTTTGATGCTCTCTTATCAGTGAGGAGGGGTTGGGGGTGAAAGAAGGAGATCCCTTTCAAGGCCATGCTGAACTCAAATAGGTACCCAGGCATTTTGTCCCTCTCCACTTACACACTGGCACCTAAAATAATTAAAATTATAATGACATCTTCTATTGAAAAAACTTTTATCTTTAGAACTTACACACACACACATCATCGTCCTCAATTGAGATGCTTGGGGCATTGTTATTTGATCCCAGATCTCTATTTTGTGTTGCTTTGCCGTTGATCAGTAAGAGGTGCAGTATAGTGGCCCAGGTTGGGTGTCAATCATCAGTGTTTCTTCGCTTTTTTCAGTGGACACTTCCCAAGGGGACTATCTCGAAGTTGTAAGCTCATCATGTGGGGAATCTCAGAAGCATATTCACGTTCTTCTGCACTGTGATGTTGTGCATTAGCATGTAGGCTTTGACATTTGATGCGCATCTGAGTCAGAATATTTTTTTACTAAGTTAGGCTGCTAAACAGCACCTCTAACCTTGCATTTTTCTTTAATTATAATACGGAAAGTAAACTTGCGCTTTGTGTAATGGTATAGTTTGAATATTTATAGATGTCGCCTTGACAACAAGTATCTGCCAGTGTATCAATTAGACAACCCGCTTCACCTAGACTGTACAAATCAGGAGTAAGCAAGTTAAAGTTTGTAAGCAGTGGTTGGGCTACAGAAAGGTGCTCTGTACAGAATTGCTTTAAATCTTAATAAATTTATTCCTTTTTCATTCATAAACCTCAAGAAAGTTGTTCTTTTTTCATTCAATCCTGGATTGAATAAGAGTAAAGAAGTCTTACTACAAGGACCTTGGAGTATTGTGTACAGTTTTGGTCTTCTTACCTAAGGAAGGATATACTTGCCATAGAGGGAGTGCAACGAAGGTTCACCAGACTGATTCCTGGGATGGGGGGATTGTACTATGAGGAGAGATTGAGTAGACTAGGCCTATATTCTCTAGACTTTAGAAGAATGAGAGGTGATTTCATTGAAACATATAAAATTCTTAAGGCCTTGACAGGGTAGATGCTGAGAGAATGTTTCCCCTGGCTGGGGAGTCCAGAACTAGGGGGCATAGTCTCAGGATAAGGGGTTGGCTATTTAGGACTGATATGAGGTGAAATTTCTTCACTCAAAGGGTTGTGAATCTTTGGCATTCTCTACCCCAGAGGGCTCAGTCATTGAGTATATTTGAGACAGAGATCGATAGATTTTTGGATACTAATGGAATCAAAGGATATGGGGATAATACGGGAAAGTAGAGTTGAGGTAGAAGATCAGCCATGATCTTATTGAATGGCGGAGCAGGCTCGAGGGGCCGAATGGCCTACTCCTGCTTCTATTTCTTCTTTCTTATGCAACAAACCCGAAAATAGGTCCCGATAAGATCTTCTCACTTTGTTTCTCGCCATCAAAGTTCACCCAATCACAGATTTTGATACAAAACGCACCAGAAACGGCTCTGTTGATCTGAGACGGCCTCGACTTTATCTTGTCAATGTTGCTAATTATTGACAACTCCATTCCCCATTCCACCTCTGAAGGGGTTGGTCTTTTAACAAGCAGCAACTGGACTGCAGAGAGTTGTAGCTGCAGAACCTTCCATAGCTTTCGTATCATGTCACCAAGAGACAAATGAAGAAGGGATCGGGGGTGGTGACCAAAAATTAGACTGAAAGGGGCAGCATTGTGGCGGATTTGAAGGAGGGGGGAAAATGGTAGCAAGATGGACAGCCAAGATGGGAGAATGTTCCAGAGTACAGGCCCGAAACAGCTGAAAGCCCTGTGGATAAAAGCTGTGCGAAGAACTGTTTGCGAAGTCTGTTTTTCTTACAAAGCGACAGAGATCATTCATTCAAAAGATGAAGAAGGCACTGCAGCAAATACAAAACTAACCTTGGGAAGAAGTCTGTAACTACTGTTGCATTGCTGTTGGGTCACAGATCCATTTGAGTCCATCGCTGCACTGCTGCACTGCAGAAATACCTCCGAGAACTCTGACATAATAATAAGCTGAATTTCTCGTTATAGAGCAGACAGTTGTCTATGGCTATAACCTTGTTTAGCAGCAGATGGTGTTGGAGTCAGATGGTCTTATATTCCACACTCTGAGCTTGGGTTGGCAACCTTCCAGAGATAACATTTTGAAGTCTTTTTAGACGAAGGTACACCTCATGGAGAGAAAGGTCAATTGGCATCATCTTGTGATTGTGACTACCTGTCAAATACCACTGATGGAATTTGATCGCTTACCCTTAGGTGTCTCATTCTCTTGACTGGCATCTTCAATTGGTATTTCAAGAATCAGGGAGAAAGCAAGAAAAAAAGAGCAATGCATTCCTGATAGTCTCTCTTTTTCAATCACTTATGAGGTCACCCAACTAGTTTTATCTTCAGCTAAATGTGATGCCTACTTAGCACCAGAATTGATTAATTTCCTGATCACCAAGAAGCGCTCAGGAAAGCACCAGTTATCATAGCTGACCATATTATCTGCATTTGAGTGTTCTTTTCTCGGCATCTTAATAAGAATGGCAAGCAGTCTTTACAGCATGAATAACTGAGAACATTCCTACCTTTAGAAAGAAAAGATAAAAGAAAGACTTGCATTTATATAGCACCTTTCATGACCACCGGATGCCCCAAAGCGCTTTACAGTCAATGAAGTACTTTTGGAGTGTATTCACAGTTGTAATGTAGGAAATGCGGCAGCCATTTTGCACACAGCAAGCACCCACAAACAGCAATGTGATAATGACCAGTTAATCTGGTTTAGTGATGTTGATTGAGGGATAAATCTTGGCCAGGACACCAGGGATAACTTCCCTGCTCTTTTTCGAAATAGTGCCATGGGATCTTTTACATCCACCTGAGAGAGCAGACAGGGCCTCGGTTTAACATCGCATCTGAAAGACAGCACCTACCGACAGTGCAGTGCTCCCTCAGTATTGCACTGGAGTATCAGCCGAGATTTTTGTGCTCAAGTCCCTGGAGTGGAACTTGAACCCACAACCTTCTATGACTCAGAGGCAACTGAGCCACAGCTGGCCGCCATCGCATCAACTGGTCAAAAGGTTTAACTTTAACCCGGGCTGACACCATCTGAAAGAGCGGCAGAATGTCACATCCTCCAAACAATGAATTATTGGACTTGCCTGGGATTCCTGGTTTAATGAAAGATGTGCTGTATGATTAGCAAGTGGAAACATTACAGTAGACAGGAAAAATGAGACAACTAAATGGACGGGAAGCCTACTCCAAAGTTCCAGTACAAAAAGACTCTGCCATCATCTTACCAATGTGAGAAGTCGCACAACATCAGGTTATAGTCCAACAGCTTTATTTGAAATCACAAGCTTTCGGAGCACTGCTCCTTCGTCAGGTGAAGGAGCAGTGCTCCGAAAGCTTGTGATTTCAAATAAAGCTGTTGGACTATAACCTGGTGTTGTGCGACTTCTCACATTTGTCCACCCCAGTCCAACACCGGCATCTCCACATCATCATCTTACCAGACAAGGACATCCAAAATGAGCTTCAACTGCATGATTTTCAGGCAGACATCAAAGACTAGCAGAAGACACTCAAATCTGTTTCTAGAATCCCACTAACCCACCTCATGAGAGGGGCAGACTCATATACTCCACTATTTTGTTGAGAACCCAAATTCCTGAAATGTCATCTGAAGTCCAAGAGCAGATGTCAGAAAATCCCATTAAAATATAATATAGATATGGTTGAGGGAGTCCATTTCACCCACCTCAGATCACCCAACCAAAAAGGAAATAAAAACCATCAATGCGTCCAACTGTATCTTAAATGATTCCAAGATATTTGCCGCACAAACCCTTGCCCAGAAGTTGATCCCAGTGTCACTCACCCTTTGTGTAAGAAGAACTTAAAACACCTATTTTAAATTTGCTAGGATGAACCTGTGTTCCTTGTTCTACTGTCACAATTTACCTTTTCTATGCTATTTGCTACCTTATTTGTCTCCTATTTCCTGGCCATCCTCCCACCTTGCACCCTCCCTAAACTTGAGCTCATCCAAAAGTCTGCTGCCCGTATCCTAACTCGCACCAAGTCCCTTTCACTCATCACCCCTGTGCTAGCTGACCTAAATTGGCTCCCAGTCCAACAACGTCTCAATTTTAAAATTCTCATCCTTGTTTTCAAATCCCTCGCCCCTCCCTATCTCTGTAACCTCCTCCAGCCCTACAACCTACCGAGATCTCTGGGCTCCTCCATTTCTGGCCTTTTGCGCATCCATGATTTTCATCGCTCTACCATTGGCGGCCGTGCCGTCAGCTGACTAGGCTCTTTGACCATGTTTTTGGTCACCAGCTATGTGGCTCGGTGTCAAATTTTGTTTGATAACACTCCTCTGAAGCGCCTTGGGATGTTTTACTTTGTTAAAGGTGCTATCTAAAGGCTAGTTGTTGTTGTTGTTAGGTACTTCTATTTCAATTGTTTCCTTTCAGACTGAAAAAGCCCAAGTTTCTCCCAAGCTCAGTTCTCTGATGCTAGGGATCAGTCTAAGGCACTTCTCTACACTGCCTCCAGGGCTTGAATGTATCTCAATGACAACAAATGGACACAGACTACTATACAGTTGTCTGACTTGTATGCTGCTATAGATTTACACATTTTACTTGCTTTGTCAATAGTCAATCCACAGTAATTGGACATGTTGAGCTCTAAGTACACCAAATAACTTCCAACAGCTCTCGGTTATTTTGAGATAATTCATGGTTCTAAATCCTCTGAGCAAATTGGTAAAATGAACAGGCCAAAGGGAATAAAAGTAACATTAAAAAAAGAAACAAATTGGAAAAGTGAAGTTTAAAAAACGCTTTTCTGATTGTACAAGTTTGAAGATTTAATTGAAAAGGTGCAGCAACTTGTACTTTATAGTTCTATAGTAACTGATACAGTTACTGTGTCACTGTTCTAGCAGGGGCTGAAAAATTCACGTCATGCACAAGAGAATATTAGGATCTAAAAGAGGTAGTCTTGCAGCAACGTACCAAGAAATAGGTTTATCTTATTGATAAATTCATGATAAACTCCATTTTGCTCCTCGCACAGGACATACAGCAGATGCTTGTTAAACTTAAATTGATGGTAACCATGAGTGTCAGACTAGTCTATGAAACTAATTTGCTGCCTGTTGATCCTCTGGGACTCGGCTCTTCTGATTCTTCTGCAACTTACAAGCAGGAAGCCTTCACCCGTTGTGGGACTCTAACTGGCTACAGACGCAGATGCTTCCTAAATGATGTTCTAGGCTTCAATGCCACGAGGAAACAGGGTATTATAAATGCCACAGGGGAGAGCTACTTAGTGTCTCCAAATTGGACAATGGAACAGTGTGAGTAAACCTCACTGAGCCCCATAGATCATTTGCATGAGTAAAATTGTGGCAGCTTGTTATGGAGTGTGCACAGGGATGGTACACAGCACGTACAGCAGTGTACAATACTTTGGCACAAGAGAACAGCACAATACCAATGTCACCATGGGCATTTAGTGCCATCCATCACCTAATCAGACTGCACTGTTGCCTCTTAACTGGATATTTTCCAGTTCAGCTAACTACAATCGGATGTAGCTCATTCACAAATCGTGACCAGCCCTGTTTGGTTACCTCTGGTAAAGAACCTTTGGTGAAGTAACAGCAATAAACTGCAGATTTAAAGGAACTATATGCTTTCATTGCGAATCAAGATTTTTCTTTCTACTTTTTTGCTGAATTTTAAGATGAGATATGTTAGTACTGGGAAATGGAATACATTCTAATTTCAGGTACCCATCGACAGCATCAGCCACTCTCAGGAAACACAGCAAGTAAGTGGCAGAGTAAAGCTCCCAGTAATATGCATCAGCTTCAAACTTAGAAGGGCAACCAGCCCAACTGTATCAACATAACAGGGTAGATTTTTGTCTTCACCATCTGCACTGTAATCTAGTGGGGCCTTTTATAGAACCCTCAATGGAATGAAAATCAGGCGGGTTCCATAAGAGGTGTCCAGTGCAGCCAGCAAGATTACTGCCCAGGTGGTGAAGCTGAAAATCTATCCCCCCATTTTTATATTTCTCAGGCCAACTATCCTGTGGCCTCTCTGAGGAAGGCTGCCAGTTACTGCTGAAGTCGGGTCAGTTTTGAACTGGATTGAGACTGACCAAATCATTTCATGTAGGAGCTTACAGCCAATAGAGAGGAATCATTCTGCCCATCAGTATGGCCTGAATTTAAATACAGGTCCCCGAGGCGAAAGGAATTAGACTCTTCAGGTACTCTCATTGATCTCATTGAAACATACAAAATTCTTACAGGGCGTGACAGGGGTCACAGTCTCAGAATAAGGGGCCCTGGCTGGGGAGTCTAGAACCAGGGGTCACAGTCTCAGAATAAGGGGTCGGCCATTTAGGACTGAGATGAGGAGAAATTTCTTCACTCAGAGGGTGGTGAATCTTTGGTATTCTCTACCCCAGAGGGCTGTGGAAGCTCAGTCGTTGAGTATATTCAAGACAGAGAGCTATAGATTTTTGAATATTAAGGGAATCAAGGGATATGGGGATAGTGCAGGAAAGTGGAGATGAGGTAGAAGATCAGCCATGATCTTATTGAATGGTGGTGCAGGCTCAAGGGGCCGAAAGGCCGACTCCTGCTCCTAGTTCTTATGTTCTCTTTGCTTTTCTGTTTTCCACAATGTTATAGATACATAGATACATAGATACATAGAAGATAGGAGCAGGAGTAGGCCATCCGGCCCTTCGAGCCTGCTCCGCCATTTAATGAGATCATGGCTGATCCTCCAATTCAGTATCCCGTCCCCGCCTTCTCTCCGTAACCCTTAACCCCTTTTGCCTGTAGAAATATATCTAATTCCCTCTTAAATATATTTATTGAGCTGGCGTACACTGCCCTCTGTGGCAATGAGTTCCACAGGTTCACCACCCTCTGAGTGAAGAAATTCCCCCTCATTTCTGTCCTAAATGGTTTAGCCCTTATCCTTAAATTATGTCCTCTAGTTCTGTTCTCACCCGCCAAGGGAAACATTCCTTCTGCATCTAGTCTGTCTAGACCTGTCAGAATTTTATACACTTCTATGAGGTCCCCTCTCAATCTTCTAAACTCCAGTGTGTACATCCCTAAACTACATAGTCTCTCCTCATAGGTCAATCCCGCCATTCCTGGTATCAGCCTGGTGAATCGCCGCTGCACCCCCTCCATGGCAAGAACATCTTTCCTCAGATGAGGCGACCAAAACTGTACACAGTACTCGAGGTGTGGTCTCACCAGTGCCCTGTACAGCTGCAGCAAGGTATCCCTGTTCCTGTATTCCAACCCTTTTGCTATGAAGGCCAGCATACCGTTTGCCTTCTTGACCGCCTGTTGCACCTGCATGCTCGCCTTCAGTGACTGGTGTACAAGAACACCCAGGTCTCTCTGTACATGACTTTTAAATGGTTGCTCAAATGCTGTACTGAAGAGACAATGAGGCAGGCTAGCTGTATGAAAATCAGATTCCAAAATGCTGGTTTTGTAAGGAAGATGTAGATGTCCTGTGGAATTGCTTATAGTGAGTCAAAGAAGGCACTGGGGATTATCAGCTCAGTGTGATGGGGCAAGTGTTGCAGGAGGTAGGTGTGACACTTACAGGAAATGCATGCTGAGACAAGACATCATGCACTCCTGCTGTAACTTCTCTTGGGGTCTACAGAATTGACTGCAAACTCATCCAAACTGGGTCAGAGCTGTGCTTTATTGCTCCAGATGAGCCTTGTGAGGTCGAAGTGTCTGCTGCCCTTACAAGACCATTAATGTAAGGGGGGAGGGGATTGTGGTAGCGATGAGGACTTCCTAAGTTAATAGTACCTACACTTTGGCCTCTTGTTGGAGCCTGGTGTAGCATTGCCGAGGTACGCTGGGTATCTCCCCAACTCTGGCGGTAGTGGGTTCCACCTGGGGGTAGGGTCTAGGATGTGATTAGGGCCTGAATCAATGAACATCAGAGGAAAATTAAAAAATATAATAATAATTTATGATACAAGTAGCCACTGGGAACAACCACTTCCCCTTTGTAGGGCGGGAACAGGAGAATCTGACCTCACCCCACCCCGCCACCCCCAAAAAGCTGGCAAGCTTCAGCAAGTGTTTCTGGCCTTTTTGGCGGGAGAGCACCAGAGACACGGTGGCATAGTGGTTAGCACTGGTGCCTCACAGCGCCAGGGACCTGGGTTCGAATCTGACCTTGGGTGACTGTCTGTGTGGAGTTTGCACATTCTCCCCGTGTCTGCGTGGGTTTCCTCCGGGTGCTCCGGTTTCCTCCCACAGTCCAAAAATGTGCGGGTTAGGTTGATTTGGCTATGATAAAAAATTGACCCTTAGTGTTAGGGGGGGATTAAATATGTGGGGTTATGGGGATAGGATGGGATATGTTAGGGGGAATTAAATACGTGGGGTTACGGGGGTAGGGTGGGATGTGTGTACTGTGGGGATTAAAGCAGGGACAGGGTACTGGATTTGGATGATCAGCCATGATCGTATTGAATGGTGGAGCAGGCTCGACGGGCCGAATGGCCTACTCCTGCTCCTAGATTCTATGTTTCTATGTTTCTATTTTACCCCACGCCACCAAAGCCACGGTCCTCACGTTCCTTCCCCCTGACTCCATGAACTTTGGAAGGGTCAGCGGCAGAAGATGTGGGCAGGCACATCCCGACGAATATGTCAGGATGCGCCCCTCCCTCTCCCCCCGGTTCATTTTCAGGCCAGTAATCTCCCCAGCTTATAACAAATATCTACATCTTTGATATTAGTATGGCACATAATTCATTTTAGGTGACAGTGTTTGATCCAGACTGTTAAGTGTAGCACAGATTATCTTCAACATATTGCATATGAATATCTGATACAATATCTGCCCTTTTGGATACTAAGGGAATCAAGGGATATGGGGATAGGGTGGAAAATTGGAGTTGAAGATGATCAGCCAATATCTTATTGAATGGCGGAGCAGGCTCGAGGGGCCTTATGGCCTACTCCCACTCCTATTTCTTATGTTCTTATGCAAGTTTCCATCACTCCTGAAATAAATCTTATATTCAGCAGGACATTGTGTAGAATTTTGTTTCTACTATGGGGGTGATTTTGCCAGCCCTGGGGAGGTGGGTATGGAGGCGGGACTGCCGGGAAAATGGCAGAATATGGGGGCGGGTGGCAAACCCTCCCCCAACCCGCCTCCATGCCATCTTCCCAGGAGGCGGGTAGCCGTTCCGCGCCGGGTCCCATCTCCTTGGAGGCGGGAAGGGATTAAAACCTATTAACTGCCTGTTAACAGGCAGAAAATAGGATTATCCCCTTTTTGCCCTCACAAGTGCGGGCTTCCCGACGGCTCCGAAACCCGCCAACTCAGCGAGTCGAGTACTGGGTCTGCGGGTTCTGGGGGGTGCAAAAGTGTGGTGTGACGGTAAGTGATGGGTGCAAGAGTGTAGAGGTGAGTATCTGGGGTAAGTGCTAAGTGTTTTTAAAAGTGTACTTACCTTTGTTTCTTCCTGCAGGCTTCAGTCGTTTTCTATGCGGAGAGTCTCGCACCTCCGTGCTGCAGATGAGAGGTGGCCATTGCATTCTCAGATGCAACAAGCATCTCATTACTGTAAAAGAAAGAAGGTTGATGAGGTCTTGTATGCAAGACCTCATCAAACTGCAGAGATTGTTACTGACATCTTCACAGAGCTGTCAAACGATGACAATTCATCTGTCAAAAATTTGACGTGCTCTGCAACCGGCTTTCCCTTGATTGGCCTGCTAAGCCCGCTGGGCGGGCTTAACAAGGTCAATCAAGGGAAAATAGCGTGGGTTGGCCACAAATTGATGGAGGTGGGACATCGACCCGACAAGCAGCAGTCCCGCCTCCAACTCGACCCCAGTCACAAAATCGCCTCCAATGTTTCTGTTGATAGTGTTAAAATTGAAAAGGAGCTTGTCTCTTTGCTAGATCATTTCACCCACCTTTCTTCCCCATATTGAGTCTTGAGCAGTTTCTTTGTATTAGTGATAGACGTAATATCCCAGAATCCTGAATGGCAGGCAATACGTGGGAGTTGTTATGGTTACACCGAGGGCTCAATTTGGGTAAGATTTCTTCCAGTCACAATGTGCAATTACATTGTGAATGTAGCTGTGAAGATTTCTTCCTCTGGGTATATGCAGTGAAATTGTAAACATGTTCCTTCGGGAATCAGGGAAGATCTTAAGAAATAAACTGCGATTCCATTGCACATGATGTTTGGAGCGACTCTTACCCCTGTAACAGCAATAACTTGCATTTATATAGCGCCTTTAACATAGTGAAAAGTCCCAAGGCGCTTCACAGGAGCGTTATCAAACACAATTTGACAGCGAGCCACATAAGGAGATATTAAGACAGGTGATCAAAAGCTTGTTCAATGAGGTAGGTTTTAAGGAACATCTTAGAAGAGGGGAGAGAGGTAGAGGGGCGGAGATGCTTAGGGAAGGAATTCCAGAGTTTAAGGCTCAGGCAGCTGAAGGCACAGCCGCCAATGATGGAGCGATTAAAATCGGGGATGCGCAAGAGGCCAGAATTGGAGGAGCGCAGAGATCTCGGAGGGTTGTAGGGATGGAGGAGGTTACAGAGATAGTGAGGGGTAAGGTCATGGAAGGAATTGAAAACAAGGATGAGAATTTTAAAATTGAGACGTTGCCGAACCGGTAGCCAATGTAGGTCAGCGAGCAAAGGGGTGATGGGTGAACGGGGATGAGTTAGGATACATGCAGGAGAGTTTGGGATGAGCTCAAGTTTATGGCTGGAGCAAAGTGGGAGGCCGACCAGGAGGAACATTGGAATAGTCGGGTCTAGAGGTACCAAAGGCATGGATGAGGAATTGTGAAAGCAAACACGAAGTGGTTTGACTTTGTCTTTCAGCTACTATAGAATTGTGGGAAGCTGGTTCCATTCAGATGCCTCATGCACGTGGAATAATTTCCACAATTAACAACATGGCATAGGTGATGAGTGTGTATCAGTTACTGTTCTGTGTCCTATTGGCCCAGTCTTTCTGGCTCCATCCTGCTGGCTTCTCAGTTGATAAAGCGGGTAGGCCAAAAATATGTATGGGGATGCGCTTTACCAAACCTCCGCGCTGTCAGCACCTTCCCCCCTTATTTTCCGGAACTCAATGCCAATGGCATCAAATACATCTGCTCACACGTGGCTGGGCACATGCAAATTGCAGACTAATGAGGAAAATATGTTCTCTTCTGTTTTTGTGCTGTGTGTGCTGTTCCAATATTGAACGCTGGGGCTGCCTGCTTTCAGAGCACTGCCAGACTCAGGCCTCATTTAAAAAAAAGGACTCACACAATCAGCACACTGGGTACCTCTTTCTCCTGCTGATGGAGGCCCCAGGGGCCCGTTGTGCCGTATTTACGTCCCAGGGTGGGGCAGCACTCCAGCTGAGACCAGGAGCTTGCCTCCCCCCTGGTAATGGCCCAGAGGCCTCTGGGATAGACAGAAGTGCCTGCTTGGCTCACTTCCACCAGTGCAACATCGAGCAGTCAGTATGTGCAGTGTAGGCAGTACAGAGGTTTTCAAATGAATGGATGGAAAATCTCACCTCAGTCCCGAATTCCCAATGTGAGCTCCCATCGTGGGAGAGCTCATTTATAAAATCTGTCCCGAAGTCTTCTCCTTTTAAGAAAACATAGGAACAGGAGTAGGCCATTCAGCCCCTCGAGCCTGTTCCGCCATTCAGTTAGATCATGGCTGATCCGTATCTTAACTCCTTCTACCTGCCTTGGTTCCATAACCCTTAATCCTCTTGCCTGACAAAAAATCTATCAATCACAGTTTTGAAATATCTTAACGGCTTAGTTGTTGAATGAGACCCCAAAGCAGCAAGATCCCACGTTCAAAGTCTAGTCTGTCCCAGGTTCAAACTTTAGACTGTTCCAGGTTTAAAGTCTAGTCTATCCCAGGTTCAAAGTCTAGTCTATCCCAGGTTCAAAGTCTAGTCTGTCCCAGGTTCAAAGTCTAGTCTGTCCCAGGTTCAAACTTTAGACTGTTCCAGGTTCAAAGTCTAGTCTATCCCAGGTTCAAAGTCTAGTCTGTCCCAGGTTCAAAGTCTAGTCTATCCCAGGTTCAAAGTCTAGTCTGTCCCAGGTTCAAAGTCTAGTCTGTCCCAGGTTCAAACTCGAGTCTGTCCCAGGTTCAAACTCGAGTCTGTCCCAGGTTCAAAGTCTAGTCTGTCCCAGGTTCAAAGTCTAGTTTGTCCCAGGTTCAAAGTCTAGTCTGTCACAGGTTCAAAGTCTAGTCTGTCCCAGGTTCAAAGTCTAGTCTGTCCCAGGTTCAAACTCGAGTCTGTCCCAGGTTCAAACTCAAGTCTGTCCCAGGTTCAAACTCGAGTCTGTCCCAGGTTCAAAGTCTAGTCTGTCCCAGGTTCAAACTCGAGTCTGTCCCAGGTTCAAACTCTAGTCTGTCCCAGGTTCAAAGTCTAGTCTGTTCCAGGTTCAAACTCGAGTCTGTCCCAGGTTCAAACTCGAGTCTGTCCCAGGTTCAAAGTCTAGTCTGTTCCAGGTTCAAACTCGAGTCTGTCCCAGGTTCAAACTCGAGTCTGTCCCAGGTTCAAAGTCTAGTCTGTTCCAGGTTCAAACTCGAGTCTGTCCCAGGTTCAAACTCGAGTCTGTCCCAGGTTCAAAGTCTAGTCTGTTCCAGGTTCAAACTCGAGTCTGTCCCAGGTTCAAACTCGAGTCTGTCCCAGGTTCAAACTCGAGTCTGTCCCAGGTTCAAAGTCTAGTCTGTCCCAGGTTCAAAGTCTAGTCTGTCCCAGGTTCAAAGTCTAGTCTGTCACAGGTTCAAACTCGAGTCTGTCCCAGGTTCAAAGTCTAGTCTGTCCCAGGTTCAAAGTCTAGTCTGTCCCAGGTTCAAAGTCTAGTCTGTCACAGGTTCAAACTCGAGTCTGTCCCAGGTTCAAAGTCTAGTCTGTCCCAGGTTCAAAGTCTAGTTTGTCCCAGGTTCAAAGTCTAGTCTGTCCCAGGTTCAAAGTCTAGTCTGTCTCAGGTTCAAAGTCTAGTCTGTCCCAGGTTCAAAGTCTAGTCTGTCCCAGGTTCAAAGTCTAGTCTGTCCCAGGTTCAAAGTCTAGTCTGTCTCAGGTTCAAAGTCTAGTCTGTCCCAGGTTCAAAGTCTAGTCTGTCCCAGGTTCAAAGTCTAGTCTGTCTCAGGTTCAAAGTCTAGTCTGTCCCAGGTTCAAAGTCTAGTCTGTCCCAGGTTCAAAGTCTAGTCTGTCCCAGGTTCAAATTCTAGTCGGTCTCAGGTTCAAAGTCTAGTTTGTCCCAGGTTCAAAGTCTAGTCTGTCCCAGGTTCAAAGTCTAGTCTGTCCCAGGTTCAAAGTCTAGTCTGTCCCAGGTTCAAATTCTAGTCGGTCTCAGGTTCAAAGTCTAGCCTGTCCCAGGTTCAAAGTCTAGTCTGTGCTCAGTTAGCAGCAGTGGCCTCAGTGCGTGAGGCTAGCTAAAGGAAAAGCCATCCAGAGTTTGTGCTCGGGGCACTATCTGACACTCCTGGCCAAAATGTGCATCTGAATGGACTTTGGATGAGGGCAACAATGTACTTGACTGTGATACTCTCCATGATCAAACAGCCTATCAGTCTTCACAGTTCACAGATATTAAAATGCATTTATATAGCGCATTTCACGACCTCAGGATGCCCCACAATGCTTCACAGCAAACAAAATACATTTTGAAGTGTAGTCACAGTTGTAATGTCAGGAAATGCGGCAGCCAATTTGTGCACAGCAAGCTCCCACAAACAGCAATGTGATAAAGACCAGATAATCTGGTTTCTTTTGTGATGTTGGTTGTGGGTTAAATATTGGCCAGGACACCTGCTATCCTTTGAAATAGTGCCACGGGATCTTTTACGTCCATCTGAAAGGGCAGGTGGGGCCTCGGTTTAACGTCTGATCCGAAAGACGGCACCTCCGACAGTGCAGCACAAATAAAGCATGAACCGTTAGGGTAAGCAGCAGACGGTGCTGGGCTCCTGTAGAACCATACCCCTCCCACTCTGAACAAGGGGAGATGAAGGGAGAAAATTGGAGGTGAATATTTTTTGATAAAGAGAACTAAAAGGGAAAAATCAGTTCATTATGTTTTTAAAGCTGTATTATTTAAGCTGCTGATTTACATCTTATCACATACAGCGCAAGGTGGCTTTAGATCATTCAGATGCATTATAGCTGCAGGAAAATACGCTGCTTCGAGGATAAATTGGTTGCTTTTAACTTTAATTTAATGCCATGGAAATATTCAGGTTGGAGAAAGCATCAATAAACGGAGACACTTGCTCTCAAGCAGAACTTGCTTGTAGCAGACATCCTGTGAGATTTGCAGATGGAAAGAATAAAATACTGTGATTGTTTGGTAATCTATTAAATGGTCTTATTACCAAGTAATCCGCGCAGATTAGATTCCTGTAATTTTCCAATTTAATAATGTAATCCTTCACTGAACATGTCATGATACCCACTGCTGAAAAAAAATCTTCAACAGACAGCATCAGGCTTCATTTTATAACTTGAAGTAACACTGCCAGCTATTTATAGAGATTATTATTGGATGGGCGAAAGTGATTACATGGCGACATAGGAACTAGAAAGTAAGAATTAATGTTGGCAATATTAACGGATGAATTCTTAACACGTTCTTATGATGTTCCTCGCTCCATCATTTATAGGGAGGTGTTAACCTTTTAATAAATAAACTGGTTCATAACGGCTTCAAAATCGCAGATTGAAAGAATGCCATGTGAACGTGTTAAGCATTTACTAGAGTCACCTATTGCAATTTTTAGGCTCTGGAAATTCTAGGTGCAGAAAATGTATTAGTCCCCACATTCAACCTCAGCTTCTGACCATATCCACTAAGCTGCAACAACACTGAAGAAGCTCGACACCATCCAGGACAAAGCAGCCCGCTTGATTGGCACCCCATCCACCACCTTAAACATTCACTCCCTCCACCACCGGCGCACCGTGGCTGCAGTGTGTACCATCTACAAGATGCACTGCAGCAACTCGCCAAGGCTTCTTCGGCAGCACCTCCCAAACCCGCGACCTCTTCCACCTAGAAGGACAAGGGTAGCAGGTGCATGGGAACACCACCACCTCCAAGTTCCCCTCCAAGTCACACACCATCCTGACGTAGAAGTATATCGCCATTCCTTCATCGTCGCTGGATCAAAATCCTGGAACTCCCTCCCTAACAGCACTGTGGGAGTACCTTCACCACATGGACTGCAGCGGTTCAAGATGGCGGCTCACCACCACCTTCTCAAGGGCAATTAGGGATGGGCAATAAATGCTGGCCTTGTCAGCGACGCCCACATCCCAAAAACGAATAAAAAAAACCAGAAAACACATCAGCTTGTATTACTGCCCATCTTCGGGCTGGAAACAGAGTTTGTGTCATCACAGACTGAATAGTCCCGATGATACCTTGGAAACAAGTGTAGTGTTCAGACTGGCGCTCAAGGCAGCTATTGAAACATCGGCAGCTGCCACTCTGGAAGCCTCCAAGGTCTTTCTGGTGTCTTTTTTATTATTCGTTTATGGGATGTGGGCGTCGCTGGCAAATCCAGCATTTATTGCCCATCCCTAATTGCCCTTGAGACGGTGGTGGTGAGCCGCCTTCTTGAACCGCTGCAGTCCGTGTGGTGAAGGTGCTCCCACAGTGCTGTCAGGGAGGGAGTTCCAGGATTTTGACCCAGCGACGATGAAGGAACGGCCGATATACTTCCAAGTCAGGATGGTGTGTGACTTGAAGGTGGTGGTGTTCCCATGCGCCTGCTGCCCTTGTCCTTCTAGATGGTAGAGCTCGCGGGTTTGGGAGGTGCTGTCGCAGAAGCCTTAATGCTGCAGAAACCTCACTGTCTCCAGGGTGTTCTGCAGGTCGTGAGACACTTCCTCCAACATGTTGCAGATGCAGGTCGTGGGCTCCTCCCACTTATCCACAAGTTTAGAGACTGTCTCCACTGCCTCTACATGAGATTGATGCTCTCAAACCATTATTCCTTTGAAGATTGGGCTGCTGAAATTTGGGTCCCCAAGTTCTGCAGCTGAGGAAGTTGTTTAGCCTGTTCCATGGATGAAAAGCATGGTTATCAGAATGGTCCGCCTCTTCCTCCAAGGCATCTCCTACGATGAGGATAACAAACAGGCTGCAGTGACATTTAGCCTTGAAGAAATAATGGCTAAGTGTGAGGGCTTTGCAATATTTTGAGAAGGTACATGAAACTGAAACTACATAAGAAAAGTCTTATCCAGCCTTTACCAACCTTCTCTTGCCAGCTTGCCTCTAATCTGACCCTTTCCTACATACCCTCCTGTACATATGCCTATTATGTCTAATGCCTCCTCTTCCTGCACACTCAGAGAGTCCTGTGATGGTGATCACCTCCCGGTTGTTCTTCTGTGGTGCTTGTTGTTACAGGAGTGTAAGTGTCTTAGAGACATTCCCCCATATGAAGTTATGTGTGCCATGACGATTAGTGGTGAAGGTGCCTTGTCCAGCTTAAATGACGCATCCTTAAAGACTAGCAGAAACCCTTGTGGCAGGAAAGGTGATCTGAGGGAATGGTTTTGAGTAAAGAATGTGCTTGAGTGTTTGGAGAGGTTGACCTAATGAACCTCCTGGTACTCAGGTGCTGAAAGTGAACGAGTATGATAGGTAAGTGTGTGAGTGGTAGAGGATATATATTGGCACCAGAGGTGTGACTTACCTTTGGCCACCCTTGTGAGGTCATTGAACCTCTTTCTACACTGTGTTTAGATCTTGGGGTAGTGAGGATCGCACTTCCCTCCAGGCGGCCTACATCACTCTCTATGGGGCTTCCTGCAGTCAATACACATCAGACAGTCCCTCCTGGCCCTGACATCTGCCAGCAGCAGCTCCATGGATGCACTGGAAAACCTTGGAGCCCTTCCAGCTGCTGACACCCCTGAGGCTGCTGCTCCTTCTTTCACCTCACCGAAAAGTGATGTTGCCCTTTAACTGACTGCAGCGTTTCATTACCTCCCAGTTGATGAACAGCACGTTATTTAACAGGTTCAGGAGCAATGGCTCCAAGCTGGTAACGTGGGGGTGGGTCGCAGTCTGTACCAACAGAGTGGCCAGGGCGGGTTGAATTTGACTGCTGAGCTTGTACTGAAACAGGAGCGACCCACGTGCACAGGGTTGTCTCCCGAACTGCCTGCGATCCCTAGCCATGTTTCCTTACTGTTTGCAATCCATGCTTAGCGCACAAGATCAATACATATAAATATAAAAGTAGTCAGTCAGGGGGAAAATCAGAACATGCCTCGCTTTCAAAACACTTATTACGTAGCTTAATTGAGGTTTTAGATTTCAATGAAGTCCACGAACAAATCAGTTAAGAAGTGTTATCCTCAGGCAACTTGCTGAGCGATTCGATACTCTTCTGATTCGGAGCCCTCCATTCTGTAATGGTGTAAGTGGCTGTGATGATCACAGTACCATTACTTCAGCAAACTCAATTCGCCATTCATTTTAATGGGGGGAAGATAGGGGGAGCTATGATAATTAGCGATTCAACTTTTTCAGCGAGGGTCCCTGTGGAGTAGCACGAAATTCCCAGCACATTATGGTGTGGCGTACGTAATGGCATAAGTCACTCACGTCATCCTTTCCTGGAATTCCTGCGCCATAATAATGACGTCATCTGTGGATGCGTCGTTATTACGGCGCAAGTTTTCAGCAAACTCAGGCCCTAAAGTCTTCATCCTCAATCTTTCTTCTATCATTGATCAACTGTGAGATTGTGTAGTTTCAGGCAAGAGAATATAGAACTTCTTCTCATATTCTGCAATAGTTTTAAATCCGGGTGGAATTTCCCTACCGAATACATTGGGCCAAAAATTCATCCCGCGACGCGAGAGTACGCACTGCGTACTCTCGCGTATTCCCACTCCAATTGCCGGTTTTCTGCATGCCCTGCGCATGCGCTGAAAACCGGCAATTGGTCTTTTGAAAAGGGGGCGGTTCCTCGGTGCATCGCGTACGCGCTACAGGCTGCGCGCACGCTGTGCACTTCATGCTTTGGACGCGCAGGTAAGTACGGAAGATTTTAGAAATGGAAAAAGGAGGAGTAAGACCCACTTTTAACAAGGTAAGTAGTGAATTAAGTATTTTTTTGAATTTTTTTTAACAGGTATATCTTTTTTAGAGACTTTAAAGACAGGTAAGTTTATTTTTATAACTTTTTAAAAGATTTTAAATTTTTTCAAAAATTTAATTTTTTATTTAAAATGGTTAATTTATTTAACTATACTTATTTTATTAATGTGATGGTTTTTTTTTTAATTTAATTGAGGTTTAGCTGTTATTTTGGGGGGGTGTAAGATTCATAGATTTCACAGCACGTATGTGAAACTTATGAATGGAAGATGGTGTGCTGCCATTGGCTCTAACTGAGTCACGTGATCCCACAGCTCGCACGAATTCACTACACTGGTGGGATACGCAAGCACTGCCCAGCTGATGTCTGGAACATCAAGTTCGTGCGAGCTGGATCTGAAAAAGCACAAGCGGAGTGAGAGATCGCGGGGAAGCCTTACCCCCGCGGGAACAGAGCGAGATCAATTTCTGGGCCATTGTTGCATCATTGTTGCATTGCACTTTTCCTATACTTACATTTAATTTTTCTCAAATATGTAAGTAAATAAGCCACATGATTGCAAACATACCAAGAGAAAGCACAGAAATAAATTCTCAGTTTTGTATGTTTTCACTGTGTGCATGCAGGATTGTCATTTTATAACTTATAAAATTCTAACAGGACTAGACAGACTGGATGCAGGAAGGATGTTCCCGATGGCCGGGGAGTCCAGACCCAGGGGTCACAGTCTAAGGATAAGGGGTAAGCCATTTAGGACTGAGATGAGGAGGAATTTCTTCACCCAGAGAGTGTTGAACCTGTGGAATTCTCTACCACAGAAGGCAGTAGAGGCCAATTAATTAAATATATTCAAGAAGGAGTTAGATATATTTCTTAAGGCTAAAGGGATCAAGGGATATGGGGAGAAGCAGGGACAGGATACTGAATTTTGATGATCAGCCATGATCTCATCGAATGGCGGAGCAGGCTCGAGGGGCCGAATGGCCTACTCCTGCTCCTATCTTCTATGTTTCTATGTCATGTTGTAGGTTCAAGGTTACTCTGCACTATTTACAACTTACTCTTTATTCTGCATCATTTTTTTCTCATTTCAGCATTCTGTTTGTGATTCTGTATTTCTCTCTCTCTCTCTCGTGCATGGGCTTCATTGCATTGTTTTACATTGTATTTACAGCACAGAAACGATCGAACCTTGAGCAATCTCAGGAATTACTGGCTTGTAATATTCCCAATGGACAAATCCTGTGAAACCTCATGAAGATGGGGCCATTGCTTTTGAAGGCTGGAAATAGCAGGAAAACGGTTTGAATTTTATGCTGAGCTGAGCATAAGATTTGAGTAAAAAATGCTTCTGCTGGTTTCCCAGAAGAGACAATCTGACAATGGATACCAGCGATACCCATTTATAACCAGATTTTTATTTATCAATTTCTTGTGCTCAGCATAAAATTTCAACTTTTCTCTTCCGAACCTACCAGTTGAAACTATGATTGATTAGCAATGAAAAGATTCCCTGTGCACTGCACCGAAGGACTGAGTGTAGATAGTTTGACTTGGACCACCCAACTCAATGGGTTTCTCCCGCTGTCCAAATGCCCATATTGAAGTCTCCGTTACACGGCAAGGAGCATTCTTTCTCTTCAAAGTCGTGTTGTCCTTTCAGCTCCCCCAGTTGAAAGAATAAAGCATCTAGATCATCAGGAAAACAAAATTAAAACATAGGCAGAGCTCGACAAAGATTTTTTCAACCTGGTTACTTGTTCTAAGGTAAGCTGGAAAGTTACCTCGCATCTTCTGTTTCTCAATCGCCTGATCAGCTCTGTATTTTGGAGCTGTTAAATTTATCATTTCATCTCTGCAAAGATTTAATATTTTACCTACGCCCATGCGAATCTCATTCCTTAGTCGAACGCCCAGGTCCTTATGAGAAATATGATTTTTTTCTTTTGTGTGGTCGGCTTCTCTCTTAACTGTAATACCCGATATCAAGTAGCGTTTAAACCGTCATGCCCAGTGTCACAAGATGATTACTCTCTCCTTGGGGACACAATGAGCCTAGACTACCAAAATACAAAAATAATGATTCCTGGGCACACTGACAGTTTGCTGCTTATAAAATTGCAATTTCTTTCGCACTGCCCTCAAAAAGTTTTAAATCAGGTTCCGGGGCAGCATAATTTGAGGCTTATAATGGCAGCCCAGAGGCCCAATACGGTACAATTACTACTAGATTGGACAGTTATGGATGAACTGCAGCAAAACAGCTAGTGGCTATGTAGGTTCTTTACTCTGTTAGAGGTAATTCGTGCTTCTCCCTCTGTCAGCAGCTTGTGAGCTGATCACAGGGACCGATAATTAGACCTACTACTGAATAACATTTTTATTTTTTGATCTATCGTTTTGTTATCAGTTTGCATAATCCTGGCTCATATTTTCCAATTTGGACTGAGAAGATGTTCTGCCGGTTGTGTTTGTTAGGATCCTATGGCGTACAGTAGGCAAACTGTTTAATACCGAAATGTCCAGGCAAAGCTTATTTGCTGCATTTCAGAATATTGAATGTTCATAAGCCCCCATGTCATTGTGAATTGTAGACTTGCAAGCCACTAAATCCAGTTTGGAAATCTTAGCTACGTGCTAGGTGTCAGCCGTCGCTCAGTTAGCTTCTGAGTCAGAAGGTTGTGGGTTCATAGTCCCACACCAGAGACTCGAGTGCAAAATTGAGGCTGGCACTCCAGTACTGAGTGAGAGCTACACAGTCGGATGAGACGTTAAACCGAGGCCCTGTCAGCCCTCTGGTGTGATGGTTAAAGATCCCATGGCACTTTTTTGAAGAAAACTAGGGGAGTTCTCCCCAGTGTCCTGGCCAATATTTATTCCTCAGCCAACATCACTAAAATACAGATTATCTGGTCAGCATCGCATTGCTGTTTGTGGGAGCTTGCTGTGCGCAAATTGGCTGCCACGTTTCCAACATTACAACAGTGACTACACTTCAAAACGTTCTTTGGGATGTCCTGAGGTTGTTTTTTTTCTTTGTTTTAGTGTTGCTGCCAACATTACACAATGTTTTCTAGCCTCAGAGAGTATGGTAAATCTTTCTCTACCTTCCATAATTTGGGCATCAAACATCACTGTAGACTTCTCCCTCCTGTTTTTTCTCCTCTTCTGAGAGTGCTGACTCAAGAGACCATTCTTCATGTGTGAGCTTAGGGAGTGACTGCTTAATGGAGTTACCACTTTGAGGGGTGTGGGGGGGGCGGGGGGGGCACTTGTACCTTGCTGTGTTGGACTTGGTCCTATCCTACCCATTTAACTTAAATTAGGACCGAGACAGTGACTGTGTAAGAATTACTTATGACTTTCACACCTCCCACATTAGGTGTTAGAGTGGGGTTCATAGACCTGAATCCACCGAAAAAGAAAACCACACAGATACACTATCTCTCTCACAGAGATCTTTCATTTAACCACTAATACATGGATTAAATAAGAACTCAACTTAACTTATCCTGGAGTCTTCAAGTGCCCGGTGGCCAATCCGACGATCACTTGAAGTCTGTTAAATCTTTTGACGTCTTCTTTTCATTAGACCAGGACACATTTGTCCTGGCCAACTGCAGTAAAAAAGCTAGGTATTGTGTGAGTTCTTATATACCTTGTGTTCAGAATCCTCTCGTGGCTCTCACATGCACATCTTGATGACTGGCTCCTTCAAGCATGGCTTTTCCCCTTGCTGTTCATGGTTGGTTCAAAGTTTAGTGGGGTTACTTCATCATGCCTGTCACTTGTTGCAGTTTGACGAGGGTCTTATCTCAAGATGGTGCTGGTTGGTTCCACTGGTCCCATAGCAACCCCAGATTTGTCCTTGGTTACAACTGCCTTTTGTCTGAGTAACGTCTGTTAAAAATGTTCCTCCATATTCCTGTTTCTCAGCTTGCATTTTAATGTGGTTTAGCCATCATTAATAATTCTGTTTTGTATTAATGTTCTTACGTTCCTTCAAATGTGTTGCTAGGTGGAGATCTATCCTCACTCATAAGCTACACTTTGGGCTGGATTTTGTCAGTGTGGGCGGGCTGGGGCGTGTCAGGTGGAAATCGTGTCAGGACCCCGACTCCTAAGTGAAGTGCTGAAAAAGTGGGATTTTCCCCTAATTGGGCAATTGATTTCCTGCGTGTGGGAACCCCTGGCCCAATGAGTCTTTTCATACAGAAAGTCGCCTCCGATGACATCATCAATGCTGCTGGATTTAAGACCTGCAAGCAGCCTTGCTTCCTCTGGAGACTGCAAAGGCTCTGCAAATTGTATGAAGGGGGTGTTGATTTCCCGACAATGTCCACGATCAAGCAAAAGTGTGCACCTCGGTTTGATGAGCCCTCCCTCCAAGCTCTGGTGCACGGAGCCAGATGTAATAAGGAGGTGCTGTTCCCTTCCTCTGGGAGAAAAAAGCCACCCCAACAGACAAAAGCTGTGTGGCTGCAAGTGGCCCAGGAGGTCAACTCCATCTCACTGAGCCGCAGAACCTGGCTGCAATGCAGGAAGAGGTTTCATGATCTTCTCCGCACAGGAAAAGTGAGTATGACTTTCCCATCACCCTCAATCTGATCCCTATCACCTCTCCTCACTAGCACTCTGCTTTGCCAACCTCTTCCTCCACATGCCACTTGACACTTACATGCCTGCACCCTTACCCATTCCCTCTCTCTCGAAGGTCACATTCACTTAACTATTCGACCATGCAGCCCTCACACTCCCTATCACTGTGATGCCATGACAACAACAACTTCCAACACACAGGGATGGTCCTTTGTATCCTTCTAAGCATCTATGCTATGGATTATCTACACTCACTCATTCATTCTCACTCAAACTCCACTTGTGTCCCTCATTGCAGGAAAACAGAGCCCACAATAAGAGGGAAAGAGCCATGACAGGAGGAGGGCCACCCTCAGTAGCCCAGCTCACCGCCTGGGAGGAGGCGGCCCTGGAAATCGCCGGGATCGAGGAGGATTCCCAAGTGGGGGACGGACAGATGGGCGCATCGCAGCAAGCTGGTGACAGAATAGTTTGTCATCTCTCTCATTGACATTGCATGAGTCACTGATAATGAATCTGATGCTCTAACAGATTGGCTTATGATCATCTGCACTATTCAATGTGCATGTAACCTTGACCTCACATCTCTAACTCTTTCCTTTACTCCCCCACAGGACCATTGAAAGCTCCCGTCCCCACTGTCCAGGAGGAAGAGCCTGAGCTTCCAGACTCCTCAGAGGAAGCTGCAACCTCTGAGGGCGCAGCGTCAGCAGAATTCAGCGCACCCAGCACCAGGTTTTGTCTCCAGGGTCGCTGCGAGTGTCGAGCGAATGGAGGAGTCCATCGCGAACATGAGCAGAGCCTTTGTGGAGGCATTGGCGCATGAACGCATCACCACTGAAAGGATGGCAACCTCCGTGGAACGGATGGCTACAGTAGAGTAGAGGATGGCTACGGCCATGGAGGAGCTAAGTCGCCAGAGTGTAGAAAACATGGTCATTGTTCAGAATAGACTGGCATCTCTTGAGGAGCGATGGTCAGCTACTGAGCATAGAAACCAGACCTTCATGGAAGTCCTCTGGAGTAGGACTTCCAGTGCAGAAACGGGTCCTCATGGCCCCCCTGAAGTGCAGCAAGGTGCTGTCAAGCCACTTGCTAGCTCTGAAGTGGGGCTGACCCATGAGAGGGATGTTGATGGCAAACAACAAGGAAGTGGGGGCTCCTCTCCAAGTGCTCAAACGACCATGACACTGCAAAGCCTTCGGTCAGGACCCCACCAGAGTCCTCACCCAACTGAGATGGGCGTCTCATCCCCTGCACAGCCACAGGAGCAGCAGACTGTTGCCGAGCCCTCACAGGTTCGCAACCCCAGAGGACACCCGCCAAAGGTGTCGAGACAGGAGCAGCAAGAAAGTGAGCAAGGGGCCTCCACATCTGCTGAAGCCACAGGGGAAGCACCATGTAGGAGTGCGCGTAAGAGTAAGATAATGCACAAGTAGTCACAAGGGTAGTCACTTGGGTGTTATGTTGTGTTTATTTTTGAAATGCCACCAGTTGCTTGTTGTGATAAAAAATTCTGATGGCAAACTCTTGAAGTTGTGGCCTGTGTCATTTCGCAAATGGGACTTCCACATTGAGGGCTTAGAGCGACTTGCAATTGTCAGTATGGTGGTCAGAGTGATAGGATTCCGCAGGTTCTTGTCCACTGTCGATACTCTGGTAAGAAGGTATGAGGCAAAAGTGTTTGATTGTACAGGCTAAGCAAATGTGACCAACATGAGTGCGTCCCTTGCATCCCGGGCAGCAAGATGGTCACGCTCTGGCGACTTCTGGCCTGTGCATCTTCAGGTGGGTGACTAGCAGCTTGGCGCTCCTGTTGATGCTCCTGCTGTTGGTGCTGCTGTTGCTCATGGTTCTGCTGCTGCTGCGGCTGGTCTTCATCCAAATCTGATGTCTAGGAGGAAAGGAATTAAATGGTCGCCATGCTTCTGGTATATGCCTCAGATGAGGAAGCGTTTATTCAAGGTGGGGAGAGGGGTTTCCTAGGAGGTCACACTGGAGATGGGTGTCAGGCTCCAAACTTCCACAACACTGAGTATGCCTGCTAAAAGTTCCCCCAGACCTGAAACAACAAAGTTCTGCCACCTGCAAATGATCATTGGTGAAAACTCCTTTGTAATGGTGGAGCTGCAGCTGTTCATAAGCAATCCACTTGTGAGGCCGCCAGCATTACCTGGCGTGTTCCAGAGGAGGCGTGAGGGATGGGGAGATTGACTAAAAATTGGAAAGGCCTCTCAAAATGGGATTATAGAGGCTATTAAGTGGTTGTTAAGGGCCTTAAGGGCCTATCCCGCTTCTTGGAGGCAGGATGGAAAGGGGGTCAGAAAACACGCTTTTGGGAAAATTGCTCGGAGGCGGGATGGAGTTGGGATCGGGCCCGCCCGCCATTTTTGGCGATTTTAACAACTCACACGCCTCCAATCCCGCCTCCTCGGGCCTGGCAAAATCGAGCCCTTTCATTCCAGTATTGGATAATGATCAGGAATGGGAATCTTGGCTTTTTTTTTTACTTCTTCCAAGCTTAAAGGTACTGAGGGCAACGATAGTGTCTCTGCTGCCATCTTAGTTGCGACAAGCTAATTTAATTCTCCACTGATTATCAAACTTGAGAGCTTCCTGTTCTGTACCACACTAGGTAGTTCATTTATCAACTGGGTGATCAGCAGGGATGGTCTCCATAGCAAAGATGACAGTTCACATTAGCTCATTCACCATGGGATGGGAAGAATCATAGAATCATAGAATAGTGCAGCACAGAACGAGGCCATTCGGTCCATCGGCCCAATCGTGCTTGACTAATCTACTGGAATTTTTTGAGGATGTAACTGGGAAAATAGATAAGGGAGAACCAGTAGGTGTGGTGTATTTGGACTTTCAAAAGGCTTTCGATAAGGTCCCGCATAAGAGATTAGCGTGTAAAGTTAAGGCACATGGGATTGGGGGCAAGGTATTGACTTGCATAGAGAACTGGTTGGCGGACAGAAAGCAGAGAGTAGGAATTAATGGGTCTTTTTCTGAGTGGCAAGCAGTGACTAGTGGGGTACCGCAGGGATCGGTCCTTGGACCCCAGCTATTCACAATATACATTAATGATCTAGATAAGGGAACTAAATGTAATATCTCCAAGTTTGCAGATGACACAAAGCTGGGTGGGAGTGTGTGCTGTGAGGAGGATACCGAGAAACTCCAGGATGATTTGGACAGGTTGGGTGAGTGGGCAGAAGAGTGACAGATGCAATATAACGTGGATAAATGCGAGGTTATCCACTTTGGTGTCAAAAACAGAAAGGCAGACTATTATCTGAATGGCAATAGATTGGGAGAAGGGGAAGTGCAACGAGACCTGGATGTCCTTGTGCACCAGTCGCTGAAGGTAAGCATGCAGGTGCAGCAGGCGGTGAAGAAGGCAAATGGTATGTTGGCCTTCATAGCGAAAGGGTTTGAGTATAGGAACAGGGATGTCCTGCTGCAGTTGTACAGGGCCTTGGTGAGACCACACCTTGAGTACTGTGTGCAGTTTTGGTCACCTTATCTGAGGAAGGATGTTCTTGCCATGGAAGGAGTTCAGCGAAGATTCACAAGGCTGATACCTGGGATGGCAGGAATGACATATGAGGAGAGATTGGGTCGATTGGGCTTATACTCGCTGGAGTATAGAAGAATGAGAGGGGATCTCATCGAAACATATAAAATTCTGACAGGTCTGGACAAACTAGATGCAGGAAGAATGTTCCCGATGGTCGGTGAGTCCAGAACCAGGGGTCATAATCTAAGGATAACGGGTAAGCCATTTAGGACAGAAATGAGGAAGAATTTCTTCACCCAGAGAGTGGTGAGCCTGTGGAATTCTCTACCACAGAAGGTAGTTGAGGCCAAGTCATTAAATATATTCAAGAATGAGTTAGATATATTTCTTAAAGCTAAAGGTATCAAGGGATATGGGGAGAAGGCAGGTACAGGGTACTGAGTTTGGATGATCAGCCATGATCTCATCGAATGGCGGAGCAGGCTCGAGGGGCCGAATGGCCTACTCCTGCTCCTATCTTCTATGTTTCTATGAGTCTGCACCGGCTCTTTCGAAGAGCAATCAAGTTATTCACTCCCCCGCTGGTCCAGAAGGTCCCAATGGCAACATTCCCATGACTTTAGGAAAGGCTGCAAGAGAGCAACATGAAAGAAGGTCCATCTATAATAGTATGTGATAGACTATGTCAGCTTTTCCCACTAGACAGTTCCTTTTGCCATATATTCTACCTACACATACGATTGAGAACCAGCGAAAGTCAGCTCAATTATTGCACACAAATTTAAATGACAGATGTGCCTTAGGAGGGTCTCGAACACATATAACATACGATAGAAAAGCCAAGGCCATTAACCAATAAGGTAAACCCTTGTGTAATGTCACTGCCTTTGCAACAACACTTCCATAATCATCAGTGCAACACGGTTAGAATATTTGACAAGAATACAATTAGCAATGATTCTTTTCCTCTTTGTGCTCTTTATTCAGAGTTCCAGTTGTATAAAATACAATTTTACAAACATTTGATGCACTGAAAAACACTCGACTCAACCAAAAGCAAGTTGAAAGCTGCAAGAATTCCATGTTATAGAACTCACCAGAGAAAGCAAATAGCAATTGTCAATTGTATCAGTAAGTCAGTATATCAGGATATTTTTACATTGACCATCACCATGAGAGGAAGGGAGTACAAGATACTTGCACATTGATGGACAAACGTGTAAATTAAATTAAGGAAGAAGTCACTCCACAGGCTACGATTACTTTGTTGAAGGGCAGCCTTTACAATTCTGCTATATTCAGCCAGCGCTGAATCTTCCTTGGCCCAACTCATCTCCAACTGCCACCCAGAATAGGAGCTGATGTTGACTTGTATGCAGTCCTGTAGGTGCTATCAGATAGGCAGTTGACCTCTCCAGCCAAGAGCTGTGCGCAATGATTGCGGTCATATAATTGAAGAAAAAGAGGGAAGGTCTGAGGTTGACGTCAGAGGTGAAAATGACAAGCAAAAGCCAGAGGGATTATTCCATTGGGAAGAAAAGGCATCGGCCCAGAATTTGCGCTCCGGGTGACGGTGAACTGGCAGCGTTCGCCGTCGTTCCGCCTTGGAAACTGACCGCAACTTTGGGATTTGGCGCTTGTGCAGGCAATTGCGGAAATCCCGAAGTCGCGGTCTGTCATTCACAGCTCCGACACAGGCTGCACTGTGCCACTGCCCCCCCCCCCCCCCGACCCCCACAGAGCCGGCAATCTGTGTAACCAGCCAAATCATTGAACCTGACAAAAATTTCGGCTCTTCCGCAGTGAGTAAGTATGCTGTTAAATTCCCTGCTAAAAGTTAGACCCAAAAGGATTAGGTGTAATTGGAGATTTAACAGCATTATTAACTGTTCAACAAAGGTTATGGGCCTGAAATACTAATTTTAATTTTGTGCATTATGCAATTTATCCATTTTAATAAAAATTTAAATTTTTAAGAAACTTTAAAAGAAATATATATTTTTTAAGGTTTGTTCATCTTTATTTCAAGTTTACCTTTTCCCCATGTGAGAGCCCCAATCTTTCTTTTGCTCTCTCTAAATTTTTTAAAGTTAGCGGGAGAAATTCAGCATCGCCCCGTTTGGGGCCGGTAACTTTTGAAAGCTGGGAAACTTAGCGCCAGGCGCTAATGATTCCCAGCTTTTAAAAAATTGAGTTTTAGCGCTCCAGGAAGGAAGTGGAGTGCTAAATCAAGCGCTCCACTTCCTTCCTGGAGCGCAACGGGCAGCAGGCGGGGCGGTAGGTGTGCAGCGCTGCCACGTTGGAAGGTTCCTTCCCTCCCTTAAAGGGAAGGGCCATGGCTGCAGGCTCTGCAAGGGCAAAACTTACCTGGTCCCTGACGGCAGCCGCGATCCGGCCCGATCAGCCCAATGCACTGCAGCAGAGTGCCGGGCTGATCGATCGCTGGCGAAGACAAAGGGGGAAAAAAGAGAAAGTGTATTTCAGAATTTTTTTTACTTACCTCGGCCACCTCGCCTTTAAGTATCGCCCCCGAAGCGCCCGGCCTCCTGATGAACGCCTCCTGCAGCTGCCGGTGTTGTCGCCCGGCGATGCTGCAGGGGGCGGAACCGAAGTTCGGGTCCGGGGCGCTGCGCAGCCGGATGACATCATGATTTCCGGGCGCAGGAGTTCGTGGTGCTAGGGGTTATCGCCGCCGCAAACCAGGTGAATTTCGCAGAAGGCGGTAATATCGCCACGCCTGGGCGGTAAGTTGTTAGCGCCCCATTATCACCCCCCAGAGGCGCCATAACCAACCGAATTTCTCCCCCTTAGAATTTTAGGAGTTTACTCACTTCCTTGTTTGCTGTCTGTGAAAATTCTGCATTTTGATTGGCTGCTTAGGCAGCTTGTTGACGTCACAGCAGTTTGCACTAGGGGATCCCCACTATACTCCGTTGATTTGAATTGAACGTCGGAAAAGCTAAACTTTTCTACACAGAGACCGCGAGATCTTTGTGCAAAGTTTACTTCGGGGCCAACGGCGAATGCCTTCGCTTTTCCGCTGACTGCGAATTCCTGGCCAAAGTATAATTATGACTATCTCCTCCAAAGCAACAAATTTGATTGTTTTTCCATTAGCTAGATGGAGCATACTTTAAATTGAAAGTACTCCACCATCATTAAAATACCTTTATTAATTCGTTTCTTTTATCATAATAAATATTGATCTATCATGAGCTGGAACTCAGCCATAAAAAAAAGCGAACAGCATTTTAGGCTTATAAATAGACTGTAAGAGCAAAGGAATAATGATAAATTTGCACAAACCCTCGGTTAGGCCACAGCTAGAGTATTGTGTTGTGTTTTGGGTGCATTAAAATCATAGAGAGTACAGTGTCGATTCGCAAGGATGAGGTATCATCACTGAGGAGGCTAGGACATTTTTTTCTACACAGAGGATTGTTGGAGCAAGGAATACTTTGCCACAGGGAATGACTGAGGCAGAGACCGTTGCATATTTTATGGGAAAATTCAATAAATACTTGAAGTTGGAGGAGAGCGTGGATTATTTTTAGATTGCTCTATGAAAGAGCCAGCGCAGACTTGATTGGCTGAATGGAACCCAAAAAGGTCTTCCTTTCTTCTCCAAGCAGAGGAGGCCACTGTTTTGAAGCGATAATCAAAAAGAAAGAACTTGCATTTATATTGCACTTTTCACGACCTCAGAACAGCTCAAAACACTTCCCAGCCAGTGAAGTACTTTTTAAAGTCCACTCTCTGTTGTATTGTAGGGAAACATGGCAGCCAATTTGCACACAACAAGGTTCCACAAAACAGCAACAAGATAAATGATCAATTCAATTTTTAGTGGCGTTGGTTGAGGGAAAAATGTTCACCATGACACCAGGAGATATCTTCTGCTCTTCTTCGAATAGTGCCGTGGGATCATTTATGCCTACCTGACAGGGCCCCTCAGTTTACAACATCTCAACTGAAAGACAGCACCTCTGACAATCTCTCGGTACTGTACTGGGACGTCAGCCTGGATTAGGTGCTCAAGTCTCTGGAGTGAGACTTGGAACCCACAACCTTCTGACTCATAGGCCACATTGTCGACGACTTAGGTGGATAAAGGTTCTTCTCGGAGATATAACATTTGGAGGTGGGAAGTGCTCAACATTGGAAAGCCTGCACAGGAAGGAAGGAGACTGCTGTGATCAGATATTTTTGAGGACTCTGTTTAACAAAGCGGAGAGTTTATTTCATTGCTTCAGGAGAAGCTACTGCAAAGGATAATTGACTCCTTGAATGATATTGCTCACTGGAGCTATGTTTAAATTTTGTGTTCATTACATCTGCCAAATTCTTTCTGCCTCATGTTTCCATGTAATTATAAATAAATATTTTCATTGCTTCAGCCTCCAAGTGATCTGGTCTGCTGATATTTTGTGGATCTGAAGTGATGGTGATAGTACAGTAATGTGACACTACACTTATTTCACTAAGAAAGTTAATTATCGATAATTATTTTCTTTAGCGGTAATAATTACTCATGCACTTGGGGGAAGGGAAGATGCGCAGTGTCTCTTTGGGGTTGGCTTGCCTCTAAGCTAAGCTGGCAATGGAAAAGTCAACCTCCATGGAAAACTTGTTCATCCAATATCTGACCCAGGCCTACAGGTCTCCAGGCACTGTTGCTGATTGAGTAGCTAACTTGATTTATTGACGTGACATGGAGGAGCAGGCCTGTCAGAGGAAATGTGGATTCATCCCACTCTGTTCCCGATACACCTGGAAGGCAATGCCTGAATGTGGTACCAGTTAGACAAGCAGCAGGCAGCCTACCTGTGCTCTGTGCTAACAAGGTGTGCAGCTTAGACTGGTAAAGCTCCAGAAGTTCTTTTGTGCACAATTAAGGGTCCCTAAACCTCAGCTCTTGCCAAACTGGGTCTACTTTTTCTGGACTTGAGAGAGTAGCCCTGATTTTAACTTAACCCACTCGACGGGAACTGGGCTGGTTTGGGTTGGATGCCCTTTTTACACCCTGCCCGAATTTACGTTTAATGGAGCATACCACACGTAGAGTATTGTGTACAGTTTCGGTCTCCACATTACGAAAAGGATATAGAAGCACTAGAAAATGGGCAAAAAAAGATTTACAAGGATGATACCAGAACTGAGAGGGTATAACTATCAGGAAAGACTGAACAGGCCAGGGCTCTTTGCTATAGAAAAGAGAAGATTGAGAGGTGACCTGATATAGGTCTTTAAAATTATGAAGGGCTTTAATAGGGTAGATGTAAGAGGATGTTTCCACTTCTAGTCCAAAACTAGGGGCTATAAATATAAGATAGTCACTCATAAATCCAATAAGGAATTCAGGAGAAACTTCTTTACCCAGAGAGTGGTTAGAACGTGGAACTCGCTACCACAAGGAGTAGTTGAGGCGAATAACATAATTAATATAAGTAGAGAAAAAGTACTAGAGAAGCTAATGGGACTAAAAGCTGACAAATCCCCTGGACCTGATGGCTTACATCCTTGGGTTCCTTAAGAGGTGGCTGGAGAGATAGTGACTGCATTGGTTTTGATCTTCCAAAATTTCCTGGATTCTAGAATGGTCCCAGTGGATTGGAAGGTCGCAAATGTAACATCGCTATTCAAGAAAGGAAGGAGAGAAAAAACAGGGAACTACAGGCCAGTTAGCCTGACATCAGTCGTCGGGAAAATGCTGTAATCCATTGTTAAGGAAGTGGTATCAGGGCACTTAGAAGATCAAAAAAGATTAGGCAGAGTCAACATGGTTTTATGAAAGGGAAATCGTGTTTGACAAATTTATTAGAGTTTTTTGAGGATGTAACTAGCAGGGTAGATAAAGGGGAACCAGTGGATGCAGTATATTTGGATTTCCAAAAGGCATTCGATAAGGTGAAGCATAAAAGGTTATTACACAAGATAAGGGCTCACAGGGTTGGGGGTAATATAATAGCATGGATAGAGGATTGGTTAACAGACAGAAAACAGAGAGTAGGGATAAACGGATCATTTTCAGGTTGGCAGGCTGTAACTAGTGGGGTACCGCAAGGATCAGTGTTGGGGCCTCAGTTATTTACAATCTATATTAATGACCTAAATGAAGGGACCGAGTGTAATGTATTCAAGTTTGCTGATGATACAAATCTAGGTGGGACAGTAAGCTGTGAGGAGAACACAAAGGCCGGGATCTTACCTGAGGAAGCCCGTTGGGGGTGAGACTGCTGGTTTCCAGGTTTTAGTCCCGCCCCCAGCGACGTCTGACGACCTGATGCTATTTTCCCCTGCTTGGCCTTGTTAAGCCCGCCCTGCGGGCTTGCCGGCCAATTAAGGGAAAGCTGGTGTCAGATGACGTCAGTGCATGACGCTTCATCTGTCGGTTTTGTTCAAGTGACAGGCACCATCATTTTTTGACGGATGAATTGTCAGTGTTTGACGGCATTGAGGTGCTGTCAAACATTGACAATCACTGTCCAAAGGTGAGCCCTTGCACCCAGACTCACCAATGACTCTCTCCTTAGGAGAAAACAGATGGCAGCTGCATGTGAGATTGCAGAAGCCATCTGTCAATTCTCCCGATCAGATGAGGCTTCATAGAAACATCAAATCTTGTCACCTGCAGATACATATAAACAGAATAAAAATATTTCTCACTACATTCTCTCACCTGTCATATTTACCTGTGCACCATTGCACCCATCACACTACCTCTGCAGCTGTCATTTGCACACTTACACTGCAGTAGACCCACAGCTCGGCTCGCTGATCCTAGCGGGGTTCGCCAACGTCGGGAAGCCCGCATCAGCAGGCGTAAAATGGTGAAAAGCCTCTTACCTGCCTGTTAACTACCTGTTAACAGGCAGTTAATTGGCTCTAATCCCCTTCCTGCCGCTAGGAGACGGGTCCCTGTGCGAGTCGGGGACCCGCCCCCCGGGAAGATGGTTCGGAGGCGGGTTGGGACCTGCTCCCAATTTTTCCCATTTTCCCAGCAGTCCCGCCTCCAAACCTGCCTCCTCAGGGCTGGTAAAGTCCAGCCCAAAGAGTCTGCAAAGCGATATAGATAGACAAAGTGAGTGGGCAGTAAGTTGGCAGATGAAGTATAATGTAGGGAAATGTGAGGTTATTCACTTTGGTAGGCAGAATAGAAAAACAGAATATTTTTTAAATGATGAGAAACTTTCAAATGTTGGTGTTCAGAGAGATTTGGGTGTCCTCGTGCAAGAAACACAGAAAGCTAGCATGCAGGTACAGCAAGCAATAAGGAAAGCAAATGGCATGTTGGCCTTTATTGCAAGGGGGGTTGAAGTATAAGAGTAATGAAGTCTTGCTACAATTGTACAGGGCTTTGGTGAGACCATACCTGGAGTACTGTACACAGTTTTGGTCTCCTTATCTAAGGAAGGATATACTTGCCTTGGAGGTGGTGCAACAAAGGTTCACTAGATTAATTCCTGGGATGAGAGGGCTGTCCTATGATGAGAGATTGTGTAGAATGGGCCTATACTCTCTGGAGTCTAGAAGAATGAGAGGTGATCTCATTGACACATACAAGATTCTGAAGGGGATTGACAGGGTAAATGCTGAGAGATTGTTTCCCCTGGCTGGAGTGTCTAGAACTAGGGGGCATACTCAGGATAAGGGGTAGGCAATTTAAGTCTGAGATGAGGAGGAATTTCTTCACTCAGAGGGTTGTGAATCTTTGGAATTCTCTACCCCAAAGGATTGTGGATGCTGAGGTGTTGAGTATGTTCAAGACTGAGATCGAGAGATTTTTGGACTCTAGGGGAATCAAGGGATATGGAGATCGGGCGGGAAAGTGGAGTTGAGGTCGATGATCAGCCATGATCTTATTGAATGGCGGAGCAGGCTCGAGGGGCCATGTGGCCTACTCCTGCTCTTACTTCTTATGTTCTATTGATGCCTTTAAGGGGAAGTTAGATAAGTACATGAGGGAGAAAGGAATAGAAGGATATGTTGATAGGGTGAGATGAAGAGGGGTGGAAGATGGCTCGTGTGGAGTATAAACCATGGCACAGACCATTTGGGCTGAATGACCTGTTCCTGTGCTGTACATTCTATGTAATTCTATGTAAAATCAGATGTGGTTTAAAACGGGTCTAAGGCTGACACTTGGGCCCCGATATTTACGGGAAGGCAGGGAGCGAGCGGGGGTGGGGAGGTTTAGTGGCCGGGAAACCCTGATGTACAGAGAACGTGTAGGAGGGCGAAGGCAGGGAGGTCAGAGTGGGATGGAGAATTAAAGTGGCAAGCGACTGGACGCTCGGAATGAGACGTGTAGTCAAGCTAGCTGATACTCCACTGAGTGAGCCCAGCACTGTCCTCCCACTTACGTGATGCTTCCCCCAGGCTGCTGCTGTAAACTTCACCCAGAACAAGTACCCCAGCAGTTTATGTCCTATGTACGCTTGTTTTACGCCAATCACTAATCCAATGGATGTGGAAATACCTCTCCAGGGCTTCAGCGGGCGCAATGCTCTTTACATAAGAGCAGGGAGGTTATGATGGAGCTGTTCAAAACGCTAGTTAGGCCACAGCTGGAATACTGTGTGCAGTTCTGGTCACCACGCTATAGGAAGGATGTGATTGCATTGGAGAGGGTGCAGAGGAGATTCACCAGGATGTTACCTGGGCTGGAGCGCTTCAGCTATGAAGAGAGACTGGACAGGCTGGGGTTGTTTTCCTTAGAGCAGAGAAGGCTGAGGGGGGACCTGATTGAGGTGTACAAAATTATGAGGGGCATAGATAGGAAGGAACTTTTCCCCTTAGTAGAGGGGTCAATAACCAGGGGGCATAGTTTCAAGGTAAGGGGCAGGAGGTTTAGAGGGGATTTGAGGAAAAACTTTTTCACCCAGAGGTTGGTTGGAATCTGGAACTCACTGCCTGAAAGGGTGGTAGAGGCAGGAACCCTCACAACATCCAAGAAACATTTAGATGAGCACTTGAAACACCATAGCATACAAGGCTACGGACCAAGTGCTGGAAAATGGGATTAGAATAGACAGGGCTTGATGGCCGGCGCGGACACGATGGGCCGAAGGGCCTCTTTCTGTGCTGTATAACTCTATGACTCATGACTCTAAGACATTGATGTAAAAGCTTATGGAAATTCAGGGGTAAGTATATCCAGCGCTCTCCCAGGCAACAATAACAGATCTGAAATGTCCTGTAGCTAAGAGTTCCCACAATGCAGCTTTCGCACCACAGGAAATATACATTTTCTTACGATGTATTACATTTATAATCTGACTATATTAAGGAAGTGGCCATCATAATAATAAACTTACTGTTGCTCCAATATGCCACAATTCAGCCTGCCGAGAACCACCCTGGCATTGAAATTAACTTTGGGCCAACAATCGGGTTATCTGTCATGTTCCACCTCTGCAATTTTATCCACTGCTGGTGCTGTGTGCAATTATCAGACTGGCACCATTACTTAAAGCTAACGGTGACCCCAATACTTACTGGGGCGGGATTTCATAGAAACATAGAAAATAGGTACAGGAGTAGACCATTCGGTCCTTCGAGCCTGCACCGCCATTCAATGCGTTCATGGCTGAACATGCTACCTCAGTACCCCATTCCTGCTTTCTCGCCATACCCCTTGATCCCCCTAGTTGTGAGTGTTATATCTAACTCCCTTTTGAATATATTTAGCGAACTGGCCTCAACAACCTTCTGTGGAAGAGAATTCCATAGATTCGCCACTCTCTGGGTGAAGAAGTTCCTCCTCAGCTCAGTCTTAAATGGCTTCCCCTTAATCCTTAGACTGTGACCCCTGGTTCTAGTTTTCCCTAACATTGGGAACATTCTGCCCGCATCTAATTTGTCTAAACCAGTCAGGATTTTAAATGTCTCCAAGCAGGGGGGAGGAGTTCTGGTTCGGGAACCCGGACTTCCGAGTTTCCTCGAACGCCATGGAGTTTTATCTCCATGGCATGCGTGTTTTTTGATAGTGTCAGCCGTGGCTCAGTTGGTCGCACTCTCACCTCTGAGTCAGAAGGTTATGGGTTCAAGTCCCAACTCCAGAGACTTGAGCACAAAAATCTAGGCTGGCACTCCAGTGCAGTACTGATGGAGCGCTGCACTGTCGGAGGCGGCGTCTTTCGGATGAGACGCTAAACCTCTCAGGTGGATGTAAAAGATCTCATGACACTATTTCGACGAAGAGCAGTGGAGTTATCCCCGGTGTCCTGGACAATATTTATCACTCAATCAACATCACAAAAACAGATTATTTGGTCATTATCACATTGCTGTTTGTGGGAGCTTGCTGTGCGCAAATTGGCTGCCGCGTTTCCTTATATTACAACAGTCATTACACTTCAAAAGTACTTCATTGGCTGTAAAGCACTCAGGGATGTCCTGAGGTTGTGAAAGGCGCTATATGAATGCAAGTCTATCTTTCTTTTCTGTCTTTTTTTTAATAGCTTCCTGACGCGGAAGCCAAACTGTTTGACAGGCTTGGCTCCCAGTTGGGCGGGGAACGCTGCAGAAGAGGCTGCAGCCCAGGAGCAGGTTTGTTTGTGCTGCTCAGGGTAGAGATCATGCAGGGGGTTGTGTATATATGGTTTGGAGGGTCAGAGGGTGATCACAGGGGCCTCAGGGAGAGATTGGGGGCAGAGATGGGAGGTAGGAGAGAGATCGAAGGGAGAGATGGGGGTTTGGGGGAGATTGGAGGGAGAGATGGTGAGTCGGAGAGAGATCAGATGGAGAGATGGGGGTTCAGGGAGACATTCGGGGGGGTGGTCAGAGAGAGATCAGATGGAGAGATGGGGGTTCGGGGAGAGATCAGAGCGGGTGGTCGGAGAGAGATCAGATGGAGAGATGGGTGTTCGGGGAGAGATTCGGGGGGGGTGGTCGGAGAGAGATTGGAGGGAGAGATGGGGGTTCGGGGAGAGATTCGGAGGGGTGGTCGGAGAGAGATTGGAGGGAGAGATGGGGGTTCGGGGAGAGATTCGGAGGGGTGGTTGGAGAGAGATCAGATGGAGAGATGGGGGTTCGGGGAGAGATTTGGGGGGTGGTCGGAGAGAGATTGGAGGGAGAGATGGGCGTTCGGGGAGAGATTCGGGGGGGGGGTCGGAGAGAGATTGGAGGGAGAGATGGGGGTTCGGGGAGAGATTCGGAGGGGTGGTCGGAGAGAGATTGGAGGGAGAGATGGGGGTTCAGGGAGAGATTCGGAGGGATGGTCGGAGAGAGATCAGATGGAGAGATGGGGGTTCGGGGAGAGATTCGGGGGGGTGGTCGGAGAGAGATTGGAGGGAGAGATGGGGGTTTGGGGAGAGATCGAAGGGGTGGTCGGAGAGAGATCATATGGAGAGATGGGGGTTCGGGGAGAGATTCGGAGGGGTGGTCGGAGAGAGATTGGAGGGAGAGATGGGGATTCAGGGAGACATTCGGGGGGGTGGTCGGAGAGAGATCAGATGGAGTGATGGGGGTTCGGGGAGAAATTCGGGGGGGGGGTGGTTGGAGAGAGATTGGAGGGAGAGATGGGGGTTTGGGGAGAGATCAAAGGGGTGATCGGAGAGAGATCAGAGGGAGAGATGGGGGTTCGAGGAGAGATTCGGGGGGGTGGTCGGAGAGAGATTGGAGGGAGAGATGGGGGTTTGGGGAGAGATCGGAGGGGTGATCGGAGAGAGATCAGGTGGAGAGATGGGGGTTCGGGGAGAGATTGGTTGGATAGATGGGGGTTCGGGGCGAGATCAGAGAGGGGGGTCAGAGAGAGATCAGAGGGGGTGTCGGAGAGAGATCGGGGAGGGGTTGGAGAGAGATCGAAGAGAGAGATGGGGGTCAGAGAGGTCGAGGGGGGGTTGGTGATCGCGAGGTGGGGGGAGGTGATCGCTGGGGAGTTAAACAGGTTTGCTTGGTGGGCCCGGGGCGGAGGCACTCCTGGTCTTCCTGGCCCACAAGCAGTGCTGGAAAAGCAATTATCTGCTCCAGGTAGCAGTCCATGCCTTCCTTTAGCTGCCGGGTTTCCCAAGGCCAGGGAAACCCACCCGCCCAGCTTTAAGCCTGAAACACAGATAAAATCTTAGGCACGCAGCCTCATTAAAATATTTAAATGAGCGACCCGCCTCCTGGGAGCGAGTTGGTTGCCCACCCAGTGTCCCGCCTCCGTTAAAACCAGAAGTGGGCGGGTGCAAGGCGGGTTGGATTCAGGTTTGAGATTTTTTTTACATTTTTACTTCCCACCCCACCCAAACCCTCCCGCAGTGTGTTGACAGGAAGACTGAGGCAGGGAAGGAGGAGATAGTTGCAGGAAGAAAGTGTTAAAATATCTATTTTAAGATCCCGAAAAGTTGTCAGTGTTTGATGAGATGGTTGCGAGTACAGCAGATAAATATTAACAGGAGACAGGAATTTTCACAGTGGGAGCTGTCTGTTGTGTATGATCTTAGCCATCATGCTTTTTATATCAGCCTCGGTTCAGTGGTAGCACTCTCACCTCTGGGTCAGAAGCTCATGGGTTCTAGTCCCACTCCAAAGACTTGAGTACATCATCTGAGCTGAGCCTGGCACTTCTGTGCAGTACTGAGGGAGAGCCTGCACCGTCGGAGGTGCCGTCTTTCGGATGTTAAACCAAGGCCCTCTCAGGTGAAAGATCCCACAGCACTATTTGAAGAAGAGCGGGGGGATTTATCCCTGTGCCCAGGCCAATATTTATCCCTCAACCAACATCACTTAAAAAAAAAATTATGTATCAATTATCACATTGCTGTTCGTGCGCAAATTGGCGGCTGCGTTTCCTGCATTACAACAGCGACTAGACTTCAAAAGTACTTTGATGGCTGTGAAGTGCTTTGGGATGTCCTCAGGTCATGAAAGGCGGTTATATAAATGCAAATCTTTCTTTCTTTTTATTGCAGCCTCCCCAACATTGCTATTGATTCTGAAACCTTGTGCTAACAAAATAAACAAATGGAACAAAAGTTATCACCTGAGGAACTTTACAAATCGTATTAAACTTTAATTATTGAGTTTCTTTAACTCATTTATCTATGAAGGCAAGACACATTCAGATTAGCAATATAGCAGCCGGATAGCTTAATTGGATAGCTGTTTCAAAGAGCCAGCACAGACACGATGGATCGAATGGCCTTCTTCAGTGCTGTATGGTTCGACGATTCTATAACGATAGGGACATAAGACTGTGGCCTGGAAATTTCCTCAGAGCCGATCACGCTCTGCTGTGGTAATTTTGCGGGTAATGCGCAGGAACACGTGGAAGTGGGATTTCTGCCACTGCTGTGAGGGAATTCTGGGCTTTTATCCAATCATTAAGGCTCACTGAGCAAAACTTGACAGGGGTGATTTCCTGGGTTAGGGCACCAAATAAATGGGCTCCATACACAGGAAAATGGGTGCTCATCCTTTGCTCCTGTTTCGTGCCTGAAGAGCACTGCATCTGAATTTCCTGTACGGCTTTTCAGGCGGTTGCACCTGAAGAGGGTGCGCCATTATCAGAGTCCTGTGCACTCAGAGTTCTGCTCTAACACTGGGTGCAGTTCAGCAACTAACTTCGCCCAAACAACCAGAAACTGGTGCTATAGCTTCCCGGGGACTCGGTTTTAACTCCAAGTCCGGAACGCGCCAAACTGAGCAGAGTGCCTGACCGGGAGCGTCAGCGGGCAGGCTCGACCGATTCTAAACAATTCATTATCGTGCGGCTTGGCGACTTCCTGACCAAGACGGCCGTTAAAATCAGGTGGCAGAAGGCCGCCTGCAGAGATCCGGGGGGTACGGCCCCTGGCATAAGGTAAGTGCTCTGGGTGGAAGGACAGGAAGCCCGAGGGCAGAGGAGGCCTAAGGTTTCCACGTGGGGCCCGGAGAACTCCTCCTACTCTTGGCACATAAGGAAGCTTTAAATAAAAAATGTAAACTTACTTTGCTGGGCCTCTTCCGGCCCCGGCTGCCGATCCTGGCAGCTTTTTGCCCGGCGGGGAAGCCAGCAGATTTCCCTCAGGCCCCCGCACAGGCCTCACGTTCAGATGGCAGACCAGGCCCCGATGACATCATTAAAGGGGTCTCCTTGCTGCCTGCAATTTAAAATTTACAGTCGGGCAGATCGGGACAGGAAAGGGGAGGGTATGTCCCACACTCTGTTTTATCCGCGCCCCTAACTAGTTTCCGCCATGTGGCGGGGAGCAGTTAAAATTGTGCCCCCTTACTCTCATTTAGGGGTCATCTGTCTTAAAGGGACAGGCAACTCTTGTGAAGAGAGGTCTTTCCTTTTGCCCTCTTGAATTAAAAAATGGGTTTTCAGCTTCAGAAGTCAATGCTGAATGCTGAAACTCTTTTTCACTCACTGATAGATGCCGAGTTTGGGATAGTGCTCTCCCCCCTTCCTCTCTTTGCGGGATGAACGAGGTATTCGAGGGGTGCCGCCAACTATGGAATTGCGCCCCGGCACGAATGAGCACTTTCGGGGGAAAGCGGGGGAGTACATTTGGAAGGGCACCAGTATTTTTGTTGCTGGTGAAATATTCATTCTATTTAATTGTATTGAAGTAATTAGCCTTTTTAAACATGACAAACCTTTAGCCCAGAGCCAATTAGTGTTGGACTCCGACGGAGATGCAAATAGCTACCTAGATTGAATGGAGCGAGTGGTTTGCTCAGAGTACCTCGTTGCTGCCCATTCAAGTGATGACTGGGAGTCACTCCAACTGCTGCTTGCCAGCAGGTAGTTGAAAATAATGAATCGCTAATTAATATCATCCTTTCCATGAACTGCGCCCATCTCAATTATAAAAAGAAACAGGAGATTAGTCAGTTGGAGGATATGATTGATGAGGGGTGAAATGTTGTCCTTGTAGCTGTAATATATTTCACTTCCCCCTTGTTCTTTTGATATGCAAAGTAAAAGTGACAGGAATAACCTTCTGTATAGAGAGAGAGGGATGCAAGTCCGAGCCCTTTAGAAATTCTGCTGAAGCCAGTACTTCAACATCATTTCCTCACACTCAGCCTCTTAAAACTGCCACTGCTTCTGGAGGAATGTGACATAGGTCAATCTGTCCAATTAGAAACAGCTAGACGATTTTAAATTAAATATCTGTTGCTGCAGAATAGCAACTCTACTTTGTGACAGATAGAAGACGGCGTGCCTCGCTATCTGTCGACGTGCCAGGGATCCTTATGGATCGGCTGAGTTACTGCGACAACTCGCAACAGCCTGTTGCGAAAAGTGCGTTTCAGAATCGCAGCGCACTCAGCAGAAAATGTGGTGCTGCAGCAGAAGTTCTACAAATAGGCCCCAATTTTAACTCCCCGCGCCACCCGCCCCCCCCCCCCGCGCCCCCCCAACCTGGCGGAGGCAATTAAAATGAGGCCAGTCACTTAGAACATAAGAACACAAGAAATAGGAGCAGGAATAGACCACTTGGCCCCTCGAGCCTGCTCCGCCATTCAATAAGATCATGGCTGATCTGATCTTGGGCTCAAAGCCACTTCCCCGCCTGCTCCCCATAACCCTTCACTCCCTTATCTTGCAAAAATCTGTCTATCTCCACCTTAAATGTATTTAATGACCCAGCCTCCACGGCTCTCTGGGGCAGAGAATTTCACAGATTTATGACCCACTGAGAGAAGAAATTCCTCCTCATCTCAGTTCTAAAAGGGCGACCCTTTAGTCTGAAACTATGCCCCCGAGTTCTAGATTTCCCCACAAGGGGAAACATCCTCTCTGCATCTACCTTGTCGAGCCCCCTCAGTATCTTATATGTTTCAATAAGATCACCTCTCATTCTTCTAAATTCCAATGAGTATAGGCCCATGCTTACCCTGCTCTGATCCTGCTGCGGTATAATGAGTGTTTTATTTGCAAAGCTAGTTTTACACCTGGGACGCAAGTAGAAAATCTAGCCCCATAGCTACTGATGTCTCTCCATCAACTTGAGCTCATCCAAATCTCTGCTGCCCGTATCCTAGCTCACACCAAGTTCCGTTGGCCCATCACCCCTGTGCTCACTGGCCTACATTGACTCCCCGTCACCGAACGCCTCCATTTTTAAATTCTCAGCCTGGTGTTCAAATCCCTCCGTGGCCACACCCCTCCCTATCTCTGTAATCTCCTCCAGCCCCACAACCCTCCGAGATCTCTGCACTCCTCCAATCTGGCCTCTTGCGCATCCCCGACTTCCGTCACCCCACCGTTGGTGGCCGTGCCTTCAGTTGTCTAGGCCCTAAACTCTGGAATTCCCTCCCTAAACCTCTTCGCCTCCTCTCTTTCTTTCTTAAGACACTCCTTAAAAACTATTGGCCACCTGTCCTAAAGTCTCTTTCGTTGGGCTCGGTGTCAATTTTTTTGACTGATTCCGCTCCTTGGAATGGTTTACTACGTCAAAGGCGCTATATAAATGCAAATTGTTGCTGTTGACATCAAAGGAAGAGATCTTGGTGACTGGGGTGGCCAATATTTGGATCTTGGACTATTTGAGTGAGGCACGCCTGTAAGGGTTCGTGCCTGTGTCTCAGACGGTGCTGGTGCGAGGTTAGGCCTTCGTTGCCTAATACTATTGCTTGCTCTGGTCTCCGGCTAGCCTTATTGCAATAAGCACCTGTGAGTGGTTCGACCCACTCACCCTTACGGTTCTAACACTGGACTTAGGTGCAGGGAGCAGTAATGCAGAGAAAACTCAAATAGACCCGGTTGAATAGTACGAAATGGAAATCTTTATTGCATAGCGTCCAGAATCATGAAGTACATGTCATAGGCGCAAATTAACGAGAGTACAAGTATACATACATTCATAAAGCTTGGTCTACGGTAATGAAGAACGCACGGCACATCGTAAAAAGGGGAACACATTATACTTTATCCTTAATAAAACCACCCTCCCTTATCAATACCTACACTACGTCTAGATTTGTAGGATCGGGAAACATGCTCACCACTCGTGTTACTTCGGAGAATTTTAAAGTGAGGCACTCGGCTCGTTTCGCTGCAGTGCCTGACTGTCACGTGTTTGGAAGGGTCTCTGTACCCCACTTGTTTATCTTCGCGGCTGCGACAAGCAGGCCAGACTCCCTGTTGTCATGAAGAACTCGACAGAACTCGGACACAGTTCAAAGAAGAGTCTTCCTGTTCCCGACACCGGTTGTCGGTAGATTACAATGAAGAGTTCTTTATTATATTTTCGGGCGCGGTCGGGGTTTACTGACCGTGGCGGCACGTGAATTCTTCTTCTTTTCTTGTCGTCTTGTCTCGTCTCTTCGGGCCTCCGGGTCCAGACACCGTTTACCGACACTCGGGATGGTGCACCCGGTCACTTGCCCTTGTCGGGGCGGCTCGTTCCGATTGAGCTCCACCCAACATTCGAATAACCGACCAGTACGGCTAAAAGTCAAGAGTCAACAAAGTCCAGAGAAACACAGAAGAGCTTCAGCAGTCAACAGCCAGATAAGAGTCGAAATCAAACGCATAAGAGGCCAGCCGGGAGAAATAAGGGTCAGCAGAGATAAAAGACCGAATCCAGCGCCTAAGATTTCAGCCCGAGTCAAAAGTCAGCAGAGATAAGCCCCCGATGGACATTTGTTCTCTATAGTTATAGTGATGTGTCCTCCTTATCTCCCGCTCAAATCTTAATGTTTGTCCTTTGTGTAATATTGGCGCTCAAAACTCCCAGCATGGGGCGGTTGTCTTCTTTAACGGGTTTCGGTAGCATCTGAAACTGGCCAACTACCCGTTAATGTTTTCCCCATTGTTGACCCAGCCAGGATTGTATGAATCGTCTCCCTGACTGGTTTTGGGGGCCCCCGAATACTGGCTTAATCACCCGTCGATGTCTCTCTCATTGTAGAGCTGTGGGGGTATTTGTGTATTGATGTGTCTGGATGGGCCTTCGATTGCCCAGTACAATGATCCTTACTGTCTATGGAAAACGATTCCAGCACTTATATCTTTGCTATTGTTCCAAATGCAAACGGGTTGCATCCTGTCTTTATCAGTGTTTACCGAGTATGATCCAATTTTATATCGAATGTTTATTCGACGCCATCTTGTCTGCCCACTGTATTTCTGGAAGCTTCTGCCACGATGCGCGGCGGCCATTTTATAGGCTTCTGTGTCCTTCCTATCAGGACAGCATTTCATTTAATAAAACTGATCAAACGAATCTGCTTCTCTTATGTTATTTCGAATCGCGATAATTGCGAAACTTTACACGCCTGACCGAAAGTAGATTGTCAGACTGACATTAGAACAATGGGGTCCGCGGACCCCTGGGGGTCCGTAGGGACTTTCCAAGTGGTCCATGAAATAATGTGAGTACCGAGCAGGGCCAGCCTTACGGTGGGGGGTTGGGGGGGAGCGGGGCACCGTAGTCAAGAGTAGGCGAATGAGCGGCGAACGCAGGCAGACTTGCTCGCGAGCGGGGAGGTGGGAGCAAAGTGCGGCTACCACATGTGCAGCGCAGAGTAGCCTGGCTGTCTCACCTCGGAGGGGAGCATGCATGGAGGAGCGCTGAGATCGGCACGAAGATTGCCATGTAGACCCGCAGTCACCAAGGCTGGTGGTGGGTGCCAATAAGTTAATCGATGATAGTATGGCACACCCATCTCACTGATGTCTGTAAGTAAATACCTGTTTTCTTAAAAGCATTATTAAAACACTCTTTACATGCAGCACTTTCATATTATCAGTATTATATAGTATTATATAATTTAGATGGGGGGATCCGTGATTGCTAATCCATTTGAAAAGGGGTCCTTCAACCAAAAATGTTTGAGAACCACTGCTTTAGAACACTGTTACTGCCAGAAATGTAGTTACAATATTTTAAGAGTTGTTAATATTTGGGGTAGAGACAATATAGTTGAGAAGAGAAAGAATACAGTGGAGGATGAAAGAAAACAATACAATGGAGGATGCGAAGGTCTTCTTCTTGGGCAATCCCTCGGAACCGAGGATGACTTGCTTCCACATTAAAAATGAGTTCTCAGGTGACTGATGAGTCCAATGTGGGACCTACAGTCTCTGTCACAGGTGGGGCAGACGGTGGTTGAAGGGGCAGGTGGGTGGGGTGCTTGGGTTGACGTGGGCTCCTTGCGCTGTTTGCGCTTGGCTTCCGCTTGCTCCCGGCGAAGAGACTCGAGGTGTTCGGCGCCTTCCCGGATGCTTCTCCTCCACTTTGTGCGGTCTTGGGCCAGGGATTCCCAGGTGTCGGTGGGATGTTGCACTTTTTCAAGGCGGCTTTGAGGGTGTACGTGAAGCGTTTCCTCTGCCCACCTGGGGCTCTGTTGCCGTGTTGGAGCTTCAAGTAGAGCGCTTGTTTTGGGAGTCTCGTATCGGGCATGCGGACGATGTGACTCATCCATCGGAGCTGATCGAGCCTGGTCAAAGCTTTGATGCTGGGGATGTTGGCCTGAGCGAGAACACCGACGTTGGTGCGCCTATCCTGCCAATGGATTTGCAGGATCTTGCGGAGGCAGCGTTGGTGGTACCTCTCCAGTGCTTTGAGGTGCCTGCTGTACATGGTCCATGTCTCTGAGGCATACAGGAGGGCGAGTATCACTACTGCCCTGTAGACCATGAGCTAGTGCCGGGTTTGAGGTCCTGGTCTTCAAACACTCTCTTCCTCAGGTGACCGAAGGTTGCACTGGCACACTGAAGGCGGTGTTGGACTTCGTCATCGACGTCTCGGACTCAAGATGGCTCCTGGGTTGGCAGCTCCCTCGGGAGCTCCATTGCTGTGCAACTTTACCCTGGGCCATCTGTTGCCATCCTTTGCTCTTTCTCCCCCAGTCTCCTCTCTTCTGCTGTTTAAGTTCCCCTGGCTCTAATAGTGGGTGCATTTTATCCCTAACTGCAAGTTCAAGCTGCAAGGTTAAAGTTACCTGAGCCCACTGCCCATCCCCCGACCATGTCTGTTCTATGTGAAGGTAGAAAAGCAGGGAGGAAGTAAACAAGAGAAAAAGACAGGAATAATGAAAGAATGATAGTATTGCATTAAATTTATAATAGCATTGCTGCATAGTATATTCATCGCTGTAATCTCATGTGCAAGCAATGTCATTTAGTGACACAAATGATGTGAATTTATGGTCCTATTGCTTGTTTACACATCTGCAGAAAAATCTCAAGAGATACGTTTGAGGAGCGATGATGTTCCTTTAAGTTCTGAAAAAGGCCAATTTTGCTCATTTCCTATACAGGCCACTGTCTAATATTATAATAGCTACGGTAATGTGAAACTGCGTTGACTTTGCATCAGCTTAAACTGTGTGGTGTAATTTAGTCGCCCAAACCGTGTTAAGTAAGAGGTCTAAGAGCATCCTTGCTTGGTAGTCTCAAGCTACCTGGGCTTCCCATCCATAGTTCCCTACTTTTGTGTAGTCTGTAGATTTTTATAGTTTGCCCTCATAACCAAGCTCACATCATATACATATATTTGAGAAAGGTAACTGTCCTAAAACTGATTCCTGTTTACATCCCGCCAGTCCAATAAACATCCATTAACCACCATTATGTATTACTGTCATTTGGCCAACTTCCTATCCATGACGTTGCATTGCCTTTAATGCTGTGCACTTTAATTTTTATCAAGAAGCCATTTCTTTTATTAATGCGCTCTGTTATTTTCTCAAAGAACTCTATTGAATTTGTTAGATCTGCCTTGCCCTTTACAAATCCGTGTTGGCTGTCCTTCATTAACCATGTCTTTCTAAGTCAGTGTTAATGCTATCATGTATTATGGCTTCGAGAAGCTTACCCACTCCCAGTGTCAATTTTTTTTTGCCAGTTGTGACGAAAGGTCATCGACCTGAAACGTCAACTCTGTTTCTCTCTCCACGCTGCTGCCTGTCCTGCTGAGTGTTCCCAGCATTTTCTGTTGTTGTGTCAGATTTCCAGCATCCGCAGTATTTTGCTATTGTGTCCCAATGTTAAGCTGATTGTTCTATAGTTACGTGCTCTCCCTTCTCGAACAGAGGTGTTACATTTGATCACGGGCTGTATTCACTGGAGTTCGGGCTGCCAACCATTCGGGATTGAGCTGGAGTCTTCAGGAATTGAAGATTAATCTCCCGGATACTGCTGCGACCAAACCAGGGAGATAAAATCATAGGGGCATGAAAAGAATTGCGTGTTTTTTGTTCACATTCTTTGAACATTTTCATTTATTAGTTAACATTGGAAATACGAGAAAAGATTGTTTGACTGGGCGGGGCAGTTGGAGGTGAGAGGTCATGTGACGAAACCGCCAGGAATATGTCAAACCAGAGTTGGCGACTCTAACTGGAGCCGAGAACATTAAGGGTGGATTTAAATGAAGTGTTCAAATTATGAAAGTACTCGAGAGGGTCAATAGTGAAAGAACCTTTTTATTGGTTGCTGAATCAGTAACAAAGAAACATAAATGCAACAGTACTATAGGAGCATAATGGGAGGGAGTGGGGCAGGAAGGATTTTTTTTGTTGCAAACTAAGGCTTATGAAGTGCTTTATCATAAGTGGTTACTGGAACTGGCCTAGGTTTTCCGATTATAATGCTAATGGTAATCCATTCATGACCATTAATGTTATGATTTGAAAACCTAAGGCAATAAGGCAATCTAAAAGGGAATTAGTAAATACTTGAGGAAAAAATATCAAAAGATATCTGAAAAGAGCAGGGGAATGGGATTAGAATAAATCGCTCTGGTGGGAGAAGGTAGTGCCTGCACAGGCACAACAGGCTGAATGGCCTCCTGCTTCTCTTACCTAAATTTCCATGATTCTACAACACCCTTGTCAAAAAAGCAGGGCGTAAATGTTTGGAATTAAACTACTGCGAAGATGGCTACTATTTCATGTGTATGCAATCAACGTACTTTTCAGGTCTGATTTTTTTTTTACCACCCTTTCCTTAATTGGATTCTCTTTGAAAATGAAATCCTATTTTTTGCTAGTCCTTCGCTGCATCTAAAGGACTGACAGTCAGACAAGGCTGAATGATGGTTTCACTGGAGCCATACGGGGATCAATTTAAATTGATTTAAATTAGGTGGAAAAAGCAGAGTTAGCAGAGCTGGGGTGAAGTTATTCAGTCTACAGCCAGACGTCAGTGAAAGTTGATTATTAGTAGAATATTCCCTCCAGAAAACTCGTAATGAACTCATACTTCAACTCTTTGTATATTGATGAATGTTCCTATTTAGGTGCTTGTCCTTTATTTTACTCCCCTCAGCAAGTGTCAGCAGTTGAAGTACTTTTTTTTTCCTGCAGTAGCTATTCATAAACAGCCAAATCATATTAATTCTAATCCCCATAACATGGCTGCCTGGTCAGTCAAACCTCATTAACACACATCCTGACAACACATATGCATGTAGTATACATTCAAATCTCATCTCAATCACAATAAAGCCTGGACTTGTTTGACAAGCCCAAGTCAGATCTCATTATAGAAAATCCTGCAAACAGGTCTGCCTGTACTGTACCCAATCCTGACAACACATATTTGACAAGCACAGTAAATTTCAATTCACATAGACCCAAATAATGCATTGTAATCTGACCAGGACAGTCACATCTCCTCATACAAATGTGACTTTCATTAGTAGAACTCCCGATAACTTGCAAGCCACTCTAGCACCTTGTATCAGCTTGGTTTACTGGTAGTACCCTTGCCTTTGAGTCATCAGGGTTTGAGCCCCAATCCAAGTGTTCAGCACATAACCTATGCTGATACTTCAATACACTGCTGAAGCAGTGTTCCAGTGTCATCTTTTGTGTGAATGCTAATTAAACAGGTTCCGTTATGTGGACATAAAAGATTCCATGGCACTATTTGAAGAGCAGCATGGAAGTTCTCCAGCAGCCCTGGCCAGTATTTAACCCTAAGCCAACACCATCAAAGCAGATCAAATGGTCATTTATTCCATTTGCTATTTGTGGGACCTTGCTGTGTAGAAACTGGCTGCTACATTTATTTCAAAACAAGTGATGCATTGGCTGTGAAGCGCTCTGGGACATCCTGAGGATGTGAAAGGCGCTATATAAATTCAGGTCCATTTCTTCTTCCTTATGGTCACAACACAGGTTCTTATGACTGATAATCAAATGCCATTGGCCATTATCTGCCACCAGACAGGAGTCAAGGGTCAAGCTGGCAACATATCCCTATAGTTATTGCAAATGTACGCTTTACAGCTGCCAAATCTGAATATGTACATGTTTTACCTGCTGATGAGGTTCTGTTGCCATCTACGGCACAAACTCTAACCGAAACAAGCAGCTGGGGAAGTAAGTGCAGGTCAAGTTGAAAGGCCCTGAAGTAGTGCTGTTGAAAAATGAAAAAGGTACAAGCACATAATGAATATGAAATTTCTATGCTATTTTATTGGAGTAATTACCCCAGTTATTGTATCGTATTTCAAATTGGTTCATGCGTCCGTTAAAGTATGTGGCAAAGGACTTCTTGTGTGAAAGTATTTAGTTTTTCATAGGCTAATGTTCACACAGTGTAATTCCAAGGCCCAACTGTAAAGCAGCTTTCTAACAATCCATCTCAAGGGACATTTATAAACGTGGAATCTTGACATACTGAAGGTAAAGAAAGAAAGAACTTGCATTAAAAAGCACCCTTTCAGAATGTCTCAATACGCTTTACAGCCAATGAATGAGTTTTGACATGTAGTCACTGTTATAATGTGGGAAACGCGGCAGCCAACTTGCGCACAGCAAGCTCCCACAACCAGCAATGTGCGAATGGCCAGATAATCTGTTTTAGTGATGTTGGTTGAGGATAAATATTGACCAGGACACCAGGGAAAACTCCCCCGCTCTTCTTCAAATTAGTACCGGGGGGGAATCTTTTATGTCCGCCTGAGAAGCCAAACGGGGCCTCGGTTTAATATCTCATTAGAAAGACGGCACCTCCGACAGTGTAGCCCTCCCACAGTGCTGTATGGAAGTGTCAGCCTAGATTGTGTGCTCAAGCGCCTGGACTGGGACATGAATCCACCACTTTCTGACTCAGAGGTGAGAGTGCTACAAGCTGAGCCACAGCTGACACCATAGGGCAAGATAAGGTGAGGTGTTGTGTTCACACTGAGCAATGAAACCTTGGGGCAGACCAGATAGAACATGCTGTCCCTTGTGCAGTAGAGGCATGGACCAGGGCAGGTTTATATTAGTGTCAGTTGTGGCTCTGTGGTAGCAATCTCACCTCTGGAATCAGAAGGTTGTGAGTTCAAGTCTCACTCAACGAGACTTAAATTCAAAATCTAGACTGACACTTAAGTGCAGTACTGAGGGCAGTCTTTCAGATGAGATGTAAAACCAAAGCCCTGTCTGCTCATCAGGTGGACATAAAAGATCCCACGGCACTATTTTGAAGAAGAGCAAGGTAGTTCTCCCCGGTGTCCTGGCCAATATTTATCCCTCAACCAACATCACTAAACTCAGATTACCTGGTCATTATCACATTGCTGTTTGCGGGGCCTTGCTGTGCGCAAATTGGCTGCCGCATTTCCTACATTACAACAGTGACTGCACTTCAGAATCATTTCATTGGCTGGAAAGGGCGATGGGACGTCATAAGGTTATGTAAGGCGCTATATAAATGCAAGTTCTTTCTTTCTATTATAGATGGAGACAAAAGTGCAGGCGTAAACATAGGCAGTTTATTTGCTCACATCCAATGGATTAACGCCCTCTCTGATTACTTGACAGGCTGTTTATGATTGCAAAAATTTACAATTTAGTGCTCTGAAGTGAAGGAGTTTGGCACTTGAGATCTGTAGAAGGTGATTTGTAGTTGAGGTATGCGTGTATATAATAGGCAATAAGATGACTTACCAGGTATTATAAATCAGCCTTCAGTTTAAGACGGCATAAATCTAAACTTCTGCTTTTCAAAAACATTCACCGCTGGGATAAAACGAGCAAGTATCCCTTGAGATGAATGCCCAAAAATATTCCAATTTACAGGTCATGTCTTTATGAATACATTATTATATCTCTTAAAGAAACTGCTGGGAAATGTTGCATGACATAAATCTACTTATATGCTAATCTGATGGCAAATTCTTGAAACAAGCAACTTTTTTCTAACCTTGTTCCAATTTATTCCTGAATACCACCTAAAACCATCCTTGTTATAACAAAAAAAACCCAGTGATGAAAATTGTGTTTGCTCCAAACTATTGCCTGTGGGACTGTCGTGTATTTTTATTTAAATGTTTTCATTTGCATTTTTTTTTTGCAATTTCACATTACAGAGAATTTTGAACTTCCCCTTGTGTATTCGCAAGTGCACATTTGGGTATAAGTGCACGATTGTGTACGGAAATTTAATTTTGTGCTTGTGAGCAGTGGATAAGATTAATTAAGCAATTTAAACAAGATGGTGCATAATTGGGTGCAGTCAGAGCCTTTATGTAAAGTGCTCAATGGAGGGGAGGAAAAAAATTGCTCTGAAATATAGTTACTTCATAAACATGTTCTTTGACCTCAATTTCATTAAGCTGAGGCTATGCTTATCCTAGTTCTAGACTCTCCAGCCAGGGGAAGCAACCACTCAGCATCTGCTCTCTCAAGCCCGCTCGGAATCTTATATGTTTCAATGAGATCATCTCTCATTCTTCTAAACGCATATATAAACTTATATAAGAGGTTCCTTTGTTTCAAGGGAAGCATTAGCAGGATTTCTGATGTTCCTCTTTTGGAAGAGAAGAGTTTAATAGGATTTCTGCCGATTCGACATAGGGCAGTGACAAGTAAAACTCATGGTTGAAACATGCGATAAAAGATAAAAGCTGCTATTAGTCTGCTCAGCCTTAATCCTGTAGCAGAATGTCAGCTAAGCTTGATGCGACACTAGAAATACCATATATGGTTAGTCAGCAAGCCATAGATATATAAGTTGAATAAGACGAGTGAGTCGACATGTTGGGAGAACAGACAACTGTGACAGAGGTATCCGGGGTTGTGAGTATGTGATACTTGTAGGTATTATAGCAACATGATCAATCTCTAACTGTAACACTCTGCTAAGCTTTTGTGGATCTTGGAATAATAAAGTTAGACCCTGACTAAACTGAAGTAGAGTTACCCTGGTCAACACTATAGATGTGGTCAATGTAACCAGAGGAATGAATAATGCTATTTAATGCAATTAATTCCCCTGATGGTGAGACTTGCTCTTTTAAAAGGTATTGGGTATGATATAAATAAAGAAATGGAGATTAGCATTTATAGCACCTCGTCATACCTCTGAGAAATGTCTGAAAGCACTTCACATACATTATTTTCTGTTTCTTTTTCTTCAGTTTCTCCTACCTTTTTGTTTGTGTCAAGTGCGCGGGGGAGTCCAGAACCAGAGGTCAAAGTCTAAGGATAAGGGGTAAGCCATTTAGGACTGAGATGAGGAGGAATTTCTTCACCTAGAGAGTGGTGAACCTGTGGAATTCTCTACCACAGAAGGCAGTTGAGGCCAATTCATTAAATATATTCAAGAAGGAGATAGATATATTTCTTAAGGCTAAAGGGATCAAGGGATATGGGGAGAAAGCAGGGACAGGGTACTGAATTTGGATGATCAGCCATGATCTCATTAAATGGCGGAGCAGGCTCGAGGGGCCGAATGGCCTACTCCTGCTCCTATCTTCTATGCTTCTATGCTTCACCGTCTTAACTATCTGCACATTTTTTGGTCTTTTAATGTCTTTCCATCACCTCACTGATCTTTTAGATTGAACCGTGTTCTATTGAATGGCTTTCAGGTCATTCAGCACATGTTCAACTTGTCCACCTGGATAGTAGCCTGGTGGAGTGGTTTGTCCACCCATTGTAGAACCTGCTCTAATTTTATTAAATTGGCGGCGAAGATGAAAATGACCTCCATTAACTCCCTCTCCAGGATTGGAATAGCTTTTGTTTCATCCCTGCCCTTCACTTTCCTCTCTCTGTGTGTGGGGGCTTGAACCCATCACCTTCGAACTATAAAGGCAAGAGTGCTACTCACTGAGCCAACTGAGAGCATGGACGGCTTGTCTCAGATTTCTACCCGTGTTGCTCTGAAACCTGCTGCGATGTGGTATAATAGAACGGCTTTGAGTAACACCCTTCCTCCCAGTGGAAATCAATTTAGATCTTTACCAGCCCTCTCTCTCTGCTCTCTTCGCCCGTCCCCCACGCTAGCCTCTATGGAACTTCCAAGTACATTTGCATCGCATCACCTTTCAAGTAATTCTTCCAGTGGTGCTACTAGTTTAAATGACCAGTACCTTAACTTCAATACCGCCCCTTCCTTTATGTATCAGTCGATGTAATGCTACATCCAACCTGGATTGATCGGTTCACGTTTTTAAATGAGCTGAAACTCCCTGAGCATTAGTTGTCACTCTCCGTACTTGACAATTTGTTCTTGACCCTCTCCCTACAAAGCTCCCAATTTCTCTTGAAGATGCTCGGCCCCTCTCTGCCCACAATGCTACCAGTTTTTATATGTAGTACTGACTCCAGCTGTTACTAAAATACCGAATTAAAAAAACTGTCTCTCTAAAATCTTTGGGGGTAATAGTGACTTTGGATGCTATCAATTCAGGCACCGGTTATACATCTCTCCCGAATTTTTATTTCCACTGACTTCAATGGTAATAAAAATCAGGAGAGATTTATAATGGGTGGCTGAATCGATATCATCCATTTTATACTATTACCCAAAGTCAAACTTAAAGGGTACGGTAGTACAGTGGTTATGCTACTGGGCTAGTAATCCAGAGAGCTGGACAAATGATCCGGAGACGTGAGTTCATAATCCCCACCACAGCAGCCGGGGAAATTAAATTCAGTTAATTAAATAAATCTGGAATAAAAAGCTAGTGTCAGTAATGGTGACCATGAAACTACTGGATGCTCGATAAAAACCCATCTGGTTCACTAATGTCCTTTAGGGAAGGAAATCTGCCGTCCTTACCCTGGTCTGGCCAAAACATGACTCCTAACCCACAGCAATGTGGTTGACACTTAACTGCCCTCTGAAATGGCCTAGCAAGCCACTCAGTTGTACCAACCCGCTACAGAAAACAATAAGCCTGGAACTCCCTCCCTAACAGCACTACGGGAGTATCTTCACCACCTGGGACTGCAGCAGTTCAAGAAGGCAGCTTACCACCACCTTCTCAAGGGCAAAAATCTAGCAGATGGAGTATAATGTGGGAAAATGCGAGGTTATCCACTTTGGTAGGAAAAATAAAAAAGCAAATTATTATTTAACTGGTGAGACATTACGAAATGCTGAGGTACAGAGGGATCTTGGGGGTCCTTGTACATGAATCACAAAAATTTAGCGTGCAGGTACAGCAAGTAATTAGGAAGGCAAATGGAGTGTTGGCCTTTATTGCAAAGGGAATGAACTATAAAAGTAGGGAAGTCCTGTTACAACTGTACAGGGTGTTGGTGAGACCACACCTGGAGTACTGCGTACAGTTTTGGTCTCCTTATTTAAGGAAGGATATACTTGCATTGGAGGCTGTTCAGAGAAGGTTCACGAGGTTGATTCCGGAGATGAAGGGGTTGTCTTATGAAGAAAAGTTGAACAGGTTGGGCCTATACTCATTGGAGTTTAGAAGAATGAGAGGGGATCTTATTGAAACATATAAGATTCTGAAGGGGCTTGACAGGGTAGATGCAGAGAGGATGTTTCCCCTCCTGCTCCTACGTCTTATGTTCTTATGTTCAATTAGGGATGGGCAATAAATGCTGGCCCACATCCCATGAATGAATTAAAAAAAAAATAACCTCCATTGTTTCAAACCATTACTAAAGTCTCCTCAATCTGCTCAGCAAATCATCTTTCTGTTACCTGTACAGGTGAACCTGCTCTGCTACCCTAGCAAATTCCTCTCCTCATCACTATTTTGTGAGGGTTCTCAATGGCATGAACTAAAGTATTTGCACCACCCAGAAAACCATCTATCTTGTGCCCATCTTCTAACCTATCCTTCCCAGCTGATGATTCTGATCACTGACACTAGGGGAAGATTAACTCTGTGCAAGATAAATGATGCAATTGTAAACCCATTTATACAGAATGAGTTCCCAATTTCATTACACACACCACCCAGTGGAAACCTCCGTCCACATTGATCCTATAAAGAGAAGCAAGACTGGCATTTATAGAGTGCTTTTCACGAACTCAGGACATCCCAAAGCGCTTTACAGCCAATGAAGTGTGTTCACTGTTGTAATGTAGGAAATGTGGGAGCCAATTTGCGCACAGAAAGTTCCCACAAACAGCAATGATATAATGACCAGATAATTTGGGGGGAATTTTGCCAGCCCTGGGGAGGCGGGTATGGAGGCGGGACTGCCGGGAAAATGTCAGAAACTGGGAGCGGGTACCGACCGCGCTCCCAACCCGCCTCCGAACCATCTTCCCGGGAGGCGGGTCCTCGACTCGCACAGGGACCCATCTCCTCGAGGCAGGAAGGGGATTAAAGCCATTTAACTGCCTGTTAACAGATAGTTAACAGGCAGTTAAGAGACTTATCCCCATTTGACACACACAAGTGCAGGCTTCCCGACGGCTGCGAACCTCGCCAGGGTCAGCGAGGTGAGCAGTGGGTCTGCGGGGGTCAGAGGGGTCGAAAAGTTAGCTGTGGAGGTGAGTGATGGGTGCAAGTGTGGACAGGTAAGTATGAGAGGTAAGTGTAAAGTGTTAGAAAAAGTTTACTTACCTTTGTTTCTTCCTGCAGGCTTCAACCCTTGGGGATCCGGAGGTGCCTCATCTCAACAGCAGAGATGACAGAATGGCTGCTGCATTCTCCGATGCAGCAACCATCTGATTTCTGCTCAGGAAATAGTTTTTGGTGAGTCTTCAGTAAGGGCTCACCATAAAACAGAGATTGTCACTGTTTCACAGCTTCTCTAAGCTGTCAAACGCTGACAATTCATCTGTCAAAATTTTTTTGACAGATGAAACGTCATACGCTGGCGTCCTCTGTCACCGGCTTTCCCTTAATTGGCCTGCTGAGCCCGCAGGGCGGGCTTAACAAGGTCAATCAAGGGAAAATAGCATGGGTTGGCCGGACGTCGTTGGGGGCGGGACTGAAACCCAACAATCAGCAGTCCCGCCCCCAACGCGTCCCCATTGAGAAAATCAGCCCTCTGTTTTTCGTGATGTTGGTTGAGGGAGAAATAATGGCCAGGACACTGGAGAACTCATCTACTCTTCTTTGAAATAGTGCCGTGGGATTTTTTACATCCACTTGAGAGGGCCGACAGGTCATCAGTTTAACGTCACATCTGAAAGATGTACAAAATATTAATGGTGCTGTTGATTTTTTTTTTATTTGTTCCTGGGATGTGGACGTTGCTGACAAGGCCAGCATTTATTGCCCATCCCTAATTGCACTTGAGAAAGCCTTCTTGAAATGCTGCAGACTGTGTGGGGAAGGTACTCCCACAGTGCTGTTAGGGAGGGAGTTCCAGGATTTTGACCTAGCGACGATGAAGGAACAGCGATATACTTCTAAGTCAGGATGGTGTGTGACTTGGAGGGGACCTTGGAGGCGGTGGTGTTCCCATGCACCTGCTGCATTTGTCCTTCTAGGTGGTAGAGGTCACGGGTTTGGGAGGTGCTGTTGAAGAAGTCTTGGTGAGTTGCTGCAATGCATCTTGTAGATGGTGCACACTGCAGCCATGGTGCACCAGTGGTGGAGGGAGTGAATGCTTAATGTGGTGGATGGGGTGCCAATCAAGTGGGCTGCTTTGTCCTAGATGGTGTCAAGCTTCTTGAGTGCTGTTGGAGATGCACTCATCCAGGCAAGTGGAGAGCAAAGGGAATGGTAGCTTAGTGGTAATGTCACTGGGCTATTAATCCAGAGGCCTGGACTAATGATCCAGAGACGTGAGTTCAAATCCCACCACAGCAGCTGGGGAATTTAAATTCAGTTAATTAAATAAATCTGGAATAAAAAGCTAGTATCAGTAATGGTAACCATGAAACTATCGGATTGTCATATAAAACCCATCTGGTTCACTAATGTCCTTTAGGGAAGGAAATCTGCTGGTCTGGCCTATATCTGACTCCTGACCCACAGCAATGTGGTTGACTCTTAACTGCCCTCTGAAATGGCCAAGCAAGTCATTCAGTTGTAACTAACTGCTACGAAACAAAATAATAAGAATGAAATCGGATGGACCACCTGGCATCGACCTTGGCACTGGCAATGGCACTCCCAGCCGAGTTAACCCTTCAAAGTCCTCCTCACCAACATCTGGGGACTTGTGTCAAAATTGGGAGAGCTGTCCCACAGACTAGTCAAGCAACAGCCTGACATAGTTATACTCACAGAATCATACCTTTCAGCCAATGTCCCAAACTCCTCCATCACCATCCCTTGGTATGTCCTGTCCCACCGACAGGGCAGACCCACCAGGGGTGGCAGCACAGTGGTATACAGTCGAGAAGGAGTGGCCCTGGGCGTCCTCAACATTGACTCCGAATCCCGTGAAGTCTCATGGCTTCAGGTCAAGCATGGGCATCGGTGAGTAAGTGCTGCTTGATAGCACTGTCGATGACATCTTCCATCACTTTTCTGATGATTGAGAGTGGAATGGTGATTGGATTTGTCCTGCTTTTTGTGGACAGGACATACCTGGGCAGTTTTCCACATTGTGGGATAGATGCCAGTGTTGTAGCTGTACTGGAACAGCTTGGCTAGAGGCACGGCTAGTTCTGGAGCACAAGTCTTCAGCACGACAGCCGGGATGTTGTCAGGGTCCTCAGCCTTTGCTTTTATCAGTGCGCTCAGCCGTTTCTTGATATCATGTGGAGTGAATTGAATTGGCTGAAGACTGGCTTCTGTGTTGGTGGGTACCTCAGGAGGAGGCCAAGATGGATCATCCACTCGGCACTTCTGGCTGAAGATGGTTCCAAACGCTCCAGCCTTGTCTTTTACACTCGCATGTTTGGCTCCGCTATCATTGAGGATGGGGATATTCATGAAGCCTCCTCCTCCCGTTAGTTGTTTAATTGTCCACCACTATTCACGACTAGATTTGGCAGGACTGCAGAGCTTTGATCTGATCCGTTGATTGTGGGATCGCTTAGCTCTGTCTATAGCATGCTGCTTCCGCTTTTTAGCATGCATGTAGTCATGTGTTGCAGTTTCCCCAGGTTGGCACCGCATTTTTAGGTACGCCTGGTGCTGCTCCTGGCATGCTCTTCTGCACTCCTCATTGAACCAGGATTGGTCCCCTGGCTTGGTGGTAATGTTAGAGTGAGGGATATGCCGGGCCATGAGGTTAGAGATTGTGGTGGAATACAAATCTGCTGCTGCTGATGGCCCACAGCGCCTCATGGATACCCAGTTTTGAGCTGCTAGATCTGTTCTGAATCTATCCCAGTTAGCACTTGGGAAATAGAGCACCATGCCAAACACCCAGAGTCAACGTCCAATGCTGTCAGGTTGTGCACGGCATGTATACACGCTGAGCTCCCTCTATCCTGCCCCAAAATTATGCTTTTTTTAACCCCGGTTTGAGAAAAGCACTCCTGCTGCACCAGTGTGTCATTTTCCAATTTCCAACCCAGCTGCTATTGTGGCTTTTGTGAGTGAAATGGCCAATTTACTGTCAATTATTGTGCTGTGGCCCCACTCACTAGGAACTGGCTTAAGACTCTATAGTTGCCTTTTGGGTGGCACACTTACAGATAGCTGAGAGAGGAAAGTTTCGACCCTATAATCTTCAGCATGTTATTACTGTTATTTTCACAACGTTTACCACTTCTTCTCTCCGGCTGTGGAGATGTTTAATGCTATGAAATGAAAACAGTCCAAGACTGCAGAAGGTTGGAGTAAAGGATTCAGACCACAAAAAAGGTGCAGCTTGTGTGTCATTTCTGTGTTAATACTTCCGATCGAATATGCAGCCTCAGATATTTTAATCCCGCCAGCCTGACTGGATTGAAACCCGGTCACCGAGGTTGGAAGAATGCCGTGCTACATAGCCGTACTTTCAGGAAGCACAGTTCAGTGAAAAGCAGTCCTAAGTGCCATTCTCAAACTGAAAGTCAAATGGAAGTGGTTATTGTCATAGAGGTGGAAGGGCAAATGACAGCACAGGAGGCACTAAAGCACCCCATTAGGAATGCAATTTAAAAACTAAATAGGAAACGACTGGCTCCTGTGTATCTGAGATGAACAAGCAACCATAGAGGAAGAATTGCTCTCGTTCCTATGTTTAATGGTATTGTAAATACTTTCTTTTTGAATGCATTTATGATGCTGTCTCAATTAGCAGCATCTTTCTCTCCCACATTCACTCGCTATCGCGTCTGGCCGGCGCATATTCAGTCATTGCTTTTTGGTGGGATCAAGATTAGTCTTCAGAAAAGGAAAACAGAAAAGGCTTTTAAATGGAATTACATAGAATTATAGTCTGAAACAGCACAGAAGGAGGTCACTCAGCCCATCGTGACAGTGCTGGCTCTTTGGTAGAGCTATCCAATTAATCCCACTCCCTTGCTCTTTCGCCATAGCCCTGTAATTATTTTTTCCCTTCAAGTATTTATCCAATTCTCTTTTGAAAGTTACTATTGAATCTGCTTCCACCACCCTTTCAGGCAGCGCGTTCCAGATCACAACAACTCGCTGCGTAAAAAAGTTTTTCCTCATGTCGCCTCTGGTTCTTTTGCCAATCAGCTTAATTCTGTGTCCTCTGGTTACCGACCCTTCTGCCACTGGAAACAGTTTCTCCTTATTTACTCTGTCAAAACCATTCATGATTTTAACATCTCTATCAAATCTCCTCTTAACCTTTTCTGCTCGAAGGTGAACAACCACAGCTTCTTCAGTCTCTTCACGTAACTGCAGTCCCTCATCCCTGGGATCATTCTAGTAAATCTCCTCTGCACCCTCTCCAAGGCTTGACATCCTTCCTAAAGTGTGGTGCCAGAATTGAACACACTACCCTAGCTGAGGCCTAACCAGTATTTTATAAAGATTTAGCATAACTTCCTTGCTTTTGTACTCTATGGGCTGGATTTTGAATGACCCATGGAGTCGGGTTTGGAGGCATGTGGGAGGTTAAATTTGCGGGGTCGGGGGTCCCGACCCCATCCCGACTCCATCCCGCCTCCACGCAATTTTGACAAAATCAGTCGCGGGGTTCCCAACTCGTCCCGCCTCCAAGAGGCGGGAGAGGCCATTAAAGCCCTTAACAAGCCCTAAATTGGCTCTGTAATGCCATTTTGAAACGTTTTAGCTAGTTTAACCCTTTTCTGACGTGAAGTATGCCTGATGTGAACACTCCAGTGAAACCTGGTGGGAGCACAAGTGGATAGCTGACTATCAGCTGCAGGTCTACTATTACAACAGAGATGTGATGAAGGTAGTAGTAGTATTAGGTCTGAAAGTCGCCTCTGATGCTGCTGCATTGAACGTCTTCAGAGACTGCATGGCATTTGGTGTGAGAGGACTTGGATGCAAAAAAATTCTCTCTCTCTCTCTCTCTCTCTCTCTCCATTTTGCATCCAGGTCCACTCACATCAAAAGCAAGCCAGGCAGGTCCTCTCTCACCAACAGCCAGACAGTCTCTGAGACCAGGCAGTCAGCAATGATGACATCATCAGAGGCGACTTTCAGACGCAAACCACTAATTAGTTCATGGGTTCCCACAGGCTGGAACTCAATTGCCCAATTAAGTGAAAATTGCATCATTCATCCACATTAATCTGGAGTCGGGGGGGGAACACGAAATGCGGATGACACGACCCCAACCCGACCCCAAGACAAAATCCAGCCCTGTACCTCTATTAATAAATCCAAAGGATCCAGCTTTTTTAACAACCTTTTCAAATTCTCCTGTCACCTTCAAGGAATTGTGTACATACACCCCCAGGTCTTTCTGTTCCTGCATGCCCTTTAAAATTGTATCATGTAGTTCATATTGCCTCTCCTTATTCTTCCTATCAAATGTATCACTTCATACTTCCCTGCGTTAAATTTCAACTGCCACGTGTCTGTCCATTTTACCAGTCTGTCTGTGTCCTCCTGAAGTCTGTTACTATCCACTTCATTGTTTACTATAGTTCCAAGTGTTGTATCAACTGCAAACTTTGAAATTATGCCTGTATACCCAAGTCCAGGTCATTAATATATATCAAAAAGAGAAATGATCCTAATACCGATCCCTGGGGAACATCACTGTATACTTCCCTCCGGTCTAAAAAAAACAACCGTTCACCACTACTCTCTGCTTTCTGTCCCTTAACCAATTTTGGATCCTTGCTGCCTCTGTCCATTTAATTCCATGAGCTTTAATTTTGCTAACAAATTTATTATGTGGTACTTTGTCAAACATCTTTTGAAAGTCCGGAAACACAACTTCAACCGCACAACCCTCATCAACCCTCTACTTTACTTCATCAAAGAACTCCATTAAGTTAGTCAAACACAATTGGCCTTTATCAAATCCGGGCTGACTTTCATTTATTAGTCCATACTTTTCCAAATGCCGTTTAATTTTGTCCCAGATTATTGTCTCTAAAAGTTTCCCACCACCGATGTTAGGCTGACCGGCCTGTAGTTGCTGGGTTTATCCCTCTCCCCTTTTTTTAAACAGGGGTGTAACATTTACAATCCTCCACTCTTCTGGCACCACCCCCATATCCAAGGAGGATTGGAAAATTGTGGCCTGATCCTCCGCAATTTCCACCCAGTTACCTAGGATGCATCGAGTGTTCCCTATAAGCTGCGTGGCCGTGTAGCCGAGCCCTGCTCCAGGGGTCCCGCACAGCCGAGCCCTGCTCCAGGGGTCCCGCACAGCCGAGCCCTGCTCCAGGGATCCCGCGCAGCCGAGCCCTGCTCCAGGGGTCCCGCACAGCCGAGCCCTGCTCCAGGGGTCCCGCGCAGCCGAGCCCTGCTCCAGGGGTCCCGCACAGCCGAGCCCTGCTCCAGGGGTCCCGCACAGCCGAGCCCTGCTCCAGGGGTCCCGTGCAGCCGAGCCCTGCTCCAGGGGTCCCGTGCAGCCGAGCCCTGCTCCAGGGGTCCCGCGCAGCCGAGCCCTGCTCCAGGGGTCCCGCGCAGCCGAGCCCTGCTCCAGGGGTCCCGCGCAGCCGAGCCGTGCTCCAGGGTTCCCGCTCAACCGGCTTGCTAGATTTTCAATGCAAAAATCAGGCATGTGCATTAATTTGCAAAAAATTTACAGGGAATATTGGACGAATCCCATCGGAACTGGTGACTTTTCAACTTTGAGGACTGCCAACCTTTTACAGGACATAGAAGAGCTGGAGAAAGTGCAAAAAAGATTTACAAGGATGGTACCAGAACTGAGAGATTACGGGGGAAAAATTCTGTTGATTTGCGCCTCCCGTTAGCACCCTAAGAGGGCGATAACGGGGCGCAAAGTAACTAGCGCCTGGGCATGGCGCCGCCAACGCCTCCGCGAAATTCAGCAGGAGGTTAGCTGCGGTGGTAACCGTTAGCGCCCCGCACGCTGCACCCCCCGGCGATGACGTCATCGCCATGTGCAGCGTCATGCTCGCGCCCCGGCTGCGATCTTCGGTAGCGCCCCCTGACTTATCGCCGGACTCTATGTCCGACAGGGTCAGGGGGGCCTACCTGCGGCCGGGGCGGCGCAAATTAAAGAGGAGGTGCCAGGCAGCCATTTTTGTTGCTGGCCACCTGCCCGCACCTGCCCCCGTTGCTGCCCCCGGCCTCCTCTGCAGCCCCCCCGCGGGTTGCCGGCTACGCTCCGTGAGCCCGGCACTTCTCTTGAGTGCCGGGCTCTTTTGCCTGCACGTCGATCCCTGGTGGCCCAGCTGGGCCCCGGGTCGCGCTGCGCTAGGCCCCTCCCCTTTAATAAGGGGAGGAAGACATGCAGTACCGCGGCGCAATGTGCCGCAGCGCCCCAAGATAGAGGCGGAATGCTTCTAGTAGCGCCCCGCTTCCCTCTTGGGGCGCTACCAGTGAATTTCGGGTGCGGGGGTGCTATGTAGCACCCCAGCGAAGTTAGCGCCCCAAGGGGGGCGCGACCCAATTTTTCCCCCTACAGCTTTTTGGAAAGATTGAACAGGTTGGGGCTTTTTTCTTCTGAAGAGATGTGTCCTGATAGAGGTCTTAACATTATGAATGGGTTGGGCAGGGTAGATGTGGAGAAAATGTTTCGACTTATGGGAGAATCCAAAACTAAGGGGCCATGAATACATAATAGTTTCTAATAAATCTGTCTTCACTAGAGAAGAGGATGCTGCCAATGTAACAGTAAAGGAGGAGACAGTAGCAGTAAAAATAGATAAAGAGGAGGTACTTAATCACAGAATAGAATTATAGAATCATTACAGCACAGTAGGAGGCCATTCGGCCCGTCAAGCCCGTGCCGGCTCTCTGCAAGAGCACTTCAGCTAGTCCCACTCCCCCCGCCCTTTCCCCGTAGCCCTGCAATTTTTTTTCCTTCAGGTACTTATCCAATTCCCTTTTGAAAGCCATGATTGAGTCTGCCTCCACCACCCTCTCAGGCAGTGCATTCCCGATCATAACCACTCGCTGCGTAAAAAAGTTTTTCCTCATTTCGCCTTTGGTTCTTCTGCCAATCACCTTAAATCTGTGTCCTCTGGTTCTCGACCCTTCCGCCAATGGGAACAGTTTATCTCTATCTACTTTATCCAGACCCCTCATGATTTTGAACACCTCGATCAAATCTCCTCTCAATCTTCTTTGCTCTAAGGAGAACAAAGCCAGCTTCTCCAGTCTATCCACATAACTGAAGATGTGGTGTATTTGGACTTTCAAAAGGCTTTCGATAAGGTCCCGCATAAGAGATTAGCGTGTAAAGTTAAGGCACATGGGATTGGGGGCAAGGTATTGACTTGGATAGAGAACTGGTTGGTGGACAGAAAGCAGAGAGTAGGAATTAATGGGTCTTTTTCCGAGTGGCAGGCAGTGACTAGTGGGGTACCGCAGGGATCGGTCCTTGGACCCCAGCTATTCACAATATACATTAATGATCTAGATAAGGGAACTAAATGTAATATCTCCAAGTTTGCAGATGACACAAAGCTGGGTGGGCGTGTGTGCCGTGAGGAGGATACCGAGAAACTCCAGGATGATTTGGACAGGTTGAGTGAGTGGGCAGAAGCGTGGCAGATGCAATATAATGTGGATAAATGCGAGGTTATCCATTTTGGTGTCAAAAACAGAAAGGCAGACTATTATCTGAATGGCAATAGATTGGGAGAAGGGGAAGTGCAACGAGACCTGGGTGTCCTTGTGCACCAGTCGCTGAAGGTAAGCATGCAGGTGCAGCAGGCGGTGAACAAGGCAAATGGTATGTTGGCCTTCATAGCGAAAGGGTTTGAGTATAGGAACAGTGATGTCCTGCTGCAGTTGTACAGGGCCTTGGTGAGACCACACCTTGAGTACTGTGTGCAGTTTTGGTCGCCTTATCTGAGGAAGGATGTTCTTGCCATGGAAGGAGTTCAGCGAAGATTCACCAGACTGATACCTGGGATGGCAGGAATGACATATGAGGAGAGATTGGGTTGATTGGGATTATACTCGCTGGAGTATAGAAGAATGAGAGGGGATCTGATCGAAACATATAAAATTCTGACAGGTCTGGACAAACTAGATGCAGGAAGAATGTTCCCGATGGTCGGAGAGTCCAGAACCAGGGGTCATAATCTAAGGATAAGGAGTAAGCCATTTAGGACAGAAATGAGGAAGAATTTCTTCACCCAGAGAGTGGTGAACCTGTGGAATTCTCTACCACAGAAGGTAGTTGAGGCCAAGTCATTAAATATATTCAAGAATGAGTTAGATATATTTCTTAAAGCTAAAGGTATCAAGGGATATGGGGAGAAGGCAGGTACAGGGTACTGAGTTTGGATGATCAGCCATGATCTCATCGAATGGCGGAGCAGGCTCGAGGGGCCGAATGGCCTACTCCTGCTCCTATCTTCTATGTTTCTATGTTTCTATGTTTCCTCATCCCTGGAACCATTCTTGTAAATCTTTTCCGCACCCTCTCTAAAGCCTTCACATCCTTCCTAAAGTGCAGTGCCCAGAATAAGACACAATACTCCAGTTGTGGCCGAACCAGTGTTTTCTACAGGTTCATCATAACTTCCTTGCTTTTGTACGCTATGCCTCTATTTATGAAGCCCAGGATCCCATATGTTTTTTTTAACCGCTTTCGCCTCCTGCCCTTCAATGATTTGTGCTCATATACCCGCTGGTCTCTCTGTTTATGCATCCCCTTTAGAATTGTACCCCTTAGTTTATATTATCTCTCCTCATTCTTCCTATCAGAATGTATCATTTTGCACTTTTCTGTGTCAAACTTCATCTGACACGTGTCAGCCCATTCCACCAGCCTGTCTATGTCCTCTTGAAATCTATCCCTATCCTACTCACTGTTCAATATACTTCCAAATTTTATGTCATTTGCAAATTTTGAAATAGTGCCCTGTACACCAAATCCAAATCATTAATTTATATGTCAAGAAAAGCAGTGGTCATAGAATCATAGAAATTTACAGCACGGAAGGAGGACATTTCGGCCCATTGTGTCCGCGCTGGCCGAAAAAGAGCTATCCAGCCTAATCCCACTTTCCAGCTCTTGGTCCGTAGCCCTGTAGGTTACGGCACTTCCAGTGCACATCCAGGCACTTTTTAAATGTGGTTAGGGTTCTTGCCTCTACTATCCTTTCAGGCAGTGAGTTCCAGACCCCCACAACCCTCTGGGTGAAGAAATTTCCGCTCAAATCTCCTCTAAACCTCCTGCCGATTACTTTAAATGGTTGAGGACCCCACTGCTAAGGGAAATAGGTCCTTCCTATCCACTCTATCTAGGCCCCTCATTATTTTATACACCTCAATAAGGTCTCCCCTCAGCCTCCTCTGTTCCAAAGAAAACAGACCCAGCCTGTATGTAAGGGGTTTGTGCGTGTCGTGCTTGTATCGCAGACGGTGCTGGTGCGGGGTTAGGCCTTCGTTGCCTAATACTATTGCTTGCTCTGGTCTCCGGCCAGCCTTGTTGCAATAAGCACCTGTGATTGGTTCGACACACTCGCCCTTACGGTTCTAACACTGGACTTAGGTGCGAGAGCAGTAATGCAGAGAAAAACTCAAACAGACCTGGTTGAATAGTACGAAATGGAAATCTTTATTGCATAGCGTCTAAAATCATGAAGTACATGTCATAGCCACAAATTAACGAGAGTACAAGTATACATACATTCATAAAGCTTGGTCTATGGTAATGAAGAACGCACGGCACATCGTAAAAAGGGGAACACATTATACTTTATCCTTAATAAAACCACCCTCCCCTATCAATACCTACACGACATCTAGATTTGTAGGATCGGGAAACATGCTCACCACTCGTGATACTTCGGAGAATTTTAAAGTGAGGCGCTCGGCTCGTTTCGCTGCAGCGCCTGACTGTCACGTGTTTTGAGGGGTCTCTGTACCCCACTTGTTTACTTTCGCTGCTGCTGCAAGCAGGCTGGGCTCCCCGTTGTCATGAAGAACTCGACAGTGCTCGGGCCCAGTTCGAAGAAGAGTCTTCCTGTGTCCGACACCGGTTGCCGATAGAATTCAAAGAAAAGTCTTCCTGGACCGACACCGGTTACCGGTAGAATTCAAAGAAGAGTCTTTGACCGGTTAGAGTTCAAAAATGGTCTTTATATTTTCGGGCGCGGTCGGGGTTTACTGACCGCGGCGGCACGTGGCTTCTTCTTCTTCTCGTCTCGTCTCTTCGGGCCTTCGGGTCCAGACACCGTTTACCGACCCTCGGGATGGTGCACCCGGTCACTGGCCTTCGTCGAGGCGACTTGTTCCGTTTGAGCCCCACCCAACATAGTCAACAGAGTCCAACGAAAACACAGAAGGCTGCTCGTCCAGCAGAGCGATCCCCAAGGATCAGAATAGGAGAATAAAAGTTCAGCAGTCATCAGCGAGATAAGAGAGAGAGCTAAGAGTTCAACCCGAGTCAAGAGTCGAATCAAGAGACCGATGGACATTTGTTCACTATAGTTATAGTGCTGTGTTCCCTTATCTCCCGCTCAAATCTTAATGTTTGTCCTTTGTGTAATACTGGTGCACAAAACTCCCAGCATGGGGCGATTCTTTCCTTTAATGGGTTTCGGTAGCACCTTAAACTGGCCAACTATCTGTTAATGTTTTCCCCATTGTCGAACCGGCTAGGAGTCTCCCTGACTGGGTTTGGGGCCTCCTCGAATACTGACTTAATCACCCGTGAATGGCTCTCTCATTGTAGAGCCGTGGGGGTATTTGTGTATTGATGTGTCTGGATGGGCCTTCGATTGCCCAGTACAATGGTCCTTACTTGTGCATGGAAAACGATTCCAGCACTTATATCTTTTGCTATTGTTTCGAAATCCAACAGGTTGCATCCTGTCTTTATCAATGTTTGCCGAGTATTATCCAATCTTATACTAAAATGTTTATTCGAACGCCATCTTGTCTGCCCACTGTATTCTGGAAGCTTCTGCCACGATGCTCGGCAGCCATTTTACAGGCTTCTGTGTCCTTTATATCAGGACAGCATTTCGTTTAAATAAACTGATCAAACGAATCTGCTTCTTTCTCGTTATTTCGAATCGCGATAATTGCGAAACTTTACAGCCTATCCAATCTTTCCTCATAGCTAACATTCTCATCCAGGCAACATCCCCGTAAATCTCCTCAGTACCCTCTCCAGCGCAATCACATCTTCCCTGTAATGTGGTGACCAGAACTGCACACAGTACTCTAGCTGAGGCCTAACGAGTGTTTTATACAGTTCAAGCATAACCCCCCTGCTCTTGTATTCTATTGAGAGGTCGCACAACACCAGGTTATAGTCCAACAGTTTTATTTGAAATCACAAGCTTTCGGAGCTATCACTCCTTCCTCAGGTGAAGTAAATTGGATACAGAATCGCCAGAGCATATATAGATGGAAAAAAAAGCATGTGTACTTTACAATTGCAGACCAATAAATTAAATCATCCTGACTATCTGCCGAGGTGTGATAAAGTTAATTAAGTCAGCCAGGAAGGTACCACATCAAAAGACATAGCAAGATACAACTGAGACAATGAGGTGTAGTCGCAGGGGTTCCAACGTGTCAAAAGCTGCCGTCTGTATGTAAAACGAAAAGCTTTAAAAAAAATTTACTTTTTTACTGGGAAAATTTTTACTTTTTTACTGGGAATCACATCTGTGAACAAGCTAACGACGACTCGAGTCCGGATCACGTCATGTATCGTGACATAAACCCAAGATCCCGATTGAGACCGTCTTCATGAGTTCGGAACTTGGCTATCAGTTTCTGCTCGATGATTTTGCGTTGTCGTGTGTTTCTAAGGTTGCCTTGGAGAACGCTTACCCGCAGATCCGAGGCTGAATGTCCTTGACTGCTGAAGTGTTCCCCGACTGGGAGGTAACAATCCTGCCTGGCGATTGTTGCGCGGTGCTCGTTCATACGTTGTCTCAGTGTCTGCATGGTCTCGCCGATGTACCATGCCGCGGTGCATTCTTTCCTGCAACGTATGAGGTAGACAACGTTGGCCGAGTCACATGAGTATGTACCATGTACCTGGTGGGTAGTGTCCTCACGTGTGATGGTGGTATCTGTGTTGATGATCTGGCATGTCTTGCAGAGTTTGCCATGGCAGGGTTGTGTGGTGTCGTGGTCGCTGTTATCCTGAAAGCTGGGTAATTTGCTGCGAACGATGGTACTTCTGAGGTTAGGCGGCTGTTTGAAGGCAAGTAGTGGAGGCGTGGGGATGGCCTTAGCGAGGTGTTTGTCGTCATCGATGACATGTTGAAGGCTGCGAAGAATATGTCGTAGTTTCTCCGCTCCGGGGAAGTACTGGACGACGTAGGGTACCCTGTTGGTTGTGTCCCGTGTTTGCCTTCTGAGGAGGTCTATGCGATTTTTCGCTGTGGCCCGTCGGAACTGTCGATCGATGAGTCGAGCGTCATATCCCGTTCTTACGAGGGCGTTTTTCAGCGTCCGTAGGTGTCCATCGCGTTCCTCCTCGTCTGAGCAGATCCTGTGTATTCGCAGGGCTTGTCCATAGGGGATGGCTTCTTTAACATGGTTAGGGTGGAAGCTGGAGAAGTGGAGCATCGTGAGGTTGTCCGTGGGCTTGCGGTAGAGTGAAGTGCTGAGGTGTCCGTCTTTGATGGAGATTCGTGTGTCCAGGAATGAGACCGATTCTGAGGAGTAGTCCATGGTGAGTTTGATGGTGGGATGGAACTTGTTTATGTTATCGTGTAGTCTTTTCAGTGATCCTTCGCCATGGGTCCAAAGGAAGAAAATGTCGTCGATGTATCTGGTGTACAGCGTTGGCTGGAGGTCCTGTGCAGCGAAGAAGTCTTGCTCGAACTTGTGCATGAAGATGTTGGCGTATTGGGGTGCGAATTTGGTCCCCATGGCTGTTCCGTGTGTTTGGGTAAAAAAATGGTTGTCGAAGGTGAAGACATTGTGGTCAAGGATGAAGCGGATGAGTTATTCTATGCCACGGCTAATAAAGGCAAGCATTCCGTATGCATATAGATACATAGATACATAGAAGATAGGAGCAGGAGTAGGCCATCCGGCCCTTCGAGCCTGCTCCGCCATTTAATGAGATCATGGCTGATCCTCCAATTCAGTATCCCGTCCCCGCCTTCTCTCCGTAACCCTTAACCCCTTTTGCCTGTAGAAATATATCTAATTCCCTCTTAAATATATTTAATGAGCTGGCGTACACTGCCCTCTGTGGCAATGAGTTCCACAGGTTCACCACCCTCTGAGTGAAGAAATTCCCCCTCATTTCTGTCCTAAATGGTTTAGCCCTTATCCTTAAATTATGTCCTCTAGTTCTGTTCTCACCCGCCAAGGGAAACATTCCTTCTGCATCTAGTCTGTCTAGACCTGTCAGAATTTTATACACTTCTATGAGGTCCCCTCTCAATCTTCTAAACTCCAGTGTGTACATCCCTAAACTACATAGTCTCTCCTCATAGGTCAATCCCGCCATTCCTGGTATCAGCCTGGTGAATCGCCGCTGCACCCCCTCCATGGCAAGAACATCTTTCCTCAGATGAGGCGACCAAAACTGTACACAGTACTCGAGGTGTGGTCTCACCAGTGCCCTGTACAGCTGCAGCAAGGTATCCCTGTTCCTGTATTCCAACCCTTTTGCTATGAAGGCCAGCATACCGTTTGCCTTCTTGACCGCCTGTTGCACCTGCATGCTCGCCTTCAGTGACTGGTGTACAAGAACACCCAGGTCTCTCTGTACTTCCCCCTCTCCCAATTTATTGCCATTTAAATAATAATTTGCCCTCCCGTTCCTGCACCCAAGGTGGATAACTTCGCACTTGTCCACATTATAGTGCATCTGCCATTTATCCGCCCAATCACCCAGTCTGTCCAAATCGCTCTGGAGCTTCCTGGTCTCCTCCTCTGAGCCCACCCCCCCTCCTAGTTTAGTGTCGTCTGCAAATTTGGAAATGCTGCATCCGACTCCCTGATCCAGGTCATTAATGTGCCTTCTTAACCACCTTATCTACTTGGCCTGCTACCTTCAGGGATCTGTGGACCTGCACTCCAAGGTCCCTTTGTTCCTCTACACTTCTCAGTGTCCTACCATTTAATGTGTATTCCCTTTCCTTGTTAGCCCTCCCCAAATGCATTATCTCACACTTCTCCGGAATGAGTTCCATTTGCCACTGTTCTGCCCACCTGACCAGTTCATTGATATCTTCCTGCAGTCTACAACTTTCTTCTTCATTATCAACCACACAGCCAATTTTAGTATCATCTGCAAACTTCTTAATCATACCCCCTACATTCAAGTCTAAATCATTGATATATACCACAAAAAGCAAGGGACCTAGTAATGAGCCCTGCGGAATCCTATTGGAAACAGCCTTCCTGTCACAAAAACACACATCAACCATTACCCTTTGCTTCCTGCCTCTGAGCCAATTTTGGATCCAACTTGCCACTTTTTCCTGGATCCCATGGGTTTTACTTTCGTGACCAGTTTGCCATGTGGGACCTTATCAAAAGCCTTGCTAAAATCCATATATACTCCATCAAATGCACTACCCTCATCGACCCTCCATGTTATCTCCTCAAAAAATTCAATCAATTTAGTCAGACACGACTTTCCCTTAACAAATCCATGCTGACTGTCCTTGATTAATCCGTTCTTTCTAAATGAAGATTTATCCTGTCCCTCAGAACTTTTTCCAATAATTTTCCCACCACCGAGGTTAGGCTGACTGGCTTGTAATTACTCGGTCTATCCCTTTCTCCCTTTTTAAACAAAAGGTACAACAATAGCAATCCTCCAGTCCTCTGGCACCACACCTGAGGAAGGGGCAATCGATAGCTCCGAAAGCTTGTGATTTCAAATAAAACTGTTGGACTATAACCTGGTGTTGTGCGACCTCTCAATTTTGGCCACACCTGTAGCCAGAGAGGATTGGAAAATGATTGTCAGGGCCTCTGCTATTTCCTCTTTTGCTTCTCTTAACAGCCTGGGATACATTTCATCCGGGCCTGGGGATTTATCCACTTTCAAAGCTGCTAAGCCCCTTAATACTTCTTCTCTCACTATGTTTATTTCATCTAATATTTCAAACTCCTCCTCCCTGATTGCAATGTCTGCATCGCCCCTCTCTTTTTTGAAAACAGACGCAAAGTATTCATTAAAAACCATACCCACATCTTCCACCTCCGCACACAGATCTTAGTACCGACCCCTGGGGAACACCACTGTATACCTTCCTCCAGTCCGATAAACAACCGTTCACCACTACTCTCTGTTTCCTGTCACTTAGCCAATTTATATCCATGCTGCCACTGTCACTTTTATTCCATGTGCTTCAAATTTGCTGGCAAGCCTATTATGTGGCACTTTATCAAAGGCCTTTTGGAAGTCCATGTACACCACATCAACTGCATTGCCCTTATCAACCCTCTCTGTTACCTCATCAAAAAATTTAATCAAGTTAGTTAAACACGATTTGCCTTTGACAAATCCGTGCTGGCTTTTCTTAATTAATCCGCACTTGTCCAAGTGACTGTCAATTTTGTCCCAGATTATCGTTTCTAAAAGCTTCCCCACCACCGAGGTTAAGCTGACTGGCCTATAGCTCTGGGTTTATCCTTGCACCATTTTTTGAACAAGGGTGTTATATTTGCAATTTTCCAGTCCTCTGGCACCACCCCTGTATCCAAGGAGGATTGGAAGATTATGGCCAGTACCTCTGCAATTTCTACCTTTACTTCTCTCAGCATCCTGGGATGCATCCCATCCGGTCCAGCTGACTTATCCACTTTAAGTACAGCCAACCTTTCTAGTACCTCCTCCTAATCAATTTTTATCCCATCCAATATCTCAACTACCTCCTCTTTCACTATGACTTCGGCAGCATCTTCTTCCTTGGTAAAGACAGATGCAAATTATTCATTTAGTACCTCAGCCACGCCCTCTGCCTCCATGCGTAGGACTCCTTTTTGATCCCTAATCAGTCACACCCCTCCTCTTACTACCCGTTTACTATTTATATGCCTGTAGAAGACTTTTGGATTCCCTTTTATGTTAACTGCCAGTCTATTCTCATACTCCTTTGCCCCTCTTATTTCCTTTTTCACTTCCCCTCTGAACTTTCTGTATTCAGCCTGATACTCACTTGTATTCTCAACCTGACATCTGTCATACGCCCCCTTTTTTCTACTTTATCTTACTCTCTATCTCTTTCATCATCTTGGGAGCTCTCACTTTGGTTGCCCTACTTTTCCCCCTTGTGTGAATGTACCTCGACTGTACCCGAACCATCTCCTCTTTAAAGGCAGCCCATTGTTCAATTACAGTTTTGCCTGCCAACCTTTGTTTCCAATTTACCTGGGCTAGGTTCGTTCGCAACCCACTGAAATTGGCCCTCCTCCAATTATGTATTTTGACTCTAGATTGTTCTTTGTGCTTTTCCATAGCTAACCTAAACCATATGATACTATGATCGCTGTTCCCTAAATGTTCCCCTACTAAAACTTGATCCATCTGACCCACCTCATTCCCCAGAACCAGATCCAGCAATGCCTCCTTCCTCATTGGACCAGAAACGTACCGATCAAGAAAGTTCTCCTGAACACACTTCAGAAATTCTTCCCCCTCTCTGCCCTTTACACTATTACTAGCCCAGTCTATATTAGGACAATTGAAGTCCCCCATTATCACTACTCTATAGTTCTTGCACCTCTCTGTAATTTCTCTGTAAATTTGCTCCTCTATTTCCTTCCCACTAGTTGGTGGCCTATTGAATACACCTAGTAGTTTAATGGCACCTCTATTGTTTCTTAACTCTAACCAAATAGATTCTATCCTTGACCCCTCCAGGACATCCTTTCTCTCCAGCACTGTAATATTCTGCTTAATCAATACTACCACCCCACCTCTTTTCTTTCCTTCCCTATCTTTCTTGAACACCTTATAGCCAGGAATATTTAATACTCAATCCTGCCCTTTTTGTAGCTAGGTCTCGGTTATTGCCACAACATCATATTCCCATGTGGCTATTTGCGCCTGCAGCTCACCAACCTTATTTACCAGACTTTGTGCGTTTACACGCAGGCACTGTAAACCTATCTTAGACCTTCTTGTATTCTCTCTAAGTCTGACCCCAACTAATACCGTACTTTCTCTTACTCTAGTGCTATCTGTATCTCCCACTCCTTTGTGCAATTTGTTTCTCCTTTCTAATGCTACATCCTGGTGCCCATCCCCCTGCCAAATTCGTTTAAACCCTCCCCAACAGCACCAGCAAACCCCCCTGCGAGGATATTGGTCACGGCTCTGTTGAGGTGCAACGCATCCGGCCTGTACAGGTTCCACCTCCCCCAAAACTGGTCCCAATGCCTCAGGAATCTGAAGCCCTCCCTCCTGCACCATCTCACCAGCCACGCATTAATCTGCTCTATCCTCCTATTTCTAAACTTACTAGCACGTGGCGACGGAAGTAATCCGGAGATTACTATCTTTGAGGTCCTGCTTTTTAATCCCTTTCCAGCTCCCTAAAATCTGCCTGCAGGACCTCACCCCTCTTTCTATCTATATCGTTGATACCGATTTGGACCACGACCTCTGGCTGTTCACCCTCCTCCTTCAGAATGTTCTGCAGCTGCTCAGTGACGTCCTTGACCCTGGCACCAGGGAGGCAACATACCATCCTGGAATCACATCTGTAGCTGCAGAAATGCCTGTCTGTTCCTCTAACTATTGAATCCCCTACCACTATTGCTTTCTCGATCTTCCTCCTCCCCCCACCCCCCGCTGTACATCTGAGCCACCTGTGGTGCCGTGGACTTGGCTCTGGCTGTTCTCCCCAGAGGAACCATCGCCCTCACCAGTCTGGTTAGAAAGTGAAATGCACTCAGGGGACGACTGCACAATCTGCCTCGTCCTCCTTTTCTGTCTGAATACTGGTGGCGGTCACCCATTCCCTCTCTGCCTGAACACTCGTAAACTGCGGGGTCACCACCTCCTGAAACGTGCTATCCACATAGCTCTCAGCCTCACAAAATGTACCGCAGTGACGCCAGCTGTTGCTCAAGCTCCAAAACCTGAGTTTGAGCTCCTCCAACTGACGACACTTCCTACACATGTGCTTGTCCAGGACACCGGAAGCGTCCTGGATTTCCCACATGGCACAGGATGTGCAATCCACGGGACTGAGGTGCTCAGTTTAGCAGAAATAAACTTAAGACTTAAAAAAAGCACTCACCATCTACTCACCAATCTGCTCCTTCCCTTGTGTTGACATCACTTTAGGTTTATTTACTCTGACATCACTCTTTCAAATTCTGCCTGTGTTGAGTTGCTCCCAGCTCCACTCTCGTTCAGCTCTCACCGCCTCTGGTCTCGGGCCTCCTGTCGCTGCGCTATTTATGCCGCTCCGCTCTGGCTTCGCTTCGGCTCAGGTCCGCTCCTTCTATGATTCTATAACCCATTCATAATGTTAAGACCTCTATCACGTCACCTCTCTTTTGAAGAAAAAAGCCTCAGCCTGTTCAATCTCTCCCATTAGCTGTAATCTCTCAGTTCTGTAAATTAGCTCCACTCCAGCGGGGAGCTTACTGAGGGTGAGATGGAGCATTGCAGCAAAGAAGATCGAGAAGAGTGTTGGGGCGATGACACAGCCTTGCTTGACTCCGGTCCATACATGAATTGGGTCTGTGGTGGATCCGTTGGTCAGGATCACGGCTTGCTGTGTCATCGTGAAGCAGGCGGAGGATGGTGACAAACTTTTGAGGGCAGCCGAATTTGAGGAGGACACTCCAAAATCCCTCTACTCGGAGCTCCGACATGGCAGGGGTGCCCCAGGTGGGCAGAGGAAATGCTTCAAGGACACCCTCAAAGCCTCCTTGAAAAAGTGCAACATCCCCACTGACACCTGGGAATCCCTGGCCCAAGACCGCACAAAGTGGAGGAGAAGCATCCGGGAAGGCGCCGAACACCTCGAGTCTCTTCACCGGGAGCAAGCGGAAGCCAAGCGCAAGCAGCACACGTCAACCCAAGCACTCCACCCACCCGCCCCTTCAACCACCGTCTGCCCCACCTGTGACAGAGACAGTAGATCCTGCATTGGACTCATCAGTCACCTGAGAGCTAATTTTTAATGTGGAAGCAAGTCATCCTCGGTTCCGAGGGACTGCCTAAGAAGAAGAGAAGAATCTCTCAGTTCTGGTACCATCCTTGTCCATCTTTTTTGCACTTTCTCCAGTGCTTCTATGTCCTTTTTATACTATGGAGACCAGAACTGTGCACAATACACTAAGTGTGGCCTGATCAGGGTCCTATACAAGTTTAACATAACTGCACTATTTTTGAATTCGATACCCCTCGAAATTAATCCCAGTGCTTTGTTTGCATTTTTAATTGCTTTGCTGATCTGCAATGCTGATTTGCTCACCTGTACCCCTCGATCCCTTTGCTTTTCCACCCCATTCAGTTCCTTATTTTCTAAGGTGTAGGTGATGTTTCTATTTTTCCTACCAAGTGCATCACCTCCTATTTAACGATGTTAAAGTTAATTTGCCACTTAATTGTCCAGGCTGCAAGTTTTATATGCTTTCTTGCATTTATATAGTGTCTTTCACAACCTCAGGACATCCCAAAGTGCTTTGCAGCCAATGGAGTACATTTTGAAGTGTAGTCACTGTTGGAAAGTAGAAAACGCAGCAGCCAATTTGTGCACAGCAAGGCCCCCCACAAACAGCAATGTGATAATGTGATGTTGGTTCAGGGATAAATATTGACCAGGACACTGGGGAGAACTCTCCTGCTTTTCTTCGAAATAGGATCTTTTACGTCTACCTGATAGGGCAGACGGGAGCTCCGCTTAACGCCTCATCCGAAAGGCGGCACCTAAGACAGTGCTGCACTGCCTCAGTACTGCACGGAAGTTGCAGGCTAAATTTTGTGCTTGAGTCCCTGGAGCGGGATTTGAACCCACAACTTTCTGACCCAGATGCGAGAATGCTGCTAATATGGGAAAACTGCTTGGAGGTCTCACCTTTAGTAATGAGGTCTTCCTTTCTTGTGGAACCAATGGGACGTTCTGCTTATGCCAATTGTGTAGGTTCTCCATACAGTACTTATGGCAGCAGTTTAGGATAACCTAAACAACTTAAGGAGCTTATCGTTATGTCAGCTGTGGCTCAGTTGGTAGCACACTTGCATTTGAATCACAGGGTTGTAGGTTCAAGTCCTACACCATGAGACTTGAGCACAAAAATTTAGGCTGACACTGAGGGAGTGCTGCACTGTCGGTAGGTGCTGTCTTTCAGATGAGACGTTAAACCGAGGCCCTGTCTGCTCTCTCAGGTGGAGGTAAAAGATCCCATGGCACTATTTCGAAGATACTATTGCCCTGGCCAATATTTATCCCTTAATCAACATAACTAAAACAGATTATCTGGTCATTAGCACATTGCTGTTTGTGGGAGCTTACTGTGCGCAAATTGGCTGCTGCGTTTCCCACATTACAAGTGACTCCACTTCAAACGTGCTTCATTGGCTGTAAAGCGCTTTGGAATTTCCTGAGGTCATGAAGGACACTGTATAAATACAAGTCTTTCTTTTTGGTTTTTTTATACTCTCTTGAATTTGGCAGTTCTGTGTGAAGGGAAATAAAATTGGCTTAGTTAGATGAATAATTAATAAATTGCCCTTTTGTGCTGGTGAGAACAGGGTCATTTGTCTGGTGTTTATACGCATATTACAGGCACGGACAACACAATTATATAATTGAAACAGATTCTGACAGCTTAGAAAATGTAGAGGTTTATAAGTGAAAGGATTTTTCCTTGAGAAGAGCACACAACAAAGAGACAGATTTCAACAAAAATTTTAATGATGCTATTTAAAAAACAATCACATCACCGACAGATTATGAACTCCAAACATAACCTTGCAGCAGTGCATTTGATTGAACCTTTCAACCAGCCCACAGTGTTTACAGTCAGCATTAATTTCGAAATTTAAGATTTAATCTTTATCTAATTTACGAGTGTGTGTGTGTGTGTGTATGTCTATTGTCAAGTGATATTGATGGAAGGCTGGAAGATTAAGGGTCAAGCTCTGTCAATTTTCCATCTTCTTGGCTGTCCAGTTTGTATGAGCATTGTTGCTATACTTGCCCAGTCTGTTGTATCGTTCTCCCTCTCATACCATTCCCACCCCCGCCTGCACCCCCACTACAAGTAGAATCCCCATCTCACAGTGTAAAAAGCTGTCCATAAAGTTTATATGCATTCCAAAGTCTACAGAGGTTTTGAGAGGGCAGGGGTTGTCAAATGTATGTGTGCTACTTTCAGCCCTGTTTAGCCGGTATTTGTTAACATTGGGGCAAATGGTCCTGGAAAAATAACGGCGAGTTCACAGTGCACGCGGTTATTAATTGGCAAATTGGCCAGCAAGTTCAGAGGAAGAAGGGATACGCAGTGAGTTGCGAATCTCCAGAACTTGCTGGTCGATTTACGCCGCTGCACTGTTGTAGGGGGTGGTGGTTTTGTGTCAGCTTTACCTCTGACTTTTGAGCGGTTCGAATTGCTCCCACTCCCTTGGTTCTCGACCTTGAACTTATTTGGGGGTTGTGATACAAAAGGTGCAGCAGACAACTGAGTTTGATGAAAGAACTTCAATCTTTATTAAAAATGTAAGACACAAATAATAACACTCTTAACACTCTAAAGATGGGGAACACTTCGGTACAAGCGAGGGAAATGACAGTAGAAACAATACTTCACCCCTCCCAACCCCACTTTACTAGCTAAGTTAGGTTTTGAAGGACCAGGAATAATGCTCACCAATCCTTTGACAGTTGGGCTAAATCGTGATTTTGGGGTTCACTGTTTATGGCGGTTAGTGTCTGCCGTACCCCATACGCAGTAGAGGACTTCACCTGAGTCTCTGGTCAGTCTTCGCGAGTCCGCTGATGCGGTAGGATGTCATTTTGGATTTATCTGGTGAGTACCCAATTTCTTTAGTTTAGCAGTAGGGTTTAGAGTCTTTGGGGAAAATCTTACCCAGGGGTAAGTCAGGAGTAGTTTGTAGTGTGGAATCTTTGCGGTTCTTCGGGTTTTCTTTCCTTGAGTTGGTCTTTGTTGGTCGCGGTGGCCTGCTATTACCCGGTCAGTTGGGGGTAATGCGCGGTTGTTGGTTTCTTGAGGCCTTTGGTTTCCGCGATGGCTTTAGGCCTTGTTTAGTGTGTCGGTCGACCTTGTGGAGCCGTCGGTGACTTGTTGCTGCTTGTTACTCTGGGTGATTGTGTTGGGACCATTGTTGGAGGTCCGTCGAGGTGGTATCTTCATGAGCTGGACTCAGGTGTGTCTGAGTGGTGAGCGATGCCGACTCGCTTCCAGCTCGGGTCTTCTTCTTCCTGGTTTCTTCTTCTTCTGATGACCACCGGTTGCGACTGACTGCTCGAAAAACCCAACCTTGAACTGCTTGATGGGCCTTCAATTATACTAAATTGAAGTGGCCTTATCTACCCGCCAAATCTGCTCAGTTCATTGTCTGGTTTTTGGCGGGCTCGTAAATCGGTAACGACTTACTAGCACGTTAACTGGGTTTTAACAGGCCTTCAATCTCACCCATTGAACATGGCCTTATCTACCCTCCAAATCTACTCAGTTCATTGTCTGGTTTTTGGCGGGCCTGTTACCAGTAACTGCTCTATAAGTGTCAAATAGGTTTTGGGATGGTTTGCATCCTGTCGATCTCCTTGGCTGATCACTGGTGATTGGTTTCGTGTTTTGGGTTTCTAGGCTGGACTCAGTCTTTTCTATAGCCTGGTCCTGAGTGATTTGTATTATGCAAGTTTTCTGATGGGCCCTGTAATCGGTTTGATGGGGCCTGTTATTTTGGGTGGGACTGTCTTCTCCCAGGGTCTATTGTCAAAATGTTAATGCATGCTGGGGCTTGAGTAGGGTCATCCCGGTTCCCCAGACAGTGCAATTAACTGCAATAACCAAAACTGCTTTTACAGAGGTCGATCCCACCTTCCTTCACAGCCTTTTCTCCCTTTACAGGCCCAGACATGTTTTTAAAATGCCAAAACTTGGTTTTTGGTCTTAAATTCCTTAGGTTAGGCCCAAATGCATTTTATCACTCTGAGGTAGTTCCAAAGTCCTTTTTCCTTAGGTTTTTGGGGATCAGCAAATTTTGGAAACCTTACACTGTTTGCCTCACACAAATGGCAGCTCGCCCTCAATCTCCCCATTATTTTTAAGAACTTGCTGGATTTCCACATTAATTGCGCATTAAACTCGCTGCAGGAAGTCATAGTTAACAGCATAAGTAGCCTTTTAACGATGTTATAAGTGTTAATGCAATGCCAATCAGCCTCTCCAGCCCAGAAAGGGAATAATTTAAACTGCTGAGTCTCATTCCTTCAAGTAGTAAATTCTTCTTTGAGATTTAAAAAATATCACATTTTAAATTTTAAATTTTTTCTTGCGTTACCTTTCTGTCTCTTTTTCCTCTCTCTCCCTTAATCCAATCATTCTTTCCCTCTCTTTGGGCTGGATTTTGCCAATGGGGGCACATTGGGGGCGGGACTGCTGGTTTTCAGGTTTCAGTCCCCGCCCCCAACGACGTCTGATCAACCCACGCTATTTTCCCTTGATTGACCTTGTTGAGCCCGCCCTGCAGGCTTAGCCGGCCAATTGAGGGAAAGCCGGTGACAGAGGACGTCAGCGTATGACGTTTCATCTGTCGAAAATTTTTGACAGATGAATTGTCGGCATTTGACAGCTTCTCAAAGCTGACAGTCTCTGTTCTAAGGTGAGCCCTTGTACTGACGGCTCACCAAAACCTCTCTCCTCAGCAGAAAGCAGATGGCTGCTGCATCTGAGAATGCAGCAGCCATTCTGTCATCTCTGCCGTTGAGATGAGGCACCTCCAGATCCTCAAAGGTTGAAGCCTGCAGAAGAAGCAAAGGTAAGGAAACTTTTTCCAACACTTTACACTCACCTCTCATACTTACCTCTCCACACTTGCACCCATCACTCACCTCCACAGTGGACTTTTCGATCTCTCTCACCCCCGCAGACCCACTGCTCGCCTCGCTGATCCTGGCGAGGTTCACAGCCATCGAGAGGCCCGGACTTGCAGGGGTAAAATGGGGATAAGCCTCAAAACTGCTTGTTAACAGGCAGTTAATTGGCTATAATCCCCTTCCCGTCTCGAGGAGACGGGTCCCTGCGTGAGTCAGGGACCCGCCTCCCGGGAAGATGGCATGGAGGCGGGTTGGGAGCGGGGTCGGTACCCGCTCCCAGTTTCTGCCATTTTCCCGGCAGTCCCGCCTCCATACCCACCTCCCCAGGGCTGGGAAAATTCCCCCCTAAATTTCTCTTCCTGTGCCTGATTAGAAACTAATTCTTCTCCGTCGTCCCTCTGTTTCTTACTCAATTCTTAAATCTCATTGGTTAAGGAGATAGACAGCTGGTCCCATCGTTCACCAAGCTCCCAGATGCCCCGTTGCCCTCGCCACGCCTGTTATCAGCTCCCACTTCCGGCAAATTATATTCGAGCTGAAGGGTGCAGGATAAAGTCTAACTAATGGCGCACACCGCCAGATGCCAGCAAGGTTAGGCCCATTATCTGTTTTATCTGCATTGAAATAAAACGTTGTGTTGGAAGTCTGATGTTTGCTTTCGGAGTTTTGAAGTGGCGGGCAGAGTGAGAAAAAGTCTGTAAAGCATATCATTGGGTTTGGGACTCATTAACCGTTTTGCCGGCTCTCGACACCAAACGGGCGCCCTGATGCAGCTCTTCAGCTTCCTCTGGTAGAAAATCATCTGGCTAGTCCATGCAGCCGAATGGTCGGTAGAACCTGTTGCGGGAAGGGGGCAGGTTTGCTGGCGGGGAGGGGGAAGGGGAGTCGGTGGGGAGTGTTGGTGTGGTGAAAACGGGTTGAATGGAAGATATTTCTGGGGCCCCTGCTCCTGCCAGCCCCACAATAATCTTAAAATAAAACAAAAAAAAGGCACTTTTTGGAGAGGCCTCTTTAACGCCTCTAAACACCAGGAGAATTGGCATTGGCTTGTGTCCCGCTTGCTCCACCCATTTCTCCTTGAAAGTTGCCCAAGGCCCCCACCAGACCTTCAACTGCCGGTCACCCATTTTTTCAGCCATGAAATAGGAAGCCAGCCGTCAAAAGTCTCCCCCAGTGTACCCAGACCTGCAAAAGACACGTGACTTAAGTTTCACATGAAAGGCTATTCATCAAGTGGTCAAATTTTCTGATGATACCAATCTGGCCAGTATTTATTCATCATCCCGAGTTGCCCTGCAGCAGTTTGATACAAATGAGTGGCTTGCTAGGTCAATTTCAGAGGGCAGTTAAGAGTCAACATGTCCTACTCAGGTCCCCTCACTCACCTCTTTTTTCCGATACATTGATGACTGTTTCCTGCTCTAGCTCCGAACTGGAAAATGTCATCAACTTTGTTTCCCTCCCCCCACCTTACCTTCACATGGTCCATCTCCGAATCTTCCCTTCCCTTCCTCAACTTCTCTATACCCATTTCTGGGGATAGGCTGTCAATCAATATCTACTATAAGCCCACCGACTCCCACAGCTATCTTGATTACATTTCTTCCCACCTGCTTCCTGTGAGGACTCTATTCCATTCTCCCAGTTTCTCTGGGAGCGATTTTCTGAGCCCCGAGGCGGCGGGTTTGGAGGCGGGAAAGGCGGGAAAATCGGAAACAATGAGGGCGGGTTCGGAACCCGCCTCCAACCCGCCTCCGCGGGATTTTGCCGGTGCCGGTTTTGCAGGGCGGGAAACGGTCCCGCCTCCAGCTGCCCAGAGAGCTTGTTAAGAGCCTTAAATGGTCGTGAAGGGCCTCTCTAATCCTATTTTGAGAGGCCCTCGCTATCTTTCAACCATTTCAGCGTGTTCCACGACCCTCCTAAACCACACCAGCTAAACCTGGCGGGTTGACAAGTGGGTGGTCTCCTCACAGCTGCAGTTCCACCATTAAATCGCAGATTTCATCAGGGATTAGTTGCAGGTGGCAGAACATTGCTTTAAAAGGTCTTTGAGCACTTTTTGAAGGCCTTCCGAAGTCAGAGGTGCTGCAGCTTCTATCTTTCAACTGTGGGACCTCCTTGGAAGACCCTCTCCCCACTTGCAATGAGCACTTCCCCAACGGAGGCATCTACAAGCAGCATGGAAACCATTCGTTTCCTTTCACCATGGACCTCAGATTCGGATGAGAAGCATCCACGGCAGCAGCAGAACCAGGCAGCTCAGCAGCAACAGCAGCAGGAGCCCCAACCTCCTGCTCAGCCACCTGATGCTGCACAGGGCAGAAGGCGCCAGCGCATCGAGGCACCTCGCCGCAGGAGATACCCCCCGACAGAGGGTTTACAGACAGAGGATGAGCTACCTCAACATGAGTGAGCAGCAGTGCCAAAGGAGGCTGAGATTTTCGCGAGAGGTTGTCCGAGAGATCTGCGGCCTGCTGCAGCAAGACCTGGTGCCCAGAGGAACGGGTGGACACCCCTTACCAGTGGCTGTCAAAGTCACCACCGCACTGAACTTCTTTGCCTCAGGCTTATTCCAGGGATCATCAGCAGACATCAGCGGCATCTCCCAGTCAGCCGCCCACAGTTGCATCACGCAGGTTACTGATGCCCTTTTCACAAAGGTGCACAATTACATCCAGTTCTCAAGGGATTAAGCAAGTATAACCGTGCGTTCGGTTGGCTTTGCAAATATGGCAGGCATGCCAATGGTGCAGGGCGTCATAGACTGCACACATGTGGCCCTTAGGGCACCCCATCACAACCCAGCTATCTTTGTCAACCGAAATGGCTTCCACTCCCTCAACATAGAGCTGGTGTGTAACCACAAGAGGGAGTTTTTGCATGTTTGCGCCAAGTTCTGTGGTAGTTGCCATGACTCTTTCATCCTGCGGCACTTTAGTGTTCCTCCGCTTTTCAATCCGCCAAACCAACTTAACGGATGGCGCCTTGGAGAGAAATGCTACCCCCTGAAGAAGTGGCTAATGACACCAATCAGGAGGCCAGCTAACGAGGCTGAAGAGCGCTACAACGCCAGCCACACTTCGACCAGGTCCATCATCGAGCAAACCATTGGGTTGTTGAAGATGCACTTCCGATGCCTTGACCGATCAGGTGGAGCCTTGCAGTATACACCATACAGGGTCTCCAGAATGGTCATGGTCTGCTGTGCACTGCACAACATTGCACAGCGTCGTGGCTTGCAGCTTCCTGATGAGCAAGTGGCTCAGTTCCAGCCCTCGTCAGATGAGGATGAGGAGGAGGAGGAGGAGGATGAGGAGGCTGAGGAGGAGGAGGAGGATCTGGAGGAGGAGGAGGAGCAGGAGAAGGAGGAGGAGGAGGAGCAGGAGGAGGACAGAGCGCCGGTCTATCGAGCAGCAGCAGCGGCAGCACGCGTGCACATGGCTGCCCGTGATGCAAGGGATGAACTTATCCTGGCTAGATTTGCATAGGTTGCCCAAGTTGGCACATATCCTTGGCTCCACCTTAAGACATCATAGACAATGGACATAATTCTCTGGCCTCCTTTCACTCTGGCCACCAACCTGACAACGCAAGTGTGGCAGTGCCCGCAATGTGGAGCTGCCTAAGGCGAAAAAACAGATGCCATCACGCCAACATTTTGGCATCAAATCATTTTAATGCTTTCCAACAGGGATGGCATTTCATCAATATACATAAACATTCACCCAATCTGCACACAGATCTGGAGGTTATATCCCTTGCCAGCTGTACCCACACAGCCTTGGTTTTTTTGGGAGGCCTCTCCCTCCCAGATGAGGGGAAGAGCACCTCCATGCTAGCTGTCACCCCCTCAACCAACATTTGCAGTGCCTCATCCGAGAACCTCGGGGAGGCCCTTGCCATGGAATTGGACATAGTGGTTTCTCAGAATATGTTGCAGGTGGTGCAGCATAGGCAGAAATCCTATGGAATGAGCCAAGGCAGCAAGCAGCCCTAAAATCAGGCTGGAAAAGTGCTGTCAGCAGAGGCGGGTTTCAGTCCCAAAACACTAATTGACCAAGGGCATCCCACACCTCTGAAATCAAGTGGCCAATCAGGGGAAAATCACAATTTTTTGAAAACTATCAGTGGAGGCGGGTTTCAAACCCACCCAAACCGAAACCCGCCTCCATCCCGCCTCCAGTGGGAAAATCTCTGTCTCCATTGCATCTGTTCTGATGATCCCATCTTCCACACCAGTGCCCTGGATATCTCTTCCCTTTTCCTCAACCGAGGATTCCCCTCCACAGTAGTTGACAGGGTGCTCGACCATGTCTGTCTCATTTCCCGCTCTTCTGCCCTCCCTTCCATTCCCCTCGCTCCAAGAACCACAACAGGGTTCCCACATCCTCACCTTCCACCCCATCAGCCTCCACATTAAACGATCATCCTCCGCCATTTCTGGCACCTCCAGCACTAAACGCATCTTCTCCTCTCGTTTCAGCATTCCGAAGTGACCTATCCCTCCGCGACACTCTAATCCACTCTTTAATCACCCCCAACACCCGCTCCCCTTCCCACGGCACCTTCCCATGTAAGCACAGGAGATAAACCACCTGCCCTTTCACCTCCTCCCTTCCCACAGTCCAGGGCCCCAAACAACCCCTTCCAGGTGACACAGCGATTTACTTGTACTTCTTGCAATTTAGTATACTGTATTCACTGCTCACGATGTGGTCACCTCTACACTGGGGAGACCAAATGCAGATTGGTTGATCGCTTTGCTGAACACCTCCGTTCAGTCCGCAAGCGTGACCCTGAGCTTCCGGTCGCTTGCCATTTTTATTCTCCATCCCACTCCCACTCTGACCTCTCTGTCCTTGGCCTCCTACATGGTTCCAATGAAGCTCAACAGATGCGCGAGGAACAGCACCTCATTTTTAAGTTAGGCAATTTACAACCTTCCGGACTCAACATCGAGTTCAACAATTACAGATCATAACCATTGCTTCCATGTTTTCGGACAGCAGATGCTGGTAGTGTTTCTGCTGCTGCCATTTACAGCTCCTCTAGACCCATCCTTTGTTTCTTTACATGTCCCATTACCATGTCCTTTTTCCTTGCTGCCTGATGCTCTTTGTAAGTTAATCTCTCCTGCCTTCCACCCTATCACAGACCTTCCCTTTTGTTTTTGTCCTCCCCGCCCCACACTTTCGCTGCCATTGTACCTGCTTAAAACCTGTTACATCTCTAACTTCTTCCAGTTCTGATAAAAGGTCATCGACCTGAAACCTTAACTCTGTTTCTATCTTCACAGATGCTGCCTGACCTGCTGAGTATTTCCAGCATTTTCTGTTTTTACTTCAGATTTCCAGCATCGGCAGTATTTTGCTTTAGTATTGTGTAAGAGTCAACCATGTTGGTGTGGGACTGGAGTCACATGTAGGTAAGGGCAGCAGGTTTCCTTCCCTAAAGGACATGGGTGAATCAACTGAGTTTTTACGACAATCCGACAGCTTCATGGACACTTTTACTGATACCAGCTTTTTATTTACAGATATTTTTAAAACTGAATTCAAAGTTCTCAAACTGCCACGGTGAGATTTGAGCTCACGGTCTGGTGGATCAGTCCAGGCCCCTGGATTAGTAATCCAGTAACATAACCATTACACTGCTGTACCATGTGTCCATTGCTTCCTTCTTAACGTGCTCTTTTTACGCAGTCATTATTATTCAAAGAGTTGACGCCTGCATTAAAATAGCACAGAGCAGAATTTGACCATGTTAAGCCATTCATACAAGAATAGTACCAGTCAGAATTTCTGCACTCCTCTTGCTTTGGTCCACTTGCACTCCTGTGTAGACAGGGAAGTAAACAGACAAAGGAATGAAAATACAGTGTAAATGGGGTCCGGAGGTTCCAGCTGGCTGGTACACAGGCCTCTGAGACCTGGGCTTGAGTCCGCCCCTGACTTTTCACGCACAACTCGTTTGGGAGAACTTTACTGAATAATTACATATTGCTCGAATAAGAAGTTTGAAAGAATGTCTGGGCAGGGGAAACGGAACTATAAATGCTTCTACACTAGGGAGTTGAAAAATAAATGACAGTTATTAAAAATCAAACAAATTCGAAATACACAACGTGGAAACTGTGAAAATATCTGCTTTCCCTCTGGGTAAATCTATGTAAATTAGAACTAACTCACGCAATTTATTAACACGTAAACCCATATAGTGTATCCAAAATTCTCTCCCAAGTTTCAATAACATCAGGATTAACACTTTTGAAAGTCTGCTTTGTAAGCATAATTTTCACACATAACAGTTACAGTCATCATATTTAATTAATATTTGGTCTTTATTGGCACACTGAGATAGGTGCTGAGAGTTCTAGAATAATTTTCACACATAACAGTTATGATTAGCATGCTTCACTAATATTTGAGCTATGTTGGCACAATAAATAGCTGCTCGGAATTTTAGAGATAGCCGTGTTTCAGTGTTTCAGTTAATGAAAATACGGAGCAATGAACAGCACCACCTACCACACAGTAATGCCTTGTTGCTCAGGCAAAACTAAAATGTTAAATCCCATGGTCATAGGTGACAAGTCCCAGCATGCTTTGGGCAATTGGACCCTCCATTTTGAATTCGAGACAGCCGAGAGGTAAAAAATACTTAAAGAAGTTTGTAGCTTTTTGAATAGATTCAGATAAATCAGAGAGAATAAGACATGAAAAGTTAGGTCCTTAGAGCGGAACATATAGAAAATGGAAAACTTAAAAAAAAACATTTGTTTCGTGGAGTAGGCTCCGTTCAGGAGTTGATGGGCAATTCACACTGCACATCCATGAACAAGCTCAGATTTATTTAATCTCCCAAGTGAGGTGGATAAACACAAGCGAAATCGGCAAGAAGATAAAACCGTGAAATGTCTCCCAGTTCCCCAAAGATATCTTAGATTAAATACATTTTATTCAAACTTGACAAGCTGTATTACGCAGATGATAATTCAATGGTCCCAGCAGGTTTGGAACCACAGAGAAAGGCAGAAATATATTTGTGGTTAGTTTATGAAGGTGGAGTTGTCCACAAAATAACAGGGCTTCACCTTTAAACCTTGCACGACCTATGAGTTTACTCAACTTTTATTCTCAGGCCTGATTATAAATCTGTCTGCCAGCAGCCCCTTCCTTTTTAATGCCAAAAAATATACCAAAGATTAACAGCAAGATTATGCAACTGTGTTAGTCTTTAGGTCTCCAACAATTTTTTTTCCCATCTGATTGAGTGCCTCGGGACATTCGACCACGTTAAAGGAACTATGTAAATGCAAGTCATAGAGTTATACAGCTCAGAAAGAGGCCCTTCGGCCCATCGTGTCCGCGCCGGCATTCAGCCCTGTCTATGCTAATCCCATTTTCCAGCACTTGGTCCATAGCCTTGTATGCTATGGCGTTTCAAGTGCTCATCTAAATGCTTCTTCAATGTTGTGAGGGTTTCTGCCTCTACCACCCTTTCAGGCAGTGAGTTCCAGATTCCAACCACCCTCTGGGTGAAAAAGTTTTTCCTCATATCCCCTCTAAACCTCCTGCTCCTTACCTTGAAACTATGCCCCCTGGTTATTGACCCCTCTACTAAGGGGAAAAGTTCCTTTCTATCTACCCTATCTATGCCCCTCAGAATTTTGTACACCTCAATCAGGTCCCGCCTCAGCCTTCTCTGCTCTAAGGAAAACAACCCCAGCCTGTCCAGTCTCTCTTCATAGCTGAAGCGCTCCAGCCCAGGTAACATCCTGGTGAATCTCCTCTGCACCCTCTCCAATGCAATCACATCCTTCCTATAGTGTGGCGACCAGAACTGCACACAGTATTCCAGCTGTGGCCTAACTAGCCTTTTGTACAGCTCCATCATAACCTCCCTGCTCTTATATTCTATGCCTCGGCTAATGAAGGCAAGTATCCCATATGCCTTTTTAACCACCTTATCTACCTGTCCTGCTGCCTTCAGGGATCTATGTACATGCACACCAAGATCCCTCTGATCATCTGTCCTTCCTAGGGTCCTACCATTCATTGTGTATTCCCTTGCCTTGTTAGTCCTCCCAAAATGCATCACCTCACACTTTTCAGGGTTAAATTCCATTTCCCACTGTTCTGCCCATCTAACCAACCCGTCTATATCGTCCTGTAGCCTGAGGCTTCCCTCCTCGCTATTTACCACTCCGCCAATTTTCGTGTCATCTGCGAACTTACTGATCATACCTCCTACATTTATATCTAAATCATTAATGTACACTACAAACAGCAAAGGACCCAGCACCGATCCCTGCGGTACACCACTGGACATAGGCTTCCAGTCACAAAAACAACCTTCGACCATCACCCTCTGCCTCCTGCCACTAAGCCAATTTTGGATCCAATGTGCCAAGTTGCCCTGGATCCCATGGGCTCTTACCTTATTGACCAGTCTCCCATGCGGGACTTTGTCAAAAGCCTTACTGAAGTCCATGTAGATCACATCAACTGCACTACCCTCATCCACACACCGAGTCACCCCCTCGAAAAATTCAATCAAATTGGTCAGACATGATCTCCCCCTGACAAAGCCATGCTGATTATCCTTGATTAATCCTTGCCTCTCCAAGTGGAGACTAATTCTGTCCCTTAGAATTTTTTCCAATAATTTCCCTACCACTGATGTTAGGCTCACTGGCCTGTAATTCCCTGGTTTATCCCTACTACCCTTCTTGAATAATGGTACTACGTTAGCTGTTCTCCAGTCCTCTGGCACCTACCCATTGGCCAGAGAGGTTCTGAAAATTTGTGTCAGAGCCCCTGCAATTTCCTCCCTTGCCTCACACAGCAGCCTGGGATACATCTTGTCTGGGCCTGGGGATTTATCCACTTTTAAGCCCGCTAAAACCGCTAGTACCTCCTCCCTCTCAATACTAATTTGTTCAAGTATATCACAATCCCCCTGTCTGATTTCTATGCCTACATCGTCCTTCTCCATAGTGAACACAGATGCTAAATATTCATTTAAAACCTCACCCACATCTTCCGGCTCTACACACAGATTGCCACTTTGGTCCCTAATGGGCCCTACTCTTTCCCTGGTTATCCTCTTGCCCTTAATATACTTATAAAACACCTTGGGATTTTCCTTTATTTTGCCCGCCAACGTTTTTTCATGCCCCCTCTTCGCTCTCCTAATTTCTTTTTTAAGTACCTCCCTGCACTTTCTATACTCCTCTAGGGCTTCCAATGTTTTTTGTCCTTTATATCTGCCAAAAGCCTCCCTTTTTTTCCTAATCCATTCTTGTATATCCCTTGACATCCAGGGTTCCCTGGGCTTGTTGGCTGACAAAAAAAAAACAGCCTTTTGGAGATCAGAGCAGACAGACTGAAGAAAAAGGGTTACATTAAAATTGTTTAAACGTTACAAAAATAGGGGCAAAAAAAATTAGGCAGCAGATAGTTAATTATTTGGAAAATAAAGCCAAACTAAAACTGAGGCAGAGGGAACAATACATGAATTGAAAAGTGGTCGGCCCAGGGAGATAGGAGTTGCTCTCTGTACCCACGGACAGAAACAAACTCAGTAGACATCACAAATGTGACAGTTGATTGAGATTGGACTGTCCTCAGGATTTGAACAAGTAGTAAATCTGGGGAAAGAATTCCTCTGGTCATTAACTGTTAGCGTCATCTTAAGCATAGCTGGAAGATTTCTTATGAACTGTATTTCCAGTAAAACTGCAAAAAGCATTTTAAAAGAATGGGCTTACAATGGATCGGAGGAGATGTTCTCATCTCATTTATGATCTCACTAGTGCGTAGAAACCAGAAAGGACCTGTATTTATATAACATTATTTATATCCTCAAGACGTCCCAAAATGCTTCTCAGTGAATGAAGTACTTTTTGAAGTGTAGTTGCTGATATAATGTAGGAGACGTGGCAGCTAATTGCGCACAGCAAGCTCCCACAAACAGCAATGAGATAAATGATCAGATAATCTATTTAGTGATGTTGGTTGAGGGGTAAATTTTAGCCAGGACACTGGGAGAACTCCCCTGCTCTTCTATGAAAAAGTGCCACGGGATCTTTTATGTCCAGCTCAGAGGGCAGATGGGGCTTTGATTTAATGCCTCATGCGAAAGGTGGTTCCTCTGACAGTGCAGCACTCCCTCAGTACTGCACTGGAGTGTCAACCTCGATTTTGTGCTTAGGTCTCTGGGGTAAGGCTTGAACCCACAACCTTTTAGCTTAGAGGTGGGAGTGGAATAATAGCAGCTCGGTTTTCTGATCAATATTATTTGAATGTCAGCAATAACCCTTTTAATATAAATAAGTTACGAACGGTGTTAAAATAACAACAATCAGAAAATCTAAGCTAGTACCTACATGTTACCATATTAGACTTTTATAGTTAAACCATAGATGAAAAGTGAATTGTTTTAAATTAATCCCTTGGCTCTCATTAAAATTCAGCCCCACCCTAATTATAACAGTGGATATGCTGGAAGATTTTATACCATAGCAGTTATATTTCTTTGTGTTGTATCCAGCTGAGCAAAGCTGAAAGTGTCAGAAACTTGAAAGTATCCGGAGTCAACTTTCTGAAGACCTTCAAGAATCATTAGCCTTCCTTCAAATTTTGTGTTTCTTCCTTTTATGAACATTCGCAGTTAGCAAGACATAATTACAGCGAGTGACGAGCGAGGAGTCAAGGGGAGCTCGGAATGATACACTTGTAAGAATATTTTCTAAAAATAAAATTGAAGCAATTTATTTTTACATCGAAGATCCTCAATGACTTTAATAGGTTTTGCCTAAGTAGTAAAGGTTTGCGTCCAACTGCTTTCATCGTGTCACAGTGACATTTTGCATACAATACAAGTTAACAATTAAACTGCTGGTACATCCAAGGAATTTCCTGTCTCCCAAGTCAGATGGTTATGCAAGTTTTAGCTCATGTACTGTGACACTGAAATATAAAGATTCTAATAGTAAAGATACCCAAATCGCCAGAAAATATCACTTTAATATCAACCTTACATTACTAAAATAAGAATTTGGAATTTAAGTTTAATTAAAAATAAAATCCATTTGTCTAGTTAAAACTTTGCTTCTCTTTTCTCTTTTAAAAAAACAATTTGGGTGTTAAACAACAATAACTTGCATTTATATAGCGCCTTTAACATAGTAAAACATCGCAAGGTGCTTCACAGGAGCGTTATCAAACAAAATTTGACCCCGAGAAACTTAAGGAGATATTTGGAAAGGTGACCAAAAGCTTGGTCAAAGAGCTAGGTTTTAATGAGCATCTTATAGGAAGGGGAGAGGTAAAGACGCAGAGAGGTTTAGGGAGGGAATTCCAGAGCTTAGGGCCTTGGCAGCTGAAAGGCACAGCTGGCCAATGGCGGAGCGATTAAAATTGGGGATGCGCAAGAGGCCAGTTAAGAAGCTTAGTTGGTTAAGCACTAGATGCGGAACATTACAAGCTCTTGATTCAAATCTGGGTAGGGTTCATTCAGTCCTTCTGAGGTGGATGAATGTCTTCGGATGTGGATGATAGCAGAAAGCTGCAGGGACAGTCTACATTCCTTGCCAGTGAATCTTTGGAATTCGCTACCCCAAATGGCGGTGGATGCTCAGTCGTTGAGTATATTCAAGGCTGAGATAGATAGATTTTTGGACTCTAGGGGAAATATGGGGATAGTGCGGGAAGGTGGAGTTGAGGTCGAAGATCAGCCATGATCTTATTGAATAGCGGAGCAGGCTCGAGGGGCTGTATGGCCTACTCCTGCTCCTAATTCTTACGTTCTTAGATTGTCTTGTGTGTTGTCCTCAGACACTGCTGGTTATTAATAATAGAAATGAATATTGCATTACCTTTTGATTTTCCATCTTATTTTCCTTTTTAAAAAAAACTGTTTTCAAAACCTTTAACTTGTCTTTTTTTGTTCTTCCTCCAGTCTATTTTGGAGATGAAAGCCACTTAAAATAATTGGTGCTAAATTTGATACAACTGATCTTTATGACCATGTCAATCTCTGACACATAACAATGTATTAAACATTAAAGTGCACAGCTTGCCAGCAGCCTGAACAGACACAGGCAGATATAATTCTGTATTTATTTGTATGTTGATGCATTTAAGTGGAAGCGAGATAAGCGCATGAGGGAGAAAGGAATAGAAGGATATGCTGATGGGAGGAGACTCATGTGGATCATAAACACCGGCATAAATCAGTTGGGACGAATGGCCTATTCCTGTGCTGTTGACTCTATGGGCTGAATCTTAACTCCCAAAAACGGGTGGGTTTGTTCTCAGGTCAGAGGTTAAAATTCAAAAAATCTGAAACAGGAACCCAACCCGCGCCTCGAACCCGCCCACTTCTGGTTCTAACGGAGGCGGGACGAGGGGCAGGCGACTGATCCGTGGGAAGTGGGTTGGTCATTTAATTATTATAACGAGGCTGCCTGCCTTCAGTTTAAAAGTAATTCGATTTTTAGCTCATGTCGGCCCGGGGTACCGAGACCTCGGGACACCTGGCAGGTCCAAGGAGGCGAGAAGGGCTGCTGAATCCATGAGGCAAGTGTCTTTGCAGGAGCAGGAGTGCTTCGTCCAGGCCCTGCAAGCTACCCAGTAAAACCCACCCCACCTCACCCCGTGATCTGTCTGCTCCCAACCCCGACAACCATTGGACCTCCCCAACCACCATCTGCTCCCCCCCCGACCACCATTGGACCGCACCCCCCTCCACCCCCCCACACACCCCCCGCGATCAGGACCCCACCACTAGACCTACCTGATCGCCTCAGCTGCGGCCTTGTGAAGCAGGCTTCCCGCCCGAAAGGCCTCCAGTCTGTCAATCAGGCTGCCTGTGGGCAGGAAACCAACAGGCAAAACTTTAAAGGAGGCCTGCACTTAAAAACTGCAGGACCTTTGAGAAACCCGTTCTTCCGGGTTTCCCGACCTCACAACAGCACTCCCGCACAGAACTCGCCTCCGGGCTGATATCCAGGCCCATGTAACTCTGTGCAATATTGTCGTTTGGTTATTAAAAAATGTATTTACTTGTAAATATTGGTTACTTTGTTGAGGCTGCCGCGAAACACGAATGGAGGCTGAATCCATATGTGGAAAACAAGAAACTTTAATTCACTGCATGGCACACAAAATGGCTGAGAAAGCTGCTCCCAGAATTCTCTGGAAAAACCCTGAAGCCCCGCCCACTCCTGTCTTAAAGGTAAGGTGCCTTAAAGGGAAGGTTCACCGATATATTGTCCACAGACGGAAAAGTGGGTTATGCCCGTTTAGGTGGCGATCCGCCACACAGCTCCCCCAAGAATCCGCTTAGGAGGTGTGGACGAGACGGTGCGGCGGTCTGATGGGCCGGCTGGAGCTGCTATTGTAGGACGCCGGTGGACGTGGAACAGCCGGGCGTGGAGCAGCCGGGTGAACCGGCTTGAGGGCAGGTCGGCCGCGTGGAGGTGGACGAGCTACAGGGACCTGCTCACCGGGCTCCGAGTGTGCTGGCTTGAGTCGGTCAACCGACACTTTTTCGGTCCTGTCGCCCACTTGCAGGGTGAAAAATTTGTCCCCAGCCTGTAGCACCTTGTAGGGCCCGTCGTACGGGGGTTGAAGGGGTCCGCGGTGGGCGTCGTGCCGGACGAAAACAAACCGTGCCTGGTGCAGGCTTAGTGGGACGTGTGAGGTGGATTCGCCGTGTCGAGCAATGGGCACCGGGGCGAACTGCAGCGCCGGTGAGGCGAAGTTGTGGCGTTGCTGGTCGGCTGACCAGGGTGTCGTGGCGGTGGGCAGGAACTCGCCGGGTACGCGCAGCGGCTGACCGTACACGAGCTCTGCTGCCGATGCGTGTAGGTCTTCTTTAACCACGGTGCGCAGGCCGAGGAGGACCCATGGAAGTCGGTCGGTCCAGGTGCCGTCTTGGAGGCTGGCTTGAAGAGATGCCTTCAAGGATCTGTGGAACCGCTCACAGTCCGTTGGCTTGGGGGTGGTATGCTGTGGTGCGGTGAATGGTCACCCCGAGATTGCGTGCAACGGCGATCCAGAGTTCAGAGGTAAATTGCGGACCTCTGTCCGACGTCATGTCGGAGGGGACGCCGAACCGTGCGACCCAGGTGCTGACGAAGGCTCTGGCGATGTCGGCGGTGGTGGTAGAGGTCAGTGGAATTGCCTCAGGCCAGCGTGTGGTGCAGTCAACGATGGTCAGCAAGTGCGTGTGGCCTTGCGACGGCGGCAGGGGCCCGACGATGTCCACATGGATGTGGTCGAATCTCCGTGAGGGGACGGTAAACTCCTCGAGGGGTGCTTTCGTGTGTTGCTGTACCGTGGCCCGTTGGCAGGCTAGGCAGGAGTTGACCCAAGTACGCACATCCTTGCGAAGGCCGCGCCAGATGAAGCGGTTGGCTACCAATTTGATGGATGCGCGGGCGCCGAGGTGGGAGAGGTTGTGGAGAATGTCGAATACCCGGCGGTGCCAGGACGCTGGGACGACGGGCCGAGGATGACATAGGGATATGTCGCACTTGACCGTGACTGCGGTTGGGCCACAGGTGACGTCGGCCAGGCGTAGCCCTGGTAGGTTGGTGGGTGCGGAGAGCAGATCAGGGTCGGTGATCTGGTCTGCTGCGAGTTGAGCGTAGTCGACTGCTAGGTGTGCGGCGTGGATGGCGGGGTGGGAGAGGCAGTCGGCTACCACATTGTCTCGGCCGGAGACGTGTTGGATGTCCGTGGTGAACTCGGACACTGCCGCGAGCTGGCGCTGCTGCCTGGCGGACCAGGGGTCGGTTGTCTTTGCCATTGTGAATGTCAGGGGCTTGTGGTCGACAAACGCCGTGAAGGGGTGGCCCTCAAGCAAAAACCGGAAATGGCGGACCGCCAGGAACAGCGCGAGGAGCTCGCGGTCGAAGGCGCTGTACTTGACCTCCGGGGGGTGTAGTTGGCGGCTGAAGAAGGCAAGTGGTTGCCAGTCGCCGTCGACCCACTGCTCATACACGGCGCCGACCGCGTGGTCGGAGGCGTCCGTGGTGAGCGCTACCCTGGCATTGGGCCGTGGGTGCGCGAGCAGGGTGGCATTGGCGAGCGCGGTCTTGGTGGAGTCGAAGGCGGCTGACGCGTCTGCCGTCCATTCGACTGCCATCTTGCCGCTCCTGCCCCGGAGGGTTTCATACAGGGGCCTCATGAGGGACACCGCTTTGGGGATGAAGCGGTTATAGAAGTTCACCATCCCGAGGAACTCCTGGAGGCCTTTGATGGTGGTGGGACGGGGAAATTGTTGGACGGCCTGCACCTTGGTGGGCAGGGGAATGGCTCCAGCATGGGTGATGTGGTGGCCGAGGAAGTCGATCTTGTCCAGGCCGAACTGGCATTTGGCTGGGCTGAGGATGAGCCCGTGGTCGCTGAGGCGCCCGAACAGGATGTGGAGGTGTTTGAAGTGTTCCTGCTTGGAGGAACTGGCTACCAGGATGTCATCCAGGTAGACGAACAGGAACTTCAGGTCCCGAAGGACCGAGTCCATGAGCCGTTGGAATGCCTGGGCCGCGTTTTTGAGGCCGAAGGGCATCCGCAGGAACTCGAACAGGCCGAAGGGGGTGATTACGGCCGTCTTGGGGATGTCTGCGGGGTGGACGGGGACTTGGTGGTAGCCGCGCACCAGGTCGACCTTGGAAAAGACTGAGCGGCCGGCCAGTCTAGCCGAGAAGTCCTGAATGTGCGGCACGGGGTACCGATCAGGGGTGGTGGCGTCGTTGAGGTGGCGGTAATCCCCGCAGGGGCGCCAACCCCCACCTGGTTTGGGGGCGATGTGGAGTGGGGAGGCCCAGGGACTGTTGGAGCGGCGGATGATGCCGAGCTGTTCTATGGTGGCAAACTCGGTCCGCGCGATCTCCAGTTTGGCCGGGTCCAGCCTGCGGGCGTGGGCGTACACTGGGGGGCCTGTGGTGGGGATGAAGTGTTCCACCCCGTGTTTGGCGGCCTCTGCGGAGAAGGTCGGATTGGTAAGGGCTGGGAATTCGGCCAGGAGTGCCGAGTCGTCATCCGTGGCCCGGGCGTGGCACTGTGACGCCATGTCGGCGGGTTGGCGGGGGGCCATGGTGCCCAGGATGGGGGACATGGTGTTCATGTCCACGAGGCGGTGACGGGGGATGTCTACCAGTAGGCCGTGGGTGCACAGGAAATCTGCGCTGATGAGAGGGGAGAGCACCTTGGCAGTGATGAACTCCCATCGGTAGCGGCGACCAGCGAGGTCGAGGGTGACTGTCCGGGTGCCATACGTCCGGATTTCCGAGCCGTTAGCAGCAGCCAGCGCCGGTCCTCGTTCGCCCTTTTGGATGTCGAGGGAGGAGGCCAGGATGATGCTGTGCTGAGCCCCAGTGTCTCAAAGCAACCGGCGGCCGGTTTTGTCATCCGTAACGAACAGCAGGGAGCCCGCGTGGCCCACAGCCATCGCGGGGGCTGGTACGGGGGTGGACTTGAAAGAGCAGGGAGGTGTGCACCGTTGTGCCCTGGCGCCGAACCGTGCGTGGTAGTAACAGTGGCCCGGGTTAGTGGGGCGTGAAGGCCCCATGGGCCTGGTGGCAGGCCCTTGTGGCCGCGTGGTGGCCGGTGAGGGGCGCGCCCAGGCATTGGCTGCCAGGTCCGGAGTGACGTCGCAGCTGGAGTGAGTGGACAGCAGCTTGTCGGCCTCATCGGCCAGGGCTTCCAGGTTCGTGAGGCTGGACGCCACGATCGCTGGGCGGATGCTGAGAGGGAGCTGGCGGATGAACAGCGTGCGGAAGAGGGATTCGGGTGGGCTCTCGTCGGTGAGGGAGAGCATGTGGGAGAGGAGGTCTGACGGTGAGGCATCACCGAGGCCTCGAAGGTCAAGGAGGAGGCAGTTTCGCTGATATGCCGAGGCCGTAAATTTTTTAAGGAGCGCTGTCCTGAGATATGCGTACTTGCCTTCCTCTGGTGGGTTCTGCAGCGTTGTCCAAACCTTCGAAACTGCGGCGCTACTGAGTGATGTGACGAGATATTCGTACTTCCTCCCATCTGTGGTGATATTTCGCAGCCGGAAGCGAGATTCAGCTTGGAGAAACCAGGCTTCGGGCTGGTTTTCCCAAAACTCCGGCAGTTTCACGGAAACTGCGTTCGTGTCCGCCATTGCAGTGCTCGGGATACGTTCTGAGCGTCGGGGTCACCAATGTTGAGGCTGCCGCAAAACACGAATGGAGGCTGAATCCATATGTGGAAAACAAGAAACTTTAATTCACTGCATGGCACACAAAATGGCTGAGAAAGCTGCTCCCAGAATTCTCTGGAAAAACCATGAAGCCCCGCCCACTCCTGTCTTAAAGGTAAGGTGCCTTAAAGGGAAGGTTCACCGATATATCGTCCACAGACGGAAAAGTGGGTTATGCCCGTTTAGGTGGCGATCCGCCACAGCTTTAAGGAAAGAGACAATACAACAAAGTATGTGTTAAAGTATTAATGAAACCCAAGATGGATTAATATTTGGGGGAAAAAATGCTATTTTTAATGTGTGCTTCTGTTTCTGTTTTGCAGGGAGGGAATGGGAGAAATCAGCGGAGAACTTCTCCTAACATTTTTTCAACACAACTTCAGAAATCTCAACTAACCGCACAGTCTTTTGTAGATAACAGCAACATTTTGTTGCACTTTTTCTGCCGTGGCTATCGGCTAATAACGGGAGGAACTGCCAGAGAGATTGAATCAGGCTGACAATGCAACAAATGTTTCCCTGATTTAAAAAAAAAATCAAATTAAACTGTATTGCATCTGGCTGAATGCCCTGCAGAAAAGAAAAATCATTGTTTAAATTTGAAGAAGCCTTTAAGCCCCTGGTAGTATAATGAGAGCTGGCTGTTTAGGGTTAGGGCATGTTATCTTGGGACAAAGTGTGCGGTTGTCACATCTCATCCGAGATGCCCATGTCAAGCAATGCTGTCCATGTGTGTCGGATGTGCTGGTAGTATTGCCTGCAATATTACTAGCTAGGTAGTGCGCTGGACAGTTTTATCCAGAATACAGACTCACCCCAGAGGAAAGCATAGCTTCAGGAAAGGGAGGGTGTGACTGTTAGGGAGCCAGGTAGCGGGGATTTAGGAGAGGGTGAGAAGGAGGTCCTGCAGACAATCCCGTTGAGGTCAATCATCACAGCCCCAGGACATCGCTGCAGGAGTTACTCATGGGCAGTGTCCTAGGCCCAACCATCTTCAGCTGCTTCATCAATCACCTTCCCTCCAACATAAGGTCAGAAATGGGGATGTTCGCTGATGACTGCACAGTATTCAGTTCCATTCACAACTCCTCAGATAATGAAGCAGTCCATGCCTGCATGCAACAAGACCTGGACGACGTTCAGGCTTGGGCTGATAAGTGGCAGGTAACATTCGCACCACACAAGTGCCAGGCAATGACTATCTCAAACCAGCGAAAGTCTAAACACCATCCCTTGACATTCAACGGCTTTACCATCGCTGAATCTTCCACCATCAACATCCTGGGAATCAACATTGAACAGAAACTTAACTGGACCAGCCACATAACTACTGTGGCAACAAGAGCAGGTCAGAGACTAGGTATTCTGCGGCGAGTGTCTCACCTCCTGACTCCCAAAAGCCTTTCCATCATCTACAAAGCACAAGTAAGGATTGTGATGGAATACTCTCCACTTGCCTGGATGAGTACAGCTCTAACAACACTCAAGAAGCTCGACACCATCCAGGACAAAGCAGCCCGCTTGATTGGCACCCCATCCACCACCTTAAACATTCACTTCTTCCACCACCGGTGTACCGTGGCTGCAGTGTGTACCATCTACAAGATGCACTGCAGCAACTCGCCAGGGTTTCTTCGGCAGCACCTCCCAAACCCGTGAACTCTACCACCTAGAAGGACAAGAACAGCAGGCGCATGGGAACACTAGCACCTCCAAGTTCCCCTCCAGTCACACACCATCCTGACTTAGAAGTATATTGCTGATCCTTCATTGTCGCTGGGTCAAAATCCTGGAACTTCCTACCTAACAGCACTGTGGGAGTATCTTTACCACACGGCCTGCAGAGGTTTAAGAAGGCAGCTCACCACCACCTTCTCAAGGGCAACTAGGGATGGGCAATAATTGCTGGCCTTGACAGCAACGCCTCATCCCATAAATGAATAATTAAAAAAAAGACACTGGTCCTGTCCAACAGGTACGATGTACTCGCTACCTGTGAGGACAAGGAGATAGACTGCAGGGAGGACAGCCACAATGCAGACCAAGGTACCGTGGCTCAGAAGGCTGTCCAAGGTGGGGAAGAGCAGAATAGAAATATGGTAGTGATAGGGGACTCTACAATTAGGGGGGGATAGATAGCGTCCTCTGCAGCCAAGAACGAGAATCCCGAAGGGAGTGTTGCCCAGGGTAAGGGATATCTCACGGTGGCTGGAGAGGAACTTGGAAAGGGAGGGGTTAAATCCAGTTGTCGTGGTCCATGTTGGAACAAACGACATAGGTAGGAACAGGGAGGACGTCCTGCTGAAAGAGTATCAGGAGTTAGGCTCTAAATTAAAAAGCAGGACCTCGAGGGTAATAATCTCTGGATTATTGCCTGAGCCACGTGCAAATTGGTATAGAAGCAGACAGATCAGGAGAATTAACACATGGCTTAAGGGCTGGTGTGGGAAAGAGAGATTCCTTTTCATGGGACACTGGCACCAGTTCTGGGACAGGAAGGAGCTGCATCGGAGTGCAGATTTGGAATAGAGTGCTAAGCTGCGAGTTTGGTGAGTGAGGGAGTTCGGGGAGGGAGGTGTGCCTTCCTTTTTCCATCTTTGTCAGGTTCCTGGTGCGGCGGCGGACCTGTGTGAGGCGAGGCGGCGGCAAAGGGTTTAAAAGGCTCCAGAGACCAGGTAAGGCGGGACCAGTCTCCGAACTCGGAGGGAGGGAGAGAGGTAAAAATAATAGATGTGTGACTTCACCAGAAAGCAGGTAAGTAATTGGTTGGTGAGTATTTCTCTCTTTTTAAACTTAAACTCTGTGGGTTATAGTTAATAAGGCCTTTCTGGTGCAGAGTGACTGTTGGTAAACCATTTAACTGGTGTAATTTAGAGGGATTAATTTAATTTAAATCCAATTAATTAGAGGGTATACTAGCATCTATAATCGGGCAGAGAGTGTCCATAACTAACAATAAAAAAAATTAATTAATTACATAGAATGGAGCAGGTGATGTGTTACTGTTGCGAGATGTGGGAGCCGGTGGACCCCATTGAGGCTCACGGTGATTACATCTGTGACAAGTGTCTGCTGCTACAGGAACTCCAGCTCCGTATTGATGAGCTGGAGTCTGAGCTTCAGACACTGCGACACATCAGGGTGGGGGAGAAGTACCTGGACTTTGTGTTTCAGGAGGTGGTCACACCTATGAAGTTAATTAATTCAGATGTAGCCCATGGTCAGGGACAGGACGGTGTGACTACGAGTGAGGCAGGTACGGGGATCCAGGAGGTAGTGTTGGAGGAGCCGCAGCCCTTGCTCTTGTCCAACAGGTTCGAGGTTCTTACTCCCTGTGGGGATGGGAGCAGGGACTGCAGGGAGGATGAGCAACCTGGCCACAGCACCGTGGAACGGGGGGCCATTCAAGAGGGGGGAGTAAATAGAAATGTTGTAGTGGTAGGGGATAGTATGATCAGGGGGATAGATAGAGTTCTCTGCAGCTGAGAGCGAGAGTCCCATAGGCTGTGTTGCCTGCCCGGTGCCAGGGTTAAGGACATCTCCTCTGGGCTGGAAAGAAACTTGCAGTGGGAGGGGGTGGATCCAGTTGTCGTGGTCCATGTTGGTACAAACGACGTAGATAGGACAAGGAAGCAGGTTCTGTTAAAGGAGTATGAGCAGCTAGGGGTCAAATTAAAAAACAGAACCTCAAGGGTAATAATCTCTGGATTATTACCTGAGCCACGAGCGAATTTGGCTAGGACAAATTAAATTAGAGAGTTAAATGAGTGGCTCAAAGACTAGTGTGGGAGAAATGGGTTTTGCTTCCTGGGACACTGGCACCAGTACTGGGGCAGGAGGGAGCTGTTCCGTTGGGACGGGCTTCACTTGGCCAGTGCTGGGACTAGAGTCCTGGCGGATCATATAACTAGGGCTGTAGAGAGGGCTTTAAACTAACTAGTGGGGGGGAGGTTCCTAGAGAGCAAATAATAAAAATGACAACAGAGAAGGTCATAGACTTAGTAGCAGTGGGGAAATTAAAAACCAGAGTGTGTCAGGAAGGGGCAGAAGGTGTGGAGTAAAAGGTAAAGTAATAAAAAGGGCAAAAGCAGGAACTAAGTGTCACAAAACATATTTGAAAGTTCTCTATCTGAATGCACGTAGCATTCGTAACAAAATAGATGAGTTAATGGCACAAATAACTACATATGGGTATGATCTTGTGGCCATTACAGAAACATGGCTGCAGGGTGACAATGCCTGGGAATTAAACATACCAGGTTATTTAACGATCAGGAAGGACAGGCAGGAAGGAAGGGGAGGTGGGGTGGCTGTGTTAATAAGGGAAGGAATCACTGTAATACAGAGAAATGATATTGGGTCAAAAGATCAGGATAATTAAACAGTTTGGGTGGAGATAAGGAATAATAAGGGGAAAACAACACTAGTGGGCATAGTCTATAGGCCTCCGAACAGTTGCAACTCTGTTGGACGGAGTATCAATCGGGAAATAGTTGAGGCTTGTAATAAGGGAACATCTTTAATTATGGGGGATTTTAACTATCATATTAATTGGACAAATCAAATGGGGCAGGGCTGCCTTGAAGATGAGTTCATTGAGTGTATTAGGGATGGGTTTCTTGAGCAGTATGTAACTGAACCAACCAGGGGGCAAGCAACCTTAGATCTGGTCCTGTGTAACGAGACAGGATTAATTAAAAATGCCCTAGTAAAGGATCCCCTTAGAATGAGTGACCATAACATGGTTGAATTCCATATTCAATTAGAGGGTGAGAAGGTTGGATCTCAAACAAGCGTGCTAAGCTTGAATAAAGGAGACTATGAAGGTATGCGAGCAGAATTGAGTAGAGTGGATTGGGAAAATAGATTAAAGGGTAAGACGATACATGATCAGTGGTGTACATTTAAGGAGTTATTTTACAACTTCCAAAAAATATATATTCCACTGAGAAGAAAAGGGTGTAAAAGAAAAGACAGTCATCCATGGCTAAGTAAAGAAATTAAGGATAATATTGGACTAAAAGCAAGGGGTTATAAGGTAGCAAAATCTAGTGGGAGGATACAGGATTAGGAAAACTTTAAAAGACAGCAAAAAATAACAAAAAGATTGATTAAGAAAGGGAAGATAGATTATGAAAGTAAATTAGCAAAAAATATAAAAACAGATAGTAAGAGTTTTTATAGTTATATAAAAAGAAAAAGGGTGGCTAAAGTAAATGTTGGTCCCTTAGAGGATGAGACCGGGAAATTAATGATGGGAAATATGGAGATGGCAAATACACTGAATGAATATTTTGTATCAGTCTTTACAGTAGAGGACACTAAGAATATCCCAACACTGGACAAACAGGGGGCTATAGGGGGGGAGGAGCTAAACACGATCAAAATTACTAAGGAAGTGGTACTCGGTAAAATAATGGGACTCAAGGCGGATAAATCACCTGGACCTGATGGCTTACATCCTAGGGTCTTGAGGGAAGTGGTGGTGGGGATTGTGGAAGCATTGGTAATAATTTTCCAAAACTCCCTGGACTCAGCAAAGATCCCGGCAGACTGGAAAACTGCTAATGTAACACCCTTATTTAAAAAGGGCAGTAGACAGAAGGCTGGAAACTATAGACCGGTTAGCCTAACATCTGTGGTAGGTAAAATTTCGGAGTCCATTATTAAGGAGACAGTAACGGGACATTTGGATAATCATAATTTAATAGGACAAAGTCAGCATGGTTTTATGAAGGGGAAGTCATGTTTGACAAATTTGCTGGAGTTCTTTGAGGAAGTAACACACAGGGTGGATAAAGGGGAACCAGTGGATGTGGTGTATTTAGACTTCCAAAAGGCATTTGACAAGGTGCCACACAAAAGATTATTGCTTAAGATAAAAAATCACGGGATTGGGGGTAATATTCTGGCATGGATAGAGGATTGGCTATCTAACAGAAGGCAGAGAGTTGGGATAAATGGTTCATTCTCAGACTGGCAATCAGTAACTAGTGGTGTTCCGCAGGGGTCAGTGCTGGGTCCCCAACGCTTTACAATCTATATTAACGATTTGGAGGAGGGGACCGAGTGTAACATATCAAAGTTTGCAGATGATACTAAGATGGGAGGGAAAGTAGTAAGTGAGGAGGACATAAAAAATCTGCAAGGGGACATAGACAGGCTAAGTAAGTGGGCAGAGATTTGGCAGATGGAATACAATACTGGAAAGTGTGAGGTGATGCACTTTGGCAGGAAAAATAGTAGAGCAAGTTATTATCTAAATGGCAAGAAACTGGAAAGTACTGAAGTACAAAGGGATCTGGGGGTCCTGGTGCACGAAACTCAAAAGGTTAGTATGCAGGTGCAGCAAGTGATTAAGAAGGCCAATGGAATGTTGGCTTTCATTGCTAGGGGGATAGAATATAAAAATAGGGAGGTATTGCTTCAGTTGTACAAGGTATTGGTGAGACCGCACCTGGAATACTGCATACAGTTTTGGTGTCCATACTTAAGAAAAGACATACTTGCTCTCGAGTCAGTACAAAGAAGGTTCACTCGGTTAATCCCGGGGATGAGGGGATGGACATATGAGGAGAGGTTGGGTAGATTGGGACTCTACTCATTGGAGTTCAGAAGAATGAGAGGCGATCTTATTGAAACATATAAGATTGTGAAGGGGTTGGATCGGGTGGATGCGGGGAGGATGTTCCCGATGATGGGTGAAACTAGAACTAGGGGGCATAGTCTTAGAATAAGGGGCTGCTCTTTCAAAACTGAGATGAGAAGGAACTATTTCACTCAGAGGGTGGTAGGTCCATGGAATATGCTGCCCCAAAAAGCTGTAGAAGCTACATCATTACCTAAATTTAAAACAGAAATAGACAGTTTCCTAGAAGTAAAGGGAATTAAGGGTTACGTGGAGCGGGCAGGAATTTGGACATGAGTCTAGGTTCGGATCGGTCATGGCCCTGTGGGTAGCGTAGCGGGCCCAGGGGCCGTGTAGCCTGATCCTGCTCCTATTTCGTGTGTCCAATTCTGTTAGGTTCAGGAGATGGTTCTGTGATAGTAGATTGGCGGTTAGGATCAGATCAGCCATGATCTTATTGAATGGCGGAGCAGGCTCGAGGGGCCAATTGGCCTACTCCTGCTCCTATTTCTTATGTTCTTATGTTCTTATGTATCGATGGGATGGGCACCACCTGAACCGGGATGGGACCCGTGTCCTAGCGGAAAGGGTAAATAGGGCAGGTGGCAAAGGCTTTAAACTAGTAAGATGGGGGGAGGGATCTACAAGAAATGTAACCAGCCTAAATATAAACAAAACAGGAAAAGAGAGCATAGGAAAGAATAAAGTAAGGGAGGACATTGATGGCACGGGAATAAGTAGAGTTACAGAACAGGAGTCTAAAAAGATGGTTAAACATAAAGTGAGAGTAAATCCTATTAAAAATGAGTTAAACTGTCTGTACAGCAATACACATAGGGCTAAAAATTCAGTATTGCTCCATTTGGGGCGCTAACCTCGCCGGGGCGCGACTTTTAGCGCCCCGAAAAAATTAGCGGCCCCGCGCCGGAACTTCAGTGGTTGCGCCCCAAGAGGGAAGCAGGGCGCAACTGGAAGCACCCCGCATCCCTCTTGGGGCGCTGCGAGTGAATATCCTGGCGCTACGTGCCGCAGCGCCACGCGCTGCGGCACGTCGCGCCGCGGTATTGCAGGCCTTCCTCCCCTTCTTAAAGGGGAGGGGCCTTGCGCAGCGCCAACCGGGGCCCAGCTGGGCTCCCAGGGATCGGGAGTGCCGGCAAAAGAGCCCGGCACTCAAGAGAAGTGCCGGGCTCTTGGAGCGCAGCCGGCACTTCACGGTGGGGGGGCTTCACGGGGGCCGGGGACAGCAACGGGGGCAGGTGCTGGCAGGCGGCCAGCAACAAAAATGGCCGCCTGCCACCTCCCCTTTAAATATCGCCGCCCCGGCCGCACGTACGCCCCCCTGAACCCGTCGGACATAGCGTCTGGCGGTAAATCAGGGGGCGCGACTGAAGATCACGGCCGGGGCGCGAGCGGGGCGCTGCGCACGGCGATGACGTCATCGCCGGCGGCGCAGCGCCACAGGGCGCTACCGGCTGCCGCCGCCGCTAACCTCCCACTAAATTTTTCGGGAGGCGTGGGCGGCGCTGCGCCCGGGCGTTAGCTGCTTTACGCCCCATTAGCGCCCATTTAAGGCGCTAACGGGAGGCGCAAGCAGCTGAATTTTTCCCCCATAGTGTCTGTAATAAATAGAGGAGCTGGAGTCAATCATGCGTTGCAAGGGACCAGACATATTAGGGATTACTGAGGCATGGCTACAGAAAAATCAGGACTGGGAATTAAACATTGCAGGGTATAACATATTTAGAAAAGATAGAGAGGGAAAAAGGGGAGGTGGAGAAGCTGTACTTATTAGGGATAACATAATGGCAGTAGAAAAAAGTGACACAGCTATCAGGAAGACAAAAATAGAATCCATATGGATCGAGATAAAAGATAATAAAGAATCAATCACACTAATAGATGTAGTCTACAGACCACCTAATAGTGGAAGGGAGGTGGAGGAAGAAATATGCAGACAAATTAGGGAAATGAGTAAAAAACATAGAATAATAATCATGGGGGATTTCAACTACCCCGATATTAATTGGACAGAAGAGGTAAGTGAAGGGGATAAGGGAATGGAGTTCCTACAACGTGTACAGGACTCCTTTCTAACCCAATATGAAAAAAGCCCAACAAGGGAGGATTCGCTGTTGGATCGAATAATGGGGAATGAACCAGAGCAGATAAGAGAAGTAAAAGTAGGAGAACATCTAGGCAATAGTGACCGTAATATAATACTCTTTAAGGTGAAAATTGAGAAGGACATAAGTATGATGAAAAGCAGGGTAATAGATTGGAGAAAAGCTGATTTTGAGGGGCTAAGAATAGAACTTGGGAAAATAAAATGGGCAACAATATTGGCAAACAACGATGTAGAACAGCAATGGGAAACGTTTAAAACGGTGTTCAACAGAGTGCAGGAAAAATATATTCTGCTAAAAGGAAAGAACAAACTAAACACTAATGAGACTCCATGGATGAATAAAGCCATAAAGGAACAATTGAGGGTAAGGAAAGAGGCTTACTTTAAGTACAAAGACAGCAGGGGAGTGCATGTTAAAGGAGAATACGAAGAGATTAGGAGAGAAGTCAAAAAAACAATTAGGAAGGCAAAGAGGAACTATGAAATTAAATTAGCAAGGAACATAAAACAAAATAGTAAAATAGTTTACAGGCACATTAATAAAAAAAGGAAGGTTGGAATGGGAATAGGGCCATTAAGGGATAGACAGGATAATACCACAGATAACGATAGAGAGATGGCAGAAATATTAAATAATTACTTTGCTTCAGTATTTACCAGAGAGATAGAACAGGTGGACATGACATTGGATGATGAGATTAGTAATGTGATAAGTGTGTTTAAAATAAAAAATAGGGGATATATTACATAAACTAATCAAACTCAAAGAGGATAAAACCCCTGGTCCAGATGGATTGCATCCACACATTTTAATAGAATCTAGGGAAGAGATAGCAGATGCATTACTACACATATTTAATAATTAGTTAGAAAAAGGTGCAGTGCCAAAGGACTGGCTGATGTAATACCTACATCAAGAAGGTGGATAGAACATGCCCAGGGAATTATAGACCAGTCAGCTTAACATCGGTGGTAGGAAAAATAATGGAATCCACTAAGGGAGAAAATAGAAGAACATCTAAAAACCAAAAATAGAGTAATGAATACTCAGCATGGATTTCAAAAGGGAAAGTCTTGTTTGACCAACCTCATTGAACTTTTTGAAGAGGTAACAGCGAGACTAGACAATGGTAATGTAGTAGATGTAATTTATCTAGATTTTCAAAAGGCCTTCAATAAGGTACCCCATAATAGACTGATGAACAAGGTCAGAGAATGTGGATTCAGGGGACAAGTAGCAGAATGGATAGCTAGCTGGCTTCAAGAGAGTAGAGGTAAAGAGTAGCTATTCACAGCAGAAGGTGGGTAGTGATGTTCAACAAGGATACTATTGAATCTCTTTCCACCACCCTTTCAGGCAGTGCATTCCAGATTGTAACAACTTGCTGCATAAATAGAATTTCTGTTCATCTCCCTCTGGTTCTTTTGCCAATTACTTTAAATCTATGTCCTCTGGTTACCGACCATTCTGCCAGTTTCTTCTTATTTACTCTATCAAGACCCTTCATAATGTCAGACACCTCTATTAAATCTCCCCTTAACCTTCTCTGCTTAAAGTTGTGGGTTCAAGTCCCACTCCAGAGATTTGAGCACAAAAGTCGAGGCCGACACTCCAGTGCAGTACTGAGGGAGTGCTGCACTGTCAGACGTGACGTTTATCGGATGAAATGTTAAAACAAGGCCCCGTCTGCCCCCTCAGATGAATGTAAAAGATTCTATGGCACTATTTCGAAGAAGAGCAGGGGAATTATCCCCAGTGTCCTGCCTAATATTTATCCCTCAATCAACATCACAAAAAAGACAGATTATCTGGTCACTATCACATTGCTGTGCACAAATTGGCTGCCGCATTTCCTACATTACAACTACACTTCAAAAGTACTTCATTGGCTGTAAAGCACTTTGGGACATTCTGAGGTCATGAAAGGCGCTATATAAATGCAAATCTTTCTTTCTTTCTTAAGGAGAACAATCCCAGCTTCTCTCGTCTAGATAGCATGTATCTGATCAGAAATATGAGAAAGTAACAAGTACAAGAGAAATTATTTATTTATTCCGCCCACAAGCCCACACAATTTAGGTTACTTTCTGTCCACCTTTCCTAGGTCACTGTGCAATGGTATATAAATCTTCTAGCTGGGTTATGTGGAAAGCAGGTATAACACCTTGGGCGGTAGCTGAGTTGCTCTCATTGTTCCGTTGCTGATAGTTTGTACTGTGTGCTCATCAGGCTCTATGAATATTTAATGGTATAGATAAGGCAATGCCAGATTGTTAATTGAAAATAAACCAAGGAAGTAGGACCAGAGGAGATGAACGGATATTAATGAAAAGAACATTTAACATGGGCATTAGAAAAAGGTTTTTTTTACTCAACGAGTGATAAGTATTTGGAATAATAACCAACACCTAAAACAAATTATCTGGATGTTTATCTCATTGCTGTTTGTGGGAGCTTGCTGTGCACAAATTTGGCTGCTGTGTTTCCTATAGTACAGTGACTATACTTCAAAAGTACTTCATTGGCTGTAAAGCGTTTTGGGACGTCCTCTGGTTGTGAAAGGCGCTGTATAAAGGCAAGGGGGAAAAATTGAGTAGCGCCCCCTTTGGTGCGCTAACTTCGCCGTGGCGCTACTTTTAGCGCCTTGAAAAAATTGGCTGCTCCGCGGCCGAATTTGAGTGGTAGCACCCCAAGAGGAAGCTACTGGAAGCGCCCCGCCTCCCTCTTGGGGCGCTGCAAGGGAATATCGTGGCGCTACGTGCTGCAGTGCCACGCGCTGCGGCACATTGAGCCGCGGTATTGCGGGCCTTGTGCAGCACGACCCGGGGCCCAGCTGGGCCACCGGGATCGGAGTGCCGGCAAAGGAGCCCGGCACTCAAGAGAAGTGCCGGGCTCACGGCACGCAGCCGACACTCCGCGGGGGTGGGGGTGTGCTCAGGAGGCCAGGGACGACAACGGAGGCAGGTGCTGGCAGGCAGCCAGCAACAAAAATGGCCGCCCGGCACCTCGCCGTTAAATAGCGCCGCCCCGGCTGCAGGTAAGCCCCCCTGACCCCGTCGGACATAGCGTCCGGCGGTATGTCGGGGGGCGCTACCGAAGATCGCGGCCGGGGCACGAGCGGGGCGCTGCACTCGGCGATGACGTTATCGCTGGCAGTGCAGCGCCGCGGGGCGCTAACGGTTACCCCCGCCGCTAACCTCCAGCTGAATTTCGCGTGAGGCATTGGCAGCGATTTTTCCCCCCAAGTCTTTTTTTTTTTCTTTTTTTTCTTTCTAGCATAGGCAACAACACATTGGTCCCGATGTTTTCCTCTTTTTTTGTGCGCGGTCCCTTTAAGTGGCTGTGCTGCCCAGTCAAATTTCGCGCATACACGGTTTTTTCGGTTTGAAAGTCGGTGAGCAGCCTACGTGGGACCTCCAGATCACTGCACGGCTGCGCGGCCACGCAGCTCAGCGGGGTCGTTGATTGGCCCTATTCAAAATACAATTAGATGCCATGAAGATTTAATTAGCTGATCTCGACCCTGACTTTTCTTAAGTTGTAACACACTTTTTCCAAGGCTGAAAATTGTGAGGCTAACTGCCAGGATTCTACCAACACTGCTTTATAAACTCTCACTGTGTAATAAATATCTGACTCACCCTTCTAATGTTTTTCTTTCTTCCTCTGTGAGAAACCGCTTGCTTTAGATGCGCGGTGAATTGTAGCTGTAAATCTGTGCTACTACTCACTGTCACCTGTCCTCCTATTTCACACAGATTGTAATAATAGTTATTTCTTAACAGTTTCTGACAAGTGCATAAAAAACTGTCTATAGTGTTAAGAACACAAACATTTTTAGGAACAGTAAAAGATGTTGAGCCCACCAAGTCCATTCCATTTTGATAGATTAACCCCATCACCCACTTTCTCACCACGTCCCTCAATCCTTTCTCACTCCAGAAATGCATTGAATTCTGTCTTGAACCCATTTCCATTGTCTAGTTTAGCAACTATCTCTGGCAATTTATTCCACATCTCTGTTAGAGTGAACTCGTACTCTACAATTTTAGCATTAACTGGTTTGTATGAAATGTCTTTGCTCTCTTAACAAATGGCTGGTGTTTTTGTTAAAATAGCAGCCAGATGAACTTTACACAAGCACATTAATCTTTAAAGTAAAAAAGCTCTCTTTGATTAACTTTTTTTTAATATAAAACTCTTTTTATACGTTTAATGAAGTCATTCTACAGTCCTGCTACCTGATAGTTACAGGAGAATATAGTGGCACATTGAGGTTGCTGGTACTGTTAAGAGTAAGTTGCAAGGCACACGTTTTAGAGGTGTAGGTAATTTGGTGGCATCCCTCAGGTTTAGCTGGGTCAGGGAGTTCTGCCTGTACAGGGGTGGTCTCACAGGACTGGGTCATTGCCCGAAATGAGTTTGATGGCGTAGTCTAGTGGAAAGACCTCGTTTTACCTTACTGTGGGTCTGTTTGGGTGCGTGGGATAAGGGATGTCTGGGTAGAGTAGGTTTCCAAGTGCCTTAGATTGTGTGGTGCTTCCACAGTTCTAGATGGAGTCTGTATGTTGCCCTTTCCTTCTGGCATAATATCCCACAGGGGTTTCACACATGATCATTGTGGGGAGGGTTGCACTTCCCTCGGGGAGGGAAGGGAGTCGTATCTCCTTGCGGCTAACAGTGACAGCTACATTAGCTAATGAGTTGCCTAGAAGGATTCTTTCTCTAGTAGGTAGGCCCGATAGGCAGATGTCTACATCTGCAGTGACTGTGAGTTCCGTCGTATTCGGTGTAGTCTCCCAGACTGTTACCCAGAATGGACGAGTGGTGGGTTGAATATGTGCAGCCTTTCTGGCTGCACCCCCTCCATTCCCTCGGAAGAGTTAGAGTTTGCGAAGAACGTGTGGAGTATTCAGTGTATCATGCTTAGGGTTGCCAACTCTGGTTGGACTATTCCTGGAGGTGTCATTTCCAACCGCCCCGGCCTCACACTCCTGCCATTGGTCGCCCAACCTGCCCATCCTCACTGCGCACCGCCTTCCCTCACCCATTGGTCAGCAAATAGACTCTTTATTACCCGATTGGATGATTCTTGACTGTCAATCAAACAGTCTTTTTTTCCCATGTCCAATACTTTTATAACTAGTAAACAAAAGTGCTCAAAGAATATTTTATTTTGAAACAAATTTTTAATGCCCCTACGATTTTTTTCCTGGCTTTTGCTCGGGGCAGTGTCCTGGAGATTAGTCTTTTATTCCTGGAGACTCCAGGCCAATCCTGGAGGGTTGGCAACCTGAATCATGCTCCATAGATAACTTCTATTCTCGCTCCTAACCTAGTCTTTGCACTCTTGTCTTTGTCTGGGTCAAGTTTCTCAGCTCACTTCATAACCTTGAAATCCAGTCATCGTTCTTCAAATGGATAAACCGTCACCATGTGATTTGACTATTGTTGCAGGGTAAGATCAATACAAACAGTGGCACGCCCTCCCTCGTCCTGGGCCAAACAGATAGTGTTAGGATACCAAGATCCGTTATTGGCTCATTGACTTCACAGCTTCGCTCTTGTGCTACTTCCATGTACTACCTTTTATCAGCCATCAGGGACAGAGGTGGACCCAATGCCTAATGTCATTCATATTAAGGATCAATATTTTGTATGCGATCGTTTCTTTGTTCTCATGATTCACTTATTTTAAAAGCACTACGTGCAGCTCACAATGAAGGTCACTCTTCACAAGATTAATTAACCCTGCGCTTGTCTTAGTCTACTCCATTGTGCATTTTATTCTGACAAGTCATATTTCTTGGTATGTTTGTGAGATTACTCAGCTATCTAGGAGCTAGTATCGTTTTTGGGTGTATTTTTGTACTTTATTAAGGTGAGAGACATTAGTGCTGGGGAATGGAACAGTTTCCCATTTCATCTACCATTGTGTGCGGCAAGCAATCCCAGAACAGGTTTAGTGCAGTTAGCGACAGACTATGGCTTTCTCTCCTTTGCTTCAGCTCCTACACCCATGTGACACTTGCATTTACCATACCAGACCACCTTCTGTCCACTCTGAAGGACATTACCAACTTACAAGTACGAAAGAAAGAACTTGCATTTACATAGTGCCTTTCGGGTGGGATGTTAAACCGAAGTCCTGTCTGCTCCCTCAGTTGGAGGTCAAAGATCCAATGGCACTATTTCGAAGATGAGCAGAAGAGTTCTCCTTGGTGTCCTGGCCAATATTTATCCCTCAATCAACATCACTAAAACAGATTATATGATCATTAACACATTGCTGATTTTAGAAGCTTGCTGTGTGCAAATTGGCTGCCGCGTTTCCTACATTACAATAGTGACTACACTTCAGGAGTACTTCATTGACTGTAAAGCACTTTGGGACTTCCTGAGATCGTGAAAGGCACTATATAAATGCCAGTTGTTCCTTTCTTTCTTCTTTTATGCTTCTCTCAATGGCTCAGTAGGTACATAGGAACAGGAGTAGGCAATTCAGCCCCTTGGGCCTGTTCCGCCATTCAATTAGATCATGGCTGACCATACCTCAACTCCATTTACCCACCTTTTCTCCTAAGGGCATCACAGACCTGTTATTGCTCTGCTTCATGTGGCTAGATGCTACTTGTCCCTCTAAGAAGGTGGGGAGAATTTGGGAGTTAGCTTAACTATTTAGCATGGAGGAGTGAGATATGCTGTGTCATGTAAACCTGGCAGGTACCAGGTTCGTTCTTGGTCTGGGCTGAGTTAACTGATCTGAACCTGAGCAGTATTGGAGTCACTACCATTGACTCCATTGTTCACAGACTGGGGAGGGGAAAATCAGCCAGGGTTCCTGCTCTTCAAAGAATCATAGAATGCTTACAGCACAGAAGGAGGCCATTTGGCCCATTGAGCCCGTGCTGGACCTCTGCAAGAGCACTTCAGCTAGTCCCACTCCCCCGCCCTTTCTTCATAGCCCTGCAAAATGTTTTTCCTTCAGGTACTTATCCAACTCCCTTTTGAAAGCCATGATTGAGTCTGCCTCCACCACCCTCCCAGGCAGTGAATTCCAGATCCTAACCACTCGCTGCGTAAAAAAGTTTCCCCTCATGTCGCTTTTGGTTCTTTTGCCAATCACCTTAAACCTGTGTGCTCTGGTTCTCGACCCTTCGGCCAATGGGAACAGTTTCTCTCTATCTACTCTGTGGAACAGTTTCTCCCAATCTACTCTTGATCTTTGTTAAGTGATGCCTGCTGGAATCAGTGTGTGGAGTCTGTGTATGGATGTCCTGCGAGGGCAGGATGTGGCTAGGCTCTGACGCCTCCCAAAGTCAATTATCCTGCTGATACTATCTAGCCTCACACAAGAGAAATGTCAGTGGAACTATACAACAGTGCGACATACTGATCTCAATATAGGAGGAAAGGAATTGGGGAAAAAAATGAACATTGTCCCAACAAGTAATTTGCGTTTTTTTTTTACTAAGATTGGTTCAGAAACAGCCTCGTCACTGTCTCCTGGACATTTTATGCAGATTTGCAATTCACAGTATGTGTTGAAATTCATGGATGTGTCCTACTCAAGTGTACCATAGATGTGAATGAGTTGCGCACGCCCTCTTTACATAGAGAATGTTTTCTATGTTCTGTGACAAACATTGAGCATCCATCCTCAAATTCTGAGGATGATGGTTAGAAATGAGTGAAGCGGAGAGTTAAAAACTGGTGCCTGGAAATGAGTGTCAATGCTAACATTGTGAAAACGCTTCAATCTCTCCACTCTGTAGTCAGAAGCATTAACCCATTTATTTTAATCAGGCCAATCAGGCCAGTAAAACAGTGGAGAGAAGATACAAGCACGTTATGATAACATTATTGACAGCCATTGCCAGACTTATATAACTATTGATATTCACTCCCTCTTCACTTGTTTACAATCAAGCAACATTTGAGATCCACATGGTATTTTGTGAATAAAGTGGGTACATACAGTTGAAATTCAATAATAAAAACTGCTGGAAACTTTACAGAAGCAATAATGATCAAATCATGGATTTGAGTCCCACGGCTATCTGCTGCTGAGATATGATTACCTCAACCGAGTGGATTTCAATTCAGTTCTTGGGTGAGTCATAGAGAGTAATGATGAATGCTCGCTGACCTATATTGGCTCCCGATCCGGCAAGACCTCGATTTTAAAATTCTCATCCTTGTTTTCATAACCGTCCAGGGCCTCGCCCCTCCCTATCCCTGTAACCTCCTCCAGCCCGACAAGCCTCTGAGATCTCTGCGCTCCTCCAATTCTGGCCTCTTGCGCATCCCCGATTTTAATCGCTCCACCCTTGGTGGCTGCGCCTTCAGCTGCCTGCGCCTTAAGCTCTGGAATTCCCTCCCTGTGCCTCTCTGCTTCTCTCTCCTCCTTTAAGACGCTCCTTAAAACCTACTCCTATTCTAATATCTCCTTATGTGGCTCGGTGTCAAATTTTGTTCAGTAATCACTCCTGTGAAGCGCCTTGGGACATTTTACTGTGTTAAAGGCGCTATATAAATGCAAGTTGTTGTTGTTTTTTGTTGGAAGGTGGAGGAAGGAATCATGGTCTGACCTGCGTCATCAGCTGTCCAGATACAAAGTAGTACCAACAGCAACCATGGGAGGAGATCATGATTCAGATTATTTGATTATTTTACCTGGAAGTAAGTAATGATCTTGCAAGAGAGGAACACATTAAATTCCAAGGTACTGATTGCCAGTGCTGATGGCTCAGTGGGTGAATGTATTGCCTGTTGTGGCACTGGGCTTTATTGACCAGGAAAGTCATAGGTTTGTATCTGTGGTCTATATTGAATTTGCTGATCTTAGCCATAGTAGTGGGAGGAGTGCTACAACTGCCATACTAACCCTGGAGGGGGGAAAAAAATCAGCCAATGTTCCTGTTCACGATCACTATCTGTGTTGGAAAGTCAACCGGGGTAATTTTGACTTTTGGTGAGAGTGCAAAACGGGCTGCTCGTTGTACAGCTCTCCAGATGTTCATTTCCGTTGACGTGGAATGGAAACGAAATTCGGGAGAGATATATACCGAGCGGCTGAATCGATAGCAGCCATTTTATACTATCACCCAAAGTCAAAATGCGTGGATGTTGGGTGAGGACAGGATTGGGATTTAGACGTTAGATTCTGCACCCCCCCACACCCCCCCACACCCCTCCCCTCCCCACCCAGTAGAATGGCCTGCTGAAAGTCTCCTCGTGATCAACTAGCCTGCTGACTAACACAGCATAGCCTCCCACATGAAGGTTGGTCATCTGGACGAGACACGGGAGGGCGCCCAGTTGCTGTGGAGCCACACTCCCGCATGAATCAGGGCCACGAGCAGAGCAGGGGAATGCAAAATGGTACTGTTGCCAATCAATGTTCCCCCTAATTTTTGGGGGGGCGCGCGGTCCCTTTAATGGACAGCGCGGCCCGATTCAAAATTTTGCGCATGCTTAACGAGAACATTGTTGCCAATATTGACTTAGTTAGGGATCTTGGACAGAAACTGAGAGACGTATCATGGCATCTTTACATCATTGGCTGTAAAGCACTTTGGGACGTCCTGTGGTCGTGAAAGGCGCTATATAAATGTAAGACTTTCTTTCTTTGTTTCTTTTGTGCTCCAGTTTCGCATAGTGACTCACTCCCTCCTCCTTGCTCCTCCATTCTGTTTCTCATTCTCGTCTTTAGTAATTTGTCCCATGGTACTCAGCTGTACTTCAACCGTACTAATGTGTAAGCTCACGAGAAATTAAGTTAAATAAAGTCATTAATATTAATTCAGCGCTTAGCGTCGATGAATTAAATTAACATTGCTGTGCACGCTCCACGCAGGATGGTGTTTCGCATCAACATTAGTGTAGATGCAAAGAGACAAATAAAATGCAAAAAGAAATCTGCCTCTCCATCTCCTTACCTGTTTGACTTTCTGCTCCTCTCATCACTCTTTCTGACTATCCTGGTCTCTTCCTCTTCTCTCTTGATCTGTATATAGCAGAGTTCCCCACTGTTAATGGAGTCCAGGCCCAAACAGATTCAGTCCTCAGCACTCCATTGACGTTTGATGAGTTACGGAGCTGATGTTTTAAACCACCAGCTATCTGAACATGGCTGTTTCTGGCAATAACTTTCAATGAAAAAGGGAAGTGCTCTCATGCCTTATTGGAAAAAAACAACAACTGGCAGAGTATAAATAGTCCACGTATTAGAATAGAAGTAAATTATGGAATAAATCATTTCCTAATGCAAACTGCATAACTCACTGTGGTTTGATTATTTCACATAATTCAATGTTTTTAAACAAACGTCCTCTCTGGGGCGGATATTGCACACGGCTCCACAGTGACGCTGTGTGTTTATGAGCACCAGCGAGCTGGCCTCGCCAGATAGCGCAAGATCAGCTCAATCGCATCATTTAATGGCAGTCTGGGCGACATTACTCGTGACAGGCTGCGAGTGCCAGAGCCAGAATGGCGGGCCAGTAAGGTGCTGGTGCCTGCCCGCTTTGCCTCAGGTGATTTCCAGACAGGCTGCAGAGGAAGATGGTGCCCGAGTATGTGCAAACTGCTCTTGTTTCACTGTCACAGCAGCATCCCTTTCAGCGCCCATTTGAAAGAAAGAAAGAAAGACTTGCATTTATACGGCGCCTTTCATGACCACCGGACATCCCAAAGTGCTTTACAGCCAATGAAGTACTTTTTGAAATAACAACAGAAAACGCTGGAAAAACTCAGCAGGCCAGGCAGCATCCGTGGAGAGAGAAACAGAGTTAACGTTTCAGGTCGAAGACCTTTCATCAGAACTGGAAAAAAGTACTTTTTGAAGTGTAGTCACTGTTGTAATGTAGGAAACGAGGCAGCCAATTTGTGAGCAGCAAGCTCCCACAAACAGCAATGAGATATTGACTAAATAATCTGTTTTATTTGATGTTGATTGAGGGATAAATATTGGCAAGGGCACAGGTGATAACTCCCCTGCTCATCTTTGAAATAGTGCCATGGGATCTTTTACTTCCACCTGAGAGAGCAGATTTAACATCTCACCCGAAAGACAGCCCCTCCGACAGTGCAGCACTCCTTCAGCACTGCACTGGAGTGTCAGTCTAGATTTTTGTGCTCAAGTCTCTCAGAGTGGGATTTGAACCCACAACCTTCTGACGCAGAGGCAAGGATGCTACTGGCTGAGCCACAGCTATGGCTGGAGAGCTGCTGGGTCATTCCAAAAACAACAACTTGCATTTATATAGAGACTTTAGCAGCAGTGAAATGTCCCGAGGTGTTTCACAGGAGAGTAATCAGAAAAAAAATTAACACTGAGCCACATAAGGAGATATTCGGATGGGTGACCAAAAGCTTGGTCAAAGAGGTAGGTTTTAAGGAGCATCAAAGCAGGAGGGACAGGTAGAGAGGAGGAGAGGTTTAGGAAGGGAATTCCAGAGCTTAGGGCCTAGACAGCTGAAGGCATGGCCGTCAATGGCCAGGCGAAGGAAGTGGGGGATGCACAAGAGGCCAGAAGTTGAAGGAACGCAGAGTTCTAGGAGGGTTGGAGCAGGTCAGAGATGTGGAGGGGTGAGGCCATGGAGGGATTATTTGAAATTAAGCCAACCTGATAAATTTGCCTCACAAATTGAGCGCAGGCTCCCAGCCCCTTGGCACTCCCCATCCATGTTTGGGCATGCTATCTATATTGGGGCATGCTGGCTGGCTCCAGTCTCAAGCCTCCTTCACCAACAATGCAGAGAGCTGGAGCTCCACATTGTATTATTGGTTCCTTGATGTTATCAAAGCAAAAGTACAATCTAACCCTCGCTTTCAAAACCATTGTGTGCATTTGTCTGTGCCAGTTAAAAGGTGTTTGCAAATATTTGCATTGAGGTTCTAATACAGCTCTTCAAAACTTGAATGGTGTTACTTGTCTTTCCTTGTCAGGAATCTCAGGTTACACAGGGAGGGGGCAGACAGAACTGAGGAGCCTCATTAGGTTCGTTCCTGTGAGAGGTGAAATGGTCAATGTGGCTGAGATCTGTCCATTCAAAGGTCAGCCAGGAACCTCGAGATTGTGGAGAGGATGGTGCTTTCAAAGTAGCCTTGGTGAGTTGCTGCAGTGCATCCCGTAGATCATACATACTGTAGCCGCAGTGTGACAGTGCAGGAGGTGGTGGATATTGAGTCTTGTGGCAATGGGGCCAATTAAACAAACAATCCTGTCCTAGAGGGTGTTGAGCTTTTTGTACTGTTGTGGTTGCACCCATGCGGATGAGTGGTGTGCATTCCATCGCATTCCTGACTTGAGTTTGTACATGATGGAGAGGCTTTGAGGAGTCAGGAGCATTGAGCCTCTGCCCTGTCCTTGTAACCACGGTGTGCATATGGCTGGTCCAGTTGAGCATCAGGTCAAGTGACCCTCAAGTTGTTGACAATGAAGACATGGTGCTGACAGTTCTGTTCAAGGTCCAGTGAGTGGCTAGACTTCTTCTTGCTTAAAAAAATACAAAGCCTTGTGGATAGCAGGACAGCGGTGAAAGCAAGGATTGGTACCAGAGTTTGTTGACCACAAGAATAGTTGTAGCAGCCACTGCCCAGTATATCATGGAGAAGGAGAGGGAGGTCCGGAAACCTCATATGAAGGAGTAGGCATTGGGTTGAAACAGGAACTATCCCAGACCGTGGATCTAATGCTCTAAAGTTAGGCAACTAGGCAGTGTGGAGGAGAGTTGCCTGAGGATCACAGGGGAAGTTACTATTGAAGTGTGCATCCTGGCCCCTAAAGACCAGCAAAAGCAATCGGCCCTTTGCAAACCACTACCACTTGGCAGTGAAAGTCAAGCTCTCCATTATTATGCAACAAGAACCTTCCAGGCACCTGCAGGGGACATTTCAGTAGTCAGTTACTTTTCCATGTACTGCTCCATTAAGGAGGTAACTGAAGCCTTGAATCATGTACCCTGCTACCTACACCTCAGCAAGAAACAGCAGGAGACTATCAACTGCAGGCAGAGAGAGAGATGTCTGAGGGTATCATTGTTCAATTTTCCCAGTATGTTCTGTGATCACACACTATTATTTTCTTTTGGACATATTTACAATCATGCTGGTGTCATTTGACATCCCTGTTTAGTTTTGCTTTGTACTGTTTTGTTTGACTTTGGGATGACTGATGCTTTATTCTGTGCGCATTGAAAGAACAACTGACTGAAAGTGATAGCAACAATGAATTCATTTTAATAGGTTGTGCCGAGCTAGTGATCTCGAGGCTTTCTCTGGCCTAATCCCGGTATCTTTGTGGGCAGACCCATAGCACGACCACTCAACCGCTGATGTTAATTAAGAAAATACATCATAGAATCTATTTACCATCTTTATATCCTCAGCAACTGTGAACACCAGGCATGCCTGTGGGCCCCTGAACTCCAGGGTCTAGGGGAGGGGTTAATTAAAGAAGTGCTAGAAATGGCACAGCTGAAACCAGCAACAGCAACAACTTGTATTTATATAGCACCTTTAACGTAGTAAAACGTCCCAAGGCGCTGCACAGGAGTAATTTAAGACAAAAAATTTGACACCGATCCACATAAGGATAAATTAGGGCAGATGACCAAAAGCTTGGTCAAAGAGCGTCTTAAAGGAAGAAAGAGAGGTATTGAGGCGGAGAGGATTAGGCAGGGAATTCCAGAGCTTAGGGCCTAGGCAACAGAAGGCACAGCCACCAATGAGCGATTATAATCAGGGATGCTCAATTAGAGGAGCGCAGATATCTCGGGGGGATTGTGGGGCTGGAGGAGATTACAGCGATAGGGAAGGGTGAGGCCATGGAGGGATTTGAAAACAAGGATGAGAATTTTGAAATCGAGGTGCTGCTTAACCGGGAGCCAATGTAGGTCAGCGAGCACAGGGGAGCAGAACGAAACAGAAGCAGATTTTTCTCTCTATCTGCCCTTTCTCCCGGAGACCAGCAGGACCAAGGAGGAAGCAACAAGGTGTCGCAACAAAATTCCACCCCCCCCATCCCCCGCCCCCCCAACCCCATCCACGGCTCAGTCAGGCGGACACCCCTGTCACAATGGAAACAGCAGGAGGCTCCTGCCTTATCATTGAGATGACCCTGACCTCTGGATCTCTGACAGGGTCAGGGGCATTGGTGGTGGGTGAATGAAAGTTTCACTCTGCCCCAAATCCACTCTCTACAAGGGCTAAAAGGGTTAAATTCCCTCAAGTATAGAAGATTAAGGGGTGATCTAATTGAGGTGTTTAAGATAATTAAAGGATTTGATGGTGTAGATAGAGAAAAACTATTTCCTCTGGTGGGAGAGTCCAGAACAAGGGGGCATAACCATAAAATTAAAGCTAGGCCGTTCAGGGGTGATGTCAGGAAGCATTTCTTCACACAAAGGGTAGTGGAAATCTGGAACTCTCTCCCCCAAAAAGCTGTTGAGGCTGGGGGTCAATTGAAAATTTCAAAACTAAGTTTGATAGATTTTTGTTAGCTAAGGGTATTAAGGGTTCCAGAACCAAGGTGGGTAGATAGAGTTAAGATACAGAGCAGCCATGATCTAAGTGAATGGTGGAACAAACTCAAGGGACTGAATGGCCTGCTCCTGTTCCTATGCTCCTCCTCAGGGTCTACTTGTCTTCTGCTGCCATGGAATGCAAATTGTCTTGGTTCTATAAGGGGCGGGCAATCCACTCTGCCAGATTACTGCCCAAGTGGTGAAGACAAAAAATTACCCTTTTGTCTCATAAACCTCATAAACTGCTGCTAAGTCCTTTTACACCTTGAGTGAGTAGTATTTGTGGATGGCTGCCTAACTAACTGCTGAGCTGTGGGGTTGCAGAAGGCTCAGTATCTCACTGTGTGGCTAACAATAAAAAACGTGCAGCAGTGTCATGTGCCCACATTCAAGTCTGGAGGTCCACAACCTATTGCACTCTGTGCCCTCCTGATATGTGAGAGTTTTGCCTGTAAACATAATAGCAGAGTTGTTTGAGACATGAGAGTAAATTCATCAATCCTGTACTCCCACAAGGAGCTACGTTTGCAGAAAGTATGTGCTGGAGAATCGGGACTATAGTGTTGCTACCTTGCCTGTGACCCATACTCCCTTTGATATGTGGGTCCCCATTGGCAGCTATGGTGTTTTGGAAGTTCCGTCTCACAGTACATCCACTCTGCCATCATGGTTTGTACATTACAATTTCTATGAACCAGTTACGTTCATTTCTAATGCCTGACTAATACCTCCTGATTAATATTCCTCTGTTACTTATTTACACATACCTTTTTAAAACTGCAACTTTCCCTTATGTACATACAGCATATGTCTTGTGCTCCTTATTTACAATATTGTTCACACCATACCTTATGATTCTCTTTAAATGAAGCACCTTCTTCCAAGCTTGCTCCCAGGTCCTCCAAGTGGAGGCAACATCATTGATACGATCAGTGACACATTGCTGTGCTTAGTGCTACCTTTGCAAATTGGGGGACTCCACCTCACCAAAGGTGTGTCCCGGTCTCTCCATGACCATGGGCTGATTTTAACACCCAAAAATGTTGGGGTCAGGTCAGATGTTAAAATTTAAAAAATCTGAAAACTGACCCAAACCCGCCTCCAACCCGTCCACTTTCGGGTTTAACGGATGCAGGACAAGGACGGGAAGCCAAAACCAGCTCCTGGAAGGCGGTTTGGCAGGTTTAAAAGTGGCCGGCCGAGTTTACCAGGCCTCGGGAATCCCGGCAGCTGAAGGGAGGCCAAGACAGCTTCAGGGAGAAGCCTTTACAGCACTGCTTGTGGGCCAGGTAGAGCAGGAGTGCTTCCCTTCCCCCGGCTGCCCATCAGACCATCCCCACCCCCCCACCCCCAGTACATAGAACCCCGGGGTCGGGGATCGGACTCTCCCCCCAACCCCCCCCCCCCCCCGAGATTGGACACCCGCTCCCCCGTGGTTGGGGATTGGACCTATCTGCTCCTGTAGCCTGCTCCGGAGTCCTCCTCACCCGATTGGAAGCCAAGCCTGTCAGTCAGGCAGGCTTGCTGGTGGGAACCTTTCAAAGACACAAGACGCACGCTGTGGAGGTAAAACCCCACAGCATGCAGGGAAACTCGGACTTCTGCCCCCCTGCCTATGTAGCCCTAATTGCCCATCCAGGCCTATGTGTTCACTACCATTCCACATTGAAACTGGCTTTCAGGGTATCTGTCAAGTCATCTTCCATCTCTATTCTGCACTCCACAAATAGACATTCAGACTTTTTGAAATGTGTAGGAAACAAATGGCTTGCTTGAAGGCTGCTTTAGAAGAGAATAAAGTTCATCGACTTTTACTTTTTATTATTGCTTATGAATTCCCATTGCTCGCAATTGTCACTTAAGAATGCAGCACACTGTGATGATCTTGTAAAGGGATTGCTGAAACTTCTTGAAACATCTTTTTGACTAGTTTCCTCACATACTGAAGAATGTCAGAACCATGATCTTTTGCAGCTTGAGGATGCGATTGGGGAGTGAAGTTTGGTCAAACACAATAATCTCACTGAAAATCATATCTGGGAACTTGGCAACTGTGAGTCTAGGTACAAAATGTTAAGCTGATGTTGAGCAATTGGCTTATCTCTGGGGGTCTGCACTTTTGACAATGGTTATGGATTCTTGTTATAATGTGCACAGGAGCAGGAATAAAGCAATGCCTTCAGACAGTTGTCTTCTTCACAGATTGGTAATTTTAATAGTCTTGGACAGCATCAAAAATACTCACCAGCTTTTACACTAATAGGCCCTTAATACTCAACCTGAAGCTATGGAAGTTCCTACTCCCCCTGTGATTTGTTAAAGTTGTAGTTCACCAGTTGCCCAGGACTTATACGACTAAGCCTCTGAAGTGCATTAAATTTATGTTGTGCATCTATGCACTGCAGCAACTCACCGAGGCTTTTTCGACAAACCCGTGACCTCTACCACCTAGAAGGACAAGGGCAGCAGGCGCATGGGAACACCACCACCTGCAAGTTCCCCTCCAAGTCTCACACAACATCCTGACTTTGAAATATATTACCGTTCCTTCATTGTCGCTGGGTCAAAATCCTGGAACTCCCTCCCTAACAGCACTGTGGGACTACCTTCACCACACGGACTGCAGCGGTTCAAGAAGGCGGCTCACCACCACCTTCTCAAGGGCAATTAGGGATGGGCAATAAATGCTGGCCTTGACAGCAACGCCCACATCCCAGGAACAAATTTTTAAAAAACCATCATCTGCCCCGATGGCTCATTTGGTACATCACTGCTCGGTGTGGCAACCTCCATATTTTTCGAAAGGGTGATGAAATCCCTACTTCTTTAATTACATGGGTAATGGTGGGTATTGACAACCCACCTCGGACACAGGTCAACCTCGCTCTGAGAAATCCTCTGGCAATCCTTGTTGTCCACTAACTCTCTGAGGGCAAGAGCGATTTCAAAGGGAGTTCCCATCCTACCAGTAGGGACTGCTGCCTATTGGAGTGAAAGTCCCAGGGTGGTAGGTGGGTAAAGAGAGTAAAAGTTAAAAAGAAAAGTCAAATTTGAAGTGCAACGCAAAAAAAAAGATCAACGCACAAATGCAACAAGAGGAAGACAAAAAAGCCAAAAAACACGACAATCACTGCACAGAAAGCTTTGAGAAAAGCAAGAAGTGCTTCTTGCAGCCTCTGTAGCTGCTGGGGACTTCTATTCACCCACTTTCAAGTGTGGAGCTCCATGTTGGTGGACTCCCAGCAGAACAATCAGAGCTGGGAAGCACACTCCGTATTAACATACTTTCTGGACCATTAATGAGGTTTGTGTCATGCTCCTTCAGCTCCAACCGGGTGCGGAAATATTAGGCAACAAGACCACTGCCCCAAATTTCCACCCCCTGTGCTGCCAGTGTACAGGAATACATTTTTTACCCTACGATCTTGTCTGACCTCAGATGGAACTCTCATATCGCTTCCATAAATAAAGCCAATTTGGTTCACTCCACATGCATTAAGAAGTGGCTGAGTGCATGGTCACACAATGGCCAATGGCCCTAACAGTATCCCAACAGTAGTGCTGAAGGCCTATGGACCACAACTAGCTGCTCCCCCGGCTAAGCTGTTCCAGTACAGCTACAACACTAGCATCTACACTAGCATCAACCCAATAATGTGGGACATTTCCCAGGTATGTCCGATCTACAGGAATAGGATACATCTAAATTGGGCAAGTACCACCCCTATCAATCTCTTCCCAATCATCAGTGAAGCGATGGAAGAAGTCATTATCAGTGCCACCAAGCACCTACTCACCAATACACCTGTGCAACAAAACCACTCAACGCCAGACCTCATCACAAATTGATCCAAAAATAGAAAGTGTTCTTGGCCCAACCACCTTCAGGTGCCTCATCAATGATTTTCACTCCATGATAAGGTCAGGAGTGGGCTTTTCGCTGAAAATCCAACAGTGTTCAGCTCCATTCACAACTCCTTCAATAACAATGAGGATGCTTGGATGTAGACTGACATATATCGCACATGTCAGCCTCCAGCAGGAGATGGATAACATCTAGGCATAGGCTGACAAGTTGCAGGTAACATTTGTGCCATATAGGTGCCAAGTAAATGACTATCTCCCCTTATCCTTCAATGGAACCACCATCACTGAGTCCCCCACCATCAACACCCTGGGGAGTCACCACTCACTAGCAACTTAATTGGATCAAACGTATCAGCACCATGGCTATGAGCAGGGCAGAGGATGGGTATGCTGCAATGAGAGGCTCACCTCTTGAACCCCTCAAAGGCTTTCAACCATCTAAAAGGCTTAAGTCAGAAGTCTGATGGAATACTCACTCACCTGGATAAATTTAAGAAGATCACATCCAGGACAGAGCAGTATATATGATTAGCACCCCTGTCACAAGGCTCAATATCCAACCCCTTTATCATTGGCATACTGTGGCTGCAATAAGTGCAATCTACATGATGAATTGCGGCACTTCACCAAAGTTGCTTTGATAGCACCTCTCTTCTTTACAACCTCTACCACCGAGACTGACAAGAGCGACAGTGCCGTGGGAACAGTATCACTTCTAAGTTCCGCTCCATGTCACACATCACCCTGATTTGGTCATAAACTGCCATTCCTTCATCATTGCTTAGTTAATATCCTGCAATTCTCCACCTAACACCATGTGGAAACACCACTGGGGCAGTAGTAGTTCAAGGAGAAGGCCCACCATTCCCTTCATAAGGCAACTAGGGATGGACAAAAAACGCGGCTTTGCTAGCGACGCCCACATCCCAACAACAATTTGAAAAAAAAAAGCTGCCTCCATGACGGGAGGTGGGCGTCGCAGGCAAAGCAAGCATTTATTGCCCATCCCGAACTGCCCTTGAGAATGTGGTGAAGAGCCGCCTTCTTGAACCGCTGCAGTCCGTGTGGTGAAAGTATTCTCACAGTGCTGTTAGGGAGGGACGTCCAAGATTTTGACACAGCAATGATGAAGGAATGGCGATATATTTCCAAGTTAGGATGGTGTGTGACTTGGAAGGGAATTTGGGAGGTGATGGTGTTCCCATGTGTCTGCTGCCCTTGTTCTTCTAGAGGTCGTGGGTTTGGGAGGCGCTGTCACGAAGCCTTGGCGAGTTGCTGCAGTGCATCTTGTAGATGGTACACACTGCAGACACGGTGCGCCAGTAGTGGAGGGAGTGAATGTTTAAGGTGGTGGATGGGGTGCCAATCAAGCGGGCTGCTTTGTCCTGGATGGTGTTGAGCTTCTTGAGTGTTGTTGGAGCTGCACTCATTCAGGCAAATGGAGCGTATTCCATCACATTCCTGACTTGTGCCTTGTAGATGCTGGAAAGGCTTTGGGGAGTCAGGAGGTGATTCACTTGCCACAGAATACCCAGCCTCTGACCTACTCTTGTAGCCACAGTATTTATGTGGCTGGTCCAGTTAAGTTTATGGTTAATGATGATCCCCAGGATTTTAATGGTGGGGGATTTGACGATGGTAATGCCATTAAATGTCATGGGGCAGTGGTTAGACTTTCCCTTGTTGGAGATGGTTATTGCCTGGCACTTGTGTGGCGCGAATGTTACTTGCCACTTCTCAGCCAAGTGTAAATGTTGTCCAGGTCTTGCTGCATGCAGGCGGACACAGACTGCTTCATTATCTGAGGAGTTGCGAATGGCACTGAACACATGCAATCATCAGCGAACATCCCCACTTCTGACCTTATGATGGAGGGAAGGTCATTGATGAAGCAGGTGAAGATGGTCGGGCCTAGGACACTGCCCTGAGGAACTCCCGCAGCGATGTCCTGGGGCTGAGATGTTTGACCTCCAACAACCACAAACATCTTCCTTTGTGCGAGGTATGATTCCAGCCATTGAGAGTTTTCCCCCTGATTCCCATTGACTTCAATTTTACTCGGTCTTCTTGATGCCTCACTTGGGCAAATGCCACCTTGATGTCAAGGGCAGTCACTCTCATCTCACCTCTGGAATTCAGCTTTTTTGTCTACGTTTGGACCAGGGCAGCACGGTGGCTTAGTGGTTAGCACTGGTGCCTCACAGCGCCAGAGACCCGGGTTCGAATCTGACCTCGGGTGACTGTCTGTGTGGAGTTTGCACATTTTCCCCGTGTCTGCGTGGGTTTCCTCCGGGTGCTCCGGTTTCCTCCCACAGTCCAAAAATGTGTGGGTTAGGTTGATTTGGCTATGATAAATTGACCCTTAGTGTTAGGGGGGATTAAATATGTGGGGTTATGGGGATAGGATGGGCTATGTTAGGGGGAATTAAATACGTGGGGTTACGGGGGTAGGGTGGGATATGTGTACTGTGGGGATTAAAGCAGGGACAGGGTACTGGATTTGGATGATCAGCCATGATCGTATTGAATGGCGGAGCAGGCTCGACGGGCCGAATGGCCTACTCCTGCTCCTAGATTCTATGTTTCTATGACCAAGGCTGTAATGAGGTCTGGAGCCGAGGAGTAAATTGAGGGTTCAAAAAAAAAATCACCCTTTCTTGCTTCTGTTTTTTTTAACAGCATTGTAGTCCATGCTCCCCTGCACACTCCTCTTGTTTCTCTTGAGCTGGAAATGCACGTGCTCCACCTCCCCACCCCCCACCCCACCACCACTATCCAAGCATTCTCATTTTGTTAAGGAATTTGGAGAAGCTGAGAAATTTTAAAGGGAATTCCAGAGCATGGCATTAGGCAGCTGATTAACTAAATAATATATATATTGAAACATAATTGTAGGAAAACAACTACAAGGCTTAAATATATTGGTGACCCACCTCTGGTTATTGGCCAACAGTTTTCATTAAGAAGCTTTTGAGTCACACGCAGATCACCAATTGCTTCAGATGAAGAAAGCCTTGGGGCCCATTTTGATCTTTTCTTTGTATTAATTCATGGGATGTGGGCATCACTGGCAAGGCCAGCATTCATTGCCCTTGAGAGAAGGTGAGACAACTGAGTGGCTTGCTGGGCCATTTCAGAGAGCAGTTAAGAGTCAACCACATTGCTGTGGGTCTGGAGTCACATATCGGCCAGACCGGGTAAGGGCGGCAGGTTTCCATCCCTAAAGGACATTAGTGAACCAGATGGGTTTATTGCAACAATCCGGTAGTGTCGTGGTCACCATTACTGATACTAGATTTTTTTTTCCAGATTTATTTAGTTGAATTAAAATTCCCCACCTGCCATTTGGTTTGAACTCACGGCCCTGGATTACTAGTCTCGTAACATTACCACTATGCTACCGTTCTCTAACCGTTGCGCAACCATCCAAAATGCCAACACTACCTTCCTGGATGGAATATTTTTTGTGGCACCATTTTTATCTTATTCAGAGATCTCAAAAACCCTCGTTAAGTATGCAGGTGTGTTTCTAATATGGACACCAAGATAAAGAGAAAGCTCCCTCAATGGGCCAATGCATCACCCGTGGGGGGAGTCATACAGTCAAGATGGTGTCAGATTCCATCCCTGGTCTCCAATTAGTTAAGTAATTACATAATTGTATGCTACAGTTGGGTTCAGTGACTTCTAGCGATGGAGGGGAAAATAAATCAGGCAAGGTTCTTGCTCTTATCATATTCAGTGACTAATTCCTGAAAATTGGTATGTGGATGTCAGTAAGGACAGGGTCAGGTTCAAACTATGATAGCCTCAATGATGGAAAAGCCTAGACTCACATATGAAAGATAGCACTTGAGCAAGTTACTGGACGGGTAATGGTGCCTAATGAACTGTCCCAGCTTTGAGTGATGGTCCATTGGAAAGCAGGAGAAGAAACATGGTAGGGAGGGCTGGGAGTCCAAGGGAGAGGGTGTTGTGAGATGCAACAGTATAAAATGTTGCTGCAGATAATACATTTTGAAATGTGTTTCAGTGTACACAAGGATTAGAAGGGTTTTGTAATGATATTATGCATACATTATTTCCTACAGGCTGCTAAAGCAATTATTAATAAATCCTGGCTGCTCTTTGCTCTCCGTGAGTGATTGATAATTTCACTGTCCAGTGGTGAGATGGTGCAACATTGCAAACAGAAAAATAACAATATGCGTTTGTGAATTAGCATTCGACAGTTGATGGAGCATTTGAGATTGATTTAAATTCTACTTAAGATTCCTCTTAAAAATACATAAAATATCTCCACAATCCTTTGGTTGTGCAGAAACAACCCTCGGAACTCATTCGTGATACAGATGAGCTTGTGTGTCTTTCTCACTTGTGAAAGAATAGCATCAACACACTATCATTGAACACGTATCCTCTGTATAGCGTTTGTGTGTCTTTTAGAAATGTTTTACTTCATCGTGGCCCTGAAATGACACTGTTGGATAGTAATGTTACATCTGGGCTCTTACACAACATTTCCATCCTGTGTTCCCAGATAAATGGTAGTTTTTAATAAGCAGACATAGGGATCCATTTGAGTGCCTTTGCCTGGCAGTTACAACTTCAAAATGGAGTCGGTCGCCTTACCGCCCCATTAACACTGGCCTACCGCTGGGTGTCCAGAGCGCCTGCCTGTTTCAGGCGATAGGCCCCCTTTTAATATGAAAATCAGGGTCCTCTGAAGTAAGCAGGACCCCCCGATTGCCATTTTAACTGAAGAGGTCTGCTAAATGTAAGTGTTGAATTATTTTGTGGGCCGCAAAAATAAGCTGGGCCTCTGCCGCCCAGGACCCCCACCCTCTATGATCGCAACCTTACCTTGTTGACGGCCCGATTTTGAGGTCTTAATCCAGCAACCTGGTTGGCACTCCCCAGCTTATCTGCCAGATTTAAATAAGGCTGGAGGGGGGTGGGCGGGGGGGGGTGGGGGAGCGGGAGATCAAAATAGCGGGGTCCTCTTCACAGCGAGAATGGGCGGCCGACCAGGAGACTCCACCAGTTGGTCACCCAAAAGTCAAAGTACACTCCACAGTCCACTCCTATAAATTGAGGACTTTGTCCTATACAAGCCATATATGGGTCAGCATGCCCAGATTAACCATTGACTCCTAAACATGGTATATATTTCTCTAGGGAATATATGCGATCTCCACCATGTTCTTCATCACATCCAAAGGCAGAATATACCGTACCATCAGCTTACCACTATGTTCAGGCTAGAACTACTTGGTCAGATAGGTTTACAGGTGAAGTATTATTTAAAAAATAATACAATGAACTACAATCAGTCCACAAAGGAAACCCTTTTTTCCAGAATAGTATTTCTTACAGATTCTGAGAAACAGGGTCTTAGGATGGCCAGATCTGTCTCTTGCATGGAGCATTAAGACTCAGTGTTGTACATTTAGACATGGAGTTTGAATCTCTTGCTAGAACTAAAAACTATGGGCAAACCCAATAATTCGTGCTCAGTTCAAGTGCTTCTGAAGTTGGAGATGTCAATCATGATCAAAGTGCACAATTTAAGGGATCGTTTCATTTGTTAATGCCCCAATTTGCATTTAAAACAATGTTCCTCTGATCTTGACTGATTTCCTAGTTCTCTCAGACAGTCTGGCCCTGATTTTGAAGTCCTTTGCCTGGGCGGGAAGAGAATGGTAGTTCCTGGAAGATCATGGCACGGCACCTACTTCCCAGTTTCCGATCCTGATCCGCCCACGCCATTTTCTTCAATTGGGCGGCCCAAGCCTACACCAGATGCAATTTTCAGGCAGAGCATGCAGCACCCATGAATTGAGCAAAATAATCAATGGTCCTTATAGGATCGGCGGCAGTCCGCTCAGCAGAAGGTAAGGAAAAGATTTTTCAAGGATTTTTAGAGGCCCAGGAGGATCTTCCCCCGGCACCCCCCCCCCACCCCCCAACCCTGTGATTACCTCCCCCCGCCCCTTAAGTCCTAATTTAATCCACATCAGAGCCATCGGATTTCCCACCCCTCGCCCCAAACTGCGAGCTGCCAGTGAGCACTGACATATTGAAATGAGGCCCAGCGCTCAAAGTAGCGCAAGCCTCTCAGCAAGGACTGCGGGCAGGTGGCATGAGTGCTTGACCCACCCACCTGAAGTCCACCCGAAGTGAAAATTGGCCCCTGGCTCCTGTCCTCAAGCTTCCATCTTAACTCCAGTTATTTTAATGTACTCTGTGAAATAGAGGCATACATTTGTACCATTTTGAGTGCCCTGTTATATAAGGATACAAAAGCATTACTAGGGTGTACCAGGGATGAGGGATTACATTTATGAAGGGAAACTTGGAATGCACTGCCTGATAGGGTGATGGAAGCAGATTCAATAGTAGCCTTCAAAAGGGAACTGGATAAATACTTGATATGAGGAAAGAGCAGGGGGAGTGGGACTAACTGGATTGCTCTTCGAAAGAGCCGGCACAGACTCGATGGGCAAATGGCCTCCTTCTGTGCTGTACTATGATTCATGCTGTGCTATGATTCTATGATTTCCCAATGGTCGCAGCTAACTGACGAATGCTGAGCCCATTCATCTAAAATTCTTCCCTCCACTTTTTTAGCAGAGAAAAAACAATTTTAGAGGAATGTATTGTCCTTGTACTCTAGTGTCCGAGGGTGTAATTTCCTTCTACCACAAGTCAAAACCTAGCTATTTAATGAAACATATTCCCTATATTTTCTTACAGGGATTTTTTTTTAGGCAGGAGAGCATAGTTGATGAATAATTGAACACCAGTTTCTTCAAGAGGACAGAAACATCCCTTAAAAGTGTTAATTCAATATCTGACAGTAAAGTATTCTCATTAAGTGGATCAATGAAGCTTAGCAATACAATTTTCATACCAAACGCTCACTGTCATTACTTACACTGAAATTCAGATGTTTCAGGGCAAACAATCTGATTAAAACAATTTATCTTTTCTGTCAGATGTTCTCTAACAAAATTTAACAGATACAGCAAAATACGCGCTGGAAGATTCTTGAGGGAGTAACTGTAATTTTAATATTCTTTCGATGCAAGCCCGGAATGAATTCGCAATGGGTTGTGTGTGTGTGTGTGCATTTAATGGACAAGAGATCTTGAGAAAAATATAAAATACTTAACAGTCACGTTCTTGGCTTCTGATTGGTCTCATGACCATTAAATTTCCCATTTGATTGGGCTTGTGATAAGTCCATCTGATTAGCTTCTGTTAACCCTGCAGCTTCCTCACTTCTTCTCAGCAGCCTGCCATCCATCCAGCTCACTCCCAATTGGTTTTTTTCTAGTCAGTGTATTTATTTTATTTGTACTGGGTTGTGGGCGACACTGTCAAAGATGCCTTTATTGCCTATCCCAAGTTACTGTGAGAAGGTGGTGGTTGGCCTTCTACTTGTACTGCTGTAGCCCTGTGCTGATGGTGCTCCACAATTGTGTTAGGTAGGGCATTTCAGGATTGTGACCCAACGATGATGAAAGAATTATTGGTATATGTCCAAGTCAGCATGGTATGTGACTTGCAAGGAAAATTGGAAATAATGGCATTGCCATGATATTGCTACGCTTGTCCCTCTTGGTGGTAGAGGTTGTGGGGCTGGGTGGTGCTGTCCAACAAACCTTGGCCTGTAGATCATACATACTGCAGTGACTGTGCACTAGTGGTGGAGGGAGTGGACATTAAAACCAATGACAGGGGTGTTGATCAAGTGAATTGCTCTCTCCTAGGTAGTGTTGAGCTTCTTGAATGTTGTTGCTGCTGCACCCATCCAGTCAGGTGGTGAGTATTTCATCACACTTCTGACTTGAGTCTTGTAGATGGTGGAAAGCTTTGAAGGGTCAGGAGGAACCACTTCTCGTTGACATTCAATAGCATTAACATCGTCGAATTCCCCACCGTCAACATCCTGAGTGTCACCATTGACCAGAAGCTTAACTGGACCAGCCACATAAACACTGTGGCTACAAGAGCAGGTCAGAGGCTGGGTATTCTGTGATGAGAGATTCACCTCCTGACTCCCCAAAGCCTTTCCACCAACTACAAGGCACAAGTCAGGAGTGTGATGGAGTACTCTCCACTTGCCTGGATGAGTGCAGCTCCAAAAACACTCAAGAAGCTCGACACCATCCAAGACAAAGCAGCCCGCATGATCAGCACCCCATCCACCACATTAAACATTGAATACCTCCACCATCAGTGCACCGTGGCTGCAGTGTGCACCATCTACAAAATACACTGCAGCAACTCACCAAGGCTTCTTCAACAGCACCTCCCAAACCCGCGACCTCTACCACCTAGAAGGACAATGGCAGCAGATGCATGGGAACGCCACCGCCTCCAAGTTCCCCTCCAAGTCACACACCATCCTGACTTGGAAATATATCGCTGATCCTTCATCATTGCTGGGTCAAAATCCTGGAACTCCCTACCTAACTTGGAGGTCCAGGTACATAGAGGGATATGGGCTAAAAGTGGGTATATAGAGTTAGGTCGCAGATCAGCCATGATCTCATTGAATGACGGAGCAGGCTCGAGGGGCTGAATGGCCTACTCCTGTTCCTATGTTCCAATGTAACAGCACTGTGGGAGTACCTTCATCATACGGACTGCAGTGGTTCAAGAAGGCGGCTCTCAACCGCTTTATCAAGGACATTTAGGGCGGGGCAATAAACGCTGGCCTTGCCAGCAACGCCCACATCCCGCGATTAAATTAAATAAAAATGTATGAGAGCCATAAGGAGGGAGATAGAAATAGAAAACAGAGAAAAAGTAAAACAGAAGGAGGTAAAAAATGATAAACAAGCAGACAGGCAGTTACACAAAGAGTGAGAGAAAGAACTTAACAAGGGACATTTCTGTGAGCATGGGAAACATTCAAAAAAACGCCTGGATGTTGCCAGATATAACCTGAGTGATACGAGAAAATTTGGAAGACAGAAGAAGCTCTTGATGCCTTTGATAAAATAGCAGACAGAGGCCTTTGATCCCACGTTGACTTGAACCCACAAGTGAATACAAATCCTCACTCTAGCTAGTCAGAGAAGGTTGGAGGTGTTTGTGCCAATTTGGACTGGGATTTGAACCCCTGGTCCCTGTGACAACATTATCGTGACACCCAACATCACACGGCCTCCAGACAGAAGAACAGTTTTTAACCCCTCTCGTTGAAGTGCTGCGGGGGTTTGGCCCGTGGCGCTCCACACCAGCAGTGGCCTGCTAAAGAACCGATGGTGCTTCAAACTCTCGTGAATGATGAATTCAACGGGGACTTCGATCTCTGATCACAGGCAAGTGATGTGAACGTTTCCTCCACTGCTTTCCCAGTGATTCGACATTCCAACGATATTTGGAATTTTTCCAGCACCTCTTAGAGTTCATTTCATTTAAACAGCAGGAACGTGAGGCAATTAGAATCATTTAGGGTTCAACTTTGCAATTTTTTTATGTGCGCAGCCACAGAATGAAACGAACTGCAGGTTTAATTGTGCCAAACGTACATTTTCCTATTGGGTGTACCCCTAGAGAAAATTAGCCTTTTAACTCACTTTCAAATGAGACCACAGCACATTAACATCTTTGTTGGGCACCTTTAACATAGTAAAACCTCCCAAGGGGCTTTACAGGAGCGTTATCAAACAAAACCGAGCCACATAAGGAGATACTAGGACAGGTGATCAAAAGCTTGGTCAAAGAGGTAGGTTTGAAGGAAGAGAGAGAGGTAGAGAGGCGGAGAGGTTAAGGGAGGGAATTCCAGAGCTACAGCCTCCTATGGTGGAGCAACAAAAATCAGGGATGCGCAAGAGACCAGAATTGGAGAAGTGCAGAAATCTTGGAGGGTATTAGGGCTGGAGGAGATCACAGAGATAAGGATGGGGCGAGGCCATGGATAGATTTGAAAACGAGGATGAAAATTTTTAAAACTTGTGTTAGCTGAGGGAATGGCAAACATTATGTGGAAACTGAGGGAAAGGACATATAAATAAAGAAACAAAGAAGAAAGAAAGACTTGCGTTTATGTAGCGCCTTTCACGACCTCAGGACATCCCAAAGTACTTTACTGAAGTATTTTTGAAGTGTAGTCACTGTTGTAATGTAGGAAACGCAGCAGCCAATTTGCACACAGCAAGCTCCCACAAACAGCTATGCGATGATGGCCAAATAATCTGGTTTTGTTTAGTGATGTTGAGTGAAGGATAAATATTGGCAAGGACACCGGGGATAACTCCCTTGCACTTCTTCTAAAAATGTCGTGGGATCTTTTACGTCCACCTGAGAGAGCAGACGCCCGGGGCCTCGGTTTAAAATCTCATCTGAAAGACGATCACCTCCGACAGTGCAGCGCTCCCTCAATGCTGCCCTGGAGTGTCAGCCTAGATTTCTGTGCTCAAGTCTCTGGAGTGGGACTTGAACCCACAACCTTCTGACTCAGAGGCGAGTGTGCTACCCACTGAGCCACGGCTGACAAATAACTGAGAAAATGGAGGGGCATCAACAAATTTATGTTGGAACAGAGCGCTGGTTCTCTGATGTTGATGCCATTTCTCATCATTTCACTGTTTTATGTTCCAGCTCTAACTATTACGAAAGCAAAGAGCTTTATTCTAAGTTTTGATTTGAGCACAAGATGAGCTTGAAGCAAACGGTGCTGGCGAATTTTCAAATCCCAAGCCTGAGTGAGCTTCCAATGAATTTTATGGCTCATCGTGGAAAGGTGAAGTAACAGTTAACCTCTTTACGAGTTTAGATTTTTTCTGTAATGGAACGATTGAGTAGGAAAGGCACAAGAGCACAGCCAAGAAAGCAGAAGAGGGGTGCGAGGAGCATTAATTACTGAAATCATTTCAGTGTTAGCTCTACACATTTGCTCCGCATCCACATTGTTACCGAGCCCTCTATCTGTCACCGTCCAAATCAAAATAAGTTACAAATTGTAATTATTAGATTACAACTAATTGCTGTTGCTATATATTCCTACTGTAACCTAATCAAGTGTAATAGTATATATTAATGTTTAGCCATTATGGGCAAGAAATATGAACTCAGCTGTTGGTTGCCACGGAGATAAGCTTGTGGCAATTGGACTACATCCATATGGCCTGGTAAAGTGTCTGTGAAATGTTCTCAAAGTACCTTCTTAATTGAGGCTGAAATGTTCCACTCTGACTAAAGAGGGGAAGCATCTTGTAATTGGTTGCATAGTGCTTAATGGGGAATCATTATGTGATAGTATTACTGCTTACAAGCCAGTTTAATAATAATGTGTGAAAAAATAATGAGACAACACAGACCATATCATAAGAACATAAGAAATAGGAGCAGGAGGAGGCCATTTGGCCCCTCAAGCCTGCTCCGCCATTCAATAAGATCATGGCTGATCTTCTACCTCAATTCCACTTTCCTGCACTATCCCCATATCCCTTGATTCCCTCAATATCCACAAATCTATCGATCTCTGTCTTGAATATACTCAACGACTGAGCCTCCACAGCCCTCTGGGGTAGAGAATTCCAAAGATTCACCACCCTCTGAATGAAGAAATCTCTCCTCATCTCAGCCCTAAATAGCCGACCCCTTCTTCTGAGACTGTGACCCCTGGTTCTAAACTCCTTAGCCAGGGGAAACATCCTCTCTGCATCTACCCTGTCAAGCCCTGCAAGCTTTGAATTAAAGATGCTTTATTTACATATCACATATTTAATAATTCATTAGAAAAAGGTGCAGTGCCAGAGAACTGGCAGATAGCTAACATTATACCTATATTTAAGAAAGGAGATCGAACATGTCCAGGGAACTATAGACCAGTCAGCTTAACATCGGTGGTAGGAAATATAATGGAATTCCTACTAAAGGAGAAAATAGAAAAACATCTAGAAACCAAAAAATATAATAATGAATAGTCAGTATGGATTTCAAAGGGAAAGTCTTGCCTGACCAACCTCATTGAATTCATTGAGGAGATAACAGAGAGAGTAGACAAGGGTAATGTAGAAGATGTAATATATCTAGATGTCCAAATGGTCTTCGATAAGGTACCACATAATAGACTAATGAATAAGGTCAGAGCATGTGGAGTCGGGGGCAAGTAGCAGAATGGATAGCTAGCTGGCTGCAAGACAGAAAGCAGAGAGTAGGGGTAAAGGGTAGCTATTCAGAGTGGCAGAATGTGGGAAGTGGGGTCCCACAAGGATCAGTGCTAGGATCACTGTTGTTCACCATTTATATTCATGATTTAGACTTTAGAATCAAAAACACAATTTCTAAATTTGCAGACGCCACTGAATTGAGGGGGATAGTCAATACTGAGGAGGACTGCAACAAATTACATGAAGACATTAATAAACTTGTAGAATAGGCATCTAATTGGTAAATTAATTTCAACATAGATAAGTGTGAGGTATTACATTTTTGTAAGGAAAATAAGAAGGTCACATATTACTTGGAAAATAAGAATCTAAATGGGGTAGAGGAGCAAAGGGATCTGGGAGTACAAATGCACAAATCACTAAAAGTAGCGGCACAGGTTAACAAGGCCATAAAAAGCAAACCAAGCACTAGAGGGATAGAATTGAAAAGTAGAGAAGTTATGCTAAACGTGTATCGAATACACTTGGAGTATTTTGTACAATTCTGATCGCCATATTATAAAATGGATATAGAGACACTGGAAAGGGTGCAAAAGAGATTTACAAGGATGATACCAGAACTGCAAGGTTATACCTATCAGGATAGGATGAACAGGCTGGATCTCTTTTCTCTTGAAAAGAGAAGGCTGAGGGGTGACCTAATAGAGTTCTTTAAAATTATGAAAGGTTTTGATTGAGCAGACATAGAGAGAATGCTTTCACTTGTGGGGACGAGCAAAACTAGAGGTCATCAGTATAAGATCGTCACCAAGAAATCCAATAGGAAATTCAAAAGAAACTTCTTTACCCAGAGAGAGGTGAGAATGTGGAACTCGCTACCACAGGGAGTAGTTGAGGCGAATAGTATCGATGCATTTAAGGGGAAGCTAGATAAGCATGTGAGGGAGAAGGAAACAGAGGGTTATGCTGGTAGAGTTAGATGAGGAAGAATGGGAGGAGGCTCAACTGGAGCATAAACGCCGGCATGGACAAGTTGGACTGAATGGCCTGTTTCTGTGCTGTATATTTTACATAATTCTATGCAGTTATGTTGGGATAGCTTTCCCTGACCGCTTCCTACTTATCTTATCTTCTCTCCTAAAGGTGTTAAGTGCAGTTCTACGGACCAAGGTACATCACCCAAGGTTGAGGGAAGGGTCAAAGATGGGAACATCCACTAGACAAGTGTACAGAAGCCAGAACCCAACTCTGATGCAGGGAGTCATCTGTACTGAGCCACGTCAAAGAATGCAGCCATAAGAGGGAGGCTGAGGTGAGACACTGCATTTCATTTACTTTCTGTAAATCATCACAAACATAAATTGTACCAGAGAGGAAAGTAAAGGGTGTAACCCAATCAGCGAGTTCAGACAGAGTTCAGTTTTACAATGCTGGCTGCTTGCTGAACCTGGTGATTGTGTTACCGCCTTGTAACTTCTTCCTCCCCATTTATTATCCTGCACATTATCCCCAAGGAAATTAATATTGAGAAGAATGAATTTGCAGCAAATTCCTTCAATCTCAGTCTCATGCCATCCTGGGACATCCAGGTTTATGGATGGATTGTAAAAGATGAATGCTGGCAACCAAACAAATATCTGCAATGTTAATTATTTCAAAATTATTTTTAATTGGTATTGTCTGGAACATTTTTAATTTATTGTAATCTGCAAAGGCCTTTTCACAGATCAAATATGAAAGTTGCCTTAGAATACATTTGATGCTGACAGATCTGTGCAGACATCAATCATGTCAGTATTCTGAGACTCCCTGAGACCTGCAGTAAGTAGTTTCATCTCTGCCTGTAGCCTACAGCAAACTTTCTTTCTTTCTTTCTTTCTCAGCTCTGGCTTAGTCGGTAGCACTCTCGCTTCTGAGTCAGGAGGCTGTGGGTTCAAGTCCCACTCCAGAGACTTCAGCACAGAAATCTAGGCTGACACTCCCAGTGGAGTACTGAGGGAGTGCTGCACTGTCGGAGGTGCAGTCTTTCGGATGAGACGGTAAACCAAGGCCCCGTCTGCCCTCTCAGGTGGACGATAAAGAACCTATGGCACTAATTTGAAGAAGAGCAGAGTCCCCGGTGTCCTAGGCCAATATTTATCCCTCAATCAACATCACTAAAACAGATTATCTGGTCATTATCACATTGCTGTTTGTGGGAGCTTGCTGTGTGCAAATTGACTGCTGCATTTCCTACATTACAACAGTGACTACACTCCAAAAGTATTTCATTGGCTGTAATGCGCTTTGGGACGTCCGGTGGTCGTGAAAGGTGTTACATAAATGCAAGTCTTTCTTTATTTCTCTCATTCTTTACTTCTCTCTCTCTTCATCTGTCACTTAAAAATACACAAAGCTTAAAAAGCCAATAGGATACCTCCATCAAGAACCTCAAGGAATGCAAGAATAATGATTGGTGTAGATGGTAATGGGACAATGCAGCAGACAAAACATTACTTCTCATAGGAAACCTCAGCCTGGATTCTTGTAAGTTGCGAGTATACATGCCCAATGTTGACAGTCAATATTTTGTAGGCCTGGCCAATGTATCAGCTCTCTGCCCTGACTCCCACTCCTCTCTGAGTCCAAGTTCCACATTCTCACCACTCTCTGGGTAAAGAAGCTCCGAAATTCACTCCCTCCACCAGCGGTGCACCGTGGCTGCAGTGTGTACCCTCTACAAGATCCACTTCAGCAACTCACCAAGGCTTCTTCGAAAGCACCTCCCAAACCTCTACCACCTAGAAGGACAAGGGCAGCAGGCGCATCAGAACACCACCACCTGCAAGTTCCCCTCCAAGTCACACACCATCCTGACTTGGAAATATATTGCCGTTCCTTCATTGTTGCTGGGTCAAAATCCTGGAACTCCCTACCTAACCTGGGGGTCCATGTACATAGAGGGATATGGGCTAAAGGCGGGTATATAGAGTTAGGGCACAGATCAGCCATGATCTCATTGAATGGCAGAGCAGGATCAAGGGGCTGAATGACCTACTCCTGTTCCTATGTAACAGCACTGTGGGAGTACCTTCATCATACGGACTGCAGTGGTTCAAGAAGGTGTTGTTAGGAGTTTTCTACAGGCCCCCAAATAGTAATAAAGATGTGGAGGAAGAAATTGCAAAGCAGATTATGAATAGGTGTGGAGGTCACAGAGTAGTTGTCATGGGTGACTTCAACTTTCCAAATATTGATTAGAACCTTTATAGGTCAAACAGTTCGGATGGGATAGTTTTTGCACAGTGTGTGCAGGAGGGTTTCCTGACACAATATGTGGATAGGCCGACAAGAGGTGGGGCCACGTTGGATTTGGTACTGGGTAATGAACCGGGCCAAGTGTTTGATTTGTATGTGGGAGAGCACTTTGGAGATAGTGACCACAATTCGGTAACTTTCACTATTGCAATGGAGAGGGATAGGGCCATATGGCAGGGCAGGGTTTATAATTGGGGGAGGGGTAATTATGATGCGATTAGGCAAGAATTAGGGAGTATAAGATGGGAACAGAAACTATCAGGGAAAGGCACAAACGAAAAGTGAAGCTTTTTCATGGAGCAATTACTGCGTGTCCTTGATAGGTATGTCCCTGTCAGGCAGGGAGGAAATGGCCGAGTGAGAGAACCATGGTTCACAAAAGAGGTTGAATGTCTAGTCAAGAGGAAAAAGGAAGCGTATGTAAGGATGAGAAAACAAGGTTCAGTTGGGTCGATTGAGGGGTACAAGGTAGCAAGGAATGAGCTAAAAAAAGAGCTTAGGAGAGCTAGGAGGGGGCATGAGAAGTCCTTGGTGGGTCGGATCAAGAAAAACCCCAAGGCTTTTTACTCTTATGTGAGAAATAAAAGAATGACCAGGGTGAGGGTAGGGCCGGTCAAGGACAGTAGTGGGAACTTGTGCATGGAGTCAGAAGAGATAGGAGAGGTGATGAATGAATACTTTTCGTCAGTGTTCACCGAGGAGAGGGGCCATGTTCTTGAGGATGAGAGTGTGATAAAGGTGGATAGGCTGGAGGTGGTAGATGTTCTGAGGGAAGATGTTTTAGCAATTTTGAAGAACCTGAGGGTCGATAAGTCCCCTGGGCCAGATGGGATATATCCTAGGATTCTTTGGGAGGCAAGGGAGGAGATTGCAGAGCCTCTGGCTTTGATCTTTGGGTCCTCACTGTCCACGGGGATGGTGCCAGAGGACTGGAGAGTGGCGAATGTTGTTCCTCTCTTCAAGAAAGGAAATAGGAATGACCCTGGTAATTATAGGCCGGTTAGTCTTACTTCGGTGGTTGGTAAGATAATGGAAAAGGTCCTGAGGGATAGGATTTATGACCATTTGGAAAGGGGCAACTTAATCAGGGATAGTCAACACGGATTCGTGAAGGGTAAGTCTTGCCTAACAAATTTGATTGAATTCTTTGAGGAGGTAACTAAGTGTGTAGATGAAGGTAGAGCAGTTGATGTCGTATACATGGATTTTAGTAAGGCGTTTGATAAGGTTCCCCATGGTCGTCTCATGAAGAAAGTAAGGAGTTGTGGGATAGAGGGAAATTTGGCCGATTGGATAAGTAACTGGCTATCTCATAGAAGGCAGAGGGTGGTGGTGGATGGAACATTTTCGGACTGGAGACCAGTTACCAGCGGTGTGCCACAGGGGTCGGTGCTGGGTCCTTTGCTGTTTGTGATTTTTATCAATGACTTGGAGGAGGGGACTGAAGGGTGGATCAGTAAATTTGCTGATGACACCAAGATTGGTGGAGCAGTGGATGAGGTGGAGGGCAGTTGTAGGCTGCAAAGAGACATTGATAGGATGCAGAGCTGGGCCGAAAAATGGCAGATGGAATTTAACCCTGATAAGTGCGAGGTGATTCATTTTGGTAGGGCAAATTTGAATAAGGATTACAGGGTCAACGGCAGGGTTCTGAGGAATGTGGAGGAGCAGAGGGATCTGGGGGTTCATATCCACAGATCTCTGAAGGTTGCCACTCAAGTGGATAGAGCAGTAAAGAAGGCCTATGGTGTGTTGGCGTTTATTAACAGAGGGTTTGAGTTTAAGAACCGTGAGGTTATGCTGCAACTGTACAGGACCTTGGTGAGACCACATTTGGAATATTGTGTGCAGTTCTGGTCACCTCACTATAGGAAGGACGTGGAAGCATTGGAAAGAGTGCAAAGGAGATTTACCAGGATGCTGCCTGGTTTGCGGGGGAGGTCTTATGAGGAAAGATTGAGGGAGTTGGGGCTTTTCTCTTTAGAGCGGAGGAGGATGAGAGGCGACTTAATAGAGGTTTATAAGATGATGAGGGGGATAGATAGAGTGGATGTTCAGAGACTATTTCCTCGGGTAGAGGCAGCTGTTACAAGGGGGCATAACTATAAGGTGCATGGGGGGAGATATAGAAGGGATGTCCGAGGTAGATTCTTTACTCAGAGAGTGGTTGGGGTGTGGAATGGACTGCCTGCTGTGATAGTGGAGTCGGACACTTTAGGAACTTTCAAGCGGTTATTGGATAAGCACATGGAGCACACCAGAATGATAGGGAGTGTGATAGCTTGATCTTGGTCTCGGACAATGCTCGGCACAACATCGAGGGCCGAAGGGCCTGTACTGTGCTGTACTGTTCTAAGGTGGCTCTCAACCACCTTATCAAGGGCATTTAGGGAGGGGCAATAAATGCGACACCCGCATCCCGTGAATGAATAAATTAAATGTTTCCTCTAAATTCCTTATTGGATTTATTAGTGGCTTTCTTATATTTATGACCACTAGTTGTGGGCTCCCTCACATTTTACCCACATTTTCATCCGTTCCTGAAACATAGATACTTACCCCGTGGAGTCCAGCATTTGGTGGGAGACCCAAGTGTGGGTAGTTGGCTGTACTCAGTGTAAAAGTATCCTCGCCGTCATTTCTCCATTTCAAGCTGCACAGGTAACAAACTAGGCAGAACATGGGTGTAATGGTGCAGCACTTGAAGAATATATTGCGAACGATGCTTGCCTGTAAATGTTAAGTTCATGTAGTCGAATTAGCCCTGCTCCACTGCTGTAGGCAGAGCTGATCAGTTGTGATGTGCTGTTTTACCTGTTAATTTGCTGTAATAAATTCATTTTCATCGTTGCTAAGTACATTGGGGAGGTGTGGCGGGGCGGTGGGTGGGTGGGGTTGGAAATTTTAACCTTGGAACCTCAGTTTCCCTAAAGCGATCGCAGGGAGGTCGAGTACATTATGGAAACTGGCATGTTTAAAATTGGGGCACTTTTGTTTTTTTTTTAACAGCACAGCAGGTACACTGGCCCTGCAGCAACATGCTACCCCACCCACACCCAAGCCAGGTGCCTCAGTCCTGCCCCACGTGGCATTGGCAGATGCCGCTAGCCGCAGCGCTCGGGATGGATTCAGAGGCCTACCCACTTGCCAAGTGCAACTTCTGCCCCCTTACCCCCCATAAGGCTTCCTGCAGAACTTTGTGATCTCTACATTGATGTTTCTCTGCCTGAGTTTCAGTAGCTTTTTTTGGTGCCTTTCATTGGATGATAATAAGCTAGCTGTGCTTATATTCACCCTTCTTTGTCTCGTTTTAAAATAAATCCTCGGGCAGAAAATAATGGCGTATGTCACAAGTTAAGCTCAAAGCAGCTCTCTGCTGTTCCACATTTAATGGATTTTGTGGTGAATGCAACATTCTAAAATGGTTGAAGAGAACAACAGCTGGAGCCGTGCGAGAGTCAGCTTTGACTCCAAAATTCGCCATTCAGTCATAATGGAGCCTTTGTCACATCCATCTCACTCACACTCTGACCTTTTTTGTCTTCGGCCTCCTGCACTGTTCCAATGAAGCTCAGTCCCAAGCTCGAGGAACATCGCCTTGTCTTTCGATTCGGCACTTTACAATCTTCCGGCCTCAACATTGAGTTCAACAACTTCAGGTCAAAACCAGCGTGCCCATTTTCTCAAGACAGCAGCTGCTGGTAATGGTTCTGCTGCAACCAGTTACACCTCTTTAGTTGTCCCGTTGACATCAGTAGTAGAGAAAATGCGGAGAAACTATTATTAGATGGAGCATGATGTGGGGAAATGTGAAATTATCCACTTTGGGAGGAAGAATACAAAAGCAGAATATTTTGTAAAAGGTGAGAGATTAGTAAATGCTGGTATTCAGAGGGATTTGGGTGTCCTTGTACATGAATCACAGAATGTTAGCATGGAGGTACAGCAAGCAATTAGGAAAGCAAATGGTAAATTTGCCTTTATTGCAAGGTGGGTGGAGTATAACAGTAACAAAGTCTTGCTGCAATTATATAAGGCTTTGGTGAGAACACACCTGGAGTACTGTGTACAGTTTTGAACATAAGAACATAAGAAATAGGAGCAGGAGTAGACCAGATGGCCACTCGAGTCTGTTCTGCCATTCAATATCATGGCTGAACTTTTTTTTAATTCATTCATGGGATGAGGGTGTCGCCAGCAAGGCAAGTATTTATTGCCCATCCCATGTTGCCTTTGAGAAGGTGGTTGTGAGCCGCCTTCTTGAACCGCTGCAGTCCGTGTGATAAACATACTCCCACAGTGCTGTTAGGGAGAGAGTTCCAGGATTTTGACCCAGCGATGATGAAGGAATGGTGATATACTTCCAAGTCAGGATGGTGTGTGACTTGGAGGGAACTTGGGGGTGGTGGTGTTCCCATGCACCTGCTGTCCTTGTCCTTCTAGATGGTAGAGGTCGCGGGTTTGGGAACTGCTACCGAAGAAGCCTTGGCGAGTTTTATTTTATTTGTTTATGGGATGTAGGCATCGGTGGCAAGGCCAGCATTTATTGCCCATCCCTAATTGTCCTTGAGAAGGTGGTGGTGAGCCGCCTTCTTGAACCACTGCAGTCCGTGTGGTGAAGGTACTCCCACAGTGTTTTTAGTTAGGGACTTCCAGGATTTTGACCCAGCGACGATGAAGGATCGGTGTTATACTTCTAAGTCAGAATGGTGTGTGACTTGGAGGGGAACTTGGAGGTGGTGGTGTTCCCATGTGCCTGCTGCCCCTGTCCTTCTAGGTGGAAGAGGTCGCTGGTTTGGGAGATGCTGCCGAGGAAGCCTTAGCAAGTTGCTGCAGTGCATCTTGTAGATGGTACACACTGCAGCCACGGTGCGCCGGTGGTGGAGGGAGTGAATGTTTAAGATGGTGGATGGGGTGCCAATCAAGCGGGCTGCTTTGTCCTGGATGGTGTCGAGCTTCTGGAATTCAGCTTCTTTATCCATGTTTGGACCAAGGCTGTAATGAGGTCGGGAGCCGAGTCACCTGGGCGGAACCCAAACTGGGCATCAGTGAGCAGGTTATTGGTGAGTAAATGCTGATTGATAGCACTGTGGATGACACCTTCCATCACTTTGCTGATGATTGAGAGTAGACTGATGGGCGGGAATTGGCCGGATTGGATTTGTCCTGCTTTTTGTGGACAGGACGACAGCCTGGATGTTGTCAGGACCCATAGCCTCGGTTGTATCCAGTGCGCTCAGCCGTTATTTGATACCACGTGGAGTGAATCGAATTGGCTGAAGACTGGCTTCTGTGGTGGTGGGGACCTCAAGAGGAGGCCAATATGGTTCATCCACTCGGCACTTCTGGCTTAAGATGGTTGCAAACGCTTCAGCCTTGTCTTTTACACTCATGTCCTGGGCTCCACCATTATTGAGGATGGGGATATTCTTGGAGCCTCCTCCTGCCGTTAGTTGTTTAATGGTCCACCACCATTCACGACTGGATGTGGCAGGACTGCAGAGCTTTGATCTGATCCGTTGATTGTGGGATCACTTAGCCCTGTCTATAGCATGCTGCTTCCACTTTTTAGCATGCATGTAGTCCTGTGTTGCAGCTTCCCCAGGTTGGCACCGCATTTTTAGGTATGCCTGGTGCTGCTCCTGGCATGCTCTTCTACACTCCTCATTGAACCAGGGTTGGTCTCCTGGTTTGATGGTAATGGTAGAGTGAGGGATATGCCAGGCCATGAGGTTACAGATTGTGGTGGAATACAATTTTGCTGCTGCTGATGACCCATAGTGCTTCACGGATGCCCAGTTTTGAGCTGCTAGATCTGTTCTGAATCTATCCCATTTAGCACGTTGGTAGTGCCATACTACTCGATGGAGTGTTTCCTCAGTGTGAAGACGGGACTTCTTCTCCACAGTGACTGTGCGGTGGTCACTGCTACCAATGCTGTCATGGACAGATGCATCTGCGACAGGTAGATTGGTGAGGATGAGGTCAAGTAGGTTTTACCCCTCGTGTTGGTTCTCTCACCACCTGTCGGAGGGCCCAGACTGGCAGCTATGTCCTTCAGGACTTGGCCAGCTCAGTCAGTAGTGGTGCTACCGAGCCAATCTTGGTGATGGACATTGAAGTCCCCTATCCAGAGTACATTCTGTGCCCTTGCTACTCTCAGTGCTTCTTCCAATTGGTGTTCAACATGGAGGAGTACTGATTCATCAGCTGAGAGAGGGTGGTAGGTGGTAATCAGCAGGAGGTTTCGTTGCCCATGCTTGACCTGAAGCCATGAGACTTCTACATCAACTCCACTTTCCCGCCCTATCCCCATATACTTTTAGTTTCCTTACTGAAGCAAGGATGTACTTGCTTCGAGGGGGTGCAATGAAGCTTCACTAAATTGATTCCTGGGATGAGAGGGTTGTCCTATGAGGAGAGATTGAGTAGAATGGGCCTATACTCTCTAGCATTAGAAGAATGAGAAGTGATCTCATTGAAACATATAAAATTCTTAGCGGGCTTGACAGGGTAGATTCTAAGAGGTTGTTTCCCCTGGCTGGGGTGTCTAGAATTGGGGTCATAGTCTCAGGGTAAGGGGGTCAGCCATTTAGAACTGAGATGAGGAGAAATTTCTTCACTCGGAGGGTGGTGAACCTTTGGAATTCTCTACCCCAGATGGCTGTGGATGCTCAGTCGTTGAATATGTTCAAGACAGAGATTGATTGATTTTTGGACACTAAGGGAATCAAGGGATATGGGGATCGGACGGGAAAGTGGAGATGATGTAGAAGATCAGCCATGATCTCATTGAATGGCGGAGCGGGCACGAGGGGCCGTATGGCCTAATCCTGCTCCTATTTCTTATGTTCTTCACCCCCTTTTGCCTTGCACCATCATTTGTCATTTAATCAATCCTGCCCTCCACCCTGTGACAGATCTTCCTTTTGTTCTTTGCTCCCTTCCTCCCTTTTTCCCTGGCTCTGTACTTGCTTATAAACTGTTAAATCTCTAACTTCTTCCACATTTGATGAAATGCTATAGACCTGAAACATTAACTCTGTTCCTCTCTCCAGAGATGCTGGCTGACCTGCTGAGTATCTCCAACATTCTCTGTTTTTACTTCAGATTTCCAGCATCCGCAGTATGTTGCTTCTGATACATTCATTACTTGGCTTCAGAGCATTCTCAGGGAGTGTTTTGGTCTTTCATTGCAACGATTGAAGTTCAACGTTTGATTTGAAGTTGTGCAGCTCCACAGATTGAATATTCATCAATTATGCCAATTACAGCTCCCTTGTCACTGCTGAATGACTAGAAAGGATCAGGAAATAGATCAGGGTGTCTCTCACGTGTCCATTGGGGGATGCTTACTTTGCATCATAACAGAGACATTTGACATCAAATAAACAAAACCGCTCAGGACCTTGTGCCACTTTTGACGTTTTGTTTTAAGCTCACCTAATAGTTTTGTAGAAAAATACACCACCTATGATGGAACTATGTATTCCAGATCATAATTCCCTGTGTAAAAAAAAATCTCCTCATCTCTCCCCTGGCCTTTTTGCCAATTATCTTAAATAAGAACATGAGAAATAGAGCAGGAGTAGGACATTCGGAGCTTGCTCCGCCATTCAATAAGATCATGGCTGATCTTGGCCTCAAATACACTTTTCTGCCTGTTCCCCATAACCCTTGACTCCCCTGTAGTTCAAAAATCTGTCTATCTCAGCCTTAAATATATTCAATGACTCCGCCTCCACAGCTCACCGGGGTAGGGAATTTCAAAGATTCACGACCCTCTGAGAGGAGAAATTCCTCCTCATCTCCATCTTAAATTGGCGACCCCTTATCCTGAAACTATGCCCCCTAGTTCTAGATTCCCCCATGAGGGGACACATCCTCTCAGCAACTAAATCTGTGCCCTCTGGTTACTGACCCTCCCACCAGTGGAAGCAGTTTCTGCCTGTCTACCCTATAGAAATCCCTGATCATTCTGAATGCCTCTATTAAATCTCCCCTGAACCTTCGCTGCTCTAAGCTTCTCCAGTGTGTCCACAAAACTGAAGTCCCTCATCTTGGAATACTGTGTGCAGTTCTGGTCGCCACACTGTAGGAAGGATGTGATTGCATTGGAGAGGGTGCAGAGGAGATTCACCAGGATGTTACCTGGGCTGGAGCGTTTCAGCTATGAAGAGAGACTGGACAGGCTGGGGTTGTTTTCCTTAGAGCAGAGAAGGCTGAGGGGGGGACCTGATTGAGGTGTGCAAAATTATGAGGGGCATAGATAGGGTAGATAGAAAGGAACTTTCCCCTTTAGTAGAGGGGTCAATAACCAGGGGCATAGTTTCAAGGTAAGGGGCAGGAGGTTTAGAGGGGATTTGAGGAGAACGTTTTTCACCCAGAGGATGGTTGGAGTCTGGAACTCACTGCCTGAAAGGGTGGTAGAGGCAGGAACCCTCACAACATTCAAGAAACATTTAGATCAGCACATGAAAGGCCATAGCATACAAGGCTACAGGACCAAGTGCTGGAAAATGGGATTAGAATAGACAGGGCTTGATGGCCGGTGCAGACACGATGGGCCAAAGGGCCTCATTCTGTGCTGTATAACTCTATGACTCTATCCCTGATACCTTTCTGGTAAATTTCCTCTGCACCCTCTCCGAGGCCTTGACATCCTTCCTAAAGTGCGGTGCCCAGAATTGGACATAGTACTCTAGCTGAGGTCTAACCAGTGATTTATAAATCAAAGGTTTACCATAACTAGCCAGGGTTCTTGCTCCTGATTGCTATCCTGGAACAATCCCTCCCTTTGCAGGAAAGTGTGTAAGTGTTGACTGTGATGTCCTTCATGATAAAAATAGCCTGTCAATGTTTACTGACTATACTCGCACATGAAAAATAGTCACTCGGGGAAGGTACTGGAGAACTGATGCTGTGGAACTGGTGCCCACTAAGGGTCAGTGTCTTAAGTGGAGAAACACAACAGCTTAGTTGAGAAGGCGGCATTCTTACACCTGAGTCAACAACAACAAGAACTTGCATTTATATAGCGCCTTTAACGTAGTAAAACTTCCCCAAGGTGCTTCACAGGAGTGTTACCAAACAAAATTTGAAACCGAGAGCCACATAAGGAGATATTAGGGCAGGTGACCAAAAGCTTGGTCAAAGAGGTAGGTTTTAAGGAGCTTCTTAAAGGAGGAAAGAGAGGCAGAGAGGGTTTCAGTCCACTTCAGGACTTGACCACACGATCTAAGATGACACTCCAGTGCATTAGAGAAGGGAGTGCTGCATTGTTAGAGGTGCTGTCCTTTGGCTGAGACATTGGGGGTAATTTTGACTGTGCGATAGTGTAAAATGGGTGATAGCGAATCGGCACGTTTTACATCGATCCTGACTGCCTTCAGTAGAAATAAAAATCGGGAGAGATTTAAAATGCTATCGCCCATTTTACACCACAACCACCACAGTAACTTGCATTACATAGCACCTTTAATGTAGTAAAACATCCCAAGGCGCTTCACAGGAGCACAATCAGCCAAAAATTGACACTGAGCTAAAGAAGGAGCTGTTTGGGCAGATTGGTCAACGAGGTAGGTTTTAAGCAACGTCTCAAAAGAAGACAGGTGGAGAAGCAGAGAGGTTCAGGGAAGGAATTCCAGAGCTTAGGGTCTAGGCAGCTGAAGGCACAGCCGCCAATGGTGGGGCAAAGGAAGTGGGGAATGCCCAAGAGGGCATAGTTGGAGGAACGCAGAGATCTAATGCAAAAAGTCAAAATTACCCATATGAAACCTTTTGTATAGGAGTTAATCATCACATGATCTGCTTTAACTGGACGTTTCTTCAGCACATCCATGACTCAGGGAGGGGGAGTTTCTTCCAACCTCTTGTCTCCCTTGAGGCTTGTTAATTTTAAACTCGCACTCTCTCGTTCCGTGCTGATTAACTCTAAACTTTGGACCCATTTTTCATTACTGAATTTGGAGAGAATGCTGGACATAATTAGATGGAAAGAGACAGCTTTATTGAGCCAAAGGGAAAGAGTTTAATCAGTACACAGCATGCCAGAATCAAACGTGACAACACATATAATTAGAATATGCCAGTTTGACTAAGTTATTATAACTCTCAATGCTTGCGCTAATGGTTGTGGATTTGAGTTCATTATCTCGACCTATTCTCCATTGCAGTACTGAGGGAGCACTGCATTGTCATAACAGTTTGTGGGACCTTGCTGTATGGGAAATGGCTCCTGTGCTTGGCTACATTATTAAAGTCGCTGCATCTCAAAGTAATTGATTGTATGTGAAAGTGCTTTCAGAGATATGGTAAGGTGAATGCAAACCTTTCTTTATCATAGAATCATAGAAGTTTTACGGCACAGAAGGAGGCCATTCAGCCCAACGTGTCCGTGCCAGCCGAAAAAGAGCTCTCCAGTCTGATCCCACTTTCTAGCTCTTGGTCTGTAGCCTTGTAGGTTACGGCACTTCAAGTGCATATCCAAGTACTTTTTAAATGTGACGAGGGTTTCTGCCTCTACCACCCTTTCAGGCAGTGAGTTCCAGACCCTCCACCACCCTCTGGGTGAGAAAGGTTCTCCTCAACTCCACTCTAATCCTTCTTCCAATTACTTTAAATCTATGCCCCCTGGTTATTGACCTTTCTGCTAAGGGAAATAGGTCCTTCCTATCCACTCTATCTTGGCCCCTCATAATTTTATATACCTCAGTTAAGTCTCCCCTCAGCCACCTCTGTTCCAAAGAAAACAACCCCAGCCTGTCCAATCTTTCCTCATAGCTAAAATTCTCCAGTCCTGGCAACACCCTCGTAAATCTCCCCTGTACCCTCTCTAGTGCAATCACAGCTTTCCTGTAATGTGGTGACCAGAACTGTACGCAGTACTCTAGCTGCGGCCTAACTAGTGTTTTATACAGTTCAAGCATAACCTCCCTGCTCTTATATTCTATTCCTTGGCTAAGAAAGGAAAGTATCCCGTATGCCTTCTTAAGCACCTTGTCTACCTGTCCTGCTATCTTCAGGGATCTGTGGACATGCACTCCAAAGTCCCTCGTTCCTCTACACTTCTCAGTATCCTACCATTGTGTATTCCCTTGCCTTGTTAGCCCTCCTCAAATGCATTACCTCACATTTCTCCGGATTGAATTACATTTGCCACTTATCTGCCCACCTGACGAGTCCATTGCTATCTTCCTGCAGTCTACAGCTTTCTTCTTCACTATCAACCACACGGCCAATTTTTGTATCATCTGCGAATTTCTTAATCATGCCCCCTACATCGAAGTCTAAATCATTAATAGATACCACAAAAAGCAAGGGACCTAGTACTGAGACCTGCAGAACCCCACTGGAAACAGCCTTTCAGTCACAAAACACCCGTCGAACATTACCATTTCATTCCTGCCACTGAGCCAATTTTGGATTCAACTTGCCACTTTCCCTTGGATCCCATGGGCTTTTGCTTTTCTGACTAGTCTGCCATGTGGGACTTTGTCAAAAGCCTTGCTAAAATCCGTGTAGACTACACCAAACATGCTACCCTCATCGACCCTCCTCGTTACCTCCGCAAAACATTCAATCAAGTTAGTCAGACACGACTTTACCTTAATAAATCCATGCTGACTGTCCTTGATTAATCCGTGCCTTTCTAAATGACGATTAATACTGTCCATCGGAGCTTTTTCCAATAATTTTCCCACCAACGAGGTTAGGCTGACTGGCCTGTAATTACTCGGTCTATCCCTTTCTCCCTTTTTAAACAATGGTACAATGTTAGCAGTCCTCCGGCACCACACCTGTAGCCAGAGAGGATTGGAAAATGATGGTCAGCACCTCTGCCATTTCCTCCCTTGCTTCTCTTATTAGCCTGGGATACATTTCATCTGGGCCTGGCAATTTATCCACTTTAGGCCTATGTATTTACTAAAAACAAAAGCAAAATACTGCGGCTGCTGGTATAAAAACAGAAAATGCTGGAAACACTCAGCTGGCCAGGCAGGGTCTGGGGAGAGAGAAATACAGTTAAGGTTTCAGGTCAATGACCTTGCATCAGAACTGGAAGACGTTAAAGATGAACAGCTTTTAAGCAAGTGCAGAGCCAGTGAAAACAGGGGGCAGTGATACTACAAAGGGGTCTGTGATAGGGTGTAAGGCTGGAGTAACTAAATGACAAAGGGATAATGGAGCAAGGCAAAAGAGGGAAGTAATGGGGCAAGTAAAGGAACAACAGATGTGTCCAGAAGAGGTGTAAACGGTTACAGTGAAGGGGAAGGGAAGCCTGGGAAATCTGGCAAATCTGGTTGCCGTGGCCCGGGAATGTGGCGGTCGAAATAAATTCAACATTTATTTACTGATTGATTTCCCATGGTATTGCCCCCTAATCCCGCTCTCTTTAAAAAAGAATGTAAAAACGAAATCAATGAGCAGCAGTTACCGCAGCCCAATGACAGATGAGATTTTTCAGTCACATTATCCCCACGGACCAATTCAATCAGCATCGGTGCTATAAATATTTAAATATAAAGAGGTAGTTTTGAAATGCCAAATCATCGGGGGCCATTGAAAGGTTAATGTGACATGAATTGTTCGAGCTCTTTTTTTTCACTGGTGTGATTGGTCCTGTGGGAACAATATGATTGAAAAGTTTTATCTGTCATTGGTATGTGGTAAACGCTGATAATTCAAAGGTCACTCATAACACCAATGAGCTTTGGCTGCTGGGGACCAATTGTTGCAGCCCAATCGTATCGAAGCAAACAGAGAAATGCAATATTCCTAGATAAATCTCAACTCCTTCCAATATATCCTTTCTAAGGTGCGGTGCCCAGTACTGTACACAGTACTCCAGATGTGGTCTAACCAGGGCTTTGTATAGCTGTAGCAAAACTTCCTCCCCTTTACATTCTTGCCCTCTAGTTATAAAGGCCTGAAGGAGGTTGCAGAGATAGGGAGAGGTGAGGCCATGGAGGGGTGTAATCCTACTGTGCTCATTCGCAAGTCAGATGGTTATATCATATCATCGAATTGTTACAGGACAGAAGGAGGCCATTTGTCCCGTCGAGCCCGTGCCGGCTCTCTGCAAGAGCACTTCAGCTAGTCCCACTCCCCCCCCCGCCCTTTCCCCATTGCCCTGCGACTTTTTTTCTCCTTCAGGTACTTACCAATTCCCTTTTGAAAGCCACGATTGAATCTCCTTCCACCACCCTTTCAGACAGTGCATTCCAGATCATAACCACTTGCTGCGTAAAAAGGTTTTTTCACATGTCGCCTTTTGGTGCACTTTAGAGGACCTGTTACTGCTGGTGTCGGATGAAGCTACTAAACATTATCTTGACATTCAGTTGCTGGTGCTTGCACTGCTGGATTAATATGGATTTTCTGGATCCTTCCAGCTCTGTGACAACACACTGTGAGAATCATGCACACATTGTTAAAAAGGAAATTAAAATCAAGATCTTGTTTAGTACTCTGAAAATGAAGTTGTTGCATTCTCAGAATTTGTCAGAACAAAGAAGGAACGGGTAATCACAACTTGATAGAATCATTGGATTTTGCAGCATAGAATGAGGCCATTCAGCCCATCCTACCTGTGCCAGCTCTCTGAAAGAGCTATCCACTTAGTTCCATTCCATTGCCCTTTCCCCGTAACCCTTTCAAATATTTTTCTTTTTCCTTATCCACTTCACTTTTAGAAGTTAATATGGATTCTGCTTCCACTATTGTTTCTGGTAGTACATTCCATGTCTGACCAACCTCTATGTCTATAAAAAAAAATCTTCCAACCTCTCCCTTGCTTCTTAAATTAACGCCCTCTAGTTTCTGACCCACTGAGCAGTGGAAATAATTATTTTCTCTATTTACCTTATCAAAAATTCAGTCGTCCATAATTGCTGACAGGTTTCATAAAAATGTATGAAATACATGAACCAAAGGTGATGTAAGAGATGTCGAAAAAGAAATTCTAAAATATGGGAGCATCTCACAAGCTCAGATGGTAAGGTTGAAACTGAGCGCCACGTATCAAAGACAAGCCACCATTCCGTCAGTACACTGATCAGAAAAGGGACAAGGGTCAGTGCTCCAACAACCCTCAGGCCCAGGGTTCTCAGATTAGGTGACTGTTTTGCGGAACACCTCCATTCTGTCCGCAAGCGTAATCCCGAGCTTGCGGTCGCCTGTCACTTTAATTCTCCACTCCACTCCCACTCTGACCTGTCCTCGGCCTCCTACACTGTTCCAATGAAGCTCAACGTAAGCTCAAGGAACAGCACCTCATCTTTCAATTTGGTGCTTTACAGTCTTCCGGACTTAACATCGAGTTCAACAATTTCAGACCCTAATCTCTGCTCCCATTTATTCGGACAGCAGCTGTTGCTGATGATTCTGCTATTCCCATTAACACCTCCTCTAGACCCATCTTTTGTTTCTTTACTTGTTCCATTACCATCCCTTTTGTCTTGCATCGTCATCCCTTTTGTCATTTAACCTCTCCTGCTTTCCACCCTATCACAGACCTTCCCTTTTGTTCTTTCCTCCCCTCCCCGCTTTTCTAGCCTCTGTACTTGCTTAAAACCTGTTACATCTCTAACCTTTTCCAGTTCTGACGTTAACTCTGTTTCTCTCTCCACAGATGCTGCCTGACCTGCTGAGTATTTCCAGCATTTTCTGTTTTTATTCCAGGGATCTTTCTCTTGATTGTTCTCTAGTGACTTTGCCTGGAAAGCATGCACTTGTGTATGTCGCGAGGGTGGACTCGGTTGTGGCTGTAATGGCCTACCTTGACGGCCGTTGAGCAATTGCCTCTGAGCCAGATGGTTGTGGGTTCAAGTCATACTCCAGAGACCTAAGCACAAAATCAAGGCTGACACTCCAGTGCAGTACTGAGGGAGCGGTGCACTGTCAGAGGTGCCATCTTTTGGATAAGATGTTAAACTGCAGGTGGATGTGAAAGATCTCATGGCACTACTTCAAAGAAGAGAAGGGTAGCTCTCTCTGGTTTCCTGGCCAATATTTAACCCTCAACCAATATCACTAAATCAGATTATCTGGTCATTATCGCATTGCTTTTTGTGATTTGGGAGCTTGCTGTGCGCAGATTGATGACCGTGTTTCCTACACTACAACAGTGACTATGCTTCAAAAGTGTAGCACCTCGGGACGTCCTGAGGTCATGAAAGGCACTATATAAATGCAAGTCTTTCTTTTTTAATTAGGAGCAGAATGGGCGCTAATTTTTCCTCTGCGGTTCACTTGCATTCTTTCAGGCACTGTTAGGGAGCAGGAAATTGGGCCCTTCACACTGTTGCTCTCACAGCGAGATGTGCTGAGACTAAGTAGACTTGTCAAGTCTGATAAAAATGTAGAAAAGCCAAAACCATTGGTTACACTGAGTAGGATTAGAGCAATTTTTACATCACCTGGCATCGCCGTATAGAAAGAACCGACATTTGAAAAAATCTAACTGTTGGCGCTTTTTGATTTTAGCATTTCTGCTCGACATTTTGAGTTGACCTTTAAAGTCAGCGACACATGGAAACATCCGATTGTTAACGTGTATCAACCAGGCCGTCAATGCCAAGGTCTCTTCCGATTACAAAGAGGAAAGTTGTTTTGACAAATTCTATCAATGCAGGCTGCTCTAATTGAGTGCAGCTTTTTTAAGGTAGGGCTGAAGAGCCCATTAACCTTGAGAAGGAACTAATGTGAAGCTTTAGTACTTATGTAACATAGCACTGAAGACAATATACTGCTTTTTAACTGCAATAATTATCTTGTCATTCTGAATAGACTTGATGTGCTAAACCTTGCTGGAATAGGCTCATCAATTTATCTATTGACGTCCTGTTTTTTATTTAAAAAGTCTTCTTCTCCAACCGCTTTCCCCCATCCACAGTGGCTTAGTAGGCACATGCACTGCCTCATACGGAATTGAGCTATACAGACCAGAAAGAGTCAAGGTTTGTTACGTTGATCTGTGCTGAAGTAGCGGAGCTTCGCTGGGACAGTGGTGTAGAACATAGAACATAGAAACTAGGAGCAGGAGTAGGCCATTCGGCCCGTCGAGCCTGCTCCACCATTCAATACGATCATGGCTGATCATCCAAATCCAGTACCCTGTCCCTGCTTTCCCACACAGAATCCCCATCGAGCCTGCACCGACACATATCCCACCCTATCCCCGTAACCCCACGTATTTAATTCCCCCTAACATATCCCATCCTATCCCCGTAACCCCACATATTTAATCCCCCCCTAACACTAAGGGTCATAGAAACATAGAAACATAGAAGATAGGAGCAGGAGTAGGCCATTCGGCCCCTCGAGCCTGCTCCGCCATTCGATGAGATCATGGCTGATCATCTAAACTCAGTACCCTGTACCTGCCTTCTCCCCATATCCCTTGATACCTTTAGCTTTAAGAAATATATCTAACTCATCCTTGAATATATTTAATGACTTCGCCTCAACTACCTTCTGTGGTAGAGAATTCCACAGGTTCACCACTCTCTGGGTGAAGAAATTCTTCCTCATTTCTGTCCTAAATGGTTTACCCGTTATCCGTAGATTATGACCCCTGGTTCCGGACTCTCCGACCATCGGGAACATTCTTCCTGCATCTAGTTTGTCCAGACCTGTCAGAATTTTATATGTTTCGATGAGATCCCCTCTCATTCTTCTATACTCCAGTGAGTATAAGCCCAATCGACCCAATCTCTCCTCATATGTCATTCCTGCCATTCCAGGTATCAGCCTTGTGAATCTTCGCTGAACTCCTTCCATGGCAAGAACATCCTTCCTCAGATAAGGCGACCAAAACTGCACACAGTACTCAAGGTGTGGTCTCACCAAGGCCCTGTACAACTGCAGCAGGACATCCCTGTTCCTATACTCAAACCCTTTCGCTATGAAGGCCAACATACCATTTGCCTTCTTCAGCGCCTGCTGCACCTGCATGCTTACTTTCAGCGACTGGTGCACAAGGACACCCAGGTCTCGTTGCACTTCCCCTTCTCCCAATCTATTGCCATTCAGATAATAGTCTGCCTTTCTGTTTTTGACACCAAAGTGGATAACCTCGCACTTATCCACGTTATATTGCATCTGCCACGCTTCTGCCCACTTATCATAGCCAAATCAACCTAACCCGCACATTTTTGGACTGTGGGAGGAAACCGGAGCACCCGGAGGAAACCCACGCAGACACGGGGAGAATGTGCAAACTCCACACAGACAATCACCCGAGGCCAGATTCGAACCCGGGTCCCTGGCGCTGTGGGGCACCAGTGCTAACCACTATGCCACCGTGTTGCCCGTGTAGATCAGCTATAATTGATGTCAGTGCCCTGGGCTATAAAGGGGGGTGGGGGGGGGGGGGCGGGGAAATGTCAGAGTCCTTCAGGTAAAAATTAGTATGGGTTCCGTTTTTGGGCTCAGACCCGGTGCTGCGTTGACTGAACCGAGAGGCCTGAGGACAGCTAGAAATCGCTCATTGAGCCTCATCCCCTTGCCGGCAGTGGCGCTCAGATAAGTTCCAGGATGAGGGTTGGAGCAGGCAACGGGTGGGGAGGTAGAGCAATCATTAGAACTGTGAAATCGTGGGTGGGGGGGCAGGGGTGTGGGGAGCGCTTCTGCGACTCGTGGCTCCATAGAAAGATTCCTTCAACCTTACCTTTAATTGACGGCCACAGGGGCAGCTGAAGATTCCTGAATGAGGTAGGCCCGACGCCTTCCCCGCTTGTTGGTAACTAATTCTGTAAAGGCACCTAATACCTGTTTTAGGCGGCTGCCCGGGATGCCTAAAATATGGGCCCCACAAATTTAGCACTGGGGCCCAACGCAGGCACAGATTGGAAACAGGGCTTCCCACTGCTGAACTGGTATGCTGTGCGCCCATTTTATGCCCGATAAATTTCCACCTGTTTGCCTTCTGGTGTCTCCTGCTGGAAAGTGGATAGCTGTGGATGTTGGGAGAGAACAATATTGCTTTTGGTTATAATGCACCAGCGACCAAATAACCTACTGAAACTATCTGGGGGGAGAAATTGGGCCACCTCGCGAGAAATGAGCACTTGGGGAGATGAAGTTCAGGCAGCGGCATCCAATGTTCCCACTTATTTTTTTTTGGTGGGCGGTCCCTTTAACTGGCTGCGCGGCCCATTCAAATTTCCGTTCACGCGCGGCTTCTCCCATATAAAAGCCGGTGAGCGGCCTGCATGGAACCTCCAGACCGCTGCGCGGCCGCTTAGCGGGAACAATGGCGGTATTCCATGCCCAATCCCCCCCCCACCAGATTGACAGCCAATGACTTCCAAGTGTCCAGGGAGCCTGCTGGAGACAGACGCTCGGCCCCTAGAACAAACTAATCGGGGACCTAACGCCTGTTTTAGAACTCCCTTGCCAAATTCGGTATAAACTGGGTGGGTCCACAGCGGCCTAACCAGCGGTGCTTAAAGGAGAGAAAAGGTAAGAAGGAAATATAAATTAAAATGATATAACACAACAGAAACTTTGAGCCGTTGTTCGCAGCAATTTGAGCATTGTATTTCTACTAGTCTTCGGTCACTCTTTTTCCTAACCCTAGCAAACCTTTGATCACGCTAGACGTTGCGCACAAGTTGCGCCACCTAAGATCAACTGTATCGGATAATTTATCTGTAGAAGCCAAGCTAAAGTCTCACTTCGAAAAGGCAGCAACCCCATTCGGCCAATTCACTAAGCCTGTGCGAAATTAACATTGAACACCAAGATACGGCCGACCAAAATGTACGTTCTGAGCGCGTTGCTGTTTGGTAACAAGACCTGAACCATCTACCACAGGCCTGAGAGAAGACTAAACTCTTTCTACACCTGCTGTCTCCACTGTTATTCTAAACATCAAGTGGGAAGACAAAGGGGGAAAAATTCGTCCCCTTAGCGCCTCCCATTGGCGCCAGCAGATGGCGCTACCGGGGCACTAGAGCATTATCGTCGGGGTGAGGCAAATCCAGCGTCGTACACCAAATCCGGCCACCCCACCCCCCCTCACCCCATAGCGCCACCAGGAGCGTCAACGCCAGGCAAATTGTGAACGATGATCTGCAAAATTGATTGTCGCCACCTACCTTAGCGCCTGGAGTAAACAGCGACAGGGAGAGCATGCGTGAAACACCAGGAAGCCGGCTCCAGGGACGTTATTTAAAGGGATCATCGGTAATGACTCACAGCTGTCAGGTTAGTGCAGGTTCAGTGGTTTCTTGTCAGTTTCACATAGTCCAACAGTTTCATTCAGTAATTTCAAGGTTCTTTTGTATCATGAGTGTTGTGGCAACTAAAAAGTAGCTACATTTATTCTTTAAAAAAATAAAAATGCTATACTTGGTAACATTAATGGGGGCTGTACTGGCATGTCACCTCGCCCTCCAGGTTCTATGGTGGAGGGAGTGTAGGCAGCGAGAATGACGGGAACATGTGCGCAAAGAGATGAGGAGGGATCAGGGCTCGCAGCAGGAGGCCTTACCCTCCGAGGGTATTTAGAAAGCACTTCTCCTGCCTTCAATGAAGCAAGAAGCAGTGTATTAGATGGCTCTGCTTCACCAAGGAGGTGGTCACAGAACTCCAAACAGACCTCCAGCCTCACACCAGGATGACTTAAAGCCCAGGTCCCCTTTGCTCACCACATCCCCATCATTCCATCCCTCTCGCAGGCCGTATCACACCGCAAAGCTAAAATGAGAGACACCACAAAAGAATGGTAAGTGAATTCAGAAATTTATCACAAATCAGTGAACACATATTTACAACAAAAATATTAACTATTCAACCTTGTGCAATCCCTTAGTGCCTCGCATTACTGTGCCTTTGCCTACTCTAGTGCTCCTATGAAGTGTTGGCCCAGTGGCTGCAGCAGGGCTGGTGGAAGGCTGCTGAGTGTCCGTGTGGGAGACTTCAGATGGCCTTGCAGGATGCCCTCATCCAGCTCTGGGTCTGGAAGGCCCGGCTGTAGACTGCACCAACTCAGCATGCGCGGCAGCAGTCTGTGCTTGCTGGATGACAGGCAGCGACAAGGGCAATGGCAGAGTGGCAGTGGTGGGAGCAGGAATGCTGTCATCCTGAGAGAGGAAAGCAGGATCCTGCTCCACTGACCCACTGCCACACCCCCAGGGCAGCACCTCAGCATCCCTAGAAATCTGTTGGAGCACAGATTGCTGGCCTGCTGCGACACTGTGAAAGCCCCGGTTGACAGTGGTAGACCCAGCCACGATGGCAGCAGTCAGAGCTTGCGTGGCATCAAGCTGAGACTGCATGAGAGCAGTCTGAGAATCGATGGCACCAAGCATAGACTGCATTACAGCACTAAGACATTGCATCGCTTCCACCTGTGCTACAATGGATGCTGCCAGATCACCATCACACGCGGCATCAGGTCTGGGTCGCCACGGTCTCTCTGGGAGTCGACCATCTTTTCCAGACTGAAAATGATGGGCTCCATGGTGTGCGCAGAGCTTTGTGCAATGTTTGAGGTGGACTCCACCACGCTCCTTAACATTGCTCTCGGACACCCTTGCCATTGCACCTATGATCTCCATGTGCTGCCCATCATCCTTCTTCTAAAGGCCTCTCCATCGAGGTCCTAATCTGAGTCCTATGCAGCAGAACTCGCACGTGAACTCTCCCTCCGGGGAGCTGGCCCCCGAGCTACCCTTTCCCCCTGGCCTTGTTGCAGCCCGCTCATTCCCAGTGCCTCGCCCTGTGCAGATCCCGCTACTATACTAGCCTCTAAAGAACGCGTTGTGCCAGTATCTGAGCTGGTGCCTGCGGGTGAGACATGCAGTGATGTGGTGTGTGCTTCCTCCTCCCCTTCTCCCGCCTCGCTCTCTACGGTGCCCTCAGGGACAGGCTGCTCAGGTGCTTGCTCATTATCTGAAAGCATAAAGGTACAAAAGTCAGGTTAAGGTGAGGGAAGGGGGGCAGGAAGGGAGAAATGCCTGCATACAGCATGATTAGCTGGAAAGTGCAAAAGGCTTGTGGGGTGAGGGGGAGTTGGGATGTGAGAAGAAGGAGTAGGGATGAACATACCGTTGTTGTCCCCAAGGGGGTCAATGTTGCTGGTGGCCACGGCGCCCACCACCTGGCACCCAATAATTTGCAGCACTCTATTCTCCAGCGCAGACAGTGGTTGGGTGTGGGTTTGTCCCTTGCCTGTGCGCTCCTGCTGCCTCCTGTTGTGAACCACCTTGGCCTGCAAGAGAAAGGAAAGTGTGTGAGTGAGTGTGGAGCAATGTGTTTGGGTGATGTGCCTGCCATAGTTGAATAGCTGTCATTGTGTGCAAGGTGTCAGCTGTGGGTGTGAGCTGTTGGTAGGTAGAGATTGTTGGTGGGTGAGTGCTGGGGTTTTGGTGCTTTGGGTAGTGTGTGACGATTGTGGTACAGATGGTGGTATGTAGCATTTGTTGAAGCATTCACTCACCCTGACCACCCGAGTGAGGTCATTAAATTTCTTCCTGCACTGTGTGTGGATCCTAGGGACTACAGTGCTGCTCAAGACATGCTGCGCTACCTCCCTCCATATGGTGCGGAAGACTTGCAGCGAGGGCCTCCTGCCACCTGCCACTTGCCGGGTAGAACACCGCCCTCTGTCTCTCCAAAGCGAACACCAACGCCTCCAATGCTTGATTGCAGAATCTGCGGGCTCTCTCCCTGGGGCGTTTTTCTCCCATGAGTAAACCGGTTCAGTCCTCTGGTTCCTTCTCCTTGTCCTGCTTCCACTTCCTGAGGCAGCTGCACAGCTAACAATGCTGAGAATGAGGATCTGCAGCATCAATGAACCTCCCCTTTAAGTACGGAAAAAAGCCTGTGGCAATCATGACTTGTGATTAGACTGCACCTGATATTGGTTCAATCCTCTGAGTGTAACGTCAATGAGCTTGGGATTTTGACTTGAATTAGGACTCCAATCATTTTTTTGAACAGTGAGCCCGAATTTTGTGTGCAGTCTAAAGCATTAGCGCCTGGCGCTAATTCTCCAACTTTTCTATTGACACCGCCCGTTCCTGGGCTATAATGAATTTCTAGCCCAAAGTTCCTGACCAACTGGAAGAAGTCTAGTTGCCAAGTCTATTAACTGTTCTCAGAAACAGATGCCTCCTCCGAAGCTTCGGTTAACTATATCAGATGGAAGGTGGACGTACTCCCAATTAACTTTTGCATGGAGAATTTGCAGATACTTGAAGGCTGATGGGCCGACCTATGCTCATGTTTAAAGACATTTGCAAGAGGAACTTGAAAACTAACACTTGAGAATGACTTATTTTTCAATGGGGGAGCGAAACAGAAGCTAGTCAATATAAATAATTTAACTGGAAAACACGATAAAGTTTTAAAAAATCTTCCATCTAATTTCTTGCTTCGTTTTTGTTCCAATTGAAAATCATTTATAATATTTATGATGGCGCAGTTTGACTTTCTCTCTCCTGTTGGAATGTCCTTGATTGAAGCGATAATGTTGAATCGAAGCAGCTGACACTTTACGCTCCGAGGGCAGAGTGCTGACTCTAAAAGGGGAGCGAGAGAAATGAACTTCAGTCTCATGAATATTTATTACATAATTCTAGTCCCTTCAAACAATTTTTCTAGTGACTACATTCAACATATATTGCAGAATGTTAACCCATCACTTACACTCCCGTGATATATTAAGAAAGAAAAGAAAGACTTGCATTTTTGTAGCGCCTTTCATGACCACTGGACGTCCCAAAGTGCTTTACAGCCAATGAAGTACTTTTGGAGTGTCATCACTGTTGTAATGACGATTCAGTAAGTGGAGACTGTAGGCTCTTGAGGGATGATGGAAGCATCAGGATTGGAGTACCGGATGGTTCCATGGGCTGCACAATGACCTGTCACCTCTGGGGAGAGGGGCAGAATTCCATGACTTTAGGATGTCCCAAATCGTTTTTGCAACCAATGAATTACTTTTGAAGTGTAGTCACTGTTGTAAGTTAGGAAACGCGGCAGCCAATTTGCACACAGCAAGCTCTCACAAACAGCAATGTGATCATGACCAGATAAGCTGTTTTCAGTGATGTTGGTTGACGGAGAAATATTGGCCAGGACACTGGGGTGAGCTCCCCCGCTCCTCTTCGAAATAGTGGCCGTGGGATCTTTTACGTCCACCTGAGAGGGCCAGATGGGGCCTCGGTTTAATGTCCCGTCCGAAAGACGGCACCTCTGACAGTGCGGCACTCCCTCAGTACTAGCACTGGGAGTGTCAGCCTCGATTATGTGCTGATGTCTCTTGAGTGGGACTTGAACCCACCACCTTCTGGCTCAGAGGCGTGAGCGCTCCCTACTGAGCCACGGCTGACAAACTCCATTCTTTGAGGCCGTGGACCCATGACGGCAAAAATGTTCCTCATTGAGCACAACTTGTCAATCTTGCTCAGTGAGAACATGCATTGGTTGGTGTAGGAAATGGGAAAATATCACACTGTTGCAGTAGAGAGAGGGCTCGCGAGGTTGGGTTTGAAACACTTCCCTGGGGAGAGCAGGAGAAAATTTACTCTACCTCGGCTGTGCTGTATCTGACCTGGATTGTGATTTGACGAGCGCTAAATGCGCCCAAACAACTTCTTAGATCCAGCGTTTAATCCATTTATTTTTTTCTGCCTGATGTTAAATTAGTAAATAATAAAATTTGCTCCGCCCTCCCCCGCTCCCCCCCCCCCCCCGCAAACAGTTTGCAATTTAATCAAATAAGCCAACAAGAAAGAACATGCATCCGAATCTGCATTTGTAACGAACACTAATGCGTTTAAAAGCAGAATAAGATGACAAATTTCCATAGAAACAGATTGGGCCTGGGGAGTTTATATGATCTGCACAGAAAGCAAGTTATTATCTTACATCTGTTCTCAATCAGCTAGCAGTTCGGAAAGGAAATTGATCACCACAGAGCAGACGATTGTTTATTCCTTTGGTTTTCTGTCATATGGAGGAAACTACCTGACGATTACAGGGATGATGATTCAGCTTCTCTTGCAGGTGCGGGATATCACAAGCAGCAATTGTATTTGAGTATTGTAAGCACTGCAATTGGGTCCAATTATGTGAAATATAGTCACTGTAAAACAAATTATGTAGAAGGAACTTCATAATTTCATGTTTATTACAATCCATAAATAAATGAAATTCTATCCAAGGATTTGAAGTTAATTAGATATTAAAAAATATACTCCGAGTGCGCTCAAAGGGGGAAAAAAATTACTTACAATATAAATATGACTGAGTGCTTATTCTGATTTTGATTTCTGTTGAATATTTAATGGCCCATTGTGCCAGTCGATTACTCTATTCGCCTACAACAACGTACATTGATATAGCACGTTTAAGGCAGTAAACCATACAAAGGAGCTTCACAGAAATTAGACAAAATTTGACACCGAGCCACATAAGGAGACGTTTGGACAGGTGACCAAAAGCTTGGTCAACGAGGTAGGTTTTGAGGAGCATCTTAAAGGAGGAGAGAGAGAGAGGTAGCGAGGCGGAGAGGTTTAGGGAGCGAATTCCAGAGCTTGGGGCCTCGGCAGCTGAAGGCACGGCCGCCGATGGTGGAGCGATGAAAATTGAGGGTTCGCAAGAGGCCAGAATTGGAGGAGCGCAGAGATCTCGGAGGGTTGTAGGGCTGGAGGAGGTTACAGAGATCGGGAGGGGTGAGGGCATGGAGGGGTTTGAAAACCAGGAGGAGAATTTTAAAAATCGAGCTGTTGCCGGGCCAGGAGCCAATGTAGGTCAGCGAGCACAGGGGGTGATGGGTGAACGAACGGGACTTGGTGCAATTTAGAATACGGGGAGCAGATATTTGGATGAGCTCAAGTTTACGGAGGGTGCAAGGTGGGAGGCTGGCCAGGAGAGCATTGGAATAATCAAGTCTAGAGGTAACAAATGCATAGATGAGGGTTTCAGCTGAGGGGACGAGTGGAGATTGGCGATGTTATGGAAGTGGAAGTAGGCAGTCTTGGTGATGGAGAGGATCTGGACTCGGAAGCTCATCTCAGGGTCAAATAGGACACCAAGGTTTTGAAAGTTCTGGTTTGGCCTTAGGCAATGGCCTGGGAGAGGGATGGAGTCGATGGCTAGGGAATGGAGTTTGTGGCAGAGTCATAGGAAGGATCTTACTGCTCTGGGGAGGATACAAAGGTGGCAGTTATTTAAGTTTTTAATGAAACGTGTGACTACCTTGTTGTTATGAATATTTTTGCCACCCAGTAGCCAGTGGGGGAGAAATTGGTCTAGCGCCAGAACCGGTTGGAGGTGGGCGCTATGTCCGAAGACACTGGCTGGAGGTTCGCTGCAAATTCGGCCTTTGGACTCAACAGTGTAAAACTGGTGACCTGCAGCACCAATCGGGCACCTGATTGCTGGTCGGGGCCCAGGAAACTTCGGAGTCTGCGGCGCACAGTAGGCCTATAGGTAAGACCTGCGGGGGAGGGGGATGCTGTGGTTGGCGGGGGGGGGGGGCGGTCGGGGTGAAGGGAGAAGCGGAGGAGAGGCTAACAGGGAGGGGGTGAGCCCGGGTCCGCAGTAGCCCACAGTATTGTTGTGGAACCATTCGGTTTATGCCGAATATGGCAGTGGGCACCTAAAACAGGCATGAGGACCCTGATTAGCCTATTCAAGGTGTCTAACGCCTACTTTAGGTGGGCTCCCTGGACACTTCACCGGCTGTTATTTGGCCACAAATTCGGGAAAGATTGGGCACTAGATAGCACAACGAAAATTGGTTCCCTCATCTCTAATTTTTCACTCAAAAAATACAAGCGGCAGGTGCCAATTTCTCCTCCAAATCCCGCTCACCTTTGTTCTCAACCCTCTCTCTCTGTTGAAACTTGCCTTCCTCTCGCCTATAGTTACAACTAAGGTCATTGAAAGAAAGAATCGCATTTAAATAGCACCTTTTATGACCTCAGGACATCCCCAAGCGCTTTACAGCCATTAAATTGCTTTTGAAGTGTATTCACTGTTGTAATGTAGGAAACGTGGCAACCAAGTTGTGCACAGCAAGCTCCCACAAACCGCAATGAAATAAATAACCAGATAATCTGTGTTTGAGTTGTTGGTTGAGGCCAGGAAGCCCGGAGAATTCTCCCTGCTCTTCTTCAAAAAAGTGCAGTAGGATCTTTTACGCCCACCCGAGAGGTTTGTCTCATCCAAAAGACGGCACCTCCAACAGTGCAGCACTTCCTGAACTCTTCCCTCTTTGTCCTCCCAAGCTCCTAATGTGCCATCCCACACTATCTTCAACCTTGTCTTTATTGTATTCTAATCAAGACAAATCATACAGTTTCCTACTCTATAAAATGCTTTTTTCTCAGCATCTCAGAATTGGAACTCCTTGCCTCTTTAGCTCATTCCTTCCTCTTCCAATCTATAGGCTTTTAAAATCGAAGCATGGCAACACTTTAATGCTACTTCTTGATTTCTTGTTTGATCTCTCCTACTCCTTTTAGCCTTGATGGTACTTTGCATCATACGCCTTGAACTTGGGTTTCTTAATGAGAAAGCCTTATATCCTCATGTTGCACTGATGCCAAATATTTCAAAATATCACATTGAGAGCTAATTGAACTTCTCCCTCCTTGAGCCTTTTAATGTCATTTGCAAATTGGTATTATTTCATTATGTGACCTAGCACATACAGAGATTGGTTCTTGTGAATTTAAACGGTGAATATTATTGAATAAAATTATTGAATAATTCTTGAAAGTTCCTGCAGAGGAGACTTTAGGCCAGGCTTTGTCTTCCAGTGGCAGTGTTCCAATGGGCCAAGACTTCTACCCACCCCTCCAGTACTGCTGGGTCATTCATATGTAGGGCAGGCTCCCAGCAGGATCTCCACTGCTCAGAGGGAGCCTGCCACTGCAAGGACACAAAAGCCCAGCACTTTCTACAGCGGGACCTTGATGCAGCATCAGAAGGTCTAGGGGTGGTGTGAAAGGGGCAGAAGCTTCCCGAAGATGGGAATCAATGTCCCACTGCTGGGCTAGAAGGAGGTAGCGGATGCTACTACAAGGCCCTCTCCTTCCATCGAGGCACCTCAAGGGGCATTACTGATGCCTCCTGGTGCCTACTGCCACCTTTGCTATGGCAGCCTCAGGGAAGGAAGGAGTGGACAACAGAGGGGGAAAATACAGGGCGTCCTCACCACCCAAATCTTCCTTTATCCCCCACCAGAGTGCGCGAGAGCAATCCAGCCCATTTAATGTGTCGAATATAATTTTGATTCATTTTATTTAGATCATTCCTGGAAGTGATCCCGTTCAACCAGCTAACTTTATGTAACACTCGTCATGCAAAACAAGTGTTCCAAGGTCCTCCCAGTGGTGGGCAATGAGTAGGAAGTCGGAGAGAAGTGAAAGGAAATGACGAAAGGCACACTTGTAAAGGTATGCTTGGCGGAGGGTTTTAAAGGAGAGAGAGAGGGGGGGGGGAGGTAACCAGGCGAAGAGGTTTAGGAAGATGGTTCCAGGGTGCAGGGGCGGAGAAATGGGGAGAGGAGCAGACGGGGGTCATTTTCACCTGCACCGCCCGGGAGGTAATCTGTTGGTGCGAATCGCCCATCCATTGTAGAACCCATCAAATCAATGGGATGAAAATCATACGGGTCTACAACAGGCGGGCGATCCGCTCCGACAGATTATCGCCCGGGCAGCGAAGACAAAAATTCCTCCCTCAGTAGCCCAAAATCAGAAGAGCAGAGCTTGTGTTTTGAATGTAAAGCTGGAGATGATTTTAGAGGCGGGGCGGAGTGACACCATGGAAGGAGTTGAAGATGAGAATACAGACTCTGAAATTGATACACTGAGGGACAAGCAGTCAGTGAATGCTGGCGAGGACATTGATCTTAGGTAATATTCACATTGCCATGAATAATTTCAGCAGAACTTTCATTGGTATTAGTCTAACCCGTATCAGTTGTCCAATTAGGAAATGTGGCAACAAAGGCAATGCTTCATCTTTTCCTGACACTAGGTTCTTATTGAGGTGAATTAGTTCATTGAGGTTCGTGTATATCATTAGCGAACTCCCATTAGTCTCATTATTAGTAAATCTGACAGCAAGAGATTGTCTGCATTTCGTGCTGCTGTTTGATCCCTTACTGTGATAGGTTTACTCACTGCTGACAGATGAGCACTAGTCTAGACTGACCCTAATATCAGCCACCATGTTTTCAGTAACAATATTTCCAAAATAGCATAATTTGACAGAAAATGCAGTATTTTTTTGTCTGCAATGGATTATTAATTGGATTCTTTCTCGCTTGTCCAGGATCCACAGGGTTAGACTTGGTTATTGCTAAATGTGTTTCACAAACTGAAGAGTATAAATAATTAGCCTGCTAGACCATAAGCTATTCATAGGCATCACTATGCAACTGTAGGCTCTTCCTATGAAGCAAAAGGTGGCTGCTAGGTCCTAAGCTCTGGAATTCCCTCCATAAACCTCTTCACCTCGCTACCTCTCTTTCCTCCTTTAAGACGCTTCTTAAAACCTACCTCTTTGACCAAGCTTTTGGTCATCTGTCCTAATATCTCCTTATGTGGCTCAGTGTCAAACTTTGTTTGCGAACACTCCTGTGAAGTGCCTTGGGACACTTTACTACATTGCTGATAAGCTAATATCTGTTTAGCACAGAGTCTCAGCACTATCCCATCAAACAGTGGTTCTCGATAGCCGTGTGGATATGTTATTTTCTGCTGTCACAGGCTGTTCTAAGTGCTGGGAACTGATCAATGGGTTTCTCAGGAAGGGGGTGGGGTGAGGCAAGGCTGCTCAAGCCATTCAATTCAAATGCAAACATCCCGTGAATGACAACCTCCTTAATGTACTTATAAGAAATGCAACTTGAATTCCAATTGTTCTGGGATATTCAAAGAAATTCGGAATTATATCTTGGCTGTATTGCAATTAGATAGCAATCACTCTGAAGATAGAAGAGTCATTTGGGTTTGTGACTGTCGTAGCAAAAAGCCACTGAAAAATTTGACAGCAGCTCCCAAACCGGCGACCTCTATGTGTCGCCCATTAAAAGGGTTAAAACCATCATTAAAATAGTGTACAAAGGAATTTCATACAAACATGTTAATTGCTAGTCTGATAATAGGAGAAACATAATTTCTCGGCCTTAAGGATGTCAAGGCCTTGGAATGGGTTCGGAGGAGATTTACTGGAATGGTACCAGGGATGAGGGACTTCAGTTATGAAGAGAGACGAGAGAAGCTGGAATGGTTCTCCTTAGAGCAGAGAGGGTCAAGGGGAGAGTTAATGGAGGTGTTCGAAATTATGAAAGGTTTTTATAGAGTAGCTGGGGAGAAACTGTTGCCACTGGAAGGAGGGTCGGTAACCAGAGGACACCGATTTAAAATAATTGGCAAAAGAACCAGAGGGGGCAATGAGGAGAATTTTTTTTTTACGCAGCGCGTTGTTATGATCTGGAATGCGCTGCCTGAAAGGGCGGTGGAACCAGATTCATTAGTAACTTTCAAAAGGGAATTGGATACCTACTTGAAAGGGAAAAGTTTACAGAGCTCTGGAGAACCAGCAGGGGAGTGGGACTATTTGGATTGCTCTTTCAAAGAGCCGGCATAGGCATGATGGGCCGTATGGCCTCTTTCTGTGCGGAAAGATTCTATGGTTCCATGATTAAGCTTGCAATGATTCTAAAAAAAAAGATTTTCTTAATTCAATTTAATCAAAGTTCAATTTCTCTTTTTTTAATGATCATGTAAAGATTAGAGATGGGCAGGTTGTCTGCTAGTAAATGGAAATTGCCTTTGATGACAACACCATGTTAATCCTCAGTCTTAGGTTGAAAAGAAAGGCAGGAGCACCCTGTGCACAGCTTCAGCCCAATCAAATATTGACTTCCTGTCTCAGAACATCACTTGAACTTCTCTGATAAACATGCACACACTTAGTAGGCATTTCGCAATGTCACGATCAATTTCCTGAAACTGGTTAGCTCAGAAACTCACATGATCAGACAAGAGATCACACCTATGGGATATTATATGTTCCAGGTGTAGCTGCTTTCATTTGTTCTTATCTGCAGAGATAGATACTAGAAAACCTTGACGCTGGAGCCTCAGAGTCGATTCAAGCTCCCTGGGGATTAGTACAGGGAGATAATAAGCTGTCTATCAAATAAGCTATTTATTTATTGATGCTCTATATAAAATATCACTCAACATTTGCATTCAATGTGTTTCTCTTGCTCTTAAAACCTTTTCATAATGGTGAAATTTAACAGTTATGTGTCAACACCAGTGTGCTGGAAATTTAAGCCCACTTCTTACCATACTCAATTTGTTGGACAATATAAGATGGCTAAACAAAGTACGCTGTAAGTGAGCTAAAGATGGGACTCCTCTGATGATGTGGTGGCTCAACCTGTCACAGCAGTGGGCCATAAGACAGGAAAGTTCCAGCTTCAGTCTCTGGTCTGCAGTGAGTGAGCTGAACTCAGTTGAGAAGGCTGTTGTGAATGATGGAGGCGTGTCGCTGCGAGTGTCTTGGGAAGGAGAGAAAACTGGGGGGCAAAAAATGGAAAAAGCTCAAAATTCATTACAAATTGAATGAAAAACGAATTGCAAAAAAAAAAGGGAATCGGAGGTACTCTTGAGACAGAGAAATAAGAAAGGGATGGTCATAGAGTAGTTACTGATTGCTGTGACAGGCAGAAAGCTCAAGGTGATTCACATCCATCATTATCTAACCATGAATTCAGCAACACTTACATCGAGGCTTGGTGTGAAGTGATGCAAGCACTGGTTTAATGGTTTGAATATTAGACCCAGTTTAGTAATGGTCTGTAAATACCTGTCAGCAAAAGTTAGAACATTGAATCGGCTCCATTTTGATATAAAAGAGAGATAACTTCTGATTATAAACGGAAAATTGTTTGGGCTGTTGCAGCTTAATGATAATAAGTGGATTATGTTATGGGATAGTGTGATAAGTGTCACTGGTGAGGAATGGCAGTGCTGGGAATAGAATATTTTCCCACTTTACATCCAGTAACATTATCAAACTCCCAGGTTAGGGACAGGATGGGTCAGATGCAATGCAGAACTCCTCTGTAGAAGAATATTTGATTTTCTGACGTGATCATTCTTCATTTTGCCAAGAGCAAACACACACAGAAAGAAATAAAATAAAATATTTATCTCCAAGTGTTCAGCTTACAGAAACTGATTTGATTTAGTCTGCCTTGTTTTGCAGCTTAGTGCTTCATACTGGTTTAATATAGACAAAGGAATGGCGCAGGTCCTTACCGTAGAGTTTGCAACTAGTTTACTTGGGTTGTTTGTGGCTGTGTAAAAAATATACATTGGGATGACATGCAGTCCACAGGATTAACCTTTACCTTCCTGAATGAGCAGAAAGTGCATGCAATGGATAATTTTTCTCAGCCGTGGCTCAGTTGATAGCACCCTCACCTGTGAGTCAGAAGGTTGTGAAGTTCAAATCCCACTCCCCGAGATCTGAACCACATAAACTAGTCCGACACTCCAGTGCGGTGCTGAGGGAGTGCTGCACTGTCGGAGGTGCCGTCTTTCAGATGAGACGTTAAACCGAGGCCCCGTCTGCCCCCTCAGGCGGACGTAAAAGATCCCATGGTACTATTTCAAAGAAGAGCAGGGGAGTTCTCCCCGGTGTCCTGGCCAATATTTATCCCTCAACCAACATCACGAAAACAAATTATCTGGCCATTATCAGATTGCTGTTTGTGGGAGCTTGCTGTGCGCAAATTGGTTGCCACATTTCCTACATTACAATAGTGACTACACTTCAAAAGTACTTCATTGGCTGTAAATCGCTTTGGGACATCCTGAGGTTGTGAAAGGCACTATATAAATGCAAGTCTTTCTTTCTTCCTTAAATTTTCTAGTTATCATTAATTGTTTTGACAGTGTCAGCCGTGGCTCACTGGGTAGCACGCTCGCCTCTGAGTCAGAAGGTTGTGGGTTCAAGTCCCACTCCAGGGACTTGAGCACATAAAGCTAGGCTGACACTCCAGTGCAGTGCTGAGGGAGTGCTGCACTGTTGGAGGTGCTGTCTTTCGGATGAGACGTTAAACCGTCTGCTCTCTCAGGTGGACGTAAAAGATCCCATGGCACAATTTCGAAGAAGAGCAGGGGAGTTATCCCCGGTGTCCTGGCCAATATTTATCCCTCAAACAACATCACTAAAATAGATTATCTGATCATTGCTGTTTGTGGGAGCTTGCTGGGTGCAAATTGGCTGCCGTGTTTCCTACATTACAACAGTGACTACATCCAAAAGTACTTCATTGGCTATAAAGCGCTTTCAGACGTCCGGTGGTCAGGAAAGATGCTACATAAATGCAAGTCTTTCTTTCAGTGTGTGCCATCAAATTTCATTGACTCTCGATGAGTATCTAAGATACAACAGAGGTTTTTTTAACCCCCCCAGCCCCCAGTTTTCTCCCTGCTCTGAAACTTAAGGTGTTGATTCTGGCTGGCACACGGTTCGACAACAAAAGCTTTCATTTTATATAGCATCGCTAATGTCATAAAAGATCCCAACGCATTCCACAGGGGCAAAACTGAGCACTGAATGATGGGGGGGGAAGAGTCAGGAGAAGTGATCAAAGATGAAAGTTTTGAGGAGGTATTGGAAAGAGGCGTGAGAGACAGCAGGGTGGAAGGGTTTAGGGGGTGTGCCAGAGTATGGGGCTAAGAAAACTGAGGACTCTAGAACTGATGGTGGAGTAAAGGGGGCGGGGGGGGGGTGGAATAGTGGGGGGGCGGGGGGGGCGGGATGGCTGGGGGAATACACAGGAAGTAAGTGTAAGAAGAGCTGAGGGCGTGTGCAGGTTTATAGGGTTGAAGGAGGTTACAAGGGTAAGGGTCTTCGGACCATGGAGGGAAAATCGGTTACTCACAGGTGGTGGATTGGCACTGTGGATTTAAAATGCTTATTTTTTGTGATTAAACCCATTTGTCTCTGTATTAATCAAACTTTACCAAGTTACCACTCTTAAATATATCAAGGAATCTTTTTAAAAGCAAAATTCTTTTTTAAATATTACGTTTTAGTACGCTACCCGATTGTGCTGGTTCATGGCAGATTTTGCGATATGCAAATAAGTTTGAGCGGAAACCCGGGGGGGGAAAACACTTTTCAAAACGGGCACAATTTTGGGTGCAATTTCATCCGGAATCGCCGATTGCGGCCAAAGCAGAAATTCTAGCCCATTTTTTTTGTCTTATGTAGCTTATAATACTGTAGCCTTGTAAACAGTTCATGGAAACTTGGCTGGGATAGAAACTATTATCTTAGTAATGGTACTTTTAGCATTGAAAGCCTGTTGACACAAAAAATGCTTTCAACATTTACTTTAAGCATTCACCTTGTTCTATCATTTTTTAATTTAGCTTCACTTATTCACAGTTTATGCAATGACATTATTGCAGTTCCACATCAATGCCATGCTTCAGCAAATCAATATTCTTCAAGTGTCTAATTTTAATAAAAATGATCAGAACATTGTACCAACATTAAAAAAAGAGTGCTCTACCCAGTTGTTACAAAACTATATGTTACACATTTTAAAAAGTGAACTTTGTGTCAAGTGTTAAGAGAAAGTAAACCCAAAACAAGACTTTCAAATACACCAGAACAAGAGAGCACAGGTTCATGGCTGTGAGGGGCAAATCTGGGACAGCCACTGGGGCCGTCAACATCTGTGGGGTGGATGAGGACAAAGGCTGAACTCATTCAAGAAACAGCTGGATGCTGTATGCTGTAATGGGCTGGCATTCGGTTTGGTCTTGTAGAGAGGTGAGATTACACAGAACCACATGGAATTTACAGCACAGGCCATCCGGTCCAACAGATCAACACCAGTGTTTGTGCTCCACACGAGACTCTTCCCACCTTACTTCATCTCACCCCATCAACCATAACCTGATTTAATGGCAGAACAGGGTCGAGGGGCTGAATGGCCTACTCCTGTTCCTATGTTCCTAACGCATCCTTCTATTCCTTTCTCCCTCAGTTACCTATCTAGCTTCCCCCTTAAATGCACCCACGCTATTCGTCACGACCACTCCACGTGGTAGCGACTTCCACATTCTCACCGCACTCTGAGTAAAAAAAATTCTCCTGAAGATTGATTGGACCAAAGGGCCTTCTTAATCGAAACATGTCTTCTGATCTAAACTGACATGACTGTGGCTTTGGCCAATCCATTCTTTTGGTCACGACCAGTACAGCGAGTTTAAACAGGCTGCAATGCGTGTGTCTCTAAAAAGATTTGTACTTATATAGCACCAGACATGTCAATAAAACTAGAGAGACTGCTGGAGGCTGGATATTTTGTTCTGCTGTTCACTCACTCTCGAGCGCCAGACATGGATGAAGAAGGCACTTCGATCTATTTGATCTAATCCTTCCTAGATGCCAACCTATTGCAACATCTAGCTGTTTTTCAATGAGTGTACTGGCCTCAACTGCTCTCCCTGAGGACCTGCTCCAGTTGCTGATTGGCTTTCAAACTTTTCTAAATGGGGGATTGACGCAAATATTGACATACTATCCATGACTCACATCCTAACTTCTGAAAAACAGTGTCAGCTACCTAAAGGGAAAAGGTGCATTCAAAAAAATGTTTTTAATTATAGAGAATTGCAGAAAGAAAATACTAACAAATTAACAAAATATGGAAATCTGAGGACAAACTGTTAGAAACCTGATGGACTTGCGGACAGTTTGAGGTCCAAGGGTCTCAGTTTAGAAACCCGTGGGTGATACCAGGACCACTGCTGGCTGTGCTGGCACCCGAATGAACTGACCTGGCACGATAATGTGAAGTCAGCCCACTTAAATGTTACACTCATCGCATTGCTCATGACAGACTGGGAGAATGCTAAGTTCACAGGATACCATTTTCTGTGCCAGCAGCACAGAAAGGGTACTGACATATCCAGATCAAAAGAGCCAAGAACCATGGGGGAGGGTGAAGGGAGGATGATGCCTGAGGAAAATTGACGTTTTGCGGCCTTGCCCTGCAGCATCTTTTTTTCTAACTGGCCGCTGAGCAACTAGTTCACTTCTCAGGCAAATGCTCGGCCAACGGGATCTTGATAAGTGCTGTGCGTAGTTGATACACACGCTCCTAGCACCATAAGCACTTCCCAATGCCCTGTTGCAAAAGCAAAATAATGCGGATGCTGGAAATCTGAAATAAGAACAGAAAATGCTGGAAACACTCAGCAGGTCAGGCAGCATCTGTGGAGAGAGAAACAGAGTTAACGTTTCAGGTCGATGACCCTTCGTCAAACGTGAAACGTTAACTCTGTTTCCCTCTCCACAGATGCTGCCTGGACCTGCTGAGTATTTCCAGCATTTTCTGTTTTTATCCCAATGTCCTGTGCTCAGTGCATTGGGGGGTGGAATAGGAAGCTCCAGGCCTCAGTAACTGAAGCACTTCAGGTGCCGCAAATCGAATTCAAAAAACTAGGTCTCACTCAGCACAAACCATGGATTGAACCTGGGATTTGCCGAGTCTGCATGGTCCAGTTACACAAAGGGCAGAATTTTCATTGACCCGTGGAGGCGGGTTTGGAGGCGTGTGGGGGGTTAAAATAGCAGATTCGGGGGTCCCGAACCAATCCCGCACCCAACCCGCCTCCATGCCAGTTTCACAGGAAGTGGGTACCCGACCTGTGCTGGGACCCGCCTCCCCGAGGCGGGAAGGGTATTAGTGCCAATAAACTGCCTGTTAACAGGTAGTTAACAGGCAGTTTTTTGCCTAATCCCTATTTTTAGCCCTGAAGTGTGGGCTTCCCGACAGGTCCGAACCACACCGATTTAGCGAGGCGGACCATCGGTCTGGAGGGCTTGGAGGGGTCGAGATGGGAGCATGAGTGCAGAGGTAAGTGTGTTTGGTGTGTGTAAAGTGTTTTAAGAACTTGTATTTACCTTAACTTTGTCCTGCAGGCTTCCTTCCTTCAGTTCTCGGGAGTCCCTCAGCTCACCAGCACAGAAAGCAGAATGGCCGCGGAGCAGTCAAAAGCTGCAGTCTCTGCTTTCTGTGCTGGATTGATTTCTAACTGAGTCTAAGTACAGGGACTGAAGTTAGAAATCATATTGTCAGTGTTTGACAGCTTCACAGAGCTGTCAAACGCTGAAATTTCATCTGTCAAAAGCTCTTGACAGATGAAATTTCAATGGCTGACGTCACCTGTATCCAAGGGACCCTTGATTGGCCTGCTCAGCCCGCTGGGTGGGCTTAACAAGGTCAATCAAGGGAAAATACAGTGGGTTGGCCACAAGTCGATGGAGGCGGGACTACAACCCAAAAAGTGGGAGTCCCGCTTCCATCACGTCCCCATTGACAAAATCCAGCCCAAAGCCTTTACCAAATGAGTTGATACTGATCGGGTACGACAGTAATCTTTCTAGAATACAACTATGTGGAATCAGTTGGAGTAGATTGTGCCCTTTAATGCATGGGTGTCATGCACTACATAATTTTTATTCATTTATGGGATGTGGGCATCGCTGGCAAGGCCAGCATTTATTGCCCATCCCTAATTGCCCTTGAGAAGGTGGTGGTGAGCCACCTTCTTGAACCGCTGCAGTCCGTGTGGTGAAGGTACTCCCACAGTGCTGTTAGGGAGGGAGTTCCAGGATTTTGACCCAGTGAGGATGAAGGATCGGCCGATATACTTCTAAGTCAGGATGGTGTGTGACTTGGAGGGGAACATGGAGGTGATGGTGTTCCCATGCGCCTGCTGCCCTTGTCCTTCTAGGTGGAAGAGGTCGCGGGTCGAAGAAGCCTTGGCGAGTTGCTGCAGTACATCTTGTAGATGGTACACACTGCAGCCACAGTACGCCGGTGGTGGAGGGAGTGAATGTTTGGAGTGCAAAGGATGAAAACCGGGTGGTGAGGATCACACATCTTTAATACGGTCTGCCCGTTTTGCTGCCTATTTAAATTAATGGACGGTCAATTATGCGGGCTAGGTTACAGGCGTACGATTCTCCACACTGTAAGGGTTTTTGTCTCTCAGCCTGTGAGATTCGTGTGGCTCTGTGCAGCCCGGGTGCTAGTGCGGGTTTAGGCCTTGTTGCCTGTTCTGGTCTCCAGCCAGTCTGGGAGCACTAGACACACCTGTGAGTGGTTCGACCCACTCGCCCTTACGGTTCTAGACACTGGACTTAGATGCGAGAGCAGTAATGGAGATGAAACTCAGGTAGACTCGGTTGAATGGTACGAAATGGAAAATCTTTATTGCATAGTACTTAAGATTACGAAATACATGTCATAAGCACAGATTAATGACAGTACAATCTTACACGCAGTTATGTAACTAATTTCGGGGAAACGAGGAACGAACGACACATCGTAAATGGGGGGCACACATTACAATTATCCTTAATACCTGAAACCCTCCCCTATCAATATCTGTCCTAAGCTAGATTCGTAGGATTCGAGACTCATGCTCACCACTCGTGATAACTCGGAGAATTCCGAAAACTCTGATCGGATGTTTTTCACCGCAGCGCCCACGTGTCGATCAGGGGGTCTCCTGGCCCCACTTGTTTACTCGTTTCTGCTCTGGCTAGCAGGCTGGAACGTCTGCTGTCATGAAGATCTGTGTTGTCCTCGGAGTTCCGACTCTACTCAAAAAAGAGTCTTCCTGTGCCCTCGCACTGATGCGATAAAATTCGAAGAAGAGTCTTCCTGTGTCAGTTCTGTAGAACTCAAAGAAGTCCTCCTGGCAAGGAAAATGTCTATTCGACCTACAGGCGCGGTCGGGGCTTACTGACCGTGGCGATAAGTATGGTCTTCTTCTCTTCTCTTCTCATCTCATCTCATCTCATCTCATCTCGGGCCTTCGGTTCCAACACCGTTTACCGACTTATCGGAATGGTGCGCCCGCTTCAAGGCTTCAGAGCCCAGTTCTACACAGGTCTTCGTGACACGACACGAGGTAGATCCGAGCGGATCATAAAGTTCAACAGTCTTTTGAAAAGAGACACGAGGCAAGCAGGAACAAGACGGCGAGTCAAGAGCAGCCACGAGGATAAACACCAGCAAGATAAGAGTCAACCGAATAAGAGTCAAGAGTCAAGAGAGAGATGGACGGTTTGGAGCTTGTAATTATAGTGCAAAATCTTCCGTTTCCCGCCCAACCTTAATGTCTTTTCTTTTGTTAGGGTTTGGCGCTCAAATGTCTTGTATAGGGTGATCTTCGTTTTAATGGGTTTCGGGGCTACTCGTAAATGTCTGAGTACCTGTTAATATTTCTCCCATTGTTTAATCGGTCGGTGTTCTCCCCGGAGGGGTTTTGGGGCTTCCAAGTGTTTTCTGTAACTACCCACTAACGGCTTTCTCATCGTAGAGTCGTTAGGATTTTACATATTAATGTCTTTGGATGGGTTCTTGATTACTTGGTACAATAGCTTTTATTCGTACCTGGGAGACCGATTTCAGTATTTATGTGTATACTGTAAACCCATGATGTCTCGTGTATTATCTTCAATGTGCTGAGTCTTAATCGATCTTGCACAAATGTTTATTGGAACGCCATCTTGTCTGCCTGTCGAAAAGTCTAGAATGTTCTGTCACGAGGTGCGGCGGCCATTTTACAAGCTGCTTGTGTCCACTTTGAAAACCTGACAGCATTCTGCTGAAATAAAAGCTGTTTGAACGAAAACTCTGTGTTCTTCTCCTTATTAATAAAATCGCGATATATTGCGAATTCTACAACACTTGATTGTCCAATATGCGCTTAAGCGCTAAAGAGGAAAACCTGCCTCGTTGTATCTGTTACTTTTTTAATCAATGAGATTCTTTCAGGGCAGAAATGAGTTGACATGAAGCCAGATTAAATTGTGAGCTCCCAGATTTTGGCACTCTAAATGTTCTCAGAATATTTATAAATATTATGAGTGCTCATCTTACCACTAACCACAAGTAACAGGACACACTCATGTCTTTGGTCCTTTCCCAACCTGTTACTTAAAATACTTTTCTCTTTACAATGTCCATGTGTGGTGGAGACTAGTGTCGAGGGACATTATTAAAATATGTTGCCAGGACAAATTATCTGAAATTGTTCTTGTCATTGAGTGAAGTGGGAAATGAATCTCAACCACACACCTAAATAGATTCTGCAAATGAGCAACCAGGATACATTAAATGAAAGACATGAAAGGACGGGATTGGGCTGTCAGAATGCCAATGAGATAAATGTTTCCTGCTTTGATGTTTATAGTCGTGTCAAAGGTTGATCTGGTCACATTTATGACACAACCATCTCAATATTAATATATCGAGGCCTTGATTGGCTGAAACATTACCTTTCAAGCTGGTTTTTAACCAATTGATTGCCAATTTTTGATAAAGTGCATCCCTCCTAATAGAGGTTTTCAAGATGATGAGAGGTTGTGATAGAGTAAAGTGGGAAAAAATATTCCCTCTGGCGAGCGAGTCCATAACTAGAGGTCATAGATTCAAAATCTTTGGACAAAAGATCGAGATGGGAGACGAGGAGAAATTTTCTCACTCAGAGAGTTGTCGGGATCTGGAACACTCGACCTGAAAAGGTGGTGGAAGCCGATTCCATAAATAATTTTCAAACAGTTTTGGACAGGTACTTGAGGATGAGCAAACATATAGGGTTACGGACAAAAAGCGGGGATGTGGGACTAAGTAGGACTGCTCTTTCAAAGAGCCAGCACAGGCACGATGGGCCGAATGGCCTCCTTCTGTGCTGTGAACGGGCTGGATTTTCTCAATGGAGACGTGCTGGAGGCGGAACTTCTGGTTTCCGGGTTTTAGTCCCGCCCCAAGTGACGTCTGATCAACCCATGCTATTTTCCCTTGATTGGCCTTGTTAAGCCCGCCCTGTGGACTTACCGGCCAATTAAGGGAAAGCCGGAGACAGATGATGTCAGCGTATGACGCTTCATCTGTCCAAACATTTTTGACAGATGAATTGTCAGCATTTGACAGCTTTGAGAAGCTGTCAAACACTGACAATCTCTGTTCTAAGGTGAGCCCTTGCACATAGGCTCACCAAGCTTTCTCTCAGCAGAAAGCAGATGGCTGCTGCATCTGAGAATGCAGCAGCCATTCTGTCATCTCTGCCGTTGAGATGAGGCACCTCCGGATCCCCAAAGGTTGAAGCCTGCAGAAAGAAGCAAAGGTAAGGAAACTTTTTCCAACACTTTACACTCACCTCTCATACTTACCTGTCCACACTTGCACCCATCACTCACCTCTACCATTGACATTTTGACCCCTCTCAATCCCGCAGACCCACTGTTCGCCTCGCTGACCCTGGCGAGGTTCACAGCCATCGGGAAGCCCGCAATTGCAGGCCTAAAATGGGGAAAAGCCTCAAAACTGCCTGTTAACTACCTGTTAACAGGCAGTTAATTTGCTCTAATCCCCTTCCCGCCTCGAGGAGACGGGTCCCTGTGCGAGTCGGGGACCCGCCTCCTGGGAAGATGGTTCGGAGGCGGGTTGGGAACGGGGTCGGTTCCCGTTCCCAGTTTCTGCCATTTTCCCGGCAGTCCCGCTTCCATACCCATCTCCCCAGGGCTGGGAAAATTCCCCTGAGTCACCTTCAAAATAGAAATATTAGGATTGGTTTCATTGGATAAAGTGAAGTATATAATCAATTAAAATTAATCTGAGAAGTTTTGCATCTAGTGCATGATTATCTCACTCTAGATGACACATTTCAAGGTGTTAGACTTCATGGTAGATGAACAGTCTTTCTCTTAAAAGAAAAGAGAGAGGAAGCCAGTCATTCATAAAGATTCTTTGGACCTCGAACCTGAAATTTACAAGCAATTCTCATTGTCCTCTGATCTACGTCTTGACATTGTGTGGCAGTGTAAAGCATGTGATAGTGAATTGGCAGACCATTTTACATTCCTCCCATTGAAGTCAATGGAAATAAAAATCAGGCAAGATGTAAACCGGGCTGCCGACTCACTATCGCCCATTTTACACTTTCAAGATCTGTCCCTGGGAGTTTGCAGGCTGCTACCAGTACCTGGATTTGCCGACTTAGGCCACTCCCCCCATCAGGTGTGATTCAGCACTGGCAAATGGAACATAATGTGGAGAAATGTGAAGTTTGGTAGGAAAAATAGAAAAGCAGAGTATTTTTTAAATGGTGAGAGATTGGGAAATGTTGGTGTTCAGAGGGACCTGGGTGTCCTTGTACACGAATCACTGAAAGTTAACGTGCAGGTACAGCAAACAATTCGGGAAGCAAATGGTATGTTGGCCTTTATTACAAGAGGATTTGAGTATAAGAATAAAGACGTCTTACTGCAATTATGTAGGGCTCTGGTGAGACCACACCTGGAGTATTGTGTACAGTTTTGGTCTCCTTACCTAAGGAAGGATATACTTGCCATAGAGGGAGTGCAACAAAGGTTCACCAGACTGATTCCTGGGATGGGGGGATTGTCCTATGAGGAGAGATTGAGTAGACTAGGCCTATATTCTCCAGAGTTTAGAAGAATGAGAGGTGATCTCACTGAAACATACAAAATTCTTACAGGGCTTGACAGGGTAAATGCAGGGAGGATGTTTCCCCTGGTTGGGGAGTCTAGAACCAGGGGTCACAGTCTCAGAATAAGTGGTTGACCATTTAGGACTGAGATGAGGAAAAATTTCTTCACTCAAAGGGTTGTGAATCTTTGGAATTCTTTACCCCAGAGGGCTGTGGAGGCTCAGTCATTGAGTATATTCAAGACAGAGATTGATAGATTTTTGGATATTAAGGGAATCAAGGGATATGGGGATAGTGCAGGAAAGTGGAGTTGAGGTAGAAGATTAGCCATGATCTTATTGAATGGCAGAGCAGGCTCGAGGGGCCAAATAGCCTACTCCTGCACCTATTTCTTATGTTCTTATGTTCTTAAAGGGACAGGGATGCCAGGTTAGCAGCCAAACTTGACAAAGGTGCCCTAAACCTTACACCACCCATGAGCAAACCAGTCAGCTTAACCTCAATGGTGGGCAAATTATTGGAAAAAATTCTGAGGGATGGTATTAATCGTCATTTAGAAAGGCATGGGTTAATCAAGGACAGTCAGCAGGGATTTGTTAAGTGAAGGTCGTGTCTGACTAACTTGATTGAATTTTTTGAGGAGGTAATAAGGAGGGTTGATGAGGGTACTACGTTTGATGTAGTTTACATGGATTTCAGCAAGGCTTTTGATCAGGTCCCACATTGCAGACTAGTCAGAAAACTAAAAGCCCACAGGATCCAAGGGAAAGTGGCAAGTTGAATCCAAAATTGGCTCAGTGGCAGTTAACAAAGGGTAATGGTCAACAGATGCTTTTGTGGCTGTTTCCAGTGGGGTTCCTCAGGGCTCAGTACTGGGTCCCTTGCTTTTTGTGGTGTACATCAATGATTTAGACTTCAATGTAGGGGGCATGGTTAAGAAGTTTGCAGATGATACAAAAATTGGCCGTGTGGTTGATAGTGAGGAAGAAAGCTGTAGACTGCAGGAAGATATCCATGGACTGGTCAGGTGGGCAGAAAAGTGGCAAATGGAATTCAATTTGGAGAAGTGTGAGGTAATGCATTTGGGGAGGGCTAACAAGGCAAGGGAATACACAATAAATGGTGGGATACTGAGAAGTGTAGAGGAACAGAGGGACCTTGGAGTGCATGTCCACAGATCAGTGAAGGTAGCAGGACAGATAGTTAAGGTGGTTAAGAAGACATAAGGGATACTTTCATTTATTAGCCGAGGCATAGAATATAAGAGCCGGGAGGTTATGCTAGAACTGTATAAAACATTAGTTAGGCCACAGTTGGAGTACTATGTATAGTTCTGGTCACCACATTGCAGGAAAGATGTGATTGCACTCGAGAGGGTACAGAGGAGATTTACGAGGGTGTTGCCAGGTCTGGAGAATTTTAGCTTTGAGGAAAGATTTGGTAGGCTGGGGATGTTTTCTTTGGAGCAGAGGAGGCTGAGGGGAGATTTAATTGAGGTGTATAAAATTATGAGGGGCCTAGATAGAAGAAGGACCTATCTTCCTTAGCAGAGAGGTCAATAACCAGGGGGCATAAATTTAAAGCAATTATTAGAAAGATTAGAGGGGATTTGAGGAGAATGTTTTTCACCCAGAGGGTGGTGGGGGTCTGGAACTCACTGCCTGAAAGGGTGGTAGAGGCAGAAACCCCCATTGCATTTAAAAAGTACTTGGATATGCACTTGAAGTGCAGTAACCTACAAGGCTACGGACCAATAGCTGGAAAATGGGATTCGGCTCGATGGATCTTTTTCGACCGGCGCGGACATGATGGGCCGAATGGCCTCCATCTGTGCTGTAAACCTCTATGAACATCTCCTCCACGAGATCCTGCCAGCTAAGGAAGTGGGAAAGACAGAAAAGTTCTGAAAATAGCGAGAAGTATTTAGGATTTACTGAGCAGTGCAGGGTTAATATTAAGGTACTTAACATTGCCCTGATGTTTGAGTAGCCTTTTCACTGTCGTATTAAAAAATAATAATTGCCAACGCAGGGAGACTGAACTTCTTGTTGCTCCTGGAATTGTAATGTTTAATAGTTTGCGAGCTCAAATGAGGAGTAGAAAAGTTCAGTGTTTCAGCAGCAGATAAAATACATCTTTAGTGTCATGTTACTGTAAATCTAGCATGAGTGTTGGCACTGGGAGAAAAAAAATAAGGTGAATATAATTCCGTTTCTGTCTACCAGTCCTCCTCCTCCATGCAGACATTTCTGGGCAAAACTGCGATGCAATTATCACACAACCATTCATTAGCTGAAACAGCAGCGACAGGTGCTGTAAATATCACGATGAGAGAGAAAAAAAAATAAGCCCAGAATGACCACCAGGTCCTATTAGCTGGCACTGAGTGTAAGTGTCGTTCTCTGCCAGTTTGGACAGCATTGTGATCTTCCCACCTGTCATCAGCAAAAAAAGCACTCTCCGTGGCTGCCGCCTTACATTGGCTAGCTTGTGATGCTCTAGAAATGCAGAGGTAGCAAAGCATAAAATAGCTCCTCCATTAAATTTGTCCCTCGCTCTGCGCATATTTATGGAAATGATTTCATGAGATATGGCTTATCTCTTGTTCCTGCATTCGCTGCAGGATCTGGCCTCGTGCCAATCCCCAAATCTGTGGGACCGGTTTAAATACTTCCCTCGAGCTCAGCACAATGTGGACAATGAGATTACAGGCAGAAACTTACATTAAACCTTCAAACAATATTTCAATAGCAAAATTAAAAATGAAATGTGCGGTATTTCTCGCAGCCCACAACTTTGGGAGAGTGAGTGTTTAAAGAAAATATCAAATCGTGTCTCTCTTTCAGACTTAACCCCGGAAATTACTGAATGGATGCTGAATGTGTTCATGTGGTATAGAATCATAGAATGACGCAGCACAGAAGGAGGCAATTCGGCCCATCGTGCCTGTGCTGGCTCTTTGAAAGCTATAGAATTAGTAAAACTCCCCTGTCTTCGTGGAAGTGTTAACATGCACAGCGTAGAAGAATGTCAAGTGAACGTGCTATGTACTCATACGCTAGTAGCGCAAGCAGCAACGTCTAGACTTTAAACTCATCTCGAACTCTGCATAGTTAACCTTTACGGATCCGCAGGATGCTTGCATTGTGCCCTGGCGTCAGACCCAGACTGCTCCGAACCCCAGATTTACCTGTGTCCTATTTTAACATTGCCAGTGCCCCACGAGTTTTTGCTGGAGGACACCGCCCTCGTGGCCATTTGGAGCCTTTATGTGCAGTTCCTGTCCAAAATGGATTGCACAAATTACCATGGAGGTGACAATAGTTTGTGAACTTGAAAGTAGATTTATCTGCAGCTGTTAATTCAGGACATAACAATGACTACTTTTGTCGAGTTTAATGAGATTCACAGTGCCTGAAGCTAAACGTCTGTCTCTGTTGCGCATCCACTGTTTTATTCTCTCTGTTCTGCCATCTCCAATACTTTTAATTTATTATTTATAAAATATTGTCTTTTCCCATCTCTATCCCCCTCCCCCTCCCCCTCATACACACCAACTCTATTTTACGTTCCTCTCATGTGAACTTCTAACCTTGCCCCTTTTTGCAGCGCTACTTGTCTTGATTCCGTCTATTGTTGCCCTATCTTTCTGTCAGTTGTCCGTTGACTACAAATAAGGTTCCCTTTCCTGCTACCCTCTCTGCTACTGGTGTCTCCATCATCTGACCCCAGAGACAACCTTTTTAAGGAAAAACAGAAAAGGCTGGAAAACACTCAGCAGGTCAGGCAGCACCTGTGGAGCGAGAGAGGAAACATAGGGTTAACTTTCCAGGTCGATGACCTTTGGTCAGAAAGTTCTGGTGAAGGGTCATCGACCTGAAATGTTGACGTTGTTTCTCGCTCCACAGGTGCTGCCTGACCTGCTGAACAGGCTTGAGGGGCTGGATGGCCTACTTCTGTTCCTACGAGTGTTTCCAACATTTTCTGTTTTTATTTCAGATTTCCAGCATCGGCAAGTGTTTTACTTTTGCCCCATTTTAATATATATATATATATATAAAAATAAATATATATATATATATATATATATTTTAACAAATTGCTGTGCTTGTTTGCTAAAGAGGATTAATTTCCAAACAATTGCATAAAAATATTTGTTTTTTGCAGCAGTAGTTCTGTACTATTTCTTGCATGTACTTATGAAAGCATGGATACAGGCTTTTGGGACATAAGCCGATTCCTTCAACTTTTCGTGAACGTTCTATCATATCAGACAGCCCAGCCCACACAGCTAACCTCCTGAGAAAAGGTTCTCCACTCAAAGGCACATCAAGAAAAAAATCTCCACAATACCTATCTAACCTTACAACTGTCATAGCCTTGCTTTCCGTGTGCTTGGCCACCGAAACTGACTTCCTGAACTGGGAGTGTCCTTCACTCTAACGAGGACACGCTCATAGAAACTAAACGTTTGAAACAGTGGGAGAGTAAAAAAAAGCGCCAAAACATATGTAGTGCCAATTTGCACTGATCAGTGATCTACGCTACGTACGCAGCTGCTAAATTGACAGTTAACATTACTTTTAGAAAGGATGCAAGTAATTCGCATTGGACAGGCTGCCAATATATAAAAAGAGGCTGAAGCATTATTGATGAGCTGTCCTGGGTACATTTAGTGAATGCTGTATCCAGTTATATTTACAGGACATGCTAAAGATATATAGAAGCACAACATTTTTACAGCGCTTTTTCTCTACTTTGATCCATTGTTATACTGCTGAAAATTGAACATGAGAGTATAAATGGATGCCTAGGCTCAGAATCCTAGCTCCATAACAGAGGTACTGATCTAGCAATGTGATAATCAACACAGCTTGCATTCTATCGTGCTCCTCCCGTGCAGGAGTCTCAAAGCAGTTTACTTTAAGGAAGAGAAAAATAGTAGACACCAATGCTCCCCCTAATCTTTTTTTAGTGCACAGTCCCTTTAACTGGGTGCACGGCCCATTCAAATTTTCGCGCACGCGCGGTTTCTTCCCTGTAGAAGCCGGTGAGTAGCCTACGCGGGACCTCCAGACCTCTGTGCGGCCACGCGGCCATGCAGCTTAGCGGGAACGCTGGTGAACGCTAACCTCTTTAACCAAGCTTTCGGTCACCTGTCCGAATATCTCCTACAGTGATGACACTTCAAAAGTACTTCATTGGCTGTAAAGTGCTTTGTGATGTCCTGAGATCATGAAAGGTGCTATATATATGTGAGCCAGTCAGTCTTTCTTTCTTTCTTTCTTTCTTGCTTTCTTTCTTTGTCAAATTTTGTCTGATTATGCTCCTCTGAAGTGTCTTTGGACATTTTACTATGATAAAATCACTTTATAGATGAGACGTTAAACCGAGGCCCTGTCTGCTCTCTCAGGTGGACGTTAAAGATCCCATGGCACTATTTCGAAGAAGAGCAGGGGAGTTATCCCCGATGTCCTGGTCAATATTTATCCCTCAATCAACATTACAAAAACAGATGATCTGGTCATTATCACATTGCTGTTTGTGGGAGCTTGCTGTGTGCAAATTGGCTGCCGCGTTTCCTACATTACAACAGTGACTACACTTCAGTATATACTTCAGTAAATTACTTTGGGATGTCCTGAGGTCATGAAAGACGCTACATAAATGCAAGTCTTTCTTCTTTGTTTCTTTATTATATGTCCTTTCCCTCAGTTCCCACATATTGTTCGCCATTCCCTCAGCTAACACAAGTTTTAAAATTTAAAAAGTACTGCATTGACCGTAAAGCGCTTTGAGACATTCGATGGTCATGAAAGGCGCTATAGAAATGCAAGTCTTTCTTTCTTTCTTTCAAGTTGTTTTTGTAACCAGGAGAGGAAAAGAGAAATGGTGAGGATTAGGTTGAACTCCGTTGAAGGTACCGTTGAAGAGAAGCAGGACACAAATTCCTTTGTCTCATGATCCCGGTGGTAACACCAAGATTACACCTTCCACTGTCCGTCAGCTCTGGGGTTTGTGGGTTCAGTGGGGGACACTTCATTTAGATCAGACACTCATCACTAGTGTTTGACTACCTATATGTGTTGGCAACCACTGGCACCTCCCCATGAGGAGAGTTGCCCAGGCCTTCTCAACACTGGATATGGTCTAGTCGGACCTTGAGCAAACGCTCTACAAAAAGTTTGAAAAAAAATATGCTAGTCTTTGGGGGGTCCAGGTTACTTGGCTGGCCTGGACGCCACCAGTGAGACCCAAATCTGCCCTTGTTCCACTGGAAGCTAATGAGTAGGAAGTCTTGGTATGGAGAGCCCTTCCCCTGACCCCATTCCTTGGTCATCATTTGCCTTGTAAGAGGCGGATGGAGGTTTGTGCCAATGAGACCATTGGCTGCAGACTCCGTAATCCATAACTGGTCCCATGGTATGTTGCCAGTTATATTGTGAACATCATCAGGTATTTCCTAACCTGATGCGCCCTGTAGCAAAGCTTGTTTTCCCTACCATGTTGAAGTGAATCATTCAATGCTATCAACCAAAACTGAGGGGGCGATTTTGCCATCCCTGGGGAGGCGGGTATGGAGGTGGGACTGCCGGGAAAATGGCAGAATCTGGGAGCAGGTATCCATCCCACCCCCAACCCGTCTCCATGCCGTCTTCCCAGGAGGCGGGTACCCAACCCGCGCCGGGTCCCGTCTCCTCAAGGCGGGAAGGGGATTAATGCCAATTAACTGCCTGTTAACAGGTAGTTAACAGGCAGTTTTGTGGCTAATCCCTATTTTGCGACCTTAAGTGTGGGCTTCCCGACGGCTCCGAACCTCGCCAGGGTCAGCGAGACGAGCCGTGGATCTGCGGGGGTCGGAGGGGCCAAAATGTCCGGTGTACAGGTGAGTGATGAGTGCAAGTGTGGAGAGGTAAGTGTGTGAGGTGAGTGTAGAGTGTTTTAATAAGATTACTTACCTTTGCTTCTTCCTCCAGGCTTCATCGCTTTAAGCTGTGGAGCTGCCTCATCTCACCGGCAGAGAAAGCAGAATGGCTGCTGCATTCTTAAATGCAGCAGCCTTCTGCTTTCTGCTCAGGAAAGCTTTCTAAGTGAGTCTTCAGTAAAGGACTGAACTTAGAAGACAGATTGTCAGTGTTTGACAGCTTCACAGAGATGTCAAACGATGACAATTCATCTGTCAAAAAATCTTGACAGATGAAACGTCATACACTGACGTTCTCTGTCACCGGCTTTCCCTTAATTGGCCTGCTAAGCCCACTGGGTCAATCAAGGGAAAATAGCGTGGGTTGGCCCAATGTCGATGGAGGCGGGACTAAAACCCGACAAGCAGCCGTCCCGCCTCCATCACGTCCCCATTGATAAAATCACCCCCTGAGTATTACTGTGTAGAAAGTGATGTGCACAAAGTACTACTGTCATTATTCCAAGTGGCTCCTCAGTTCCTGAAAAATAACTATTATGATCAATCTTTTAAAGAAATATTCTGTGTATTGGAACACTTTCCTTTTACCTGTGAAACATTTGATTTATATCTAATCAAACTAAAGGGATAAAACTGGAACAGGAGCCAGGAATACTTTACTGAGGAACCAAGGGTAAGGGCTAAGGTATATTTACCTTGTCTTCTTTCCTACTATTTCAAACTAAAATGATGCTATTTGATGGCTTCATTGAACTGAGTTTGGGCAGCATCTTAGTTGTTTCTCTGATTGCCTCTCTGCGTTAGTTAAAGGCTTGGAATTGCTCCTATCGCATTGGGAAGATGGGTGTGTCCTGAATGCAATTTTTAAATTGAATTTGCAACGACAGTGCCATAAATTCAGTGTGAAAATCATAGTGTAGAGCAGCTACATTTCACTCCTATCTAGGACATCCAGGTTCCCGAAAATAGGGCCACGCAGTGCGTGGCACAATGAGGCAGAATTTGCGATCGGTGTGGCGGCGTACTCTAAGAGTACGCTATCATACTGCCTTTGAAATGGGCAGCAAGTTCAGGAATTCCGCATGCGCTTGCACATGTGCAAAAATCCCAAACTTGCAATCTGTCGAGTTCCGACTTGACAGATCATCCGCTCTGACATTGACATCCTAATTGACGGCGCAGAGTTGAGCTAATTTCCCACCAACTGCCCAGCAATTATGCTGGAAAACTTTACAGGCTGCTGCAAACAGGCGCAGCAGCCTGCTTGCACAGCGTAAGGGGATACCTGTCAATAAAAAATCTTCAGCTGATGCTTTTTTGTTTAAACATATATATATATATATCAAAGGAACAGTAGCGTAGTGGTTATGTTACTGGACTAGTAATCCAGTGGCCTGGACTAATAATCCGCAGACGTGAGTTCCAATCCCACCATGGCATCTGTGGAATTTAAATTCAATTAAATAAATCTGGAGTTGAAAAGCTAGTATCAGTAATGGTGAGCACAAAACTATCATTTGTTGTAAAAACCCATCTGGTTCGCTGATGCCCTTTAGGGAAGGAAATCTGCCATCCTTACCTGGTCTGGCCTATATGTGACTCCAGATCCACAGCAATGTGGTTGACACTTAACTGCTCTCTGAAATGGCCCAGCAAGCCACTCAGTTGTAACAAACCGCTACAAAACACAACAATAAGAATAGGCACCGGCTTCGGACACGACAACGGCACACCCAGCCTAGTCAACCCTGCAAAGTCTTCCTCACTAACTCCTGGGGACTTGTGCCAAAATTGGGAGAGCTGTCCCACTGACTAGTCAAGCAACAGCCTGACATAGTCATACTCACAGAATCATACCTTTCAGCCAATGTCCCAGACTCCTCCATCACCAGACTTGAGTATGTCCTGTTCCACCAGCAGGACAGGCCCACCAGAGGTGGTGGTACAGTGGTATACAGTCGGGAGGGAGTGGCCCTAGGAGTCCTCAACATTGACTCCGGACCCCATGAAGTCTCAGATCAAACATGGGCAAGGAAACCCTCCAGCTGTTTACCACCTACCACCCTCCCTCAGCTGATGAATCAGTAATCCTCCATGTTGAACACCACTTGGAAAAAGCACTGAGGGAAGAAAGGGCACAGAATGTACTCTTAGTGGGGGAACTTCAACGTCCATCACCAAGAGTGGCTCGGTAGCACAACTACTGAGCGAGCTGGCCAAGTCCTGAAGGACATAGCTGCCAGTCTGGGCCTGCGGCCGGCGGTGAGAGAACCACGAGGGAAAGAAATACGTGGCCTAGTCCTCACCAATCTACCTGTCGCAGATGCGTCTGTCCATGACAGCATTGGCAGCAGTGACCACCGCACAGTCGTTCAGGAGATGAAGACCCGTCTTCACATTGAAGACACCCTCCATTGTGCTAAATGGGATAGATTCAGAACAGATCTAGCAGCTCAAAACTGGGCATCCATGAGGCGCTGTGGGCCATCAGCAGCAGCAGAATTGCATTCTACCACATTCTGTAACCTCATGGCCCGGCATATCCCTCACTCTACCATTACCATCAAGCCAGGTGACCAAGCCTGGTTCAATGAGGAGGTTAGAAGAACATGCCAGGAGCAGCACCAGGCGTACCTAAAAATGAGGTGCCAACCTGGGGAAGCTGCAACACAGGACTACTTGCATGCTAAACAACGGAAGTAGCATGCTATAGAAAAAGCTAAGCGATCTCACACCAATAGATCAAAGCTCTGCAATTCTGCCACATCCAATCGTGAATGGTGGTGGACCATTAAACAACTGACGGGAGGTGGAGGCAACATTCCCATCCTGAATGATGGCGGAGCCCAGCACGTGAGTGCAAAATAAAAGGCTGAAATGTTTGCAACCATCTTCAGCCAGAAGTGCCGAGTGGATGATCCATATCAGCCTCCTCCTGAGGTCCCCACCATCACAGAAACCAGTCTTCAGCCAATTCAATTCACTCCACGTGATATCAAGAAACAGCTGAGTGCACTGGATACAGCAAAGGCCCTGACAATATCCCAGCTGTAGTGCTGAAGACTTGTGCTCCAGAACTAGCCGCGCCTCTAGCCAAGCTGTTCCAGTACAGCTACAACACTGGCATCTATCCGACAATTTGGAAAACTGCCCAGGTATGTGCTGTCCACAAAAAGCAGGACAAATCCAACCCGGCCAATTACCACCCCATCAGTCTACTCTCAATCATCAGCAAAGAGATGGAAGGTGTTGTCGACAGTGCTATCAAGTGGCACTTACCAATAACCTGCTCACTGATGCTCAGTTTGGGTTCCGCCAGAACCACTCAGCTCCAGACCTCATTACAGCCTTGCTCCAAACATGTACAAAAGAGCTGAATTCCAGAGGCGAGGTGAGAGTGACTGACCTTGACACCAAGGCAGCATTTGACCAAGTGTGGCATCAAGGAGCCCAAGTAAAATTGAAGTCAATGGGAATCAGGGGAAAGACTCTCCACTGGCTTGGGTCATATCTAGCACAAAGGAAGATGTTTGTAGTTGTTGGAGGCCAATCATCTCGGCCCCAGGACATCGCTGCAGGAGTTCCTCAGGGCAGTGTCCTAGGCCCAAACGTCTTCAGCTGCTTCATCAATGACCTTCCCTCCATCATAAGGTCAGAAGTGGGGATGCTCACTGATGATTGCACAGTGTTCAGTTCCATTCGCAACTCCTCAGATAATGAAGCAGTCTATGCCCGCATGCAGCAAGACCTGGATGACATTCAGGCTTGGGCTGGTAAATGACAAGTAACATTCGTGCCACACAAGTGCCAGGCAATGACTATCTGCAACAAGAGGGCGTCTAACCACCTCCCCTTGACCTTCAATGGCATTACCATCAACAAATCCTCCACCATCAAGCTACTGGGGGGGGTCACCATTGACCAGAAACTTAACTGGACCAGCCACATAAATACTGTGGCTACAAGAGCAGGTCAGAGGCTGGGCATTCTACGACGAGTGTCTCACCTCCTGACTCCCCAAAGCCTTTCCACCATCTACAAGGCACAAGTAAGGAGTGTGATGGAATACTCTCCACTTGCCTGGATGAGTGCAGCTCCAACAATACTCAAGAATCTCGACACCATCCATGACAAAGCAACCCGCTTGATTGGCAATTCCTTAAACATTCACTCCCTCCACCACCGGCATACCATGGCTGCAGTGTGTACCATCTACAAGATGCACTGCAGCAACTCGCCAAGGCTTCTTCGACAGCACCTTTAGTGTCACCTCACCATTGCTTCTTGATGTATCTTATTTTCTTTTCAATTATTATCAATCATGGTTGAATATAGTGGGAAGAGAACAAGACAAATGTGAAACTTGGCCCTTCATCTTGGTTTTTTAATTAAAAAAAACATTCTCAATGTGTTTAGTTCCTGGCCTCTGCTATAATTCTTTTTCCCATCCTCCAAATTGAGATTGCCAATGTGGACAGACAATGATAATATTATTTAATGCAAAATTAAAAGGGAAAACAGTAATCGTATTCACCTGAAGCATCATAATCTGTCTTTCCTCTTTACAGATGCTCTCCGACCTGCTGTGTATTTCTAGCTTTTTCTGCCATTGTTTACTGCCTCAGTCTCAGTCATGGCTCAGTGGTAGCACTCTCACCTTTGAGTCAGAACATGGTGGGTTCATAGTCCCATCCAGAGCCTTGAACACATAATCCAGGCCAACACGCCCAGTGCAGTACTGAGGGAGTGCTGCACTGTCGGAGGTGCCGTCTTTCGGATGAGACGTTAAACCGAGGCCCAGTCTGCCCTCTCAGGTGGACGTAAAAGATCCCATGGCACTATTTTGAAGAAGTGCAGGGGATTTATCCCCAGTGTCCTGGCCAATATTTCTCCCTCAACCAACACCATTGACTGGTCATTATCGCATTGCTGTTTGTGGGAGCTTGCTGTGCGCAAATTGGCTGCTGTGTTTCCTACATTACAACAGTGACTACACTTTGAAAGTATATAATTGGCTGTAAAGCGCTTTGGGACGACCTGAGAATGTGAAAGGCGCTATAGAAATGAAAGTCTTTCTTTCTTTCTCACGCTAGCGCCAGTCCGGTGACTATAATATCAGCAGTGGAAGGTGTGATAAACATGAAAAGTCTGACAAGTGCCGACAGACTCTCCTCAGATTAGCAGAGTCATATTTTTGGGAAAGTGTAGAACTCGTTCTGAGCTGTATTTAAATTGCAACAACACATTTTGATAAATTACCAATTAATTTGAACCTGCGTTTTTAACGATCCCAAAATGTTCACCGTTTACCTGCTAAAGGCATGTCACACAATAAAAAATTGGCCTGTTCTGGAAAAAATATAGGACGAATACAAAAGGAAATGGATTTTATCCTGTTATAATTGACTCCGGCAAGAAGCTATGGGGTAAATCTTGACTTTGAGCAATAGTGTAAAACGAGTGATAGCGATAGTGACTACAATCATAAAAGAAGCATCATAGAAATTTATGGCACAGAAAGAGGCCATTCGGCCCATTGTGTCCGCACCGGCCGAAAAAGTGCTCTCCAGCCTAATCCCACTTTCCAGCTCTTGGTCTGTAGCCTTGTAGGTTCCGGCACTTCAAGTGCATATCCAAGTACTTTTTAAATGCGATCAGGGTTTCTGCCTAAACCACCCTTTCAGGCAACGAGTTCCAGACACCCACCGCCCTCTGGGTGAAAACATTTCTCCTCAACTCCCCTCTAATCCTTCTACCAATTACTTTAAAACTATGCCCCCTGGTTATTGACCTCTCTGTTAAGGGAAATAGGTCCTTCCTATTCAGTCTATCTCGGCCCCTCATAACTTTATACACCTCAATCAAGTCTCCTCTCAGCCTCCTCTGTTCCAAAGAAAAAAACCCAGCCTATCAAATCCTTCCTCATAGCTAAAATTCTCCAGTCCTGGCAACATCCTCGTAAATGTCCTCTCTACCCTCTCTAGTGCTCAATGGAAATAAAAATTGGAAGAGATGTAAAACAAACTGCCAACTCGCCATTACCCATTTTACACTATCCCATAAAGTCAAGATCTACCTCTCCCGGTTTTTCTGACCTGCATTTCTTCGTGGCTTTTGAGATTAACCATTTGTACACCACATAGTCCATGATGGGAAAAGTGGTAAGTCAGACTTGAAATTCTACTTAGAGCCATGATTGTAACAAATGAAAACACAAATCACTGCTTCATTATCCAGATGACCGAATATATAATATTGGTTAATACATCACTGGACACAAGAAAGAACTGTGCCCAAGCTAAAATCGTACTTAAAAATTATTTCTTCCCCCAAGATAAACTTGACTCTGAAAACTATTGTGCCATACTTTGCCATAGCAGTCCATCTAACGGCGTCTGTCGTTAGTCTGACTGGCCGTTGCACATTTAGGTTTTCAAGGGGGAGAAATTCAGTTGGTTAGCGCCACCTGTTAGCGCCTGGCGGGGGCGCTAACAGGGCTCTAATGCAGTAGCGCCAGGGCGAGGCGAATCCAGCGCTACACGCCAAGTCCAGTCACCCCTTAGCACCGCCGCTAACAGTTAGCGCCTGGGGCTTTAGCGAAAGGCAGATCATGACGTTAGTGAGCGTGCAACACTCACTGGGTGCCCGATCTGCCAAATTGATTATCGCCACCCGTCTTAGCGCCTCGTCCCGGCAACAACAGGAAGAGGAGGCGTCAAGCAGGCAGATGGCGGCTCCAGGGGCGCTATTTAAAGGGATCAGTCACAGCTTTCAGGTTAGTACTGTTTCACTGCTTCCTTGTCAGTTTAAGACTGTGAAATAGTTTAATTCAGTAATTTAAAGGTTTTTTACTTTCTGGAGTGCTGTGGCTACTCAAAATTAGTGACATTTATTCTGACAAGATATCAAAGTGCTACATTTGGTTACATTAATGGGGACTGTACTGGCAGTCGATCTCGCCCTCCAGGATCTACTGTGGAGGGAGTGGAGGCAGCGAGAAAGATTGGAAAATGTGGCCAGAGGGAGGAGGAGGGCCATCAGGGCTCTCAACAGGAGGCCTTGCCCTCCGATGGTATTGCGCCAGCACTTCTCCTACCTCCAATTATACCAGGAGCAGTGTGTTAGAAGGCTCCGCTTCAGCAAGGAGGTGGTCACAGAATGCTGCCATCACCTGCAACCAGACCTCGAGCCTTAGGTCAGGGCGACCACAGCTCTCTCAGTCACAGTCAAATTCACCGTCGCCCTCAATTTCCTCACCAGTGGATCATTCCAGTCTTCCACAGGAGACATAGCTAACATCTCGCAGATCACTGTCCATTGCTGCATCTGGCAGGTCACAGAGGCTCTCTACAGTAGGAGAAGGGACTACATTTCCTTCCCTATCACCAGAGAGAAGCAGGACGAATGTCCATGTGGCATTGCCAGGATAGCGGGATTCCCCATGGTGCACGGCACCATTGACTGCACCCACATGGCTTTACGGGCACTGCATAACAATCCTGAGATCTTCCGTAACCGCAAAGGCTACCATTCACTTAATGTACAGTTGGTGTGCAACCACAGACAGCGAATTCGCAATGTGAATGCCCGCTATCCTGGCAGCACTCTTCCAGCCACCACATCACGCTTGCGGCTGGCTGGTCGGAGACAAGGGCTATCCGCTCTCCAACTGGCTCATGACTCCCCTCTGCAACCCCAACACTCGGGAGTGGGTGTCCCAGTTTGTCGTGGTGTGCTGCATGCTCCACAATCTGGCCATCATGAGGGCCCCGCCCTTGTCAGCAGGGTTTGCAGGACCACCTCAGGAGGAGGAAGAGGGAGAAGAAGAGAAGGAGGACCAGGAGGAGGAGGAGGAGGAACAGGAGCGAGGGAGGAGGTGGAGGAGCAGGTGGAACAGGAGTGAGGGAGGAGGAGGAGGAGGACGAGGAGGAGGAGGAACAGGAGTGAGGGAGGAGGAGGAGGAGGAGGAACAGGAGCGAGGGAGGAGGAGGAGGAGGAGGAACAGGAGCGAGGGAGGAGGTGGAGGAGGAGGAGGAGGAGGAGGAGGAACAGGAGTGAGGGAGGAGGAGGAGGAGGAACAGGAGCGAGGGAGGAGGAGGAGGAGGAGGAACAGGAGCGAGGGAGGAGGAGGAGGAGGAGGAGGAACAGGAGCGAGGGAGGAGGTGGAGGAGGAACAGGAGTGAGGGAGGAGGAGGAGGAGGAACAGGATCGAGGGAGGTGGAGGAGGAGGAGGAGGAGGAACAGGAGCGAGGGAGGAGGAGGAGGAACAGGAGCGAGGGAGGAGGAGGAGGAGGAGGAGGAGGAGGAGGAACAGGAGCAAGGGAGGAGGAGGAGGAGAAGGAGGAGGAACAGGAGCGAGGGAGGAGGAGGAGGAGTAGGAGGAACAGGAGCGAGGGAGGAGGAGGAGGAGGAGCGAGGGAGGAGGAGGAGGAGGAACAGGAGCGAGGGAGGTGGAGGAGGAGGAGGAGGAGGAGGAACAGGAGCAAGGGAGGAGGAGGAGGAGAAGGAGGAGGAACAGGAGCGAGGGAGGAGGAGGAGGAGTAGGAGGAACAGGAGCGAGGGAGGAGGAGGAGGAGGAGCGAGGGAGGAGGAGGAGGAGGAACAGGAGCGAGGGAGGTGAAGGAGGAGGAGGAGGAGGAGTGAGGGAGGAGGAGGAGGAGGAGGAGGAGCAAGGGAGGAGGCAGCCACTCAATCGCTCATCAGACTGCGGTTCCAGTAAATTCAACCCCAGATCCCCGTTGCTCACCACATTCCCAGCATTCCATCCCTGTCGCAGACCATATCACAGCACACAGCTGAAATGAGAGACAGTACAAAATTATCCGAAGAGAATTAATAAATTTATCAATAATCAGTGAACACATCTTAAAAACAACAATATTTACTATTCACCCTTGTGCAATCCCTTAGTGCCTGTCGTTACAGTGCCTTTGCCTACTCTAGTGCTCCTATGAAGTGTTGGCCCAGTGGCTGCAGCAGGGCTGGTGGAAGGCTGCTGAGTGTCCGTGCGGGAGACTTCAGATGGCCTTGCAGGACGCCCTCGACCAGCTCTGGGCCTGGAAGGCCCGGCTGTAGACTGCACCACCTCAGCATGGGCGGCAGCAGTCTGAGCTGGCTGGATGACAGGCAGCGACAAGGGCAATGGCAGAGTGGCAGTGCTGGGAGCAGCAATGCTGTCATCCTGAGAGAGGACAGTAGGTTCCTGCTCCACTGTCCCACTGCCACTCCCCCGGGGCAGAACCTCAGCATCCCTAGCAATCTGTTGCAGCACAGATTGCTGGCAAGCTGCAAAACCGTGAAAGCCCCGGTCGACGGTGGTAGACCCAGCCACGATGGCAGCAGTCAGAGCTTGCGTGGCATCAAGCTGAGACTGCATGAGAGCAGTCTGAGATTGAATGGCACCAACCATAGACTGCATACAGCACTAAGACGTTGTGTCGCTTCTGCCTGTGCTGCAATGGAAGCTGCCAGATCACCCATCACACGTGGCATCAGGTCTGGGTCGCCACGGTCTCTCTGGGAGTCGACCATCTTTTCCAGACTGGAAATGATGGGCTCCATGGTGTGTGTAGAGCTTTGTGCAATATTTGAGGTGGACTTCTCCACACTCCTTACCATTGCCGACAGGCTCTCAGGCACCCTTGCCATTGCACCTATGATCTCCGTATGCATGCCCATCACCCTTCTTCTAAAGGCCTCCCCATCGAGTTCCTCATCTGAGTCCTGTGCAGCGTGATCTCGCCCTCTGGGGAACTGGCCCCCGAGCAACCCTTTTCCCCTGGCATTGCTGCAGCCCACTCGTCCTCGGTGCCTCACCCTGTGCAGATTCCACTACTACACTAGACTCTAAAGAATACCTACTGCTAGTATCTCAGCTGGTGCTTGCGGATGAAACATGCAGTGACGCAATGTGTTCTTTCTCCTCCTCTTCTACCGCATCGCTCTCTACGGTGCCCTCAGGGACTGGCTGCTCCGGTGCTTGCTCATTATCTGAAAGCATAAAGGCACAATATTCGGGTTAAGGTGAGGGGAGTGGGACAGGAAGGGAGAAATGCATGCATACAGCATGATTAGCTGGAAAGTGCAAAAGGCTTGTGGGATGAGGGGGAAGTGGGATGTGAGAATAAGGAATAGGGATGAACATACCGTTGTTGTCCCCAAGTGGGTCAATGTCGCCGGTGGCCACGGCGCCCACCACCTGGCACCCAATAATCTGCAGCACTCTATTTTCCAGCGCAGACCGTGGTTGGGTGTGGGTTTGTCCCTTACCTGTGCGCTCCTGCTCCCTCCAGTTGTGAGCCACCTTGGCCTGCAAGAGAAAGGAAAGTGTGTAAGTGAGTGTGGAGCAATGTGTTTCGGTGATGTGCCTGCCATAGTTGAATAGCTGTCATTGTGTGCAAGGTGTGAGATGTGGGTGTGAGTGTTGGTAGGTGGAGATTGTTGGTGGGTGAGTGCTGGGGGTGTGGTGCTTTGGGCAGTGTGTGCAGACTGTGGTTCAGATGGTGGTATGTAGCATTTGTTGAGGTATTGACTCACCTTGACCACCCGAGTGAGGTCATTAAATTTCTTCCTGCACTGTGTGTGGGTCCTGGGACCACAGTGCTGCCCGAGACCTACTGGGCTACCTCCCTCCACATGGCGCGGAAGACTTGCGGCAAGAGCCTCCTGTCACTTGCCGGGTAGAGCACCGCCCTCCGTCTCTCCACAGCAAAGACCAACGCCTCCAATGCTTGGTCCAAAAATCTGCGGGCTCTCTCCCTGGGGCGTGGATCTGCCATTAGTAAAGCTGATTGAGTCATCCAGTTCCTTGGACTTGGCCTGCTCCTGCTTGCTGACACAGGTTTACAGGCAGCAATGCTGAGAATGAGGTTCTGCAGCATGATTGAAACTCCCCTTGAAGAACTGGAAAGAGCCTGTGGCAATGATGACTTGCAATTAGACTGCACCTGATATTGGTTAGCGTTTTGAGTCTAACACCACTGAGCCAGGTCGTCAGAGCTTGATTTAGCGCTCCCATCCTTTCTTTGAGCGATGACACTGAATTTTGCGTGCAGCGAGATTCATTAGCGCCTGGCGCTAAATCTCAAACTTTACCAAAGTTAGCACCCATTCCTGGGCTATAATGAATTTCTCCCCCTTAATGTTTTGCGTGGCAAGTTGCTGAAAGTGCAAGCTGATAAAGGCGCAGTGATGGGAACAGAGCAAATGTGTATCTGCTTAACCAATCAAATTGAAGGATTGTGAAATTAACAGGCCGTGTGACTTAGAGTGGGTGAATTCAATGCCAAATCACATACAGAAACATAAATAAAGAGAGGGAAAGAAAAATTGGATTAAGAGAAAGAGAAAAGAAAGACAGAAAGGAAAAGAAAGGTTGAGCAGGTTGGGACTCCACTCATTGGAGTTTAGAAGAATGAGAGGTCATCTTATTGAAACAGATAGGGGGAGAAATTCGGTATCGCCCCGTTTGGGGCGCAATTATCAGCCGGGCGTAAAGTTTAGCGCCTGGCGCTAATTATTGCCTCCGACTGCAAACTTGGCCTCTATCGCCCCTGGAGGTGATTTAAGCGCTAAATCAGGTGCTACACACCTCTCTTAAGGCGCTAACGCCGAGGAGCGAGGCGCTACCTCAGAGCGCTGGCGAAGCTCGTGATGTCAGTCAGCAATGGAACACAGACACACTGGCGCCGGCCAGTTCTTAAAGGGGAGGGTCGATCTTGCTCTCCATCCACACCCTGCTCATTGCAGCCTTGAACCTCGGCCTGGAGAGACCTGTACATCAAATCTGCTGGAAAGAACAATGGAGAGGCCCAGGGAAAGAACTCAGAGTGCAGCCCCCATAGTCTCTTCTAAATCGATGCAAGGAAGATCAAATCAAAATGAACCTGCAAAGTGCTGCTCAGTACCCAAAACTCCTTCACACAGTGTTGAATCTCTCCAGAAGTCTCTCTCTCTCTATCTCTCAGAATGCGTGGTGCAAAAATGATGCCGACAAAAATGGCAGGAAGTGGTCGCCTTTAAATAGCGCTCCCCCAGTCCCTTCCCGACTGCAAAACGCTCCCCTCAACCTGTCGTTGCTAGCGGCAGGCGGTAAGGCGGGGGCACCACTCAATATCCGGTCCGGGACGCTACCGGGGCGTTGCACGCTCGACTGACGTCACGATCTGTGGGCGCAGGAGATCGTGGCGGTAGTGTTTAGCGCCGCCGCAAAATGTCTGGTCAATTTCGCGAGCAGCGCAAACATCGCCGTGCCCGGGCGCTAGTTGCTTTGCGCCCCATTAGCGCCCTCTTAGGGCGCTAACAGGAGGCGCCAAGCAACCAAATTTTTCCCCCATAAGATTCTGAAGGGGCTTGACAGGGTAGATGCAGGAAGGATGTTTCCCCTTGTGGGGGAATCTAGAACTAGGGGTCGCCCATTTAAAACGGAGATGAGGAGGAATTTCTTCTCTCAGAGGGTCGTGAATCTTTGGAATTCTCTACCCCAGAGAGCTGTGGAGGCTGAGTCAGTGAATATATTCAAGGCGGAGATACAGATATTTGAGCTACAGGGGAGTCAAGGGTTATGGGGAGCGGGCGGGAAAGTGGAGTTGAGGCCAAGATCAGATCAGCCATGATCTTATTGAATGGCGGAGCAGGCTCGAGGGGCCGAATGGCCGACTCCTGCTCCTACTTCTTATGTTCTTAAATAAATAAACTTAAAATTTGACATTTTTAAAATCTCCAACAACCTGAAGGGATGAGATCCACACTTGTAATAGTTAATTTACAGTAGCAGAGCGGTTGACTGGCAGTAATTAACGTTTATCATGCTGTTAAAAGGGTACTTAGCCTTGAATTTGACAAGACTTAACTTACTGTGGCGGGTATATTTCGTATCTACCGCGCAAATACAGCAACTTCCCGCCATTCAATGCAGTTCAATGGTGAGCAGGAGCGAGAAGCTGTTTTCACGAAGCTAACGGTGGAGCGGCGCAACTCAGCAGCTTGTGATTATTTGAGTTTAGCCACTGCCTCTGCCCCTCGCCTGAAGTTGCTGTGCCATTTACGCATAAATAACGGCGAGCGCCATTAGCCTCACCGTTACCATTGACAGCAAATTCTGGCCCATTAAGACCAGGCAGGTGGGGCAACTAGCTAAGGAAAGCATTGAAAGGTAGCAGCCAAGGCTCTGCAAACCGGCTGTCACATGGAGTTCATAAATGTGGATGCAGCGATTAGGATTCAGATTCTACAAGCGTTTTAAATCAGCAAAGTTTTAAGGGATACTAATTGACTTCAATCAAACTATTGAACAAATGAGGCATCAGAAGTACAAGCGCAGCAAATAATAAAAATAGGACCACTGCCAGCATACATCAAACTGCCTATGCGTAAAGCACAATCCGCCAATACTTGGTTGCTGGATGTGCAGACTCACTGACAGTGTCAGGCCGATAACCACATGCCTGTTTACTCTGCCTTGTTTGCTGACTATTTTGGGGCTCAGCATCAGAAGATAACTCTGCATTAATCTTAAGCCAATGACAACATCAAAGGGTTCAGGAAAACACTGAACAATGCTCTTTGCACTCTTGTAATAGAAGGAAAGCTTGAAGCTGAGAATTGTGTACGTCGATCCAAAAACTACCAAGCAACTCCAACCAGCACCAGGGCTGTTCGACAGACCCTTTACAGATTAATTGTCCTACTCTGTCGAAGCAGGAGAAAAAACTGAGATCTGCTGCTAAAGAGAAGTTGAAAAAATACTCAGATGGAATCAAGAATGCCAAAAAAAAACCTCCTCTGAAAACAGGCAATGTTGTGCTCATAAAGGGTTTACCGCTGGGAAAAAAAAAATTCCCCTTATCACCGTCAACCATCTCAGATGATTGAGCAAGAAGGCACAATGATTACTACCAAGGAAAGAAACTGGGCTCAGGGTATAGGGGGCACAACATCAAAATGCGCAGATGATTAAAAAATAGGGTGTACGCAGTTAATTGTGAAGAGGACTGCGTGTCACTTCAGGAGGAGATAGACAGATTGGCAGCTTGGACAGATAGAGGTCAGCTGGAAATAAATGCACAGAAATATGAAGTGATACATTTTGAAAGGAAGAATAAGGGGAGGAAATATACACCAAATAGTGACATTGGATTATTTTAACATGACAGAAAACCAGCAAGTGCTTCAAGACCCTGACATAAGAACATAAGACCCAGCAGTAGGCAATTTGGCCCTTTGAGCCTGCTCCGCCATTCAATAAAATCATGGCTGATTGTCGACCTCAACTCCACTGTCCCGACCTAACCCGTATCCCTTGGTTCCCTTATTATCCAAAAATATATTGCTCTCTGTCTTGAATATACTCAACGACTGAGTCTCCACAGCCCTCTGGGGTAGAGAATTCCAAAGATTCACAACCCTTTGAGTGAAGAAATTTCTCCTCATCTCAGTCCTAAATGGCCGACCCCTTATTCTGAGACTGTGGCCCCTGGTTCTAGACTCCCCAGACAGGGGAAACATCCTCCCTGCATCTACCCTGTCAAGTCCTGTAAGAATTTTGTATGTTTCAATGAGATCACCTCTCATTCTTCTAAACTCTACAGAATATAGGCCCAGTCTACTCAATCGCTCCTCATAGGACAATCCCCCCATCCCAGGAACCAGTCTGGTGAACCTTTGTTACACTTCCTCTATGGCAAGTATATCCTTCCTTAGGTAAGGAGACCAAAACTGTACACAATACTCCAGATGTGGTCACACCAGGGTCCTATATAAATGCAGTAAGACGTCTTTACACTTATACTCCAATCCTTTGTAATAAAGGCCAACATACCAGTTAAATATTGTAGAAAGATCTGCTCATTGATCCAGCATAACATCCTGGAAGGGTAGTAATTACTAAAGCAGTATTTATATTAAAACAAATCTCAGGAGGAGGAGCAGAGATATTTAAGTGCTCAGATACACAAATCTTTAAGAGTGGGAAGACAAATTGATAAAGCTATATAAAACTATGGGATCCTAGGTTTTGTAAATAGGGCCATGAAGTAACAAAGCAAGAAAGTAACACAACTCATTGGCTAGGCCGCAATTAGAATACTGTATCCAGCTTTGGAGACAGGAAGGAAAGATGTCAGAGCTATGGCAAGAGTGCAAAAGAGACTCACGAAGATGATACCATGAATGAAAGCATTAGTAACGAGCAGAGAGTCAAGAAACAGGGACTTTACTCATTAGAACAGAGAGGGTAAAAGGAGCTTTGACAGAGCTGGTCAGTATTATAAAGGGCTTTGATAAGGTAAATAGGGAAAAACTATCTCCACTGGTTGGTGGGTCAGTAACCAGAGGGCATAGATTTAAAACCATCTTCTTCTTCTTAGGCAGTCCCTTGGAGCTGAGGATGACTTGCTTACACATTAAAAATTAGTTCTTAGGTGACTGATGAGTTCACTGCGGGACCTACAGTATCTGTCACAGGTGGGGCAGACGGTGGTTGAAGGGGTGGGTGGGTGGGGTGCTTGGGTTGACGTGCGCTCCTTCCGCTGTTTGGGCTTGGCTTCCGCTTGCTCCCAGCGAAGAGACTCGAGGTGTTCGGCGCCTTCCCGGATGCTTCTCCTCCACTTTGTGCGGTCTTGGGCCAGGGATTCCCAGGTGTCGGTGGGGATGTTGCACTTTTTCAAGGAGGCTTTGAGGGTGTCCTTGAAGCGTTTCCTCTGCCCACCTGGGGCTCTCTTGCCGTGTCGGAGCTCCGAGTAGAGCGCTTGTTTTGGGAGTCTCGTATCGGGCATGCGGACGGTGTGACCCGTCCATCGGAGCTTTCAAAACCATCACCAGAAGAATGAAAAAAGAGATTAGCAGAACATGACACATTTGTGCCAACAACATCCTCAAACTACAGCGGAATAAATGACCAATTAGTATGTTTGGCTGTATTATTGGAAGAAGGAATACAGGCCAAGGGAGCACTCCGTTTCTCTTCAAATAGTGCCATGGGATCTTTAACATCCACCTGAAATACCAGAACAGACAGAAGGAACCTTAGGTTAGAACCTCATGCGCCTTTAACGTAGTAAAACATCCCAAGGCGCTTCACAGGAGTGTTATCAGACAAAATTCGACACCGAGCCACATAAGGAGATATTGGGACAGGTGACCAAAAGCTTGGTCAAAGAGGTAGGTTTTAAGGAATGACTTAAAGTAGGAGAGAGAGGTAGAGAAGCGGACAGGTTTAGGGAGGGAATTCCAGAGCTTAGGGCCTAAGCCCCTGAAGGCACGGCCACCAATGGTGGAGCAATGGAAACCGGGGATGTAGAACGGGCCAGAACTGGAGGAGAGCAGAGGTCTCGGAGGGTTGTATGGCTGGTGGAGGCACCTCTGACAATGCACAACTCCTTCAGTACTGCACTAGATTGTCAGCGTGGATTGTCAGCTCAGCTTAATTTATGATCTCGAATCCTGGTGCTGTGAAATTAGTCATATTGATGCCCAAATTACAATTATATATTGTCAAGTTTGATTCTGGCAAACAGTGTGGCCTCTCTGCATTAATTGAACCTTTTCCAATTGTGCTCAGCATCATCTCCAAATTTAGTGATGAGAAAAGGGTCTAAAATTTACAATCAATCAACAGTACACAGGTTTGAAACTAACAAGCCTCGAATGAGACGAGCCATTTTTGAACTTTGGGTCCAGCCAGATAAACCAAAATGCTGTTTACCAACCCCGCGTATTTCTATGTTCCTAGACATGTTGAAACATCGAGGAACCTGTATGCATGCATTCACTGACACGATAACCAATCAAGGGACCTGTGTGCACACATTCATTGACATGTTAAACCATCGAGGGACCTGTGACATGCACTCACTGACATACAAATCCATCGAGGGACCTGTGGGCACACATTCACTGGCATGTTGAGCCATTGAGAGACCTGTGGGCACACATTCACTGGCATGTTGAGCCATTGAGAGACCTGTGGGCACACATTTACTGGCATGTTGAGCCATTGAGAGACCTGTGGGCACACATTCATTGGCATGTTGAGCCAGCGAGGGACCTGTGGGCACACATTCACTGGCATGTTGAGCCAGCGAGGGACCTGTGGGCACACATTCACTGGCATGTTGAGCCAGCGAGGGACCTGTGGGCACACATTCACTGGCATGTTGAGCCAGCGAGGGACCTGTGGGCACACATTCACTGGCATGTTGAGCCAGCGAGGGACCTGTGGGCACACATTCACTGGCATGTTGAGCCAGCGAGGGACCTGTGGGCACACATTCACTGGCATGTTGAGCCAGCGAGGGACCTGTGGGCACACATTCACTGGCATGTTGAGCCAGCGAGGGACCTGTGGGCACACATTCACTGGCATGTTGAGCCATTAAGGGACCTGTCATTCTTTGACAGGCATACATCAATGCACCACACAAACGCTTACAGCCATTACAGATGTTAAATATTTCCGGAGTCAATTTGTACGATTGACCCTCAGAGGAAAATTCACGTCATATTTTTAAGGAGATGGCAGTTCATAAAATAATCATGTCGATCGTATGTGTTTTATGGGTTACTAGCACTATAAAAGATAACACATGGCTGGCACGGAGCTACAAGGTTAAATCAATCTTGCAGTTCGGAGGACATCGTAAACCGCACAAGTAAAGCTCAAATGCTTTATGAATGGTGCTAAAAACATCAAATGGAATTACAGCTGTAGTCTTAGAGGCCATCATTTTTGTTATCTGTAATATTTATTGTACAATCAATTTTTTTTGGTGTTTCTTACCATGGGATGATGGACAAAAAATAGTGCAGTTGGAGTGATAATGATGTAAATAGAACAGCATGTTGGAGGTTGTAATTTGGTTTTGGCTATGGATTGGGAGAAACAGTCAGCCACTGTTGCTGTCCCTGCTCCCTAACCGGTGGCCCCTGCTGGAAACTACTTGACTTTGTGCGACAGGGTAAACCGGGTGGTAGCAAGTTGGCGTCCCGTTTCACATCGGAACTTGAGCAAGGGGTGGGGGGGGGTCTCACAATGCCAAGACCTATCCCCTTGTATATGGGTGTCAGGGGAGACCAGGATCAGGCTTGGGTTTCATGCCCCCCTACAGTCACCAGCACTCGTCGTCTACATCCACACATGAAGAATGCCCACTTGGGTCAGCTGTTGGAAGATAACTGTACACAAGCAAGCGTCAAAGGTGGGGGGAGGTAATTTTGGCTTTGGATGGTAGTGCTAAATGGGTGATGGGTGATAGTGATTCGGCCGCCTGTTGTACAAAAAAACCGGGAGAGATATATAATGGGCGGCTGAATCGATATTGCCCGTTTTACACTATCGCCCATGTGTCAAAATTACCACCGGTGCCTTTTGAAGGAAATTGGGAAGAATAAAAGGAGAAGCAGGAAGCTATAATAAAAGCAAATGGACAACAACAACAACAACAGCTTGCATTTATATAGCGCCTTTAAAGTCGTAAAATGTCCCTGGGTGCTTATGGAGCACGCAAGTGTGGGCACAAAGATGGTCAAGGTCCCACTCAAAGTGGAGAGAGTTGGCATGGCAATCGCAGACATCAGTGAAAATGCTGAATGCAAAGAGGTTGTAAGGCACAGAGCATTCAACCTCAGTGCAGGCTGAGCAATGGACTGCAAATGCGAAAATGATTTCATGTGACATCCGCAGAGAGCAGCCCAGGGTAAAATGTTATTTTCCAGTTCATTGCACTGTAACTGTTTTTATAGCTGGGGTGCTCCACTTAAATAAACAGCACAATTTGGTCACATTTGTGGATATTTTTTAAAACCAGAGCACTCACCGTAGCTTTCTCCTGCTCAGTGTGCAGTACTCCAGTGCCTCCTACTGAGGAAGCAGCAGACTATTTCAATAATGTGTACCCAGGTTACACTGCACTCCGAGTATCAGGTACTGAATTGACCAAAAATCCTTTCCCAGAATCTCTTTCCAAGAACGGCCAAATCTTACAGAATGATTCTTCTGGTTTCTTTCTGCACTGCATGCCTCAGAGTTTACTGTACAGCAACGCATTTGATGTTGTCCTGTTGTGCAATGTTCTCTGGGGCAACCCGTTATATGCGGTGTCAAATCTGTAATAACTTTAAAATGGCTGAAAGCTATTACTCATTATTATCTCCTTTTCTCCAGATTGTGCACCTTCTCTCCTAAACATCCTGCTCATGCTGGAGCTGGCTACAGTTCAGTACTTCACTGGTGGACTACTGATGTATATAATAATAAAGCCATGTGCAGTACAGTTCTTACCGGAAGCCATGTTGTGCTGTTGTGTATATATATATATGCTGTGTCTCAAGGTATCACAGAATTGGCGATGAGGATGCGATTGCGGATTCCCTGGCTGAAATGTTTGTTGGAGGATAATCCTGCCAACCAATGGAGGGACTGTTAGAGGTTCTTCGTTTTGTAGAAAAACTTAAAAATCCGAGGTAAATTTTGAGCACATGTGGCTGAACTGTCGACGTTGCCAAAGTCCAGATGGCCGCGCCGATGGGAATAATAAGGCGTATGGTGAGTTCCATCGCGATCGAGAGACTTTCGGAGCGTATGTGGAGCGGCTAGAAATGTTTTTCACCGCGAATAGTATTGTCGAAGTCCCCAATGAGGTAAACCATAACCGGGCAGTTTTAGAAATGAAAGGGGATATTTTTTTGTCTGAAGCAGTCCCCGAGGTGTATGAAACCCTGAAAAATGTGCTTGTTCCCATCAAGCCGAAGGACACGGCACTGAAGGAGATCCTAACCAAGTTAGAACAGCACTACAGTCCTGAGCCCCTGGAAATTGCTGAAAGTTATTGTTTTGGAACACGTCATCAATTAAATAATGAGGGTATCAGTGAGTACATTGTAGCTTTAAGCTACCCATTCACTGTCACTTCGGAAACTTTCAGGACCGAGCTTTGCATGACTGCTTTGTTTGTGGGTTGAAAAATGAACGTATCAGAAGTAAATTGTTGACAACCCCTAACTTGACTTTTGACTTAGCTTGTCAGACAGCTATGTCGATAGATATGGCCGACCGATAGTCCTGATGGTTCCGCGACATTTCCAGTCGTCAGACAACCGAGCTGCAGGCTAAAAGTTAAAGGCAGTTGGGCCCAAGGCCTCAGCAACTGGCCAAGGTAACAGTGCATTGAAGTTGTGCTATCGGTGCCTGGGACAACACATCGCTCAAAGCTGTCCATATATGAAGGCAGAGTGTTTCAACTGCAAGAAAACTGGGCATCTTGCGAAGGCAATGCCGACAGAAGAGTAGACCGACTGGCAATGCTAGAAGTAGAAATCGGCAGACACTACATACTGTTGAAGAGAAGCAGCAGGACGAGGAGTTTCTGGAGATTCACGTCAAAAGAGTAGAAACTGAGAACACTGGGGGAAAAATTGGGTTGATTTGCGCATCTCGTTAGCGCCCAGGGGCTCTAACAGGGCGCAGATCCCCTAGTGGTGAAGGTACTCCCACAGTGCTGTTCGGGAGGGAGTTCCAGGATTTTGATCCAGCGACGATTAAGGAATGGCTATATATTTCCAAGTCAGGATGGTGTGTGACTTGGAGGGGAACTTGGAGGTGGTGGTGTTCCCATGCGCCTGCTGCCCTTGTCCTTCTAGGTGGTAGAGTTTGTGGGTTTGGGAGGTGCTGCCGAAGAAGCCTTGGCGAGTTGCTGCAGTGCATCTTGTAGATGGTACACTGCAGCCACAGTACGCCGGTGCTGGAGGGAGTGACTGTTTAAGGTGGTGGATGGGGTGCCAATCAAGTGGGTTGCTTTGTTCTGGATGGTGTCGAGCTTCTTGAGTGTTGTTGGAGCTGCACTCATCCAGGCAAGTGGAGAGTATTCCATCACACTCCTGACGTGTGCCTTGTAGATGGTGGAAAGGCTTTGGGGTGTCAGGAGGTGAGACACTCGCCACAGAATACCCAGCCTCTGACCTGCTCTTGTTGCCACAGTATTTATGTGGCTGGTCCAGTTAAGTTTCTGGTCAATGGTGATTCCCAGGATGTTGATGTTGGGGAATTCGGCGATGGTAATGCCGTTGAATGTCAAGGGTTGGTGGTTAGACCCTCGCTTGTTGGAGATAGTCATTGTCTGGCATTTGTGTGGTGCGAATGTTACCTGCCACTTATCAGCCTATGATGTATATAATAATAAAGCCATGTGCAGTACAGTTCTTACTAGCCATGTTGTGCTGTTGTATATATGTGCTGTGTCTCAAGATATCACATTCACCAAAGTGGCTTTTCCCTTCGGTGGTGAGTGTCAGCAGACCATTCTCAGATGGAAGGGGCCCCATAGTCAAGCTGGATCTTATCTTCGCCCTTTGTCCACAGGTGCACATTTTCCAGTGATTAGGAGCTCAAATCTTGGCTGAAATTTCTTCTCCACCCTCGAGGTTTTTACATCAATTACAGCATCCCAGCTGCCACCTCACTGGAGAGGGGCTAGCTCAGCATAGCTCAGGAATTGCACCTGCGACCTCTCTCGTTCGAGGTGCATTTGCCCACTAAAGTCACAATGGAAGTTGCAAGCTATTTTGTCTAAAGCAACACCACTAAGATTTCACAGAAGCCCAGGGACAAGAACCTGCACTTCTACATGAGTAGAATGTCACACTGCATTTAGACCAGGCAAGGCAATTGTACAGCTGCATAAATAACTCTTTGAATGGGAAGTGAGTAAAATGGCAAATAGTTAGAGAAAAAAAACCCTATTCTGATTCTGAATCAGAATAATAGCCCATTAGATACTTGACCTTAGACTCGTGCTGCAGTCAGTCCTTAAACAAGCAAGTGTCCACTGTAAGCAAATAGACCTGATATATTGTTCAGCCTTTTCCACCTCATTTTCACTGATGTATGTAGCGTTTCTGAATTCAACCCATTTTCTGCAGTAGACCACATAATCTACTCCTCCTAAGTACTTGGCAAATAAACGAGTGTTTGGACTAGTAGTTATTGACAGTTTATCTTTACATTGCTAATAGTCACAGTGAATTACCACAGCTGTGTGATTCTGACCCTTATCCCCTTGTGCAGGGGCTGTTATGTAAAGCTTGAATTTTCACGTGCCACAATTTTTTCAAAAGATAAGTGAGTTGGGAAAATACAGCTCTGTCTATTTCAACAGGTCAGATGTCAAGAATGATATGAAAAGTTGCATAGCAAAAACATCAGCGGGGGAAAGTTTGAACCCCATTCGCCAAGCGGAAACCACATGGGTAAGCAACAACAACGACAACTTGCATTGATATAGCACCTTTAATGCAGTAAAGCGTCCCAAAGGCTCCACAGGCGTGTTAGTAAACAAAATTTGACACCGAGCCACATAAGGAGATATCAGGACAGGCTGGTCAAAGAGGTAGGTTTTAAAGAGCGTCTTAAACGACGAGAGGGAGAGGGAGAGAGGAGGAGGGGTTTAGGGAGGGAATTCCAGAGCCAAGGGCCCAGGCAGCTGAAGGCACGGCCGGCAATGATGCAGTGATTAAAATCGAGGAGTGCAAGAGATCAGAATTGGAGGAAAGCAGAGATCTCAGAGGGTTGTAGGGCTGGAGGAGGTTACAGCGATAGGGAGGGGCGCGGCGAAGCGTTTAAAATCCAGTGGGTGACTTAACACCGCCGACATCCCATCAGATCACACTGTTGCCAATTTTTACCGGCGCTTCTGGACAGGCAGCTAAGCCACACTCCCAAACCTGGCGTAATCCTTCTTTAAATAAGTAGGTCAGGGTCCGACGATGTCATCGGGCCCTGGCAGCTTTCCTGCCGGGTGAACTCGATTCAGAAGCGGATCAGAAGCAGAAGATGCCATTCAATGGGAAGTTTTTTTTTTTAACTTTCCTTTGTGGGGACGGGGGAAGGCAGGAATGCTCCTCTGGGCCCCACAAGGAGCGTTCAGTCCTCCCGCACGCTGGAGTTCCACCACCCCCACCCCCTCACATCCCTGCCGCAAGAATTCCCGTGAACCCCCCCCGCCGTCCCCACACATACGCTGAATGCCGGCGGATGGTCAAAAGCCGCCCTTTTCTGCACCGGTAAGCAGCCGCTACTTGCCCACTTGCTGCCCATTTCGAGCAGGAAGTCAGCCAGCAGCATGTTAATGAGGCCTGGCGGTTCAAATCACTGTGGCCTCACTCTGCCGCAGGCTGCGGGGACAGGAACTGACTCTCACGTTTTCCAACCGGAAATTTGCTGGGATTTAAAATCAACTCCATGGATTTATAGCACATGGGATAAATACCGCAGGTCTTAATAAAACGTACAATTCCACAGAGTTTTATACAACTACCCAAGGTCATGAAAGACACTGTATAAATACATGTTTAAAGGGAATTAAGAATTATACATCTTAATTGCACCTTTGGATCTGTTGTTATATAATTACTTACTTTACTTACTATTCAGGTTTTTCCAGGTCAGAACTTAAATGTCATATCACTGTCAAGCAGCAATAAACAAACTGAACAGAACACTGAATTATATTTCAAAATGAGTAGACTATTTGTCGCAGAGTGTCATGCTAAAACTGTTCGCTGCTCTGGTCAGACTACATCTTGAGTATCGTGTCCAAGACACAAGAACATATTCAAGCCTTGGAGGCAGTGGAGAGAAGGACCACAAGGTTGATCCCTAGAATCAGAAGACTGAGTTATATAAAAAACTGGGAGCTCTTTAACCTGGAAAAGAGGCAACCGAGAAGGATATAGAACAATAACCTGCATTTATGTAGGGCTCCTCACGTACAGAGCAGTGTCTCAAAGTACTTTACAGAGATGGGACCACCAAGCAAGGGAGAAAGCCAAGATGGAAGTAGGATTAGGGACGAGGGGGTGTTTTAAGGAATCTTTTGAAAGCAGGAAGGAAGAGAGATAGTGGCTGCATATCGGCTGAAGGAGGGGGTACCGATGGTGGAGCGGAGAAAGCAGATCACAAGAAGTAGACTGCGTTGGAGGAGTGGAGGTTGCATGCTGGGATATACATCTGGAGAAGATCACAGAGGCATGGTGGAATTAAGTCATGGAGAGATTTGAACATGAGGATGGCAATCTTATAATTGCTCAATTGGAGTATGAGGCAGCGAAGCTTGGCCAAGATGATGAAGGTGTGGACCTTGAGTCTGTGACCCCTAGACTAGGAAGTGATTCTTTTTTATTGGTAAAGCCATGCGAAATCCAAGACCGAGACTGTGGGATACCATCAAGGCTGAAGAGAGTAGGAGAGAAGATGAAAGTAATGATTAGGTGGTATCCTTGGGTTTTAGAAGTCATAGGAGGAAGGGAAGGCTGAGGGAAATAAAAGAGTTCAACAGCTTTTACCTTCCAGTAGTCCTTTGAAAGAATGAGTTAAAGTCAGAGAATGAGTTTGAATAGCACAATAAAACTTGATTTCAATGCAGTGTGAGTGCAGGTTAGAACATTAAGGCGAGAAATTCATTATAACCCCGTTTGGGGCACTAACTTTTAAAAGTTGAGAGAATTAGCGCCAGGCGCTAATGTTTCAAAACTTTAAAACAAATTCAGTTTTGCACTCCAAGAAGGAAGTGGAGCTAAATCAAGCACTCCACTTCATTCTTGGAGCATAATTGGCAGCAGGCGGGGCGGAGACTTCAGCAGTGCTGCACACTGGGCCTTGCAGCGCCACCACGTTCAAAGGCTCCTTCCCTCCCTTAAAGGGAAGGGCCATCGCTGCAGGCTCTGCAATAGAAAAATTACCGACCTGGACCACCGAGGCAGCCGTGATCCCGTGCGACCAATCGCGGGCAGGAACCCGCGAAATAAACTGGAACAAGAAAGGTAAGTTTTTTTTTTTACTTACCTCGGCCACCTCGCCTTTAATCATCGCCCCCGAAGCGGCCAGCCGCCCGATGCACGCCTCCTGCAGCGGGTCCACGGCGCTCCCAGGGTGATGCGCACGGCGATGACATCACGATCTCCGGGCGAAGGAGATCGGGGCGCAACGCCGTAGCGCCGCTGTAAAACCCCCGGCGAATATGGCGGGAGTCGATTTCAGCACCGCGCCTGGTCGCAAAGCCCCCTGGAGGCGCCAACGGGAGGCGCAAAGGCACCCAATTTCACCCCCCATAGTGCTGGAGAGACACGAAAAAGGTTAGTTCAGAGGTGCAATGACCGTAGTGATATTGATGCAATTGAGTAGAGACAAGAAAGGATAGAATGAAAGAGTGAAAGAGAGTGAGAGAGAGATCGATCAGAGGGTGAGAGAGAGATCAGAGAGTCACATCAGATTACAGGCTTTTTCTTGTATAGTGTCCAACGATTTGAGAGAAATCCTAGAAGGCGGATCTCCATACATGTGATAGAAGTATTGAAGTCTTGGACAGATGGGGGCTTTATAGAGAAGAACAATTTAAGAGTGCAATGCTCTGCAGGATGTGTAGTAAATACTATTGATGCTATGCTCCCTGTTGGATAGTAATGTGAAAGCCATTACATTCTGGTCACAGAATTACACCTTTGGTTTTAATTTGTGTCTAGATTTCTCCGTTTGCCTCACAATCTGTATTTATAGCCCCTGGATAAAGCTAATTATTTAGTACAAACTAGTTCACAAGTCTACCTACTAGAAACTGGGTTGAGGCAAGCCAGAATGACCATATTCTTCCAATGCCCGTGCTCTCTCTTTCTCTCCTGAAGGTGCTAACTCTTGCCAGGGGGAGTCGTTCCACAGGCATTGGCAACTCCCGGATACCTCGTCCAGGAGCTATTCTTCACTGGTGAGCCTAGCTAGTGAGTGCCAGCATGGTATCTGGTCTTGGAGGGATTCACAGCCGGCCTCAATCCTGTCCTCACCCTGTGTCCACCTTCCAGCCGGAGTTATTGGATAGCAGCCAGGATTCAGAACCCTTGTTGATATATCGCCTCCCTTGCTCTGGTGCAGTGAAGTGAATTGCTGCACCCTTGCTGCCACCCAAGACAGGATGAGCTAACTGAGTGCAGGTACGGGATCAAACTTAGGAGCCACCAGGCCTCACGGACTCAGTGCCGCACCATTTACAAAGGCAAGCTATCAGTTGAAGAGATAAACATTCTAAAGATAGTGAAAAAAAATTGAAGCCTTACCTTCTGGTAAATCAGGAGTTAGATGCGTTGCCAATGACAATAAATTGAAAGATAAAAAACGTAATTCTACTTTTGTTTAGTAAATACATTTACCTATTCATGAATGCATGGTAAATCTCTGAGTCCCCAGTACTCTGCATCAATCTTCATTTTATAGCAGAGAACTTTTCTTTCTCTTTCCCAGTGGTATTAAACTGTAGCAGTATAATTTGAGACTGAAAAGCTTGATGTGAAGTGAATACAACAAATGCTGTTGATTCTCAGCTCAATTTGACTGGCTATTTTTATATGGAGCAAAGCCAACGTTAGAGTCGGGAGATTAATTTCAAAGAGAAGACAAATCCCTGTACTGATTTCATCTTTACCGTGTGTTGTGAATAACTGTCTCAGAACTGGAGATGCCTTTCCGCAGACAGCTATGAAAATAGAATCCTATGTTGTGCGTTGGCAAGTTATCTACCTGCTGTTCTAAACCAAGGAGCCATTCTTCATGAGAAGTGTGGGTCGGCTATTGGACTATGGAGGGCGTTACGAGCCCGACCAATAATCACATGCAAGAGTTGCGGCAATAGTAATCAGAAGCAAGAATCCCGGCTGGTTGTCCTCCCTCCGAACCCTCACAGGCCAAATGTAGTCACCCGATTACTGCTGCAGTTCAGACCAGCCGATTAAACACGGCTCAAACCCTGAGTCTCTGGTTTGTATGGCTTGATATCAGGTGGTGCATTTGCCCACTAAGCTGTCAGAGGCCTGGCAGTGCTTCGACACTCGAGTTTTTCACTAAATTTTCATTGCGGGCCATAATCTCAACCAGCATCTTTGACGAGGATTGCTCCAGAAAGGTCACGACACACGACAATGCAGAGTGATTCCGTGGGATCAGCTAAGGGGTGATTCCATCATCTTTCTCATGCAAGATTTCTATCCAGAGTACTTCTTTCTATAATAACAACAGAAAACGCTGGAAAAACTCAGCAGGCGAGGCAGCATCCGTGGAGAGAGAAACAGGGTTTCTATCGCACTTCTTTCTATAGCTTGCCCCCTCTCTCAGGCTCAGCTTTATGTACCTTCCAGTAGTCCTTCACATATATGGCTACACCGACTCATTTTCTGTCCCCTTGACGAACACATTTATTTCCATCCCCTGGGTTCAGCCATGTCTCTGATATTCTCACTAAATCCCAGTTCTCTGCTACCTCCAGTTCTATTATCTCATTCCTAATGCTTCTGGCAGTCATATATAAGCATCTTAATGCAGATTTGTCTTGTTTTGTGTCTTTCAGTGTCGGCTTTTTCCGAGGCTCCTGTACATGTATATCGCTAAGGGTTCCTGTGTCCATCCTCATCTATTGACCACCTTCTGTTGTCTTATGAGGAAAGGTTGGACAGGCTAGGCTTGTATCCGCTGGAGTTTAGAAGAGTAAGAGGTGACTTGATTGAAACATATAAGATCCTGAGGGGGCTGGACAGGGTGGATGTGGAGAGGATGTTTCCTCTTGTGGGAGAATCTAGAACACGGGGTCACTGTTTAAAAATAAGGGGTCGCCCATTTAAGACAGAGATGAGGAGAAATTTTTTCTCACAGAGGGTGGTGAGTCTTTGGAACTCTCTTCCTCAGAGGGCGGTGGAAGCAGAGTCTTTGAATATTTTTAAGGCAGAGGTAGATAGATTCTTGATAAGCAAGGGGGTGAAAGGTTATCGGGGGTAGGTGGGAATGTGGAGCAATCGGATCAGCCATGATCTTATTGAATGGCGGAGCAGGCTCGAGGGGCCGAGTGGCCTACTCCTGCTCCTAATTCGTATGTTCGTATGTATGTTCGTATGTACCCGACGGTCCATTCCATCGGGGATCAGGATATCTCCCGACCCTCCCCCACCACCTATCTAGTTTAAATGATTTACAATTGCAGCCTTAATGTTGCTTGCAAGTTTCTTTTTTCCTATTTGATTGTGTTGCAGCCTGTCTTTGTACCAGTCCAAAAAATTCTGATAATGCTCCCTGTTATTTATGAAGCTAGCATTTGATCAGAAAGACTAAAAAAAACTCTTGTACACTTTTGGCAAGAAAAAAAAAACATTAAAAAAAATGAAATTGCCCAAAGACTGAAAAAGTTTTACCTTCCATTGAGTTCTCATGATCAAATATTACCATTTGTAAGAATAATGCAGCTGATTGATATGTATTCAGGGGTGTTAAACTTCAACAATTTGCCCTATACAAAGCCACATTGTTTCCCCTTTACGTGTGAAGGCATAAAGAATTAACCTCATTCATGAACAATAATTACACGCCTGTTCACAGCAATCTTTTATTGCTCAATAATAACAGCTTTCTGCTATTCTGATCAGAACTTGGCCAACTAGACCTCCTTGCCTTTTCAACTGTCTGTAATTTGTTTTAGAAATTCTAACCACCATCATCACATTGCCAAACAGTTGGTCGTGGTAACATTCACCTTGTAGATGCAGTGTCAACACACAATCAGAATTTGTACTCTTACTTAAAACATAAAAATGAGAAGTCGCACAACACCAGGTTATAGTCCAACAGATTTATTTAAAATTACAAGCTTTCGGAGCTGTCTCCCCTTCGTCAGGCAAAGGTACAGTGTAAACTGTACCTTTGCCTGACGAAGGGGCGACAGCTCCGAAAGCTCGTAATTTTAAATAAAACTGTTGGACTATAACCTGGTGTTGTGCGACTTCTCATTTTTGTCCACCCCAGTCCAACACCGGCATCTCCGCATCATTAAAACATAAACGTCTCTCGTTGAGAAATTGGTTTACAAAATGCAACAGTGCCACTTGGTGGTATAAAATGGTACAACATCACATGCCTCTGTCTATCCATCTACCTATCCATCCAAAAGTTTTGCATATCATGCACAGCTGTGTCTCTGACCCCTTTTTAACAAGCAAGTTGTTATGCCACACATAACTCGAACACAGCTGGAGGTAGGGCGCGCAAAGAAAGATTTGCATTTATATAGCTCCTTGTCTTTCGGAGGAGACGTTAAACCTGCTCTCTCAGGTGGACGCAAAAGATCCCATGGCACTATTTCGAAGAAGAGCAGGGGAGTTATCCCCGGTGTCCTGGCTGATATTTATCCCTCAACCAACATAACAAAAACAGATTATCTGCTCATTATCACCTTGCTGTTTGTGGGAGCTTGCTGAGCGCAAATTGGCTGCCGCGTTTCCCACATTACAACAGTGACTACACTTCAAAAGTATTTCATTGGCTGTAAAGCGCTTTGGGACGTCCGGTGGTTGTGAAAGGCGCTATAGAAATGTGAGTCTGTCTGTCTGTCTGTCTTGTCTCATCTATATAATGCCATATTATATTTCTGAACAAAATATCTAAGTGCTTCACACAAATTACTTTTGAAGTGTGGTCACTATTGTCATACATGCTAAACTTAACAACCAATTTGCACACATGAAGTTCCCACAAACAGTAACGAGATGAACAGCCGGTTAATTTATCTTGGTGTTGATGCAGGGACTAATTTTGTCCAGGAAGAATCAGAGTAGATCTCATTGAAACATATAAATTCTTAAGAGGCTTGACAGGGCAGATGCAGGGTGGATGTTTCCCCTGGCTGGAGAGTCTAGAACCAGGGGTCACAGTCTCAGAATAAGGGGTCGGACATATAGGACTGAGATGGGGAAAAATTTCTTCACTCAAAGGGTTCCGAATCTTTGGAGTTCTCGACTCCAGAGGGCTGTGGATGCTCAGTCGTTGAGTATATTCAAAACAGAGAGCGATAGATTTTTGGATATTAAAGGGAATCAAGGGATATGAGGATAGTGCGGGAAGGCGGAGTTGAGGTCGATCAGCCATGATCTCATTGAATGACGGAGCAGGCTCGAAGGGCCGAATGGCCGACTCCTGCTCCTATTTCTTATGTTCTTATGATGCTAGGAGACCTCCCTCCCCTTCTTCAAGTAATGACGTGGGATCTTTGACGTCCACCAGAATGGGCAGACGGGGCCTCAGTTTAACGTCTCATCCCAAGTGTAGCACCTCTGACAATGCAACACTCAGCACTGCACTAAAGTGTCAACCTAGATTATGAGCTTAAGGCCTAGAGTGGGAATTCGAGCTCACAACCTTCTTACTCTACTAACTGAGCGCTGCGAGTTGAGCCCAGCTGACATCTTGCGAATGTACAAGTCAAACACAAAAAAGACAGGTAGATAAACTTCTAATGAGGAACTGCAAAGGACATATGAGGACTAAGAAACAAGCATGTACAGTCAGAAAAAAATTACCAATAACAGAAAGCAGAAGAGGAACAAATCAACTCTATGTTGCATATGTTTTTGTGGAATTCTTTTCAGCCTCCTCTTGGTTTCTCTACTAAGCGGAGACCATACTCCTGGAAATATCGGGCTCAAGTTTCTTCGGGCTTGGAGCACACTCCTGACAAAATACAGCCGGGAGTGCAGCAGAAAGGAAAGGGAATTGTGTGGGACCCCGCAATGCCCAGCCCCCACCCAGAGGTTTCTCGGTCCGCTGCACTTACTTTGATAGGGAAAGGCCGAGAATTTTTGATCCCGAGGTTTATAAAGTAATAAAGACATTAAAGTATTATAAAATTTTCAAGAAAATGTTGCTACTTATTTATACAATAGAAGTTACGTGTTTGAAGTGCCTGCAACAATGGTTTCCACTGGAGGCCTACACTTACATGAAGAGCTTGAATCTCGAGTTCATGCAGTTTACCAGTCTCGTCACTTTCAGCCGAACAGACAGGGCAGTGTAGAGGACGACAGGTCCTAGCATGCACCAGTACATACAATATCTAGAAATGTTTATAATTGACAGCAAAACTGACTATTCACAGGATGTGCCCAAAAACCTTGATGTTTGTAAGCCCCCACTGCACCAACCTCCACCAAAGATTATGGGGAATAAAACCCCTCCCCTACCGAAAATCATTGAAAGTAATCAGAATCTGGGGGCTTTTTGTATAAAACATCAAGTCGAGGGAAATTCCTGTTTCCCTGGGTTAACTGTTTTTGTTTGTTTATCAGCTCATGATGTGACGCTGAAGGGGATGCTAATATTACAATAATAAGAGGGTGCGATTTTAACCCTACTCGCTCAGCAGAAAGCTGGCGGGTGGGCAGTTAAAATCGCCCTAGCTCTTGCCTGTCCGAAGACCGCCATGATCGCAACATCTGCAATTTTAACCTGCTCTCCTGAGCAGGCAGCAAGGACACACGCCCGGAGCCAACGGGGTCCTTCTTTACATAGGCACGTTGCGGCCCAATAACATCATTGAGACCCGACTGTAATTTTAACTCAGGCCCGAGCGGGGAATCCACCTGGAGTTAAAATTGGGGCCTTTTTAATCCAAAGCTACTAAATAAAAAACACAATTGTAATACAAAATGTTAAGTACTTTGCACTTGGTTACCTTCTCATCCCTATTCTCCTCTTACTTTCTTTTCTTCCCTATTGGTCCCTTGGCCATTTTTTAGTTTAACTATTCTATCTCCATATCATACCCTTCATTCCTAGCTTTTGTTCAGCTTACCTTTCCTCTTTTGTCTCCTTGCTCCCACCATCGATTGTCCTCAGAGCAATTTTCCATCTCTGTAAAACCTAAATTTGGAAGATGGTCATAGCTGTATCATCAATGTGATCAGGTCAGACTTTGGCACAAAATTTGTCTCCAAAATGTTGAAATTCCTGTCGTTAATGAGTGGGTTCACTGGAATTCCTACAGGTGGACAAGGTCCAGGTGAGTTGAACTCATCTTTGGCAGTCAAAGCACTGAAATCCTCTTGACCATATTGTCCATGGCTAATTGTTGAGTTCACTGGAGCTATGATAAAACAGTCAAACTTCAAGACCTTCTTCAATGCCAAGGACCTGCCATCAGGTAAATTGCCTGTTTTGGGGAGCTCCTGAAAGTATTGGCCAGGAGCTAACCCATTTCTTTGAGGACTCAGATATTCTATCTGGCCCAGGTACAGTGAACTCACATTTATTATAGATTTTGAGCAGGTTTTGGAATTTGTAAGGAAATGAATCTGAATGTGAAGAACTAATTTAATATATCAGTTCTGATGAAAGGTCTCGACCTGAAACGTTAACTCTGTGTTTCTCTCTCCACGGATGTTGTCTGGCCTGCTGAGTTTTTCCAGCGTTTTCTGTTGTTATTTCGGATTTCCAGCATCTGCAGTATTTTGCTATCGTATTAATATATCAGTGGTGTGTACTGATCTCCCATGATATTTCTACCAAAATTATTTCTTAATAAAGCTGCCCCATTCACCCACAGCCATTACATTTGTCTCTGCTCCCTGATGCTCTACGCAGTCTACCTTTTCATTTTACTTTTAGATCATTCAGTATTGATTCAGTTATTCTCAACAGTGTTTTCTATGATTCCCAGTCCTCATTACTTTTTGAGTCCTTAAATCTTTTTCAATAATTATTTTCCACCTTTATATTATTCTTGACCTCCTGATTCCACTTGAAGCCTGCCGTTATTTTCCATCCACATCTCTCAACGCAGGTTGAAAAAATATCATGTTACTTTTGTATAGAAAAATTGCAACTTTTTATTAAGTCCAAATCCTGATAGGTAAAACATATTAAAAGATGAGAGAAGTAGATTGAGGTACTATAGGAGTCTATTATTCTAAGGATACAGAGATTGCCACAGGTACTGGTTGAGACCGGTACCAATGTAGAATCAATGGACCTGAGTTATACTTGTAGCTCTGCATTGCTCCCTGCTCACCGGTGTCCAAATGGCAGTTCTATTTGCATATTGGGAGAGCTGAGAGGACAATTGATTCTCTGCTCAACTCCGCAACTCATCCCTGCTGGATGTTGGAAGAGCAGATGTGGAAGCATACCATCATTTCCTCCTGGCAATGATAGAAAAGTGACCCAGTGCAAAATACTCCGGAAAAGTTGGATGGCATTTATGTCCAATTAGCAATGCATCCCCCACTCCACCCCAAAATGATTTAAGGTTACGAGCACTAAAATGCTGTCAGAGTCGTTATATTAAGTGTATTGTCCTGTAAGTTGCTTCAGTTCTTTGTCATTATAGCCCATCTACTGGAATTCTCTCCTCAAAACACTTTGGGGCCAATTTGCATGTGCCTACCGTCCCATTTGTGGTGAAGAATGGGGCGGTAGGCAAATGAAGAAGTGTCCAATCCATTGGCCACGCAATCGCCCGTTTGGCACGCGCAGCTCGCTGCTGCATGGTAATGAGGCTGAACCGCAAAGGTGGTTCGGGCCTCTCGATCCTGTGATTGGGCGGGGCGGTACCGCAGCAAACCAAAATTGGACCCTTTGTCTCACTGGTTTTCTCACTGCCTCCAAAAGCCTCTTAAAAACACTTTTATTTCACTGTGCCTTTAGCCTTTTCCAAAACCCTTTTCTCCTATTTTCTGCTCGCTATCTTGTTTTGCCTTATTATGCGTTTTGTGATGTTTTGTTTTACATGAGGAGTGCTGCATCAAGTTTCCATTGCAGTGAACAGGTCTTAAAAAAGATGTAGAACAACACCAAAATGTAAGCCAGTTTATGATTACTTTTGCCATTCTATTTTGTATTTGCTTCAACTTTTTGACTACATATGAATGTTTAATGTTCTATTAGTTGCATTATTTGGATTGCTGCTTTTGTCTTATCTACAAAACTTCCTCAAATTTGTGTTTTTTTAAACAATAAACTTTAAAATGAACTTTTAACAAGTTATAAGACCATCGTTGCTGTTTCAGGTCTGCCATTGATAGTCTCTCAGGTACAGTATTGACAGTTACTCCTGTTACTTCTATGCAATCGGCTTTGTGCTGACCCTTTAAGGACCGCTGGAGGGGCCACCAAAAAGGTCAGTTTTAAAAGACATACTTACCTGAATATGAAGTCGAGAGGAGCTGGTGTGCTCCTCCTGGCTCCACAGCAGTCACTGAGATCTTTGCCGGCCCTCACTCGAACCCCTCCTGATCCCTTTCCCTTCCCCCTCCCCCCCCACCCCCGCCACCTCGTGATTGCCCACCTCCCTCTTGATTACCTTCCTACCCCTCCCCTTCCGGGACCTACATGGACGTCTAAAAAAGGGCCCCACAAATTTAGCACTGGGGCCAAATGCCTGTGCAGATTGGGAGCAGGTAGTCCAACTGTGAAACTGAAATGCTTTGCGCCTGACTTTCACCAAAACAATAGGCACAATGCAGACAAATTTTTATCCCAATGACCATAGCAACACAAATTAAAGCTCGATCTTCTTTTTCTATATCTGCCTCACATTGCGTGTGTGCCTTTAAGGAGGGGTCAACTACTACCTACAGGTCTCTTTCCTGATCTGTTTCCTTTAATGGATATTCCACCATGGTATAGACATGATTGAAGGTTCCTAACATTAAGTGCATGATACTGCACTTAGGCCCATTCGCCCAACTTAGCTGAATCATCGTGCAACCCACTGATTCGTTATGAATTATTAATCCCTGCACAAATGTTTGCATTGTCAGCAAATCTGAGAATGGTTCCTATCTGTAGACAAGTAATGAAAATGATAAATTACAAGTTGAGCCTGATCCTAGGCATGTCCAACATCCACCTTCCGACAAAGGTCTCTGGATATCAATAAAGAGCAGGAAACCTAGAATCTTTGAAATCTGAAATTCTCTCCCCCAGAAGGCAGACTTTTTGATAGGTAAGGGTATCAAGGGACATCGACCAAAGACGGGTAAATGGGGTTGAGGTACAGATCAGCCATGATCGAATTGAATAGCGGAGCAAGCTCGATGGGCTGAATGGCCCACTCCTGTTCCAGTATTCCTCAACCTGCACCATTTGCCCCCTTCTTCTTCTTAGGCAGTCCCTTGGAACCGAGGATGACTTGCTTCCACATTAAAAATGAGTTCGCAGGTGACTGATGAGTCCAATGCGGGACCTACAGTCTCTGTCACAGGTGGGGCAGACGGTGGTTGAAGGGGCAGATGGGTGGGGTGCTTGGGTTGATGTGCGCTCCTTGCGCTGCCTGCGCTTGGCTTCCGCTTGCTCCCGGCGAAGAGACTCGAGGTGTTCGGCGCCTTCCCGGATGCTTCTCCTCCACTTTGTGTGGTCTTGGGCCAGGGATTCCCAGTTGTCGGTGGGGATGTTACACTTTTTCAAAGAGGCTTTGAGGGTGTCCTTAAAGTGTTTCCTCTGCCCACCTGGGGCTCTCTTGCCGTGTTGGAGCTCCGAGTAGAGCGCTTGTTTTGGGAGTCTCGTATCGGGCATGCGGACGATGTGACCCGTCCATCGGAGCTGATTGAGCGTGGTCAAAGCTTCCATGCTGGGGATGTTGGCCTGAGCGAGAACACTGACGTTGGTGCGTCTATCCTGCCGATGGATTTGCAGGATCTTGCGGAGGCAGCGTTGGTGGTACCTCTCCAGTGCTTTGAGGTGCCTGCTGTACATGGTCCATGTCTTGAGGCATACAGGAAGGCGGGTATCACTGCTGCTCTGTAGACCATGAGCTTAGTGCCAGGTTTGAGGTCCTGGTCTTCAAACACTCTCTTCCTCAGGCGACCGAAGGTTGCACTGGCTCACTGAAGGCGGTGTTTGACTTCATCATCGACGTCTGCTCTTGTTGACAGTAGGCTTCCGAGGTATGGAAAGTGGTCCACGTTGTCCAAGGCTTTGTCGTGAATTTTGATAATCGGGGGGCAGTACTGTGTGGCGGAGGCAGGTTGGTAGAGGACCTTTGTCTTATGGATGTTTAGTGTAAGGCCCATGCTCTCGTATGCTTCGGTGAAGGTGTTGACGATGGTTTGGAGTTCGACCTCCGAGTGAGCGCAGATGCAAGCGTCGTCTGCATACTGTAATTCGACGACAGAGGATGGGACGACCTTGGATCTGGACTGGAGGCGACGGAGGTTGAACAGTTTCCCGTTTGTTCTGTAAATTAGCTACACTCCAGTGGGGAGCTTACTGAGGGTGAGATGGAGCACTGCAGCAAGGAAAATCGAGAAGAGCATTGGTGCGATGACACAGCCTTGCTTGACCCCGGTTCGTACGTGAATTGGGTCTGTGGTGGAACCGTTGGAACATTTGCCCCCACCCTCCAGATCAATCATAGTGCCCCAACACTATTGCAAAACCCCAGGTCAGATCAGCTGATTCAACACAGAGCTGGGACTGAACCAAGGACACTTGTATGGTTTTGTTCCTCAGTAAGCAATGCGTTTAGCAGCTGTGCTATCATTCAAATATCAAAGACCACAAATGATCCTTTTAAACAGGTTTTATGGAAATGTTGTTGTTCCACTTGACCTGGACAAGCCAGATTATTCCAAGATGTACAATAAGACAGATTTTAATAGGGCTTGTTCGGGATTCACTAATGATTTCCTTCTGATCTTGAACGTATCCCAACAGTAAGCGAAAATGCCAAAGGTTCTCATTTATCTTTGAAAAGCAGTCAAATCAAAGAACAACTGCAAACAAAGGACAACATTTCAAACCAATTGCACATCAGAGTGTTTAAGGAAAGTTAGAAAGAAACATGATTAAAGCTGCAACTTTATTGACCGAGAAATCAGAAAAGTGAATGCGATCTGACTTCAACCCAGCAGAACAGAAATAATTATAATTCAAAGGAGCACGTCCATACCTTCAGTAGACAGTAAGTTTTGGTTTTCTCGTGGCTGCTTTGTAAAGGTTGCTTCCTCAGTTGCCAGTACAGCCTCCAGTAAGGGGTTCAGTAATGCATCTGTGTCATGGACGTTTGCTGCAAGTTCTGAGTGCTCTCTGAAACACTTCTATATCTGCACAAAGAGTTTGTCATTTTTGAACTATTTATATACGGAACAGAAACAGGCCATTCGGCCCAACCAGTCCGTGCCGGCGTTTATGCTCCACTCGAGCCTCCTCCCGTCTTTCCTCATCAAAATCTATCAGCGTAACCCTCTATTCCCTTCTCCCTCATATGCTTGTCCAGCCTCCCCTTAAACGCATCTATACTATTCGCTTCAACCACTCCCTGTGGTAGCGAGTTCCACATTCTCACCACTCTTTGGGTAAAGAAGTTTCTTCTGAATTTCCGATTGGATTTCTTGGTGACTATCTTATATTGATGGCCTCTAGTTATGCTCTTCCCCACAAGTGGAAACATTGGGCTGGATTTTGATACTGGGGTCGGGTTGGGGTCGTGAATCCCACATTTTCGGTTGTAGACCCGCCTCCATCGAGATGTGGCCAACCCACTGTATTTTCCCTTGATTGACCTTGTTGAGCCCGCCCAGTGGGCTCAGCAGGCCAATTAAGGGCCACCCGGCAACAGGTGACGTCACAGATTGACATTTCATCTGTCAAGAGCTTTTGACAGATGAAATATCAGTGTTTGATAGCTCTGTGAAGCTGTCAAACACTGACAATATGATTTGTAACTTGAGTCCTTCCTCTCAGGCTGAGTTAGAAATCATTCCACCACAGAAAACAGAAGGCTGCAGTTTTTGACAGCACCACGGCTTTTCTGCTTTCTGTGCCGGTGAGATTTCTGACTCCCGAGAACTGAAGGGCTGACACCTGCAGGAAGAAGTTAAGGTAAGTAAAACTTCTTCCCACACTTAGCACTTACCTTACACACTTACCTCTGCACCCATCACTCACCTGCCCACCAGACATATCGACCCCTCCAACCCCTGCAGACCCACGGTCCGCCCCGATAACTTGGCGTGGTTGCCACCTGTCGGGAAGCCCACATTTCAGCCGTCAAAATAGGGATTAGGCAAAAAACTGCCTGTTAACTACCTGTTAACAGGCAGTTAATTGTCACTAATCCCTTCCCGCCTCGGGGAGGCGGGTCCCAGCACAGGTCGGGTACCCGCCACCAGCGAAACTGGCATGGAGGCGGGTTGGAGGCAGGATGGGGTCGGGACCCCCGAATCTGCAACTTTAACCCCCCACAGACCTCCAAACCCGACTCCACGGGTCATTGAAAATCCAGCCCATTCTCTCTGTATCCAGTCTATCAAAATTTTTCATAATTTTAAAGGATATCACTTAAATTAGAAGCAACACTTATACAGAAGATTCAAGAAGGACGACTGCGATGGTTTGGCCACGTTACAAGAATAGATACAGCTAGAATACCTTTTGTGGCCCTACGTACAGAACAAGAAGCTGAGGAATATACTCGATAGATCACATCAAGAGTGACTCGACACCATCCAGGACAAAGCAGCCCGCTAGATTGGTACCCCATCCACCACTTTAAACGTTCACTCCCTCCACCACCGGCGTACCGTGGCTGCAGTGTGTAGCATCTACAAGATGCCCTGCAGCAACTCGCCAAGGCTTCTTCAGCAACACCTCCCAAACCCGCGACCTCTTCCACCTAGAAGGACAAGGGCAGCCGGCGCATGGGAACACCACCACCTCCAAGTTCCCCTCCAAGTCACACACCATCCTGACTTAGAAGTATATCGCCGATCCTTCATCGTCGCTGGGTCAAAATCCTGGAACTCCCTCCCTAACAGCACTGTGGGAGTACCATCACCACACGGACTGCAGCGGTTCAAGAAGGCGGCTCACCACCACCTTCTCAAGGGCAATTAGGGATGGGCAATAAATGCTGGCCTTGCCAGCGATGCCCACATCCCATAAACGAATAATAAAAAAAGAAAGGGATACAGAAGACTGAAGCGGCAAGGCTAGTTCACAACTGACAACAATGGAGTGAATTCATTCAGCCTCATCATCGCTGCCAAGCTGACAGACGGAAATTTAATAGTCGCAGTAGTCGAAGAGAGTCCCCCTGCCCTCACAGTGCCGCAGTACTGTTGTTACGTTTTGGTTCTGCATCATTTTTTTCCCGGATTTTTATGCCCTCCTCCCGTAAAGCCATGGTGGCTGCTGTTCCGTCAGCCATTCGGGCCCCCTGGTACCTCAACAAAGTGGCCATTCACCATGCCTGAGCCTTGGCAGTAAGTGTCAGCAGACTATTTGCTCACAAGAGCAACAAAGCTGAAACTGGTTCTAGCCTCATTTACTGTGTGCACAGGCACTCTTTACAGCAAGGGAGAAAGAAAGAAAGAACTTGCATTTATCTAGCGCCTTTCACGAGCTCAGCATGTCCCAAAGCATTTTACAGCCAATGAAGTACTTTTTGAAGTGTAGATACTGTTATAATGTAGGAAACGTGGCAGTCAATTTGTGCACAGCAAGGTCCCACAAAGAGCAATGGGCTAATGATCAGATAATCTGTTTTAGTGTTGTTGGTTGAGGGAGAGATGTTAGCCAGGACACCAGGGAGAACGTCCCTGCCCTTCGGCGACATTGTGCCTTGGGATCATTTACATCCCATCCTGTTTAACGTCTCATCTGCACCTCCAACAGTGCTGCACTCCCTCAGTACTGGCACTGGAGTGTCAGCCTAGATTATGTGCTCCAGTTTCTGGAGTGGGACTTGAGCCCACAATCTTCTGACTCAGAGGCGAGAGTGGCACCACTGAGCCACAGCTGACACCTTCATACTGAACCGCAATATGGAGCTTGAGCTCTGGCAGACTTCTACCTGTCTCAGACCGCACCTGGAATACTGCATACAGTTTTGGTGTCCATACTTAAGAAAAGACATACTTGCTCTCGAGGCAGTACAAAGAAGGTTCACTCGGTTAATTCCGGGGATGAGGGGGTGGACATACGAGGAGAGGTTGAGTAGATTGGGACTCTACTCATTGGAGTTCAGAAGAGTGAGAGGCGATCTTATTGAAACATATAAGATTGTGAAGGGGCTTGATCAGGTGGACGCGGTGAGGATGTTCCCAATGATGGGTGAAACTAGAACTAGGGGACATAATCTTAGAATAACGGGCTGCTCTTTCAAAACTGAGATGAGGAGAAACTTTTTCACTCAGAGGGTAGTGGGTCTGTGGAATTTGCTACCCCAGGAAGCTGTGGAAGCTACTTCATTAAATAAATTTAAAACAGAAATAGACCGTTTCCTAGAAGTAAAGGGAATTAGGGGTTACGGGGAGCGGGCTGGAAATTGGACATGAGTTTGAGTTCGGATCGGTCAAGGCCCTGTGGGTGGCGGAGCGGGCCCAGGGGCCGAGTGGCCTGGTCCTGCTCCTACTTCTTGTGTTCTTTAGAGTTGAGGTTGGATCAGATCAGCCATGATCTCATTGAATGGCGGAGCAGGCTCGAGGGGCCGATTGGTCTACTCCTGCTCCTATTTCTTATGTTCTTATGTTCTTAATCCAGGCCAAGACCAGTGGGCACTTCTGGCATGGCCGACATTTATTGCTAATCCTTGGTTGCCCTTGAGGCAGCGGCGGTGGGCCTTCTTCTTGAACCACTGCAGGCCGTGCGATGAAGATGCTCCCACAATTCTGTTAGGTAGTGAGTTCCAGGAATTTGACCCAGCGACGATGAAGGAACGGCGATATGTTTCCCAGTCGGGATGGTATGTGACTTGGAGGGGAGCTTGGAGGTGGTGGCGTTCCCATGTGTCTGCTGCCCTTGTCCTTATCGGTGGTGGAGGTCGTGGGTTTGGGAGGGGCTGCCGAAGAAACTAACTCAGTTAACTCAGCACAAACCTTGGATCGTGTCTGAGGCTTTCCTGGTTGGTCAGAATCAGAATTGTAAAGTTTGTTGCATTTAACCACTGAGGCAATGAGACTAATCATAGGTTATCTGAACATTGATATTTATTGAGTTCACTAACCAAAGAATTTCCCCCCGCTACTTCCACATGTTTTACTATTATTACTCACACAGCTAATACAATCATGGTTGACTACCTTGTTGACCCATGGCAAAGAATAACTGGCTCCATGTATTTCATACATGGTTAGTCATTATATTGATTCATTTTGCAGAGAGGCAAAACTAAAAAGACAGTAGTGCAGGCACTAAGAGCGCTTACTGTTTAAAGAATAAATAAATCTGCCCTTGTTATTCTGAACATTAACCTACCTCATCGCTGTCTTGAAGAATAAGTGACATGCATTCAATTCTTAAACTGACAGTGCTATGCCGAAACTGAACTTGGCATCAGATTGAGTCTTTATATTCCATGTACTACGACTGAGACTAATAGATAGTTAGGAGTGTTTCGTATGGAAGGAATTGGATATCCAGGAGTGAATCCAAGGCCGCAATCTCACCAGTAGGAACAGAGGACACTAATCACAAGAATGAAATGCAAGTGTTTTCGAACTCATCTGAACTCCAGAGTTATTAACTTTTGATCACTCTCATGTATCCGTTATGTTCTATGATAGTTCAGTTATACGTCACATCTTGTGTGATTATGGAGTGGTGACTGTGGACCAAGCAGTGTCAGGTCAGCATTTGGCATTGGGGATGAAACTAAAAGGATCCCAGGTAAACTGATGCACTGTCTTTACATTTATTTGTTCTGTCCATCCAATTTTCTCCCCCATCTCTCTTGAAGGCCCTGCCTGTAGCTGGGATGCAGTTCTCGGTTCCATGGAGATGCCCTCTAGTACCTCATCTAACTAGACATCCTTCACATGGGAACCCAGGAAGTGGCTGTCGGCAAGCTGAAAGAAAGAAAAGAAAGACTTGCATTTATATAGTGCCTTTCACGACCACCGGATGTCTCAAAGCGCTTTACAGCCAATTAAGTACTTTTGGGGTGTAGTCATTGTTGTAATGTGGGATACACGGCAGCCAATTTGCGCACAGCAAGCTCCCACAAACTGCAATGTGTTAATGACCAGATAATCTGTTTCTGCTATGTTGATTGAGGGATAAATATTGGCAAGGACACCAGGGATAACTCCCCTGCTCTTCTTTGAAATAGTGCCATGGAATCTTTTATGTCCACCTGAGAGAGCAGACGGGGCCTCGGTTTAACGTCTCATCCGAAAGACGGCACCTCTGACAGTGCAGCTGGGCAGCAGATAGTGACCCCTGCTTGAAGGTGTACTCGAGAGAGCATCTGGAGGAGGAGAGATGCCTCCAATGGGATAAAATTGGAATTTAAAAAAAATTACAGGTGGTTGTTGAAGATCCTGTGGCACTATATGAGAAAAATCAGGAGTTCTCTCACGTAACCATTGGCAGCAAAAACACTTCAACTTATCAGTCATTCGAGTTATTGTTTGTGGAATCTTGCTGTGTGCAGATTGGCTGTTGCATTTGCCTAAGAAACAACAGTGACCGCACTTCACAAGTTAGGCCCACCGCCACCTTCTCAAGGGCAACTACAGATGGGCAATAATTGCCAGCCTTACCAGCGATGGCCACCTCCTGGGAATGAATTTTTTTTAAATCCTGAGAATATGAAACATGAGATATAAATGCTAGTCCTTCCTTCATTCCTTCCTTCCTTTCTTTTTCCTTCCTTTCTTTTTCCTTCCTTCTTTCCTTACCTTCACTCTTTTCTGCCTAATCTCCACTCCTGCATTATCATCGGTGGCCGATCATTCAGTCACAATCCTCCTATTCTTTGGAACTCGTTCCCCAAACCACTGGAACTATCCCCTACAAGCCTACTACTTCAGGCATGCTTTCAGATGACCCATCATCCCTCCTTAACCTTTCCCCTCTCCTGCTTGGCATTTCTCACCTCCCCTTGTAAAGCCCTCTGAGGTCATCTTCTACATGAGGGAGGCCACACAAATCCACGCTGTCCAGTAAATAAATTATAACATTTCGGCAGGTAAAACCATTGCTGTGTACATCTCTCCCGCATTATATTCTGTGCTACGATATAATCCCATTCTGGCTTGGGTCCACAGACATAGGCACTGTAAATCTTGATGTTCAAAACATAATTGAATCACAATAAAATGGAAATGGGGACCTTGTAAATGTTAATATTGAAATCAATCTGGCATCACCGTCCGCATTGTGAGTAATGTGACAAAATAGCGCAACATCCCATGCATTTAGCAACCTCTGTTTTATCACATTGCTCATAATTGCGGACATTGTAAACACCAGCAGCATCTTTTACAGCAATGTTTACAGCATCTACATTTCAGAGTGAAATACATACATTGAAGGTAGCACTTGCTGAATGTAATTATTTCCTTGACGCATCATAGTTGCTAAGAAACAAGAAGTTGAATTTAAAGTGTGCTATAACAATGTTTTACTGGATATTATAGAATTCATGATGCATTAATCCCCTCCTTTCTAACCCCCCAAATCCAGTTCATCCTTTGAAATCTAATGCAAATTAGGTCTTAAATAAATATCCCCTAAGATAAGAGGGTAAACTTTAGGGCTAAAGTGGAAGGCTGTATGGGTTTGTCACACCTGATTAACTGATTGGTGTATTTTATCCTACAAGTTGCCAGCTGATAATTTATAACTGTTGGATGACCAAACATTATGGTCTAAGCTTTCCACCTGCCCTCTTGATTAGAGTGCGTTCCACACCCTACCCCACGCTCCCCCCCCCCCCCCGCTGAAGATGCCACCCCCCCCAACCCCACCCAATCCTAGATGTATTTCTAGCCTCAGGATAATTAACACCGTGAAATTCGGCCGGTTAGCGCGGGCTGATTAGGCCAGTTTGGGTGTAAAAAATGGCGGCCGCCTCACTCCGGCCCGGAAAGCCGTGGCTGCCATTTTGGGCAGGTCGGCAGTGCTGCTGTTGCCTGCGCTCGCTGCCGATATGCAAATGAGTCAGATTGTGATGTCAATCAGCGTGCAATGCTGAATTGACGCACGACCTGCAAATTTGGATGTTGCCGTTCCTTTTAACGCCCTCTCCAAAGCATGCACAGCAGAACGTGCGTGCAGCTGTACGACAGACCCCCTACCAGCGCTTCTTAAAGGGACACACGCAACTTTCTGGTAAGTTTAGATTTTTGCTTTAGTTATGCTTTCTTTACATTTTATTTGAGTAGTGGCTTGGTTTAAGACATTAAAAAGTTGTTAAAGTATCCAGGGAGTGCAGGGATTGCTGCTGGACATTTGCAAGGCTTTGGCTGTTAAAGGAAGGCCTCTGTGTACATCACTTTCTCCAGTCCTGGGGGCTCTAGTTGCAGTCCCCCTTGGGCTGCAGCATGACATGGATATGGAGCAGAGGCAGCAAAGGGGACAAGCTGCTCGCAGAGGGAGGAGGAGGAGGAAGAGGAAGAGGAAGAAGCAGAAGAGGAGGAAGCGGAAGGAAGGAGGCAAACCAGACAGCCCTTTCTGGTTGGGATATCCGGTATTGAATCATCTGCCTGCAGTACCAGTGAACACAACCCCAATTCCCCTTTCAACATTTGTCCTACACCTTGCCTTCCCTCTGTTACCGACCATCAGAGCGTCCTCTTGGCCATGATGCTGAAATAAAAGCCACCACAAAGCAAACTTTCCAATCCAACTTTATCCATATATGCATCCAATATTACATCAAAAAATCAACGAATCGCCCTTGTGTATTCCCTTAGTGAGTGACTTGCATCTGCCTTTGCCTATCCTAGTGCACTTACGCAGTGCTGCCCCAGTGGCTGCAGCATGGCTGGTGGAAGGCTACTAACTCTCAGTGGGGGAGACTGCAGATGGCCTTGCAGGACGACCTCGAGGAGCTGGTGGCTGGAAGTGTTAAATTGAGTCACGGTGCTTCTTCTTTTTCTTCTTCACTCCTCTCCTTCTTCTTGTTTAACCATTGGCTGGGCAGGCTGGATTTCTTGGATGTCTGAAATGAGGAAGGCACAAGGGTAGGGTTGTGGGGAGGCGGTGGTAAAGCAAGAGTTGCATTCTTACCCCATGTGCAGCTTGTAAGTCAGAAGATATTGTGGGATGAGAGGGAAGTGGGATGTGAAGGAAGATAACATATGAGGATACCTGCCTCTTGTATTCTTTCAGCCCCGCCGCTGGCCACGGGCTCAGCCATGCCCCTGCCAAGAATGGCCAGAATTGTCTCTTCTAAGGGGGTGAGGTGAAGCTAGGAATGTGAGGTGTATCTCGTGTTTGGTAGAGATTGTTGGTAGGTGAGTCATGGGGGGTCAATGCATTGAGCAGTGTGTGAGGCTAGTGGCGCAGTTGGTAGGAGGCGGCTTTTGAAGATGCATTCACTGACCTTGACCACTCGTCTGAGGTCATGAAGCTTCTTTGGGCACTGAAACCAGTTCCTGGGGGCGATACTGGTAGCAGTGACCGCCTTGGCGATCTGGTTCCACATCCTTCTTTCTGGAGAGCCTCCTGGCCCCCTGTGGTTAGAAAACTTCTCTTCCAGTGTTTACCCCCTGCACGAAGCTTGAGTGCTGCATCTGAGACCCTGAGTGCCCTTTCCCTGGCCTGTTGAGCCATTTGGGTTTGTGCTGAAGCACTTTTAACATTTTTGATCAGCAGAAGGCAGCTCACCTTTAAGAGGTGCAGACTGACATTAAGAGGAGCAGGCTAGCTTTAAGTAAAGCTAACCTCGCACGAACATCGAGAACCTGGGCCCCCTGCTGAGCGCACAGCCTGTCAGCAGTGCGTTCAGCACTGGGCTGTGCGCTACAATCAATAATTAGCAGGCAGCATGAAGTTGACGGGCTGCCTGCGCTCCTTGAATGGGCGCGGGCATATCGCACAGTGCGGTGCCCACGCCAGTTTTTCAGCACTATGGAATTTCACCCCCCATATGAGGCAGCTTCCCTGGCCCCTGTATGGAGGTGGAGACTTGAAGTAGCAGGCCAAGGGTCACTGCTGCTGTAGAAAGAAATAGCAACTTGCATTTGTATAGCGCCTATCACAACCTCAGGACGTCCCAAAGCACTTTACAAACAATTAAATACACTTTTTGAAGTGTAATCACTCTTGTAATATAGGAAACACAACATCCAGTTTTTTTTTGCGTACAGCTAAGGTTCCACAAACAGCAATTACATAACTGACCAGATCATCTGTTTTTTACATGTTGGCTGAGGAATAAATGTTGGCCAGGACATCAGGGAGAATTCCCCTGCTCTTCTTCGAAATAGTGCCATGGGATCTTTTACATCCCCTGAGGGGGCAGGCGAGGCCTCGGTTTGACATCACATCCGAAAGGCGGCACCTCCGACAGATTAGCGTTCCCTCAGTACTGCACTGGAGTCTCAGCCTAGATTACGTGGTCAAGTCTCTGGAGTGGCACGTGAATCCACAACCTTCCGACTCAGAGGGGCGAAAAGAGGTGACCAGTGTTCTGCCTGCTAAGAAAAAAATAATTTGGTCTGAAAAAATCTTAATTGTCACTGATGAGGCCAGTTCTTGGCCAGGCTCTGGAAGTGCTTGCAAAGGCCCCGCTTCAAGTTTTGCCCTGGGGCCCACTCCTTCAGCAGCCCCTGTTCAAAGAGTGCAAATTGCAGGAAATATGGCAGAGGTGGTCTTTAGCTCATCATTACCTTGTGCCCACTCACATCAGGGCGCAAACAGTTTCCCCAAAGAGACCGGCCACCAAAAAGCAGCAGTGAGGCTTATCCCTGAGTTTCTGTCTGCCTCCGACTGCCCCAGATCTTGTCGAAACACTGACCAGGGGGTGGGAGCAGAAAACCTAGGTTGAAATCTCTTTCTATATGTCCAGTAAGTGTGTTCAGCCCACGGTTTCTGAATGCTGCTTTGAGCATAAAATGGGCCAATTAGACATCAAGGCCAAATGCGTAATGTAATTCACGGGCAAACTCTCCTCAATTAACTTGAAGTAAGAAGCATGAGACCATCCCGGATAGAGTTTGGACCAGACATTCCTGCTTTTGAGTGAGCACCTGGAAATCTACAGGATGTTAAAATGGAGATCTAAAGTCCAACTTTAAGAACATAAGATCATAAGAATTAGGAGCAGGATTAGGACATATGGTCCCTCGACTCCGCCATTCAATAAGATCATAGCTGATCTTCGACCTCAACTCTACTTTCCCACTCGATCTCCATATCCCTTGATTCCCCTAGAGTCCAAAAATCTATCTGTCTCAGTCTTAAAAAAAAAAATTCCACTCTTTCGTCTGCTTCTGTTCCCTGTGATAGGGAGTCAGCCGTTACTGAGGTCGGTCAGGTTCTCAATGACCTTTTATCATCCGCAAGACTAAACTCAGAGCTTGACACATGATGCCATATTCCCCTCTGCCACCCCACCCTGTTCACTGCCCAGCTTTGGACTTGGCTAAAGGGCGGGGAACCCGAGTGCAGAGCCCAGTTCGAAAAGTTGAACCAACCGAGAACCTTTGGAATTTCATTTTGAATCATTTGAAAGACAGTGGAGAGCTGATGGGACGGTCACATTGAAATTGAGGTGACATTTCAACATCAGTCAGTGCAACTCCGCATGTACCATCACGCAATCACAGAAATCCATTTTCCCTGGCCAGAGAGTGACACTGGCCACTAGCCATTTAACCCCAGCCCTTGGCCTTGCTTTAGCCTGAGCAGGTACTGGTCTCAGCTGTATGATGCTCCTCATATTCATCACGGTGGAACATGTACATTCCACGAGTGCTTGGTGCGTTTATCACAGGCAAGTTCAAGGCATTGAAATTTGATCCTCTGCTAGCATTCATTCCATTCCTTGCAGCGATTGGATTAAAAATCCATCTGTTCGTTCCTGACAAAGAAAACATTTAAATTATGCATGAAAGTGATATTAATGCGGAATTATAGAAATAATGGAAGTTATATTCAAAGTAATAAAATGAACATATGATGCACGTATAATCCATTAAATGTTGCAACTCAACATACACACTCTGAATGGTCTTTTGAATCAAGTATTCATTTTTCATGTTAAACCTATTAGCACAGACAGGCAGAGTGAATTAAGATCGATTGGATTTGAATTAAGTTAATGTGAATCTGGTGGTTGCCTTTGATCATGTGGTAGCAGGTTATTACATTGCATTGTACTGATGGAGATCTTACAAATGTGAATTCAGTTGCTTAACCTTTTGAAAACCAAAGACCTTTCTTTACTTGATAGTTTAATGCCTTGTTACTTCAATGATAGCTGTATTCGTACTTTTTTTTTTTACTTCCCCTTTGAAAACTAAATACTCAGGAAATGGGCGACCACAATGGAAAAAAAGAGATGTATAAAGCTTGATGGATTGGAGGCTGGTTACTTCAGTGAGTCCTTTCACCACTTGGACTTGCGTTCAAATCTAGCCCAGACATATGGGACGAGACTCCTTGGTGTCAGAACCCTACACGAAATGAGTTTTGGGCTGTCTCAGTCCAGGTGGTAGTGGTCACATATTGCTCCTTTTTAGACAGTAAATTGGGAATTTCAATCAGACAAGCCACAGGATAGGAAATGGGAAATACAGGCTGAGGCAAGTTATTGGGGTGAGTACTCTACATTACTGAAGAGTGCTTGATGCTGATACTGGAAGCCTGAAATTGAAACTGTTCCGTTACCATCCCTCGCCTCGATAAGTTCAAAATTCTCGTTAAGAGTTACAAATCATCCAAACAAGAAGGGATTAATTACTGTTCATTTTAGGAGGTAGAAGTTAAGCTTTAAACAATGGAAGCAAGAAGCTCTGTGCTTGCTTTAACAGTTAGTAGTTTGCCTTTATGGCTGGGATTAAAAAGAAAAACAAATGACTGGCGGAAACCTTCAATAAAAGCAGAGAATGCACAGCAGGTCAGTCAGTGTCGGTAAGAGAAACAACTCCAGGTGGATTCCCCGCTTGGGCCCGAGTTAAAATTACAGTCGGGTCAGAATGATGTCATCGGGCCGCAACATGCATATGTAAAGAAGGACCCTGTTGTCCCCGGGCGCCTGTCCTTGCTGCCTGCTCAGGAGAGCAGGTTAAAATTGCAGCTGTTGTGACCATGGCGGCTTTCGGACAGGTAAGGGCCGGGGCGATTTTTAACTGCCCACCCGCCAGCATTCCGCCGAGCAAGTAGGGTTAAAATCGTCCAATGGTTCAGGTGGGAATTTACATCAGAACTCAGTTAAATGATGCCAGACCCTGATGACCAGTCATGCACGTCAAGCATTTTCTGTTTTCCTTCCAGCCTTCTGGTTGGGTTAGCTTGAAAGTTAGGATGTCAAGTTATTGCTCTATGAAAAATGACACAAGAGTAGTACCATAAGATTGTGTGTACATATATATAAGTTTATTAGTGAGGTTGACAATAGCTGTAATAGTCCCAGATGTACGAGTGACATTTTCTGATATTTTTGATTGATAGGAACCAAATGTGCTTTTCAAGTTCTGACTATGGCATCAGTCAGACTAAAACATTAAAGTATTAATAGTGGCTTGTGCTGGTTTCCTGGATCACAGATATAACAACTGAGCAAGATTCGAAAAATACAATGAGAAAACTTATTACAGAACTGCGCCCTATCAACAAGCATGGGAGACTGGCATTGACCAGTTTGTTTCTAAAATCACTTTCCTCAAAGACATCGCTTCACATCGCCGAACACAATAACTACAGACACGCGAAGCTTGTCCCATTTTATAATACATGCTGAAGAAAAATGGAACATGCTCATTTTGCAGTGCTTGTGGAGATGGGCGCACACTGTGCCTGTCAATCTCGGAAAGTTAATTTCTCTTTTTGATTTAGATTCCACGTTTCCTCCCCCCCCCCCCCCACCACTAATTGGCCTATTACCAGCAAGAACCTCCATTTTGAGCGGTGAGAAAGTACAGAACGATAAATGCTTCCCCAGCTCCCGCGGATAAAGGGAGTGCTTATAATCCACCTTCCGTATGGTTTCCTATTGGAAAAGTCAGCGCTCTCTTTGCTGGGCAATGGTAACCAGGGTGAGATGCTAAAATCTATCTGCAATCATTGTTTGGTTGTAATGCACAGTTGCGATCTTTCGTAGCAATCATTTTCTTGCAGCAGCCGCTGTTTAAAAAATGTGCTCCATCCCCTCAGTCATGTTGTGCTAATTTCTTCTGGGAGTAGGTGATTTTCTTTTGTCCCATTGGTAATTACTAACAATCAGGGCCTCACAAAATACCTGCAATCATTACAGCTGTTTCTTCTGAATGCAGGAACCAGTGCTGAGCGATGCACCTCAGTCAACTAGCTGTACATGTAACTTTACTTTTCAGTGTGCTGATGATTAAGCAGAACAATCTCACTTTGTTGGGTTTGGGATACAAGAAGATTCTGACAATGTCCATCTTATCGAAACAAAGCATTGTATGCCTTCTAAACACCAGACATGGGCTCTTGGGGGATGTACACAAGTAGGTGAATTGGAGTATTTATCAGGCGTGAATTTGTGCAGAGTTCTCTCACGAGGGTGCGGAACTCATAACTTTAAAGGGTCGTGGGCAGTTACGTGGACATGAGTGTGTATTGTGGTTATGACGCTGGACTAGCAATCCATAGGTTGCAAGTTCAAATCCCACCGCGGTAAATGGTGAAACTGAATTAAATAAGTAATTGGTAATCAACAACGACAACAACAACTTGCATTTATATAGCGACTTTAACGCGGTAAAACATTCCAAGGTGCATCACAGGAGCATTATCAAGCAGCTGAGCTGAGGCGGGGCGGAGACCGGCAATGTTACGGAGGTGGAAGTAGGCAGTCTTGGTGATGGAGCGAATCTGGAGTTCGAAGCTCAGCTCAGGGTCAAAGAGACGCCAAGGTTGTGAGCGGTCTGATTTGGCCTCAAGCAATGACCAAGGAGAGGGATGGAGTCGGTGGCGTTGGGAACGGAGTCTGTGATGGAGTCCGAAGACAATGGCTTCGGTCTTGCCAGTATTTAGTTGGAGAAAATTCCTGATCGTCCAGTACTGGAGGTCTGACAAGCAGTCTGACAAATCAGAGGCAGTGGAGGGGTCGAGAGAGGTGGTGGTGAGGTAGAGCTGGGTTTCGTCAGCGTACATGTGGAAGCAGACGTTGTGCTTTTGGATGATGTCGCCGAGGGGGCAGCATGTAGATGAGAAATAGGAGGGGACCAAGGATAGATCCTTGGGGGGCCCACAGCTCTTTGGCTAGCACCAGAAATAATGATCATGGAAGCTGCCAGGTTATGGTAAAAACACAACCGGTTCACTAATGTCCTTCAGAGAAGAGAACCTGTGGCCTACGCGTGTGACCCTAGCCCACATGATATGGTTAAATCTTAATGGAACCATACCCTAGCATGAGTTAGCAATTAGAGGAGAGGAGAAAATCGGGGGAAGACAAAAAGCAACAAGGGCAATTTTTGAAGCTTTAAGAAGTGACAATTCACAACATTGAATGTAGTGAGAAATGTCCGGCATGTGACGCATTTGTTTACATCATTGAGCACTGATCTAAAGCAAATGTTCCTATGCATATTATTTAAAAGTGAAATAATTGCCTGATTGTCGTTGAGCAAGACTATGGGGTAGAAATTCGGCACACAGATTTGTGGGCACACGAGGGGAGGGGGTTCCCACAGGATACAATCGCTGAGCCTTAATGGTGAGGCCCAAGGCGCCCCTGATATTGGGCCTCAGGCCTCATTTCCATCAGGCCTGCGGAAAGTAACTGAAGATCGGACTGTTGCTAGTGTCACAGTGTCGGGGAGTAAGTGAAGGCCGGCGGGGAGGTGGGGAGGCGGAAAAATGGATGCTGGGGAGATCAGAGGCCTGGCGGGTCGAGGAGATCGGAGGCCAAGGGGATTGGACGCTGAGGGTATCGGGGAGATCGGAGGCCGGGGAAATCGGAGGCCGGGTGGGTTGGTTGGGGACCAGCGATGATAAGGGAGTTCTGTGGCAATCGGAGGAGTGGTGGGGGAGATGGTGGTGGATGCGGAGGCTGCCCGCATTCTTTAAATGTGGGGTCAAATTTCTAGGACTATGTGCTGGGAGCCTTAGCTCATAAAACATATTGGCCCGAAAATTAGACCTAATACGCGAGAGTACGCACTGTGTACTCTCGCGTATTATGTCTCCAATTGCCGGTTTCCTGCATGTACTGCGCATGCGCGGGAAACCGGCACTTCGTGAATTCAAAAGGGGGCGGTTCCTAAGTGAACCACGTGCGCGCTACAGGCTGTGCGCACGCAGTGCACTTAGTTTTTTTTCCAGCTTTGAACGCGCAGGTAAGTGGTGAAGATTTTACACACAAAGAAAGCAGGTGTAGGACCCCCTTTTAACAAGGTAAGTAGTTAATTAAGTGTTATTTAAAAAAATTTCAACAGGTTTATCTTTTTTAGAGACTTTAAAGAAAGGTAAGTTTATTTTTATAACTTTTAAAAAGATTTTAAATTTTTTCAAAAATTTAATTTTTTGTTTAAAGTGGTTAATTTATTTAACTATACTTATTTTATTAATGTGATGGCTTTTTTTTAAATTTAATTGAGGTTTAGCTGTTCTTTTGGGGGGGTGTAGTATTCAGGTCTTCCTGTCAAAGCTATGAATGAAAGATGGTGTGCTGCCATTGGCTTTAACTGAATCACGTGATCCCAGAGCTCGCACAAACTAATTGCGCCTCTGGGATATGCACACACTGCACAGTTGCATGTGGGAGAGGCTTTGAAACTAAAGTTCGTGTGGGCCCGGAGCAAAAAGGTAGGCGCGGAGTGCGATATCGCGGGGATTCCTTACCCCCGCGGGAACCCTCACTGTTTAATTTCTGGGCCATTCTGTTCAAGTTATCAAATTACATAACAAAGTCAGGTTGGCGACGGAGCTGTCCTTGGTCCTGAATATATGCTCCTTTCAGCTGAAAGAGGAAGCATGGGTGGTGACAGAAAGTATCTGGCCGGGCGGGGGAACTAAAATGCAAATTAATAAGAACATAAGAAATAGGAGCAGAAGTAGGCCATTCAGCCTTTGGAGCCTGCTCCGCCATTCAATAAGATCATTTTTAATTTTTTTTATTATTCGTTCCTAAGATGTGGGTGTCGCTGGCAAGGCCAGCATTTATTGCCCATCCCTAATTGCCCTTGAGAAGGTGGTGTTGATCTGCCTTCTTGAACCTGTGCAGTCCGTGTGGTGAAAGTACTCCCACAGTGCTGTTAGGGATTGAATTCCAGGATTTTGACCCAGCGACGATGGAGGAACGGCGATCTATTTCCAAGTCAGGATGGTGTGTGACTTGAGGGGACCTTGGAGGTGGTGGTGTTCCCATGTGCCTGCTGCCCTTGTCTTTCTAGGTGGTAGAGGTCACGGGTTTGGGAGATGCTGTCAAAGAATGATGGCTGATCTTTTACCTCAACTCCACTTTCCTGCCCTATTCCCATTTCCCTTGGTTCCCTTAGTATCCAAAAAACTATCGCTCTCTATCTTGAATTGACTCAACGACTGAGCATTTTTATTTATATTTATATATTTAGTTATTATGGATAAACATTTCAGTGCTATGGATAGGAAGCACTTATAAAAATAGATAAACTCCTTACCTCCCTCCAGTCTTCCCTTTCTCTTATAAACGGCAGGATTTAAAACCCAACTTAGTGTCAAATAATTACCACTTCTTGCTTTATCTCATCTGTTCTCCTACTTTTTTTTAACCTGACCGCACCATTGACCCTGGCTCCTCACCTAGGTTCATGAATAAATATGAAGCAAACCATTGAATGCTCATGCTCAGCTCATCAACCGTCGATGAGCGTTTTAGTTAGTTGACTGAATATGTTTTCTATTGAACGACGTCCTGCTGCATGTTTTCTGTTTGATGAGCAGAGAGATCATTGAAACTGCTTTAGCCAGGGGGGGACAACATTCAAGTATTTTCATCAATTAAATGTGCATGAAATTTATGCATTTGGAAACTTTTAATTCAATGAAACGTTCATTTGTCAGATTTTTTTTACCATTACGTTCAACAGCCAAATAATTCAGCAATTAATCAGGGAAGCAGTGGATTAATAAAATAAAGAATTAGCTTAGAACGTCAGAACAAGCACTCAGTCAGAGCAAGCAGAACCTGGACTGATGTATTCACTGAGTTTCACAAAGAGCTTGGGCGAGTGTGTGGGAAAGGTTCTTATCCTGCACGCAACTGCAAAACATGGTCATGTTTTCAAACTCGAAATGGAACTGGACGAAAGTCCAACAAGTCCATTATTAACCCTTTCGCCCCGATCCAGATAATATTGCTTTGGCCTTTCCATTACTTCAAAGCAGTACCCTTGAAATTCCAGACTTTACAAAAATAAAATATTAACATACTCTAATTTAGACTGTAAAACAGGGATACTTTTTGTGAATGAGAGCAAAACACTGCAGATAATGGAAATCTGAAATAAAAACAGAAAATGCTGGACACACTCAGCAGGTCAGGCAGCTTCTGTGGACAGAGAAGCAGAGTTAACGGGCGCGATCTTGCCAGCCCTGGGGAGGCAGCTATGGAGGCGGGACTGCCGGGAAAAATGGCAGTATTTGGAGGTGGGTGCCCAACCACCCCCCCAACCCACCTCTGTGCCATCTTGCCAGGAGGCAGGTAGCCAACCTGCGCCGGGTCCCGTCTCCTTGGAGGCGGGAAGGGGATTAGTGCCACTTATCTGCCTGTTAACAGGTAGTTAACAGGCAGATAAGAGGATTATCCCCATTTTGCCCACACAAGTGCGGGCTTCCCGAAGGCTCCAAAACCCGCCAGGGTCACCGAGGCGAGTAGTGGGTCAGCGGGGGTCGGAGGGGTGCAAAAGTGCGCTGTGGAGGTGAGTGATGGGTGCAAGTGTGGAGAGGTGAGTATGTGAGGTAAGTGAAAAGTGTTAGATAAAGTGTACTTACCTTTGTTTCTTCCTGCAGGCTTCAGTCGGTGGGTATGCGGAGAGTCTCACACCTCCGCGGTAGAGATGACAGATGGCCGCTGCATTCTCCAATGCAACAACCATCTAATTTCTGCAAAAGAAAGAGGTCTGATGAGGTCTTGAGTTCAAGAGCTCATCAAACTACAGAGAATGTCAGTGTTTGACAGCTTCACAGAGCGGTCAAACGATGACAAATCATCTGTCAAAAGTTTTTGACAGATGAAACATCATACGCTGACGTTCTCTGTAACCGGCTTTCCCTTAATTGGCCTGCTAAGCCCGCTGGGTTGGCCAGAAGTTGATGGAGGCGGGACTGAAACCCGACAAGTGGGAGTCCCGCCTCCAAAAGCTCCCCATTGGCAAAATCCAGCCCAACGTTTCAGCCCGATGACCTTTCATCAGGAATGATGGTGGTAATGGGACAAATAAAGAAACATAAGATGGGTCCTGAGGAGCTGTAAATGGCAACAGCAGGATCATTACCAGCGCCTCGAAGCTTAGGGAACAGAACCTCATCTTTCGAATAGGCACTTTACAACCTTCTGGACTCAACATCGAGTTCAACAATTTCAGATGATAACCACTGCTCCCATGTTTTCAGACAGCAGATGCTGGTAGTGTTTCTGCTGCTGCCATTTACAGCTCCTCTAGACCCATCTTTTGTTTCTTTACTTGTCCCATTACCATCTCCTTTTGCCTTGCACCATCATCCCTTTTGTCATTTAATCACTGCCTATCATAGCCCTTCCCTTTTGTTCTTTTCTCCTCTCAATCCTTTCCCTGCCTCTGTATTTGCTTATGAACTTTTACATTTCTAACATTTTCCAGTTCTGATGAAAGGTCACCGACCAGAAACGTTATAATCTTTTTGAAACTGGAGTCCAGCGCGATCTGGTGAACAGTACATTACTTTGTTTGTAGGAATGGGATCTGAAGTTAGAGTGAATGTATAGCCGAGACATTACTGTTATAAAATAAATGGGTTAATGGCTGCATTAAATTCGCAGTCAGGGGAATGTCAAACCATTCGTTGACTAATATTGCCAATATTAATTCCTGGGCTTGTATGTAGGATTGGGATAGAAGGGAAGGGAAAATTAGGGCCCACTCGTCCTCTACAAGTTTAGCATCAGTGCAAAGCCAAAACCACGTTGTGTTGATGTTAAGCGTGAAGCCTCAATTGGATGCAAAAGCTCAAACTGACTCCCAAGCCAAAGGCCTTCTCCAGCGAGTCTCACTCAGCTTTGTTCCGGTATCTGGCTGGGTCCTCACTCCAGATTCAGGATGCCTTTTCATTGTAACTGGAGCATTGGAGCAAAGCAAAACTGCCTTGCACTGACACTACTGTTGTTGCGTACCGTTAGATAGCCCACAACAGGGAGAGAGAACATCAACCATAGCATCTAGTGTAAAGAAAGATAGGCTGAGGTTGTAAACCCAAGTCAGGGAAAGTCAAATATATTTTTTTCGGATGCGTCCGCTGCCAATGAAGTTGAAGGAGTTGCGCGCACGCAGTTTCAGTGTTTTTTCGGTTGTTCGCTAACTGAAAAGAAAATCTTGTTGCCATTGCAAAGAAAACACTTCCAGAGAAAAAGTAGGGGAGGGGGTGGTGAAAAGAGATCGCTTCTGCTGCACAGAGCCGCATCAGGAGAAGAAAATCAGTGCCAGCAAAACACAGTAAACGTCCATTTTTATTAATTTTCTTATTTTTATTAATTTTCATCTCCTTTCCCTTCACAACCCTCTCCTCAACCCTCCCCCTGCGAAAATATCATACATTAATACTTAAACCAACCCCGTGCTATTATTATACATTATTAAACCAACCCATTGATTTAGGCATGCGATATGACTATACTATTATACATTCATACTTATACCACCACAGATTTATGCGCAGAACGCTTCTGCGCAGCTTCCTGTCGTTGGCAGCAGTCACTCTATTTTTTTTTATACAAAAAGTAAGGGGACAGTTTAGATATCAGAAAGAGCCAGTGTTAAAGAATATCTCTGTAGATTGGATGAATCCCCCTCAAAATCCTTTGGAAAAAGAACAGGTACACGTCAGAAGTGACCTGATGGAATATACATGATAAATAGTCTTAGAAAAAGCAAGTCCAGGTGAAACCTGGTAGGTTAGATGTTTTTACAAAGCTTCATCTGAGGGAAGTTGAGTTAAATAAGAACATAAGAAATAGGAGCAGGAGTAGGCCATTCAGCCCGTCGAGCCTGCTCCGCCATTCAATGAGATCATGGCTGATCTTCTGCCTCAACTCCATTCACTGGCCCTATCGTCATATCCCTTGATGCCTTTACTAGTCAGAAATCTATCGACTTCTGTTTTGAATATACCCAATGACTGAGCCTCCACAGCCCTCTGGGGTAGAGAATTCCAAAGATTCACCACCCTCTGTGTGAAGAACTTTCTTCTCATCTCAGTCCTGAATGGCCTACCCTTTATCCTGAGGCTGTGGCCCCTGGTTCTAGACTCCCCAGCCAAGGGAAACATTCTCCCAGCATCCACCCTATCAAGCCCTGTAATAATTTTGTATGCTTCAATCAGATCCCCTCTCATTCTTCTAAATTCAAGAGAATATAGACCTAGTTTACTCAATCTCTTCTCATACAACAGTCCTACCATCCCAGGAATCAATCTCGTGAACCTTCGTTGCACTCCCTCTATGGCAAGTATATCCTTCCTTAGGTAAGGAGACCAAAATTGTACACAGTATTCCAGGTGTGGTCTCACCAAGGCCCGATATAATTGGAGTAAGACTTCTTTACCCCTGTACTCAAATCCTCTTGTAATGAAGGCCAGCATACCATTTGCCTTCCTAATGGCTTGCTGCACCTGCACATTCACTTTCAGTGACTCATGTACAAGGACACCCAGGTCCCTTTGAGCATCTGCATTCCCCAGACTTTCACCATTTAGGAAATACTCTGCCTTTCTGTTTTTTTCTACCAAAGTGGATAACTTCACATTTATCCACATTATATACCATCTGCCATGCTCTCGCCCACTCACTGAGCCTGTCGAGATCCCCTTGAAGCCTCTTCACATCCTCTTCACAACTGACACTGCCACCTAGCTTTGTATCATCAGCAAATTTGGAAATGTTACATTTAGTCCCCTCATCCAAATCATTGATACAGATTGTGAATAGCTGGGGCCCAAGCACTGATCCTTGCGGTACCTCACTAGTCACAGCCTGCCATCCTGAAAAAGACCCGTTTATCCCTACTCTTTGTTTTCTGTCTGTTAACCAATTTTCAATCCATGCAAGTATATTACCCTCAATTCCATGTACCCTAAATTTGTTCACCAACCTCTTGTGTGGGATCTTATCAAAGGCCTTCTGAAAATCCAGATACACCACATCTACCGGTTCCCCTTTGTCTACTCCACTAGTTACATCCTCAAAGAACTCCAATAGGTTTGTCAAACAGGATTTCCCTTTCATAAATCCATGTTGACTCTGCCCAATCTTACTATTAGTTTCTAATTGCCCAGTTATTGCATCCTTTATAATAGATTCCAGCATTTTCGCAACTACTGATGTGAGGCTAACAGGTTTGTAGTTCCCCGTTTTCTCTCTCCCTCCTTTCTTATATAGCGGGGTTACATTTGCTATCTACCAATTGCAGGAACCGATCCAGAATCTATAGAATTTTGGAAGATGACAACCAATGCATCCACTGTCCCAATGGCCACCTCTTTCAAAACCCTAGTATGTAGGTCATCCGGTCCTTGGGATTTATCGACTTTTAGTCCCATTAATTTTAAATTGAATTTGAATGAGTTGGACATAGTCTCTTGATACCCTTGCACTTTGCGATCAACAGGAATTGTACTTTTAATTAAGAACTAATTGGATGCATTGATTTTTGTCTCTACAATTGATCAGGAGGAAAGATATGGTTTTATAAAGGCAATGGCGAGAGAAAGGAAGACATCATTTTGGCACATTTATGCTGCAGTAAGGATTTTCTCAGAAACAATGATATGTATTTTAAAGTATGTGATAGCCGTTATTTTAGTGAGGGATTTTAATACATTGGTTGACCCAGTTCCAGCTATGAACATTGATTCTTAAAAAAGATGTTGGCAAAAGTAACTGTAGAAATCAATGTATAATTAAAGAGGTTAAGCAGAATGTTGGATTAATTCTTTCTCCATTTTTTAAATTAAAAAAATTCAAAATTTGAATAATTTCAACTAAATTCTGGGCATACTAAAATGCTGTGTACTGAAATGTGCAGTGTACACTAGGCCGTAAGTGTGTATACTTTCTAATGCATAACTGGCAAAATGCCTTAATTCCTGACCGTCTGCAAACAACCCCTTGTATGTATACAGCCAAGAAAAGACACCAGAGGCTGTTTCCCCTGGCTGGAGAGTTTAGAAATAGCGGTAATAATCTCAGACTAAGATCAGCCATTTAGGATTGAGATGAGGAGAAATTTCTTCACTCAGAGGGTTGTGAATCTTTGGAATTCTCTACCCCAGGGGGCTGTGGATGCTCAGTCATTGAGTGTATTCAAGACTGAGATCGATAGATTTTTGGACTCTAAGGGAATCAAGGGATTATGGAGATAGGGCGGGAAAAGTGGTGTTGAGGTAGAAGATCAGCCATGATCTTATTGAATGACGGAGCAGGCTCGAGGGGCTGTATGGCCTACTTCTGCTCCTAATTGTTATGTTCTTATGGAAATCTGCAATAAAAACAGAAAATGCTGGAAACACTCAGCAAGTCAGGCAGCATCTGTGGAGAGAGAAACGGAGTTAACGTATCAGGTCGGTGACCTTACATCAGAACTGGTAAAGCTTAGAGATGTAACAGTTTTTAAGCAAGTACAATGGCAGGGAAAGGCAGGGGAGAAAAGAACAAAAGGGAATTCTAATTAATGTTCAGACAGAGATAGGGAAATTTTGATGAATATAAAGGTTTGGGTGCTTTTTACCTCAATTTGGGAAGAGTGAAGATTGTCAAAATGGGAATCAAACTATTCTATCCATGCCACCTACCAAAATGATTTTAAATAGATGAAAATCATCTCCTACTCTATTTGGGGAATGACAGCCTGGAATTTACTCCGTGGGCGCAACCCGAAAATGCGTCCATTCCCGCGCCTATTCTCCCGGTGTCAAGTTACGCTGAAATTTCCTTCGAATCTCATTAGAATACGCCCTAAAGTATCTTCTTCTCTTCTTCTTAGGCAGTCCCTCGGAACCGAGGATGACTTGCTTCCACGCTAAAAATGAATTCTCAGGTGACTGATGAATCCAATGCGGGACCTACAGTCTCTGTCACAGGTGGGGCAGACGGTGGTTGAAGGGGCAGGTGGGTGGGGTGCTTGGGTTGACGTGTGCTCCTTGCGCTGCTTGCGCTTGGCTTCCGCTTGCTCCTGGCGAAGAGACTCGAAGTGTTCGGCGCCTTCTCGGATGCTTCTTCTCCACTTTGTGTGGTCTTGGGCCAGGGATTCCCAGGTGTCGGTGGGGATGTTGCACTTTTTCAAGGAGGCTTTGAGGGTGTCCTTGAAGCGTTTCCTCTGCCCACCTGGGGCTCTCTTGCCGTGTTGGAGCTCCGAGTAGAGCACTTGTTTTGGGAGTCTTGTATCGGGCAAAGAGGACAATGTGACCCGTCCATCGGAGCTGATCGAGCCTGGTCAAAGCTTCGATGCTGGAGATGTTGGCCTGAGTGAGAACACAGACGTTGGTGCGCCTATCCTGCCAATGGATTTGCAGGATCTTGCGGAGGCAGCGTTGGTGGTACCTCTCTAGTGCTTTGAGGTGCCTGCTGTAAATGGTCCATGTCTCTGAGGCATACAGGAGGGCGGGTATCACTACTGCTCTGTAGACCATGAGCTTGGTGCTGGGTTTGAGGTCCTGGTCTTCAAACACTCTCTTCCTCAGGCGATCGAAGGCTGCACTGGCACACTGAAGGCGGTGTTGGACTTCGTCATCGAAGTCTGCCCTTGTTGACAGTAGGCTCCCGAGGTATGGAAAGTGGTCCATGTTGTCCAAGGCCTTGTCGTGCCCTAAAGTATAATGGTTCTAAAAGGACGTGAATCAGCGTAAACAATCGGGACTCCAAGGAAAGCGCTGAACTCACACTTATATATTTTTCTTCTTTAAGTATGAAAGTTAAAGTTTCAACTCATTCAACCATCATTCATGCACATTAGGCACAGCATGTTTAGAGACCTGCAATTGGGGAAGCTTTTCAATTTTTAATGTGACTTATATTTATGCCATAAAAATGCATTAAAAGAAACAGAAAATACTGTGCAGGATAAATTAGGAAACAACGCTGCCAAATTTGCAATAAATCACCAGAGAAATGAATTTGTTTCCTGCTGTGCCTAAAAATCTGGCCGTAATTTGAAGAGAGCTACTGAGCAAGTGCAGTTGCAGGAAATTCCTACACGAGGCTCTGTGACTTGGGGATGGGGCCAGTTTTACTGCCGGGAGGTGCGCACGGTCGAAGGGATCGATAGACATCCTATGAGGAGAGATTGTGTAGATTGGGCCTATACTCTCTGGGGTTTAGAAGAATGAGAGGGGATCTCCTTGAAACATACAATATACTGAGGGGTTTGACAGGGTAGATGCTGAGAGGTTGTTTCCCCTGGCTGGAGGGTCTAGAACTAGGGGGCTCGGTCTCAGGATAAGGGGGTCAGCCATTTAAGACTGAGGTGAGGAGGAAGTTCTTCACTCAGGGGGTTGTGAATCTTTGGAATTCTCTGCCCCAGAGGGCTGTGCATGCTGAGTCTTTGAGTATATTCAAGGCTGAGATCGATAGATTTTTGGACTCTAGGGGAATCAAGGGATATGGGGATCGGGTGGGAAAGTGGTGTTGAGGTCGATCATCAGCCATGATCTTATTGAATGGCCGAGCAGGCTCGAGGGGACGTTTGGCCGACTCCTGCTCCCATTTCTTATGTTCTTACAGCTGTAAAAATCGAGGAGATTTGCGCATATTGAGTTTCCACCCGTAACTCACAAATGCCAACATTTCCGCGATCTTTTACGATCATTGATTTGCGCCCCGGTTATGCGTGTCCCTGTGTGCAAATACAGAGGAAATTTAAGGTTTAGGATTCTGTCACTCAAAGCCAACATTTTAGCTAAAGCAAAGACGTGATCACCAAAATCATAGAAACCTACAGCACAGAAGGAGGCCATTCGGCCCGTCGTGCCTGTGCTGGCTCTTTGGAAGAGCCGTCGTGCTTAGTCCCTCATCCTCAACCCTGTAAGTTCCTCATCCTCAAGTACCCGTCCAACTCCCTTATAATTCTATTTATGGAATTAGCTTCCACCACCCTTTCAGGTAAAGCGTTCCAGATCCCGACAACTCTCTGAGTGAAAAAATTCTCCTCATCTCCCCTCTAGATGTTTTGCCTATGACCTCTCACCAGAGGGAATAATTGTCCTCTACCTACTCTTATCAAAACTTCTCATCTTCTTGAAAACCTCTATTAGGTCACCTCTGAACCTTTTCTGTTCCAAGGAGAACAGTCCTAACTTTTCCAACCTCTCCTCATAACTGAACTCCCTCATCCCTGGTAACATCCTGGTAAACCTCTTCTGTACCCTTTCTAAGGCCAGCACATCTTTCCTGAAGTGTGGTGTCCAGAATTGTCCATGTTACTCCAGCTGTACCTTGATATTACCTGGTATATCATTAAGTCCATGAAAGTGGTGGTACAAAGAATGCAAAGTAAGAAACTTAGAGCTAGAAATTCATCTACTTACTGCCACTCCGTAGCACCATGAAATGGCGATAAAATGGCGGCCGCCGCTCTTTCGCCAGCTGGTAGCGGGTCCCAAGGCGGCCGCCATATTCGTGTCTCCCTTTGCACTGCCAGTAACTGGTAGTGCTCTGAAAGAAAAAATGGCGGCATGGTGACATCAATCACGTGCAACGCTGACTTAACATCAACAACACGAACTTTGACCCTAGCGCTGGGTCCTAAGCATGCCAGGTTAACCTAGCGTGCAAGCAGGCTGACAGTGGCAATGTCTGTACCTCTTAAAGGGACACACAAATTGTTAGGTAAGTTTGAATGTAAGGTTTTGGACTTTTTTTTTGAAGCGGTGGCTTGCTGCATTAGATGTGAAAAGTTTTTTACGTGAGTAGGGGGTGCTGCTGGACGCTTGCAAGAGCTCAGATGGTAAATGAAGGCCTTTGAGAAGACAAAACATGCTGCAAATACTCAGCAGGTTAGGCAACATCCGTGGAGAAAGAACAGAGTTCACGTCTCAGGTCCAGATGCTGTCTGACCAGCTGAGTATTTTCCACATTTTATGCTGTCATTTCACACTTACAGCATTTGCTTGCAGAGGGAAGAGGAAGACACAGAAGAGGAGGAATCAGACAGAAGGATGCATCCCAGACAGTCACTTTGTGGCCAGGATATCCGAGATGGAATCATCCATCTCCGGTCCCAGTGACCACAACCCCATTCCCCTTTCAACATTAGCCCCACACCTTACTTTCCATCTGTTACTGACCATCACAATGTCCTCATGGCCATGATGCTGAAATAAAAGCCACCACAAAGTCAAATTTCCAATCCACCTATATACGTCTATCCATCCAATGTGACATCAAGAAATCAACTATCACCCGTACGCATTCTCTTAGTGACTGTCTTGTGTGTGCCTTTGCCTAGCCTACTGATGTCACGCAGTGCTACCCCAGTGGCTGCAACATAGCTGGTGGAAGACTGCTGACTTTCAGTGGGGGACACTGCAAATGGCCTTGCTGATCAGCCTTGAGGAGCTGGTGACTGGGAGTGTGAAATCAATCTTCTTCTGTTCTTGTTCTTCTTCACTGTCCTCTCCCTCTTCTTGGCCAACTGCTGGCTGGGCAGGCTGCATTTCTTGGGTGTGTGAAATGAGGAAGGCACAAGGGTGGAGTTGTGTTGATGGGAGGGCAGGAAAGCATGAGGTGCATGCCAGAAGGAGGATAACATGTGAGGATACCAGCATCTTGTATCCTTTCAGCCCCGCCGCTGGCCAAGGGCTCAGCCATGCCTCTGCCATGAATGGCCTGCACCGTCTCCTCCAAGGGGGTGAGGTGAGGCTAGGAATGGGAGATGTGCCTCGTGATTGGTGCAGATTGTTGGTAGGTGAGTGATTGGGGGTGGGGGTCATGCATTGAGCAGTGTGTGAGGCTGGTGGTGCAGTTGGTAGGAGAGGGCTTTTGAGATGCATTCACTGACCTTCACCACCTTTGGGCACTGGAGCCAGCTGGTGGGGGCGACACTGCTGGCAGTGAGGGCCTCGGTGATGTACTCCCACTTCCTTCTTTCTGGAGGGCCTCCTGGCCCATGTGGATAAAGGACCTTTCTTGCAGTGTTGAATCCCTGCAAAAAGCTGGAGTACTGCATGAGAGACCCTGGGTTCCCCTTCCATGGCTTGCTGAGCCATTTGTGTTAGTACTGAGGCATTTTTCCCATTTGTTGAGGATAGGAAGTTAATTCAGCTTTAAGAGCTGAATATTCACATTTGGGACTTCTTTTTAATGTTAAATATTTTTTAAAAGGCAGAAAGGGCTGAAAACTGCATTGCTTCACTTCATTTTAATTTATATTACTTCAGTGTGCATGGTCCCTTTAATTCTCAGACCTCTTCGTTACCCACAATTCCTTGCGCGCTTCACAGCCGCAATTCCAGAGGCTGTGGGAATCTGCAACACTGCACCTGGACAAGAACTTCATCTCGATGCCTCCAACAACGCCACCAGGACAGCATTCCACGGAAGGTAAGCGCTGCGCCACCAATCTCCATGCCCTCCAGACCAATTTTGCTCCGTTAGCGTTGCAGCCATTTTCAGCGGCCGCCACGCAACTTTGCTGGCGAACACGAATTTCTCCCCCTCAGTATTTTTAGGGCTCAGTGCTAGCACGCTCACCTCTGAGCTAGAAGGTTGTGGTTTCATGTTCCACTTCAGGGATTTGAGCACAAAAATCTAGGCTGACACTCCAGTACACTACTGAGGGAGTGCTTCACTGTTGGATGAATGGTTAAACCAAGGCCGCGCCTGCCTTCTCAGGTAGACATAAAAGATCCCGTGGCACTATTTCGAAGAAGAGCAGGCAAGTTCTCCCTGGTGTCCTGGCCAATATTTATCCCTCAATCAACATCACTAACAAAAAAATGATATGGTCCTCATCACATTGCTGTTTGTGGGAGCTTGCTGAGCGCAAATTGGCTGCCACATTTCCTGCATTACAACAGTGTCTGCAAATCAAAAGTACTTCATTGGCTGTAAGCATTTTGGGATGTCCTGAGGTCATGAAAGGCGCTATATAAATGCAAGTTTATCCTTTTCTTTTGAAATTGATTTTTTTACAGAGTTTTCTTTGCTTTTCCCATACTGATACCTTAAATTTTTTTGTGAGTGTCTGAAGTCAATATTTTAGGACCCCCCCCCCCACCCCCCATCCACCTCAATGTGTTCAGAGGGGCAATGTAGCTGCAATGGCCGCCCCACTGGGCATTCTCCTGTTCACCAGTATTATTATTAGTACGGAGGAGGAGCAGAGGCAAGACACAGGGGCAGCGTGTGTGAGGCACCGCAACAGAAGAAATTAGTTCCAAGCTTTTTATTGTGCTTTCACCCAAAGCTCCCAGAGTCCGCCATTGGTCACACCACTTCTGAGGTCTGTGGAGCGTTGCTATGTTCGTTGCAGCATATGCAAATTGGTTTCCCAGGAAAGTATGGCATTAGGCTGGATTTTGATACTGGGGCGGGTTGGGGTCGTGTCATCCGCATTTCGTGTTATCCACCCAACTGCAATTGGATGTGGGAGATTGATGCAATTTTCACCTAATTGGGCAATTGAGTTCCAGCATGTGGGAACCCATGAACTAATTAATGGTTTTAGTCTGAAAGTCGCCTCTGATGATGTCATCATTGCAGGTCAGAGACTGCCTGGTCTCAGAGATTGCCTGGCCTTTGCTGTGAGTGGACCTGGATGCAAAAGGAGCAGCAGCTCAGAGAGAGAGAGAGAGAGACATTTTTTTGCATCCAGGTCCTCTCACAGCAAAGGCCAGGCAGTCTCTGAAGACATTCAATGCAGCAGCATCAGAGGCGACTTTCAGACCTAATACTACTACTACCTTCATCACATCACCGTTGTAATAGTGGACCTGCAGCTGATAGTCAGCTATCCACTTGTGCTCCCGCCAGGTTTCACTGGAGTGTTTCACATCAGGCGTGCTTCACGTGGGAAAAGGGTTAAACTAGCTAAAACGTTTCAAAATGGCATTACAGAGCCAATTTAGGGCTTGTTAAGGTCTTTAATGGCCTCTCCCGCCTCTTGGAGGCGGGACGGAGTCGGGAACACCGCACACGATTTAATCAAAATTGTGTGGAAGCGGAATGGAGGCGGGATCAAGTCGGCCCGCCACTTTTCGCAATTTTAACCCCCCACACGCCTCCAAACCCGCCTCCACGGCCCTATGAAAATCCAGCCCTATGTGTCAATAGTGGGAGAGTGGGACTAATTGGATAGCTCTTTCAAAGAGCCAGCGCAGGCACGATGAGCCAAATGGCCTTCTTCTGTGCTGTATGATTCTATGCTTCGTGCTGGAAAGGTCAGTACGCAAACCAGCATGACCTATGACCTTTAAATCTTCCTCAGAAATGGCAGTCAGCCTGGAGAAGGCTTTTTATAGGACTGACCAAAGAGGGGAGAGGAGAGCGATAGAAATAGATCAAGAATCCAAGTGCCCGTTAACTGCTTTCGCAAAAAAGGCAGCTAATGGGAAAGTGTAATTGTTTGCCGTTAGGCATAAAATGGCAATTGGATGTGGCGCTGATCTTTGTTTCCACTGCTAGGAGATACTGAATCAGGTGGCCAAGTGCTTGAGCCCTGCAGTCTCCTGCTTTCTTCCTTGTCCTGAGACATGAGGGTACATTTTACGGGTTGCCGCTACCGGTGTGGAACTTCATGTGCCGGGAGAAGATGTCGTAAATTTGGGCATGGAGGTCAGTGGGCCTCATAAGGCTTGCCATCCTTTAAGCACAGAAAATCCTGTGGAACCTGCTGACGTCTACACGTTGAATTCCTGCTGTGACCTCCTGACGTGCAAAGCTCTGTGCTGGGTACGTGAAGTTGTATCTAACCTACCACACTCATTTTAGCTACCTCAGAAAAAAAAAAATGGATGAGTGAACCCTGTCATAATTGAGTCCATGACCTCTTGACCCCAAGGCCAATGGTCTTCCAACGGGGCTACTCCATTTTACAGCCAATGGATTACAGAACCTGTAATTAGATTTAAAAATGCAGAAAAGAGGTGTAAAGTACTTTGGAATATAAAAAGGTCATCTCAGTCAGACATGCCTAACGAACACCACAGAACCACTTAACGTTAAGAAGCCCGGCCGACCAAATCTCCTAACATCTCCAACTGTTCGTTTTAAAAGCTGTGCAGGCTCTCAAAATTTCTACGCCAAAGTTTGCAATAATATTTAAAAATAATTTCAGGGACCGGTGGAGACCGGAGCATAACTAATTTAATCATGGTAAAATATTCATTTTAATTGCCTGAAAATGTCCCCAGAGTTAGATAAGGAAAGGGACCTTCTCTGCAAAATCAATTTAATATTAATAAGAGGTGGGTTAATATTCAAACGGGTTATCTTTGTTCATGTCAGGGCTAAATTGAATAGCTAAATAATGCATGTCATTCTTAACCCACAAGAAGTTCTAATATTTTCATTTTTATGGAACATAATGGCTCGGATTTTGCTGTCAGCGGTGAAGGAATGGCGCTCACCGTTCACTATGCTGATAGCTACCCACAGACCTTTCACGGGCTTTTGAGCATGGGCCTGCTGTCATCGGGCATCTGATCCAGCTCGGCGCCCTCTACAGGGGAGCTGTGGTGTGTGTGAGCATGGCAAGAAACGGCGCGTCTCTTCAACCAATCAGATTGAAGAATCCTCACTGAGACACGCAGGCCGCGATTTTGCCAGCGCTCAGAGGGCGGGTTTGAAGGCGGGTCAGAGGTTAAAGTCATTTTGATTGACAGCAGGTACTGAAACCGCCGTCATCCCGCCTCCACACAACCTTCCCAAGTGTCGGGTCCCCGATTTGCGAATGGACCTGACACCTAGCAGCGGGAAACGGATTAAAGGCAATTACCTGCCTATTAACAGGTACTTGTGAGCAATTTTCAGGGTCTTTTTCGATTTTCCAGCTTCTGGGTTGGGTTTTACGACGTCCGGACAACACGCCAGGTAAGTGTGGCGTGTTGTGAATCTGCTCTGAGGTTTGTGAAAAGATGACAGCTGCAGAAATGGTCTCAAGGGTGCCATGTTTCACATGGTGAGTTTCAGAGCAAAGAAAATGTTGGTTACTGCATTTTTAAAGCATTTACAGATTTCTTTACCTTACAAGTTTTTAAATCCAACTGCATGTCCAGTGCCACCTCACTGGGAGAACCTCTCTCACCAGTGACAGATCGCTTCTGTCATCTCACTTGCAGCTGCCATCTATTCCAGCAACATCGGAGCCAATGAAACAATCAGACCTTGGTCCTCCGAATCCTTCCACAATCATACCCAACACCAACATCACCTGATGCTGCACTGGACACATGGCATCAGGTCTTGACAAAATTGCTGGCCGGGAGGCCAGCGATGGCAACACCGTGGCCAGACTTTCTTCACTTGATGCTGTGAACCCTGGCTGCCACATGATGCGCCAGGTTGACACCATCCCACACCAGCACCGTGAAGCATCCCTTTACTGTCCAAGCCATTCCAAGCACACACATCACTATAGCGGGGCGGGAGGTGGGGGGAGAGTTATGACTGAACAATCACTGGAACTCAGTAAGACACTTCTCAATATGCACTCAGGTCTGTCTAATACGGGGCACCTTTTGAAAAATAAATTTCACTGTCTGACAACACAGTAACAGAAACTTCACATGGACATTGGCTAAACCTTTCAAGAGCCCACCCTTTTGTGTTGTTAGTTGGTATGCTTGCAGTAGAATGTGGATGAGTGTGAGGGGTGGCTAGTGAGATGGGGAAGTCATAAAGTAGATAGAGAGGGTTGGGTGGTGGTGCAAGGTAAGTTGGTGTCCTGGGGAGGTCTCTTCTGCCCTTGGAAGGGAAGAGAACCTCCCTGCGTACTGTGACTCCCTCCATAAGCATATGGAGGGAGTCATTGGAGAGCCTGGGTGCAAGAGTTTACCTTTGTGCAGTGATTGTCAGTGTTTTCAGCACCTCAATGCTGTCAAACACTGAAAAATCAACTGTCAAAATAAAATTGTGCATGGTCCCTTTAAGGAAACTGGCAGATGACGCGTCATCAAATGATCTAATCAGACCCGCAGGGTGGGCTTAACAAGGCCAATGAAGGGAAAATCACGTCTGCAGAGCTGAGGCAGCTGGGGGCGGGACTGGAACCCGGAAATCAGCTGACCCGCCCCCATCCCGACACCGCTGAGAAAATCACGGCCGCAGAATCTAAACCAGGAAGTGTAAACCAGGAATTATAAATTAGATTTAAATCATGTACAGAAAGCAAAATAAAGATTTGGAAAGAAAGATGGGATTAAGAGAGAGAGAGATAAAAGAGACAGACAGAAAAAGTAAAAAAAACATTTAAAAAATCTCCAACACTAATTAAATTGTGAAGGAATGAGACTCCACACTTGTAAAATTAAATTTTCAGGGCCAAAGAGGTTGTTTGGCAGTAATTATGACTTATCACACTGTTAAATTCACTTACACCTGAATGCACCAGCCCTAACTTTTTCTGTCATGTTTAGTGGGTAACTAATGGGTAAGTACCGCAAATCCCACCATGGCAGCTGGGGAATTTAAATTCAGTTAATTAAATAAATCTGGATCAAAAAGCTAATATCAGTAATGGTAACCATGAAACTATCGGATTGTCGTAAAAACCCCTCTGTTTGTCACTTAGGGAAGGATATCTGCCATCCTTACCTGGTCTGGCCTATATGTGACTCCAGATCCACAGCAATGTGGTTGACTCTGAACTGCCCTCTGAGATGGCCTAGCAAGCCACTCAGTTGTACACAACCGCTACGACCTTCACCACAAGGACTGCAGCGGTTCAAGAAGGCAGCTAACTACCACTTTCTCAAGTGCAATTAAGGATGGGCAATAAATGCTTGCCTTGCCAGTGATGCCCACATCCCAGGAATGGACTAGTTGGCAAATTCAGTACTAAAGCAGTCTGTCAATATGAGCAGGGACTTCAGAGACTCTTGACAAAGGACAAAAATGTCATGCTGCAGAGAAGTTTTGCAAATGTTGGTGTATGTATCATGTGTGCAGGGTATGTACGTATTTTTTTAACTGACAGACTGAGGTGAAGCCCAACAGTGCAGAACAACACCAATGTCAAAAAGACTAAGATATAAGACAAGGTAAATTAAACAGTAAAACCACAAACTTTTTAAAGGCTTGTAGAAGAAAGGGGGACAGATGAAGGTAAGGAGATGCACCATTTTGAGGTCCTACGTTTGGGTAGCGCAATGAGTATTGATTTCATCATAGTGAAGGCTATCGAATGAAGGGAGACCATTTGGAACAGTGTTTTTGGACCTTTGTTGCAGCAACAGGAGAACGTACAGAGCACATTTATTACAGTAGTATCAAGAAAGTAGAGAGAGACAAGAAAGGTTGGAAGCTAAAGGTGAAATAATTGTCACCTGTCAGACCAAAAACGTTTTCTTGTAATCTATCCAGGGTGCAAGATACTCTCTAGAAGAACCCTCTTTGAAGCTTTGAACATAAATACAGCATGAGCATATTTGCAAGTTAGAATAAAGTCAACAATAGCTATCACTTATATATCACATCTAACATGGAAAATTATCCCAACGTGCTTCACAGAAGCTTAGTCAACAAAAAAGGATGCTGAGCCAAAGAAGGATATGAGGATGGGAAAGCAGCGGGTGAAAAAGAGGATGTACATAAGAAGTAGGAGCAGGAGCAGGCCATACGACCCCTTGGGCCTGCTCCGCCATTCAATAGGATCATGGCTGATCCGAACCTAGACTCACGTCCACTTCCCTGCCCGCTCCCCAGAACCCTTAATTCCCTTATCAGCTAGGAAACTGTCTATCTCCGTTTTAAATTTATTTAATGTCGCAGCTTCCACAGCTCTCTGAGGTAGCAAATTCCATAGATTTACTACCCTCTGAGTGAAGAAGTTTCTCCTCATCTCAGTATTGAAACGGCAGCCCCTTATTCTAAGATTATGCCCCCTAGTTCTAGTCTCACCCATCAGTGGAAGCATCCTCCCCGCATCCACCCGATCAAGCCCTCTCACAATCTTATATGTTTCGATAAGATCGCCTCTCATTCTTCTGTATTCCAATGAGTAGAGGCCCAACCTACTCAACCTTTCCTCATAAGTCAACCCCCTCATCTCCAGAATCAACCGAGTGAACCTTCTCTGAACTGCCTCTAGAGCAAGTATATCTTTTCTTAAATATGGAAACCAAAACTGTACGCAGCACTCGAGGTGTGGCCTCACCAGTACCCTGTATAGCTGAAGCAAGACTTCCCTGCTTTTATACTCCATCCCCCTTGCAATAAAAGCCAAGATTCCATTGGCCTTCCTGATCACCTTTTGTTGAGGGAGAAGAAGGCGTTGGAGAGGTGGAAGGTTCAGGGAGGGAATTCCAGAACATGAAGCTTATTAGGCTGAAGGCACGGCTGCCAATGGTAGGGAAAACATACAAGGATTACGAAGGAGGATTATAGAGATAGAGAGGGGCAAGGGCGTGAAGGGATTTAAAGACTAGGATGCAAATTTTACATTTGAGGCATTGGAGGACCAGGAGCCAAAGCAGATCAGAAAGATAATGGGTAAGTAGGACTTGTTATGTAGGATGAGATTTGGATGAACTGTAGCTTATTGAGATTGGAGGATGTGACGCCAACAGGTGAGCTTTGGAATAGTCGTTCCTGGAGGTGACAAAGGCATGGTGAGGATTTTAGCATCAGACGGGCTGAGGTTGGGATGTGGACAGGCAATATTATGGAGGTGAAATTGGGTGGTCTTTGTGATGGAGTGGACATGAGTTTGGAAGTTTGGGGTTGAATAGGTCGTTGAGGTTGCGAATAATCTCAGTGTCATCAGTATGCATGTGAAAGCTGATGATGTTACCAAGGAGCAGCATGTGGAAAAGGAAGAGGCCGGGGCCAAGGATAGATCCTTGGGGGACTCCAGAGGTAGTGGTGCAAGGGGTGGAATTGAAGGCATTGCTGGAGATGCTTTGGCTATGACTGGATCAGTAAGAATGCAACCAAGTGAGCGAAGAATAATTCAGAAAAAAGAGACATGCGATGAGTTGTTTTGGGATTTCACAGTTTATGCTTAAAATGTTTTGGGCGGCTAGACTGACAAAATGATTGCAATTCCTTTAATGTAAGATTCTCAATGTTGTCAGTGGTAACAGCTGTTAGATGTGAGGTTCTAAGGCTTGTGTTGAACACTGTGTATCTTCTATGCTCTTTCTTGAGCAGTGTTCTTTGTTATTTTGTTGTACATTTATCTCTTCTTAGACACATACTGAGATCAGTGCTGCTGTCATGAGTATCGTATCTGCCAACTCGTAGAATAGTCTTCAAGGCCTGAGTGTTAGTGCACTATTGTCCAATACGTTACTCGCTAGCAACATGTGGCTAATTGTAAATCCAGATGTGTCTAATTGCATTTCTGATTAGTAAATAAAAATGAGTGATAGACACTCGTTGGTCTTGTGATCTCAATACTCACAATCACATGGGGGATGCGTGTGAACTTTAACCTTTTTGTGTGTTTGTTGGTAAAATGTGAAGATGAACAGCAGAATATGCGAGGGCTTTGTGATTGTTGAGAGTGCTTTATTTGCTTGGCTACTGAATGGCGGTAGACGTTTGTTCAGTAAATATACACATGTGAAGTACGTTTATCTGTACTGTGTGAGCGGAGGTAAAGTGTTTTCTATTAAAAACTAGTGCGTGTGACTAAAATGGTGTCACCATAGCCACACCTGTGGCTAGTCAGCAATTTCTTTTGGACAACACTATGTTGAGGGCTTCGGAGTGAATGCTCCTGCTCCAGTTGCTCCACATGCTTGGCGGTTAAACATCATCTTCTCCACGATGTCATTAAAATGTTTCCTGACACGCTGCCAAGTACTCTTAAATGAAGCAATCATGTTTGTCCACTCAAGCGCTTTTTCCCCAAGTTTATCAATGAACCGTGGGGAATCATCAGTTCATTGTGGTTTCCAAAATGGAGGTGCACCTCCTTCGTACCTCTCCCATGGTCAATATGGCCTCCAGCTCTGTGACCTGGGCCCTATGGTGCCTTTACGGTAGTGGTATTGTTTGAAGCGTTATTGTACTGGTGATATTACCCAGTATTAGTTCACATGGTCAGGGTTTAACTTCTGGTAACTTAAGCTGTTGAATTATTAGACTGCCAGTCGTCCCAGGGAAATTCCTGTCTCCTTGGGCTAACTGGTCGAGTAAATATTCAACTTATAAGAGCCTAAGAAATAGGAGCAGGAGTAGGCCATAGAGCCCCTCGAGCCTGCTCCGCCATTCAATAAGATCATGGCTGATCTTCTACCTCAACTCCACTTTCCCGCGCTATCCCCATATCCCTTGATTCTCTCAGTGCCCAAGAATCTATTGATCTCAGTCTTGAATATATAATGCGCTGTAGTATTGAAACAAATGCGAATATTACAGTACTAAAGGTGCTCAGATCAGATGTGAGGCCTGGCATTTCCTCCATGGGTGCAACCCAGGAGTTAGACCGGAAAATGCACCCAATGTCGCACCCATTTTGGCTCAAGTATCCTCCCAATCTCATTAGAATACGCCCAAACTTAAAGTGGGCATAAATCAGTGTAAACAATCGGTGCCCAAGGAAACGTTGAACCCACACCTGTATATTTCTTCTTTAAGTATGAAAATTAAAGTTTCAACTCATTTAACCATCATTCATGCACATTAGGCACAGCATGTTTAGGAACCTGCAATTGGGGAAGCTTTTGAATTTTTAACGTAACTTATACTTATGCCATAAAAATACATGCAAAGAAACAGAAAATACAAAGCCGGTCTCCGTGAGGATAAAGTAAAAAAACGCTCAGAAAATTGCAAGAAAAGATCAGAAGAATGACAGAGCTTTCTTATTAACTCCCAGTTGAAACAAAGCCTCCACGAGTGCTGAGAGGGCCAGGAACGTCCATCGTGCTTTGTAGACCCTTTCAACTGATTACCTCCAAACCAGTAGCCTCCTCCTCTGGTGCTATCTCAGCGCCCTCACATCCAGCAGTGTTTCCTGCTCATCTTCCTCTTCCACCATATAACACATGTACAGGGAGACTCCAAAGGGAAGCCCCATCCTTCACTTCACACTGGTGTCCTCCCGGCTCCCACCAAATTTGCAGTAATAGTGCGGCGGATGAATTCATGGAATGTAAGCAAGATAGTTTTCTAGATCAGTATGTTGAAGAACCAACTAGGGAACAGGCTATTTTAGATCTAGTATTGTGCAACGAGAAAGGGTTAATAAAAATAACCTTGTAGTAAAGGGGCATTTAGGGATCAGTGACCATAATATGATAGAATTTTATATTGAGTTTGAAAGTGATTTAGTTCAATCCGAAACTAGGGTCTTAAATCTAAACAAAGCAAACTATGTAGGTATGAGGGGCGAGTTGGCGAAGGCAAAGTGGGAAACTACATTAAAAAGTATGACAGTCGAGAAACTAATACATAATTTACAACAAATATACATTCCTTTAAGGCACAAAAACCCCACAGGAAAAGTGGTCCAACCGTGACAAACAAGAAAAGTTAAAGGTAGTATTAGATCAAAGGAAGAGGCTTATAATGTTGCCAAAAAGAGTAGTAAGCCTGAGGATTGGGAGGATTTTAGGATTCAGTGTAGGATAGTGCAGGAAAGTGGAGTTGAGGTCGAAGATCAGCCATGACCTTATTGAATGGCGGAGCAGGCTCGAGGGACCAAATGGCCTACTCCTGCTCCTATTTCTTATGTTCTTTTGTAATATCAGGGCCCAATACCCAAACAAAGTGCCCCATCTAACAGCAGCTCAAAGCTCCGATATCAGAATACAAGCTTTACCTTATCAAATCTGCTGCCTCAGGCATTACTGCGCCCTAATAACGCTTTAGCTATTTACCGTGGCCCCTTTTTACAACAACAACAACTTGTATTTATATAGAGAAAGAAAGAACAAACAGTTGAAGGGCTGGTCCCTGAAAGCAGCGAACCTCTGCATACAGAAGCAACAATGAAATGTCCACGTGTTAAATCTAACTGTAAGACAGCTACAGCCAAATGAAAGGCAGCAAACGATTATGTGAGAACGCGAGCACAAACGTGGAAAAGAAAAACTGTGACAGGCCAAAAAGAAAATACAAGTTGTTAGCTCAATTATTCATCAAGGTGTCATGGAATAGAGGGAGGTTAAGTCAGAATTGGAGAAAGAAAGTGTCCCCGGGAAGCAGCTTGCAGGAATCTGACAGCTCCATGTGACACCAGATCCCTTTGGCAAATATCCGGCACAAAAAGTTCTGAGAGGAAAGTAAAGACAGAGAGCAAAGGGAGCATGATTCCAGGAACGATGGAAGTCTTGAAAGAGAAAAGGTAAGTCAGGCGAGAAAGGGAGGACTCACAACCATGAGCAGAACTTGAAAAAAGAGACCCAATTAGAAGAGATGGATATCTTGGATGGAATTGCCCTCGTCTGCCTAAAAATATGAGCAACAGCAACTGGAAGCTAATTAGGGAGAAAGGAATAGAAGGATATGTTGATGGGGTTAGATGAAGAGGGGTGGGACGAGGCTCATGTGGAGCATAAACACCGGCATGGACCAGTTGGGCCGAATGGCCTGTTTCTGTGCTGTAAATACTATGTAATACCATGTAAATAACTTGATTTAGGTTAGAGCTCTGTGTGTGCACACTTTCAATATAATTTCATGCATCTTTTGCACTTATTTTGTATTCAATTGTCATTTACTTTCTTCAATTAGGCCAGTAACATCTGCAGTCAGTCAATGGACACCTGACGGGGCCACTTTTCCTGGCTCTAGCATCCCAGCAGCACCCACAGAAGAAGCACAGCCTATTGGAAATGTAGAGGGAGACCTCCAACTCCCACCGCACTCACCATGAACTTGCTGCCACGACTGAAGAGGGAACCGCGCCCCCCCCCCCCGCCCAGGGTACCGCCCCCGCATCGCACCTCAGGTGAGCACACTGATGCACATCCAAACTTTTTTGCCCCGTGCATCACAGGGAGCTGCACCTCGATTTGGTTTTGCTGCATCGGTCATGTTTGATAAAGAAAAGAAAGACTTGCATTTAAATAGCACTTTTCCCGACCTCAGGATGTCCCAAAGCACTTAACAACCAATTAAGTATTTTTTTAAAGTGTCGTCACTGTGGTGTTGTAGGCAATGTGGCAGCTAATTTGTGCACAGCAAGGTCCCTCGAACAGCAATGCGATGGTGACCAGCTAATCTGTTTTTTAATGATGTTGGTTCAGGGATAGATATTGGCCAGGACACCACGGAGAACTCCCCTTCTCTTCTTCAAAATAGTGCCATGGGATCTTTTACGTCCACCTGAGAGTCCAATCGGGGCTTCGGTTTAGCATCTCATCCAATAAACGGCACCTCTGATAGTGCAGCACTCCCTCAGTACTGTACTGGCAGTGTCAGTTTAGATTTTGTGCTCAAGTCTCTGGAGTGGAACATGAACCCATAACATAAGAACATAAGAAATAGGAGCAGGGGTCGGCCACTAGGCCCCTTGAATCCTCGAATCAATATGTTCATGGCTGATCTTCTTCCTCAACTCCACTTTCCTGAACTATCCCCATATCCCTTGATTCCCTTAATATCCAAAAATCTATCGCTCTCTGTCTTGAATATACTCAACGACTGAGCCTCCACAGACCTCTGGGGTAGAGAATTCCAAAGATTCACCACCCTCAGAGTGAAGAAATTTCTCCTCATCTCAGTCCTAAATGGCCGACCCCTTATTCTGAGACTGTGACACCTGGTTCTCGACTTCCCAGCCAGGGGAAACATCCTCCCTGCATCTACCCTGTCAAGCCCTGTAAGAATTTTGTATGTTTCAATGAGATCACCTCTCATTCTTCGAAACTCTAGGGAATATAGGCCTAGTCTACTCAATCTGTCCTCATAGGACAATCCCCCCCATCCCAGGAATCAGTCTGGTGAACCTTCATTGCACTCCCTCTATGGCAAGTATATCCTTCCTTAGGTAAGGAGACCAAAACTGTACACAATACTCCAGGTGTGATCTCACCAGGGCCCTATATAATTGCAGTAAGATGTCTTTACTCTTATACTCAAATCCTCTTGTAATAAAGGCCAACATATCATTTGCTTTCCTAATTGCTTGCTGTGCCTGCATGTTAACTTTCAGTGTTTTGTGTACAAGGACACCCAGGTCCCTCTGAACACCAACATTTCCCAATCTCTCACCATTTAAAAAATACTCTGCTTTTCTATTTTTCCTACCAAAGTGGATAACTTCACATTTCTCCACATTATATTCCATTTGTCATGTTCTTGCCCACTCACTTAGCCTGTCTATATCCCCTTGAAGCCTCTTTGCATCCTCCTCACAACTTACATTCCCACCTAGCTTTGTATCATCAGCAAACTTGGATATATTATTTTTGGTCCCCTCTTCCAAATCATTGATATAGATTGTGAATAGCTGAGGCCCAAGCACTGATCGTTGAGGTACCCCACTAGTTACAGCCTGCCAACCTGAAAATGACCCTTTTATTCCTACTCTCTGTTTTCTGTCCGTTAACCAATCCTCAATCCATGTTAGTATGTTACCCCCAATCCCATGAGCCCTAATTTTGTTTCATAACCTCTTGTGTGGCCCCTTATCGAATGCCTTCTGAAAATCCAAATACACCACATCCACTGGTTCCCCCTTATCTATTCTGCTAGTTACAACCTCAAAAAACTCTAACAGATTCATCAAAAATGATTTCCCTTTCATAAATCCGTGCTGACTCTGCCCAATCCTATTATTATTTTCTAAGTGCCCTGTTACCACATCCTTAATAATAGATTCTAGCATTTTCCCTACTACTGATGTTGGGCTAACTGGTCTGTAGTTCTCCATTTTCTCTCTCCCTCCTTTCTTAAATAGTGGTGTTCCAATCCATGGGAACCGTTTTAGAATCTATGGAATTTTGGAAAATGACAACCAATGCATCCACTATCTCTATAGCCAACTCTTTCAAAACACTAGGATGTAGGCTATCAGGTCCATGGGGTTTATTGGCTTTCAGTTCCATTAATTTCTCTAGTACTATTTTTTTTACTTATACTAATTTCTTTCAGTTCCTCATTCTCGCTAGACCCTTGGTTCTCCACAGTTTTTTGCGTCTTCCTCACTGAAAACAGACACAAAGGCCGCGATTTTGTCAGTGGTGTTGGGATGGGTGCGGGACAGCTGGTTTCCGGCTTCCAGTCCCGCCCCAGCTGCCTCCGCTCCACAGATGTGATTTTACCTTGATTGACCTTGTTAAGCCCGCCCTGCGGGCTTGCCGGCCAATTAACAAGAAGCGGGTCTGATGACGTCATTTAATGATGTGTCATCTGCCGGTTTCCTTAAAGGGACCATGCACAATTTTATTTTGACAGTTGATTTCTCAGTGTTTGACAGTATTGAGTTGCTGAAAACACTGACAATCACTGCACAAAGGTGAATGCTTGCACCCAGGCTCTCCAATGACTCCCTCCATATGCTGGAATAGATGGCAGCTGCAGGTGAGGTGACAGAAGCGATCTGTCACTGGTGAGAGAGGTTCTCCCAATGAGGTGGCACTGGACATACAATTGGATTTAAAAACTTGTAAGCTAAAGAAATCTGTAAATGCTTTCAAATGCAGTAACCAACATTTTCTTTGCTCTGAAACTCACCATGTACAACATTGAATCCTTCACACCACTTCTGCAGCTGGCATCTTTTCAAAAACATTACAGCAGACTCACAACATGCCACACTTAGCTGGCGTGGTGTCCGGATGTCGGGAAACCCGACCCAGAAGCGGGAAAATCCAAAAACAGCCTGAAAACTGCTGACAAGTACCTGTTAATAGGCAGGTAATTGCCTTTAATCCACTTCCCGCTGCTAGATGTCGGGTCCATTCGAAAATCAGGGACCCGACACTTGGGAAAGCTGTTTGGAGGCGGTTTGATGGCGGATTCGGAAACCGCCATCAAACAAATCGAATTTAACCTCTGACCAGCCTCCAAACCTGCCCTCTGAGCGCCGGCAAAATTGCGGCCAAAGTATTTGTTTAATTTCTCTGCCATTTCGTTAATCCCATTATAATTTCTCCTGTCTCAGCCTGTAAGGGACCCACATTTACTTTTGCTAATCTTTTCCTTTTTACATACCTATAGAACCTTTTACACTATGTTTTTATTTCTCTCGCTAGTTTACTCTCATTCTATTTTCCCTTTCTTTATCAATTTCTTAGTCCTCCTTTGTTGAATTCTAAAATCCTCCCAATCCTCAGGCTTACTGCTCTTTTTGCCAACATTATAAGCCTCTTCCTTTGATCTAATACTATCTTGAACTTCTCTTGTTCGCCACAGTTGGACCACTTTTCCTTGGGGTTTTTCTGCCTTAAGGGAATGTATATTTGTTGTAAATTTATGTATTAATTTCTGACCTCAGAAATAACCTTCTGAATTCAGAGGTGAGAGTGCTACTACTGAGACAAAGATAACACAATTCTCATCCTTGTTTTCAAATCCCTCTATGGCCTCACCCCTCCCTATCTCTGTAACCTCCTCCAGCCCTACAACCCTCCGAGAACTCTGCGCTCCTCCAATTCTGACCTCTAGGATTTGCCGATTCTCTTCAAGTCTTGCTTTCTTTCTTCAAGTCTTTCTGGCCTGTGTTTACTGGGAATTACACAAGTGTGATAGATGTTAATGTAGTGTGTACTGTTTATTCTTGCATTGCCTAAACTATTTTCACTGGAAGCCCTGAGAATTATCAGGCAAAGGAGATATTATTTGTAGCGACAGACTGTCCCCCAGTGTGGTGGAAAGTCTGCAGCCAGACTAGTAAAGTCAAGACTTTGAAGCAACTGTCCGAATGCAACAACATTTCTGCTCACTTGTTGTGGGTGGGTCTCTGAACTAAAAGCAGTTCTGCAATATAAATAGTTTACTATTGGAGGAAGGGTTTTATTGGAACAAGTGAATCATTTGAATGTCACAAACAGCAAATCACTTGCCTTAGGTAAAGAAAGATTTCCATTTATGTAGCACCTTTCATGACCTCAGGATGTTGCCAAGCGCATTACAGCCAATGAAATACTTTTGAACTGTCGTCACTGTCGTAATGTAGGAAATGCGGCAGCCAAGATCCCACCAGCAGCAATGTGCTAAATGATCAGATAATCTATTTTAGTGGTGTTGGTTGAGGGACAAATATTGGCCAGGGCACTGGGACAACACTCCCTCAGTGCTGCACTGGAGTGTCAGCCTAGATTTTGTTTTCAAGTCGCTGGAGTGGGATTTGAAGCCAGTGTTCCCTTTTTATTTTTTTCTCGGGTGCGCGGCTCCTTTAAGGGGCTGCGCGGCCCACTCAAAATACCGCGCATGTGCGTTTTTTCCTATTTAAAAGCCGGTGAGCCGGCTGCGCGGGAGCTGCAGAGCGCTGCATGGCCGCGCAGCTGCGCAGCTTAAAGGGAACGTTGCTATAATCCACGACCTTCTGACCCCGAGGCGAGAGGGCTACCTGCTGAGCCCCGACTGACATCTTAAGTAGGTAGCACTGCATAATTCATCGATGCGCAACATCCAAATCACCACTCATTTTTTGATGCAGCTTTGAGAAAGTTTGATTAAAAAAAATATTAAGCAGCTCCTCTGTACGGGTGTGGTGGCTCAGATGGGAAAGAGGTTTGAAGGCACTAAATGTGAGGATGGAAGAGGCAGCTTCACAGGGGAGAGGCTCTGCTGGTGAGGGAAAGGCAAATTACTGTGAAAATGAGCGTCTGAGTGAAGGCCCTATTACAAGTTAACTAATAAATAGACATAGTGTACGTGGGGAGTCTTGGATGTCTTCTCTACAGTAAACACTGTCACGAAAAGGGGAGTGAGGCAGCAAAACTCGTTACTGAGCTTCAGAAATCAAAGTGGCCACAGCTGTGTTTCTGCTATCACAAAGTGCCTTCCACACTGTGATTTTAAATCATTTTACCGAAGTCTTCTCACAAAAAAGCACAAATGGCTGAAGTTTTTACCAAATTATACAAAGAAAATGGCATCAAATGTAAATAAGGTATTAAGCTAGGGCACACAAAAGTATAGCGTTAGTCCTGGTGAATATACAAATAATTCATCAGAAGGTTAAATAAAATTTGTATGTAAACGGAAGGTAGTCTTCGTGTTTGAAATTGAGGCAGAGCCCGATACTTAGACCGGTTTCTCTGAAACTCCATCTCACTCTGCCCCCTCTTGTTTCCTTCTCCATCACAATCCAATTACAAAGACAAACTACATTTCTCCGTAATTGTTCCTGCCCATGCCTAATCCCGATAGATCCCGCCAGACGGCCGGCATCATTTCCCAGCGAGAACTGATTAAACAATTTTATTCCCCGCCCCCACACCACCCCCCCCCCCCCCGCCTTCCCCACCCCCACCAGAATCATAAAGCAAGAGACGTCCTTCCAAAACCACCCGTCTCCAGGGCCCCTTAATCAGAATGTGTATCGGGGGGTTGCCTGATGCTCAGAGTCAAGGTGCTCTCCACCTTCATTTATCATCACGGCGCGATTGCTAGTGGGTTTGGTAGTCTGTGGTAACTACTGTAGGAGCCACTGTTATTGAAGTGCATCTACAGCATATCAAGTACTCTCTTCTCATCTAATCATGAGCTTCATAAGCAACATTCAATTAAAAAGGGAAGCAAAAATAATGTCTTGAGTGTTTTTCAAAGGCAGGGGATTCAATCAATGTTTCAGCTGGTCTGTGTGAACCTTATTTGTCTGCGCTTGAAAGGTTGTTTTCTCCGGTGCCATGAAACCATGATCACTTTTGAATCGAGAATCAGACTGTTTTATTCCTTTGCGAAGCCTTGACATTTAAATGCTAAACCTTTTGGGAACAAAGAGAAAGGGAGGCTTTTGCTTCACTGTACCCGTCTTCCTGCCTCTCCGTGAAGTTCAATAGCAAGTTGGAGATTGACTGAGGTTGTTAACTTCAGAAACCGGTGATACCTTCTGCTGCCATCTGCGGCTCACTGAAGTGCTGATTGTTTTCCTCATGCAATCTTTTTTGTTAACCCTATGAGTGCTGCTTAGTTAGTGAAGCTTCCAATGACTGATTGCTTTGAGTCTGTGTGTGTGTGTATATGCACATGCTTGTGTGTGTAAAAAGAAAGACTTGCATTTCTATAGCGCCTTTCACAACCTCAGACGTCCCAAAGTGCTCGACAGCCAGTGAAGTACTTTGGAAGTGTAGTCGCTGTTGTAATGTAGGAAACATGGCAGCCAATTTGCGCACAGCAAGCTCCCACAAACGGCAATGTGATAATGGCCAGATAATCTGTTTTAGTTTCGTGATGTTGATTCAGGAATAAATAATGGTCAGGACACTAAGGGAACTAGGGAAAACTCCTCTGATCTTCTTTGAAACAGCGCTGACCCACTTACTTGGCGTGGGCTCATTGGAGATGCGCGGTGTGCTCGCGGAGGGATTCCTGCCACCTGAGAGGACAGGTGGGGCCTCAGTTTAAGGTCTCATCCAAAAGAATTTGTGCTCAAGTCTCTGGAGTGGGACTTGAACCCACAAACTTCTGACTCAGGCGAGAGTGCTACCGACTGAGGCATGGCTGATACGCACATGATATATGTTGCGTGTGTGTGTGTGGAGGTGCCACTTGTTGCCAGTAGGAGCCAGGCATGGGTGGGAACACGATTTGAGTTCTACGGCTTGCTTTGTTTCTGATCGAAGCTCATTAAAAACCTTTATAACTAATGGTTCCACATCCTGAGGCATAGGAATAAATGAGGGGGTAAAATGTCTTCCAATTTAAAAATGAGACATGGGGACCTGAAGTTTCCTCTTTGGGGTGGATTTTCAGTAGGGCAGTACTTCCGCCTGCTCCTCCATATCTGCACCAGCGCCGACCCGTTTTCTTGGCGTGGGCTCATTAGAGATGCACAGTAGGCTCGCGGAGGGATTCCTGCCATTCAAGAAGGAGCCCACCAGTGCCGGTGGTGCTGCAGCATGGACAGCGCTGCAGCACCAGATGATCCAACAAGGGACTGACAGGGGCAGAGGTGCCCCAGATATTGGAACGTGGCCTCCTACCTTGGCTCAGTGGTAGTCCTGTTGCTTCCAAGTCAGAAGGTCGTGGGTTCAAGTCCTGCTTCCATGACTTGCATGCATAACCTAAGCTGACGTGTCAGCACAGCACTCTGGGAGTGTTGTTTGTGGGACCTTGCTATGCACAATTTGGTCGCCTACTTTGCCAACATTGCAACAATGACTACACGTCAAAAGTACTTAATTGGCTATGAATCACTTTGGGACGTCCTGAGGACATCAAAGACAAGATGCAATTTTTTTTCGCTCCTGTCTATCCCTGCGAATTGTATATATTAAAATCAATAAATGACTAACAAAATTATGACTGTTGGCAATCTCAACTGAAAACTCTTGTGATCTAAAGCAATATTGTAATATTAATCAGCCTCAGGAAAACACTGAACAAGTGGTTTAAGAAGCAATTAAATTGTCTGAACTCCACGTATGGGATAAAACACACAAAAGATGAAATGGTCAAAAGGCCCATTTATAGATCTTGCCACTTCTGGGGATGCGATATATAACTAAATTTATAAAGAATGGATATATAATGTTGTTACATGTTGAACCCAGTGGAAATCTTTCCCTGCTTCCAATGGACATCGAGATTTGTCACAGTTTGAAATGAACATTTATCTATATTAAGTAAAAAGTTCACCAAACAATAAAGTTTGACATATTTTCAGATATGTTTTAAGGTTCTCTGTTTCATATTGTCTTGTTAATAACAGAAACAAAACACTTAAGTCAATTGCCATGAAATCAAACTGTGGGATAATTGCATATTAATGCTTAACACATTTGTCTGAAATTCCTCAATTTGCTAGTTTAGCGGATGCATCAAATCATTTATTTTAAATGGATCAACACCTCCACTAGAATAGCAGAAAGAGCAGTTTCAGACATATGTGCTAAGCTTTCACAAACAAAAATTCCACAGTGTTATTTGAAGGCCAGAGTATTTTAATTTCCTTTGTGATTTAGCAGGAAAGAAGGAACATATCAGAGTCAGAAGGTTGTGGGTTCAAGTCCCACTCCAGGGACTTGAGCACATAAAGCTAGGCTGACACCCCAGTGCAGTACTGAGGGAGTGCTGCGCTGTCGGAGGTGCCGTCTTTCGGATGAGACCTTAAACCGAGGCCCCGTCTGCTCTCTCGGGTGGACGTAAAAGATCCCGTGGCACTATTTCGAAGAAGAGCAGGGGAGTTATCCCCGGTGTCCTGGGGCCAATATTTATCCCTAAACCAACATAACAAAAACAGATTATCTGGTCATTATCACATTGCTGTTTGTGGGACCTTGCTGTGCACAAATTGGCTGCCGCGTTTCCCACATTACAACAGTGACTGCACTTCAAAAGTACTTCATTGGTTGTAAAGCGCTTTGAGATGTCCGGTGGTCGTGAAAGGCACTTTATAAATGCAAGTCTTTCTTTATATATAGATAAATAGAACCTTTATATAGCACCTTTCACGACCTCATGATGTCCCAAAGTGCAATTAAGTACTTTTGAAGTGTAATCACTGTTGTAATGTCAGACATGAGGCAGCCAATTTGCACAGCAAGGTCCCACAAGCAGCAATGAGATATTGACCAGATAATCTGTTTTAGTGATGTTGGTGGAGGGATATATACTGACCAGGACACTTGGGAGAATTCCCCTGCTCTTCTTCAAAATAGTGCCATGAGATCGTTTACGTCCACCCGAGAGGGCAGATGGGGCCTCAGTTTAACATCTCACCTGAAAGACGGCACCTCCAACGTTGCAGCACTCCCTCTGTGCAGCACCGGAGTGTCAGCCTAGATTTTGTTCTCAAGTCTCTGGAGTGGGCCTTCTGACAAAGAGGCAAGAGTGCTACCAATTGAGCCACAGCTGATACCACATCATGTCCTCAGGAGATTCCAGAGTGCTTCACAACCACTGATTTACGTTTGAAGCACAGTTACTGTTATTATGTAGGTAAATGTAATAGCCAACTTGTTATTGCAAGGTCCCACAAACAGAGAATTAGATGTGACCACTTGGGGGGGGGGGGTGGTAATTTTGAATTTGTGTAAAAAGCGTGATATCGAATCAGCCGCCCATTAGACATCTCTCCCAATTTTCATTTCTATCGATTTCAATAGAAAAAAATTGGGTGGGGTGTATAACGGGCGCTGGTTCACTATCGACCATTTTACACTAACCCCCAGAGTCAAAGTTACCCGCAATGTGTTTCCGGTGGTGCTGACCGAGGGAAGGAATGTTGGTCAGGATATCAGGAGAACTCAGTGAGGGATTGGATAGTGTACTGGGTTGGGAACAGAAACTGATTGATGTGGATCAGTGTCCGGATGAGTACAATATGTTAAGATTTCGGTCCACCCCTTGACCATAATGGTCACCTGGAGCACTCGTCTTTCCTTCTCTGTCAGATGCTGAGTGGCCTCCTGTGCATTTCCAACATTTCTTCCTATTTCTGGTATATATTGAGTTATTCTTTCCACCTCTGGGACTTGAGTTTCCTCATTTTCTAGCATTTTAAATAAACTAATGGAGCCTTTTGCGAAAGTCAGTGGTGCTGTTCTTGTGGGTGCGTAAGCACGATCAGATGTTGTGTCATTATACTCTGGAGATCCCTTGGAACACCGTTATTTCATGCATATATATTCCAATTTTCACGATGGATCTGTCATTGCTAGTCAGCAACCTTTCTGTTGTTACATCCTGCAAAATTTGTGTCTTGAGTCGGATCATTAGCAAAAATTTTCTGACATCTTCACTGTAGCAAGAAGCAGGCTTAATTGCACGGAGTGTGAAACTCCTTTAAGTTACCAATGATTTAATTTCCGAAACTTTAATTGTGTCAACTTTCTTCACGTCCCTAATTTTCACATTCCTCTGGCGCCCACTTGTTAAAGCTTTAACAAGGAAATCATTTCATGCGGAAACACGCAGAACCTCTCAAGATACGTCATTGAGTCATGAAGAAAGTAATAGAAGTGAAAGTTAAAAGGCGGACGAATGCAAAAGCCTGCACCAGAACCTGTTTCTTAAATAGAAATAAGAGTCGTGCTTGATGGACCTCGTGCTATGACCTTAGGTAAAGCAAGAACGTCCGCATTCTCAAGAGGCCTAAAAGTGCTTCACAGTTGAAAATTACTTTTGAAGTGTAGTTGCTGTTGTCGAGCCGTTAAATATAGCAGCCAATTTGCACACAGTAAGGTCCCAAAAACAGCAGAGATGAACAAACAGCTGATTTATTTTTGGTGGTGTTAGCTGAGGGATAAACGATGTCCAGGACACTGGTAGAACTCGATGGTTTTCTTCGAATAGAAAGAAAAATAAAGACTTGCATTTATTTGGGGCCTTTCCTGACCTCAGAATGCCCCAAAGCACTTTAAAGCCAATGAAGTACTTTTGAAGTGTAGTCACTGTTGTAATGTAGGAAACGCAGCAGCCAATTTGCGCACAGCAAGCTCCCAGAAACAGCAACGTGATAATGACCAGATAATCGTTCTTTGTTAAGTTGATTGAGGGATAAATATTGGCCAGCATACCTGGGATAACTCCCCGGCTCTTCGAAATAGTGCCATGGAATCTTTTGCGTCCACCTGAGAGAGCAAACGGGGCCTCGGTTTAACATCTCAGGCGAAAGACGGCACCTCTGACAGTGCAGCACTCCCTCAGCATTGCACTGCAGTGGAGTGTCAGCCTAGATTTGTTGTGCTCGAGTCTCTGAAGTGAGACCTGAACCCACAACCTCCTGACTCAGAGGTGAAAGTGCTACCCACTGAGCCATGACTGAATAGTGCCATGGGATCTTTTCTGTCCATCTGAGCAGGTTGCCACTACCTTAGATTAACATCTCATCCAAAAGACAGCACCTCCTCAGTACTACAAAGAAGCATCAGCCTAGACTATGTGTTTAAGTCCTGAACTTAGGCATAAACCCATGACCCTCTGACTCAGAAACAAGAGCTGAACTGACACAAGTATATTGCTGTTACATTTTAATCAGTACAGTAAAAAGACGTTTAATTTTCTTGAATTCTATTAACATAGCTACAGCTTTTGTTTTACATCCCCCACCCACCCCCCCAAAAATTTGCACTTTTCCCCCTCCTCTTCTCTCCTGGAGGTGCATCTTTATATCGGGGTCCAGTTCCACATTTATCAATCATCCTCGGTCATTCTTCACGTCCATGGTGGGAAGGATCTTCTCAATCAAGCCCAAATTCCATGCATTTTTTAAAAATTCATTCATGGGAGCTGGGCGTCGCTGGCAAGGCCAGCATTTATTGCCCATTACTAGTTGCCATTGAGAAGGTGGTGGTGAGCCGCCTTCTTGAACCGCTGCAGTCCGTGTGGTGAAGGTCCTCCCACATGCGTACTCTCCAGTGGGAATCGCAAATAGAAAGAAAGACTTGCATTTCTATAGCGCCTTTCACGACCACCGGACGTCCCAAAATGCTTTACAGCCAATGAAGTACTTTTTGAAGTGTAGTCACTGTTGTAATGAAGGAAACGCGGCAGCCAATTTGTGCACAGCAAGCTCCCACAAACAGCAATGTGATAATGACCATCTAGTCTGTTTTAGTGATGTTGATTGAGGGATAAATATTGACCAGGGCGGGGATAACTCCCCTGCTCTACTTCGAAATAGTGCCGTGGGATCTTTTGCATCCACCTGAGAGGGCAGACGGGGCCTCGGTTTAATGTCTCATCCAAAAGACGGCACCTCCAACAGTGCAGCACTCCCTCAGCACTGCACTGGAGTGTCAGCCTAGATTTTTGTGCTCAAGTCTCTGGAGTGGGACATGAACCCACAACCTTTTAACTCAGAGGCGAGTGTGCTACCGACTTTTTTTTAATATATATTATTTATTGAACATTAAAAACATTTACAACATCGTGATGCGTCCATTGTCTCATACAAATCCATTCCGCCACTCTGCAACCATTCCTCCACCACATATTAACATCAAAACCTGAAGTTTAATTTGTCTCCTCTAACATATACTAATCTATTGTATTTTAAAAATTGATCAGTAATCATGGCTCCGAATAAGGGAAGTGTGCCTGATAATCCCCCCATCATTTAATCTCTGGCCCTTCTCTTCTCTCCTGCTCCTTCCCAACTTTTCGGGCAGCTGTTGCTTTCTCCTGCAGCCTCTGGCTCTTTTTCACCTCCTGTTTGAACCTTCCCTGCAGTTTCAGCCTCTTCCTTACATTAGGTTTGGGCCGAGGAGCTGCCCCTTCTCCTTCCATCTGCCGCTCACTAACCTTTCCCTGTGAAGCTGTCAAACACTGACATTCTCTGTTGTTTGATGAGTCCTTGTATTCAAGACTCATCAAACCTCTTTCTTTAGCTGAAGTTAGATGGCTGTTGCATCGGAGAATGCAGCAGCCATCTGTAATCTCTGCCGGTGAGATGCGAGAGTCTCTGCATCCCCAACTGTTGAAGCCTGCAGGAAGAAACAAAGGTAAGTAAACATTTTCTATCACTTTTCACTCACCTCACATACATATCTCTCCACACTTGCACCTATCACTTACCTCCACAGTGCACTTTTGCACCCCTCCGACCCCGCAGACCCACTGCTCGCCTCGGTGACCCTGGCGGGGTTTCCCGACATCAGGAAGCCCGTCCCTCTGGTGGAAAAATGGGGATAATCCTCTTAACTGCCTGTTAACTACCTGTTAACAGGCAGTTAAGTGGCTGTAATCCCCTTCCCGCCTCCAGGAGATGGGACCCGGCGTGGGTCGGCTACCCACCTACTGGGAAGATGGCACGGAGGCGGGTTGGGGGCGGGATGGGCACCTGCCCCCAGATTTTGCCATTTTCCCAGTCCCGCCTCCAAACCCGCCTCCCCAGGGCTGGCAAAATCCAGCCCACAATCTCCCTTAGAGAGTCTTCCTGCTATCACGGTTTCTCCAACAGCGCCACTCCCTTCGGCCTCATCTCCACCGCTGACCCTTGCTCCCCATTTCTTCTCCCTCTGGGACAATGGCGCATCTGCCCCTATCTTGCTCCCTTCTGGCGTCATTGTCTCCCCACTCCTGCCCTGCTGCTCCTTTAAGGCTCCTGTCTCTTTGACGGTAACATTCTCGGGTTGTTCCTTTCCTTTAGGGAGAGATAGTCCAGACCTTTAGACACAATTAAGCATCTTTAGGATTCGGCTACCTCAAACTTTAGTTGAAAGTGAACGTCTGAGGAATACGCCAGATCCGGGGTAGCCCTAAAGGGGCTAGGACTAGTAATTATCCCTTCAGCCACAGTCCTCATGTACCTCCTGGACAATATCCCAAGCTCATATCTCCTTATCCTCACACTGAACCACCACTGTGTTTTCTTTTACAAACCTCCAGGGGTCCCGGCCCAAATCTTTGGGCCTTTTATTCTCCCTTCCGCCAACATTTTCTCCCCTGATTAAATTCATCCTGGGAACATTCTCCTCTGAGGGGCCAAGCACTCCGCACCCCTCAGCACCAGCTGGCTGCTGTTTAAGGACCAAAAAGGCCCTAAAACCTGAAGAAAAAAAAACGCCACCAACTTTTTACAAACTCACTCCAACTCCCTGCGGTAATCAAGCACCCAGCAGCACCTGCTCACTCCTAGCCCCTCCCACATAGAGTGTGCTACCCACTGAGCCACAGCTGATACTATAGCCATCAAGAGCATGGACCCTGGCTGGTTGGTCCCAAGGAATGCTGACTCCGATTGTAGTGGCCCCACATCTGAGATCAGCTGGCCCTGCACAGAACTGGGAAGGAACTTTCCTGGCCTGTGTACTCAGTAGCATATTGGCTTTACTAACCGATGCAAAGAACGATATTGAAGCAGGTTTAATCACGTTTATCTTTCCTTTCCCCGGGTTTGAACTGAGTGCGGAACCCGACTCTACCAGCCCAAATAAGTTGACTGACTCAGGCAGGTGATCCGGCAAGGCAATTCACCTTTCTTATGCAATAGCAAGAGTTGCTTTGCAGGCAATTTACTCATCACAGAATGCTAGACCCAGCTTAACAGGATATCGACGTTCTCAAGTCCTGGGCTTGCCGTTCAGCTCAGGGCCTTGGTGTTCCTGCATTACATTTGTAATAAATATGTCTCTTCCCTAAGACAGAAAGAGACAGTGCCAGAGAGAAAGACTGAGCACTCACAAACTACAATCTTTTTTTTTAATATCCCTGTAAGGTCTCCTGCTGTTTAAAGTAGAAGAGTTGCTATTTCTTTGCTTTCAGTATTATAGAACGCTTTATCTCCTCCTAGTCACATGCCGAGTTGGCCCTGGAGATGATAATAGATACTTTACTACCCATCAAGACAGATTTATTTCTAATTCCCTCTCCCCATTACACTTGCGCTCCCTAGTCCTTTTTTCTTGCTGGGCCATTAACAAAAAATAATACAATTATCCCTGAAGATAGAAACAACAACAGTTGGGTTATTCATTATAAATCAGTACATTTTGCAAATTTACACTTCCCTAAAATGTTAAAATCAAGGCTGCTACCCTGGATTTTAACATTTTAGGGAAGTGTAAATTTTCCCCTGCTACCTTATGGTTTATTTTTAGCAACTAAAAAAATGATGAAAGATTCTAATTTCTAAGTTTTCACAATTTGTGCATACTCATGTTGGGGACAAACTTTGTTAGATCAGTGTGTCTACAGGAAAGTGCAATTTTAATAAAAGCATAAATCTGTAACCAGATCTCCCAATAGAACAATGGATAAGCTAACTGCCTTTTTTAAATTTGTTTTTATGGGATGTGGACGTCGCTGGCAAGGCCAGCATTTATTGCCCAGCCCTAATTGCCCTTGAGAAGGTGGTGGTGAGCCTCCTTCTTGAACCGCTGCAGTCCGTGTGGTGAAGGTACTCCAACAGTGCTGTTAGGGAGGGAGTTCCAGGATTTTGACCCAGCGACGATGAAGGATCGGCGATATACTTCTAAGTCAGGATGGTGTGTGACTTGGAGGGGAAATTGGAGGTGGTGGTGTTCCCATGCGCCTGGTAGTGATACCAAGCTATACAGATCAGGAGAACCAGAGGCGACGTGAGGAGAAGCTTTTTTACGCAACGACTGGTTAGGATCTGGAATGTGCTGCCTGATAAGATGGTGGAAACAGATTCAATAGTAGCCTTCAGAAGGGAATTGGATAAATACCTGAAGGAGGAAAAAAATTGCAGGGATATGGGGAAAGAGCGAGGGAGTGGGACTAACTGGATTTCTCTTCGAAAGAGCTGGCACAGACTCGATGGGCCAAATGGCCTCCTTCTGTGCTGTACTATTCTATGGTTCTCTGATTCTGGGAGGGTCAGAAGTTGAATCTCAGCCTGTGGTGAGTTAGCCGATCTTGGCTGGAGCGGCATGTTGAGCTCTGACATTTGGCCTCTAAGCTCTTGTGCGGGAGAATGGGATAAATCAACCAGTGTTCCCGTCCCCCTCCATGATCCAGTGAGTCCCAAGCGTATGTGGACAGTACGCGATCGGGCTCAGCTGTGATGTTACACGTGATCAAATAGCCTGCAAATCTGCACACACCGGAATAACAGGCACTCGGTGAGGTCTTACTTATTCATTCTCGGGATGTGGGCGTCGCAGGCAAGGCTGGCATTTATTGCCCATCCTTAACTGCCTTAAGTGAGCGGCCACGTCAGAGGCCAAATACCCTCCCCCAGCTGTAATTAAATGTAAGAAATGATGCTTGTATTAAAAGCTATTCCATCCATTTTATCAATGAGCACCTCTATGTTAATTAGCTATTAATAAAAAATGTGTTCGAATACGGCACCGCACAATTTTTTTTTAGTTATTACCACGGCCAGTATTGTTAGCTTATGAGCACTGTTATGATCTCTAAATCAGTAATACTAAGGGCGATCAATTCTGCCTTTTAGTTGGAATCAGTACAAGGCTAACTCCCCTAAAAGCCCCAGATTAGAGTTTTGAATGTGCATTCCTTACAGTACGTATGAATGTGTGGCACCGCCAATATATTTTCAATTAAATTACCTTTAATGGCTGCTACCTAGCCGGGGTAATTGTAAAGTCTTAAACTCATTCCCATTGATCCTGAGCTTCCCACTGATAGCAATTGAGAGCAGCAAAGTCTATAAGGAATGGTTAAGGATGAGAGCTGCAATGAACTCTGAACCCAAGGTGAACTGCAGTGAACGAGATTAGTCTGTGAATATCTGAACTTTGCCCAATTGTTTTATACAAGATGCCCTACATCTTTTCCCATCTACTTTACAATTTATCATGAAGTATTCGGGTACGATGTCATGAAAATGGGTTTATGTCATCATTTGAGGCTGCTTTTATTTATTGAAGAAGTGTTGAATCTTGGAAGCTCGTTACAGTTCCAGGCTTAATAAACCTATCCATGGAAATCATTCAAAGTACAGATTTTTAGGTTTACAAAATTTAGTGTGTGTTTGTCTAAAAGACGCCATATATATCATTACTAATAAGATCAACAACATCCACCAATGCAATTCAATATCTGCTTTCCTCTAAAAACCAATGCAAAATGGTTTATCTTCTATTTCCAGTACACCATTAATATATTATCTCTTAATGGTGTATTGACAAACGTGGTAATTTAGTTTAGGATCGTTGTTAACAGTGGGCCCCTGTGTACAATGCATTTTGAAGTGTGCCTGAATGTTATTAGGTACTTGAGTAAATACTGTTGATTCCTATTAACAGATAATAGGGTTTTGCAGAAAAAAACACTTTTGCTTTTAAGATGAATTGCTATTATCATGAATTGAACTTATATACTTCAGTTAATGATACAGAACCATGTACCCAGAGTGGTAAAATTCCTCCAAAACCATATGCTTTTAGTAAATTTAATCAAACAACTGCCAGTTTCTCACAGAACAAAAGGGTGCGCAAGTACCTCAGATCATCATTTAAAAAAAAATAATTCTGGAGATATGGGCATCGCTGGCCAAAGCCGTTATTTATTGCCCAGCCCTAGTTGCCCTGAGAAGGTGGTGGTGTTGGGCCTTCATGGCAACGTGCACAGTGCCTGCTTTGCTAGTAAAGACCAGAGAATTCCTCTGCGTGATAGGTGCAGTGAGATTGTAAATGTGTTTGTAAAGAGCATGTTTACGATTCGGCTACACACAGTGCATGGAAAAAAATGCTGTAAGGGGTTCGGGTGGCTCTGTGCTTAGCCTGGGTGCTAGTGCGGGGTTAGGCCTTGTTGCCTGTTCTGGTCTCCAGCCAGCCTGGTAGCACTAGACACCTGTGAGTGGTTCGACCCACTCGCCCTTACGGTTCTGACACTGGACTTAGGTGCGAGAGCAGTAATGCAGAGAAAACTCAGGTAGACCCGGTTGAATAGTACGAAATGGAAAATCTTTATTGCATATTGTTCAAGATTACAAAATACATGTCATAAGCACAGATTAATGACAGTACAAGCTTACATACATTTAGGAAACTAGGTTTAGGGAAACGAGGAGCGCACGACACATCGTAAAAGGGGACACACATTATAATTATCCTTAAAACAAACCCCCCCCCCTATTAATACCTGTCCTAATCTAGATCTGTAGGATCAAGAACCATGCTCACCACTCGTGATAACTCGGAGAATTCTAAAACGATGCTCAGATGTTTTCGCCACAGCACCTGACTATTCATGTGTTGATCAGGGGTCTCTGTACCCCACTTGTTTACTCACTCTGCTCCGGCTAGCAGGCTGGACCGTCTGCTGTCATGAAGATCTGTGTTGACCTCGGATTTCTGATAAAACTCAAAGAAGAGTCTTCCTGTGCCCGACACCGGTTGGCGGTAGAATTCGTGTGGTAACCTGTAAATGGTCTTTATAGTTCGGGCGCGGTCGGGGTTTACTGACCGCGGCGGCACGTGTAGTCGTCTTCTTCTTCTTCTTGTCTTGTTTCGTTTTGTCGGGCCTTCGGGTCCCTACACCATTTACCGACCCTCGGGATGGTGCACCCGTTTACCGGCCTTCGCAGCCCAGCTCTTCACAGATCTTCGCGGCAAGCCACGAGGTTGACTCCCGGAAGATCAGCGGACCAAGAGCTCGGTGGGCAGCAAGAGCACAAGTCAAAAGTCGTCAGGGAATAAGAGGAATAAGAGTCAAGAGCCAGGAGTCCAGAGGATAAGAGAGTCAAGAGAAAGATTGACGTTTGTTCACTACAGTTATAGTACTGTAATTCATTATCTCCCGCCCAATCTTAATGTTCATCTTTTGTCATGTTTTGGCGCTCAAACTTCTTGTATGGGGTGGTTCTTGTCGTTAATGGGTTTCGGTGATACTTGTAACTGTCTAAGTACCCGTTAATATTTCTCCCATTGTGGAACCGGCTAGGAGTCTCCCTGGAGGGTTTTTTTTGGGGGCCTCCGAATTCTTGCTGTGAGTACCCGCGAACGGCTCTCTCATCGTAGAGCCGCGGGGAATTTGCGTATCAATGTCTTTGGATGGGCCCTTGATTGCCCAGTACAATAGCCCCCGTTTGTGTATGGAAAACCGATTCCAGCACTTATATTTCTTGCTTAGGTGTTAAAAATGCAAAACGATCGCGTCTTGTCTTATATCAATATGCTGAGTACTGTCCGATCTTGCTGAAATGTTTATTGAAACGCCATCTTGTCTGCCTACTGAAAAATCTGGAACCTTCTGCCACGAGGCGCGGCGGCCATTTTACAGGCTGCTTGTGTCCGTTTTGAAACATGACAGCATTTTGCTGAAATAAAACTGTTTTTACGAAACTGTATGTCTCTTTCTCATTATTTTGAAATCGCGATAATTTGCGAATTCTACAATGCTTAGCCGTAGTTTTTAATAAGTACAGATGGGCGAGGCCATTTCCCCATCAAAGTTTATCCTCCCAGTCAGATCTATGGTTTCCCTTCCCAATCCATCAAATCATCTAGTAATTCTGGAGTTTATGCCCCAGGTTTCCTACCTGGAAGATCATTTCAGATCTTAATCACCCTTTGTGTGAAGAAATGCTTCCCGATATCAGACCTGAGCACGCTCTCTACCAGTTTATATCTTGTTCTGCAGTTGTGATTTAAATGAAAGTTTTGCTCTAGATTTACCTTTTCTATTCTGATTTGCATCTGAAATTCCTCTGTAATATCTCCCCTCATTCACTTCCTTTGCTACAACAACAATAACAACTGGCATTTATACAGCCCTGTTAACATAGTAAAACAACCCAAGGCACTGCACAGGAGGGTTATCAAACAAAATTTGATGCTGAGCCACATAAGGAGATATCAGGACAGGTGACCAAAAGCTTGGTCAAAGAGGTAGGTTTTAAAGAGCGTCTTAAAGGAGGAAAGAGAGGCGGAGTGCGATAGAAAGGGAATTCCAGAGCTTAGGGCCTTGGGAGCTGAAAGCACGGCCACCAATGGTGGAGCGATTAAAATTGGGAATGCGCAAGAGGCCAGAATTGGAGGAGTGCAGAGATCTCGAAGGCTTGTAGGGCTGGAGGAGGTTACAGAGATCGGTTACACAACTGAAGCGTATGAGTTTTTCTTCATAACTCAGTCAAGACAAAAACTAATAATTGCATCCTCTTTATTTGAAAAGGCGAAATATTTCACTAACACTTTACCTTAGTGGTGCCATCCCTTTGAGAGAAGTCACTTAAAATATGCTATAGTACAAAAATAAATCTACGGCAGAACTTTGGTCATTTGCACTAATGAGGCACAAATTTAAGATTATTACAAAAAGAATTGAAGGGATGTTTAACGGGAAAAAAAAATGTCTTTTCACTGTGGCTGGTTAGAATGTGGAATTCTCTGCCACAGCAGAGTCCATCAATTCTTTTAAAAAAAAGACTTAGATATTTGATGGAAAAAAAAGCAACCTTGCATGGGGAATGGCCAAAAGAGTGGGATTGGCTAATGCGGAGAAAAATATATGTGCAGAATTAATCTTCCAAATGTCCTGTTTCTCTGCAGTAACGTTGTGTTCTTTTGATGGGGCCACCCAATAGAACTATAGATGCTTACAGCAAAAAATGAGGCCATTCAGACTATCATGTCTGTGCTGACTCTTTAGGAGGGTAATCCACAACTAATCCCTACTCTCTAGCCGTGGCCTTATATCTTACTTTCCACTCACTCTCTTAGCGACAATTTTAAATTGACAATCCCTCATCACCGTCTCCCCAACCAGACAAAATGGCTTTTGCCCTATTCACCCTGGAAAAACCCTCCATAATTGTAGGAACTCATGCCTGAAATTTCCTCGGAGCTGCTCCTGCTCCATTGGAAGTGCGATGGGAACTCCGTTTTACGGGTGTAAATAGGGTTTTCTCCGCACTTCTGGCAAAGATATGGCTGAGCAGTGGGAGCAGATCCGAAGAAATTCCGGGCCTAAATTAAATTTCCTCTCAGCCTTCTCCGCTCCAATGGAAATAAACCCAGTATCTCAAATTTCTCCTCATAACTAGAGTTTTGTGTCCTGGTCATATCCCGGGTTTCTTTTCAGTGGAGAAACTAACAGTTATCAGGTAATCTCCCTCTTCGTAGAATCATAATAGAATCTGACAGCACAGAAGGAGGCCATTCTGCCCATCGTGCCTCTGCCGGCTCTTTGACAGAGCTATCCAATTGGTTCCACTCCCCCGCTCTTTCCCCATAGCCCGGCAAACTTTCCATCTTCCGCTGTCTTTATCTTCTTAATGCACGTATGGCGCGCGCTCGGCAGCCTCTTGTAACCTGTGGATGGAGCGCGTCCTCTCGCCTATTAATCATTTTAAACTGCCGCTGCTTGTACATTAGAGAAAAATTGTTCCTATCCCTTTTAACGTTGCTCGCAGATGCCATTCTCTGTTAGGCTCCATTGCGTACTGCAGTTAATCTGAGTGCATCAGACTGCAAATGCAGCGGGTGAAGCTCACAGTATTTATTGCGCTGGGTCAGGAGGACGTAATCTGATGGCAGATTTTTAAGACCAAAGTTTCATGGCCCATTGGCCCGTTCGCAGTGCAGTTGATGAGGAGTGAAGGTGTCTGCTTTCAGCCGCCCTTACCTGGTCTGGCCTATATGTGACTTCAGACCTACAGCAATGTGGTTGACTCATAACTGCCCTCTGAAATGGCCTAGCAAGCCGCTCAGTTGTAACAAACCACTACGAAACACAATAGTAAGAATGGAACCGGACGAACCACCCGGCATCAACCTCGGCACAGGCTACGGACACGGCAACGGCACACCCAGCCCAGTCGACCCTGCAAAGTCCTCCTCATCAACATCTGGGGACTTATGCCAAAATTGGGAGAGCTGTCCCACAGACTAGTCAAGCAACAGCCTGACATAGTCATACTCACAAAATCATACCTTTCAGCCAATGTCCCAAACTCCTCCATCACCATCCCTGGGTAGGTCCTGTCCCACCGGTAGGACAGACCCACCAGGGGTGGTGGCACAGTGGTATACAGTTGGGAAGGAGTGGCCCTGGGAGTCCTCAACATTGACTCTGGACCCCATGAAGTCTCATGGCTTCAGGTAAACCATGGGCAAGGAAACCTCCTGCTGATTACTACCTACAGCCCTCCCTCAGCTGATGAATTAATACTCCTCCATGTTGAACACCACTTGGAAGAAGCACTGAGAGTAGCAAGGGCACAGAATTTAATCTGGGTGGGGGACTTCAATGTCAATCACCAAGAGTGGCTTGGTAGCACCACTACTGACCAAGCTGGCCGAGTCCTGAAGGACATAACTGCCAGTCTGGGCCTGCGACAGCTGGTGAGAAAACCAACACGAGGGAAAAACCTACTTGACCTCGTCCTCACCAATCTACCTGTCGCAGATGCATTTGTCCGTGACAGCATTGGTAGCAGTGACCACCGCACAGTCACTGTGGAGACGAAGTCCCGTCTTCACACTGAGGACACCCTCCATCGTGTTGTGTGGCAATACCACCGTACTAAATTGGACAGATTCAGAACAGATCTAGCAGCTCAAAACTGGGCATCCATGAGGCGCTGTGGGCCATCAGCAGCAGCAGAATTGTATTCCACCACAATCTGTAACCTCATGACCAGGCATATCCCTCACTCTTCCATTACCATCAAGCCAGGGGACCAACCCTGGTTCAATAAGGACTGTAGAAGAGCATGCCAGGAGCAGCACCAGGTGTACCAAAAATGAGGTGCCAACCTGGGGAAGCTGCAACACAGGACTACATGCATGCTAAAAAGCGGAGGCAGCATGCTATAGACAGGGCTAAGTGATCCCACAATCAACGGATCAGATCAAAGCTCTGCAGTCCTGCCACATCCAGTCATGAATGGTGGTGGACCATTAAACAACTAACGGGAGGAGGAGGGTCCATGAATATCCCCATCCTCAATGATGGTGGAGCCCAGCACGTGAGTGCAAAAGACAAGGCTGAAGCATTTGCAACCATTTTCAGCCAGAAGTGCAGAGTGAATAATCTACATTGGCCTCCTCCTGAGGTCCCCACCATCACAGAAGCCAGTCTTCAGCCAATTTGATTCACTCCACGTGATATCAAGAAATGGCTGAGCGCACTGGATACAGCAAAGGCTTTGGGCCCCAACAACATCCCGGCTATCGTGCTGAAGACTTGTCCTCTAGAACTAGCCGCGCCTCTAGCCAAGCTGTTCCAGTACAGCTACAATACTGGCATCTATCCGACAATGTGGAAAATTGTCCAGGTATGTCCTGTCCACAAAAAGCAGGACAAATCCAACCCGGCCAATTACCGCCCCATCAGTCTACTCTCAATCATCAGCAAAGTGATGGAAGTTGTCATCGATAGTGCTATCAAGTGGCACTTACTAATAACCTGCTCACTGATGCCCAGTTTGGGTTCCGCCAAGACCACTTGGCTCCCGACCTCATTACAGCCTTGGTCCAAACATGGACAAAGGAGCTGAATTCCAGAGGTGAGGTGAGAGTGAATGCTCTTGACAGGAACGCAGCATTTGATCAAGTGTGGCATCAAGGAGCCCTAGTAAAACTGAAGTCCATGGGAATCGAGGGGAAAACTCTCCACTGGCTGGAGTCATACCTAGCACAAAGGAAGATGGTTGTGGTGGTTAAAGGTCAATCATCACAGCCCCAGGACATCGCTACAGGAGTTCCTCAGGGCAGTGTCCTAGGCCCAACCATCTTCAGCTACTTCATCAATGACCATCCCTCCAACATAAGGTCAGAAATGGGGATGTTCACTGATGACTGCACAGTGTTCAGCTCCATTCGTAACTCCTCAGATAATGAAGCAGTCCATACCCGCTTGCAACAAGACCTGGACAATGTTCAGTCTTGGGCTGATAAGTGGCAGGTAACATTCGCTCCACAGAAGTGCCAGGCAATGACTATCTCCAACAAGCGAGAGTCTAACCACCGCCCCATGACATTCAACGGCATTACCATCGGCCGAATCCCCCACCATCAACATCTGGGGGTCACCATTGACCAGAAACTTAACTGGACCAGCCACATAAATACAATGGCAACAAGAGCAGGTCAGAGGTTGTGTATTCTGCGGCGAGTGTCTCACCTCCTGACTCCCCAAAGCCTTTCCACCATCTACAAGGCACAAGTAAGGCGTGCGATGGAATATTCTCCACTTGCCTGGATGAGTGCAGCTCCAACAACACTCAGAAGCTCGACACCATCGAGGACAAAGCAGCCCGCTTGATTGGCAACCCATCCACCACCTTAAACATTCACTCCCTCCACCACCGGTGTACCGTGGCTGCAGTGTTTACCATCTACAAGATGCTCTGCAGCAACTCGCCAAGGCTTCTTCGGCAGCACCTCCCAAACCTGTGACCTCTTCCACCTAGAAGTACAAGGGCAGCAGGCGCATGGGAATACCACCACCTCCAAGTCACACACCATCTTGACTTAGAAATATATCGCATTTCCTTCATCGTCGCTGGGTCAAAATCCTGGAACTCCCTCCCTAACAGCACGGTGGGAGTACATTCACCACACGGACTGCAGCGGTTCAAGAAAGCGGCCCACCACCACCTTCTCAAGGGCAATTAGGGATGGGCAATAATTGCTGGCCTGCCGATGCCCACATCCCACAAATGAATTTTTAAAAAAGCTGTTCTGCTTTAGAAGAATGAAAGAAGGAAATGTAGGGAAAGAATGTAGGGAAACACCTTTACACACAGCAAGCTCCCACAAAATGAGGTAATGATCAGATAACCTGTTTTAGTGATGCTTAATGTGGAATAAATATTGGTCAGGACACCAGCAGAACCCTCCTGTTCTTCCTCGAATAGTGCGATGGATCTTTTGTATCCACCCGAGAGACCAGACGTGACAACGGTTTAACATCTCCTCTGAAAGCCAGCACCTCCGACAGTGCATCACACCTTCAACACTGCACTGCAGTGTTCGCCTAGAACATGTGCTCGGGTCTTTGGCGTGAGACTTGAACCAACAATCTCAGACTCAGAGGCGGCGAGTGCTACCACAGAGCCACGGCTGACACGTTATGCCGGCAAGTAATGTAAAAATGCACTTGACAGCACAGCTTGGTGAAATCTGTTAAACTGGCACCGTCCTCCAAACATTCACAGCTCCCCAAATGAAAAACTACTCAAGAAACGGCAACCTGCAGCAGCAGTGGCTGACAGTCACTTCCAGCAAAGCGCACTAGAGGGTTAAATAATTGGCAGTCAAAGTGATTTCAAGGCTGATCATACCTCTGCCAGGAGCTGTGCCAGTATCAGCTATTTCCCTGTTTCCCAAGGGAATGCATCAATTCTGTTTTACTACATGAAAGAGCAGGCACTGCGACATCTTATTTCATAATGTGTTCAGAATTCACGTTTCCCTGGTTAAAGGCTTTGACTATCAAGGCGATGAGCTGTTGCCGTATGCTAAATGGGAGGATTAGATCGCACGAACAAAGAAACATGGCGTCAGCACTTGCTTACAGTTTATGAATTTCAGTCATCCGCCACGGTTTGTTTTTGACACAGAATTGATATATTCCAAATGGTTAAGCCTTGGTTGCTTCCAAATTTATTTTGAGCTGTATGAAAAAACAAATGATGCCCGTGGGTGTGTCAAACAAACATTGGCTTTTTTAACTTTTTTGCAAGTTGGAGTTTTAAGAGAAGGATACGATGACTTTGCAATCAAATTTTTAAAACTTGTCAGAATGCAGCATTATGTTGAGATGGTAGCACACTTTAATCTCCACCTCCCTCAATGACCATCCAGCCTTGGCTCTCGGTTGGCTAATCTGAGCTCTAGATGTGCCACAGTCATGTTGGCGGGAATTTTAACCCCCATGGATGGGTGGGTTGGGGGTGGACTGGAAGGTAAAAATTTTAAAATTGGCAAACCCGACCCCAACCCACCCACTTCCGGTTTTGACGGAGGTGGGACAGGTGTGGGGGGGGGGGGGAGGGGCAACCAACTCGCCTTCAGGAAGCGCGTCGGTCGGTAAAATCTTTTAAGGAGGCTTCGTGCCTCCCCTTTAACCACAATTTTATTTTTAACGAATGGAGGGAGGGTTTCCTGGGCCTCGGGAATCTGGGCAAGTAGAAGGAGGTGAGAAGGGCCTTTATTGCACTGCTTGTGGGCCAGGAGGAGCAGGAGTGTTTCCCTCCGGCATGACTGGTTGGGCCGAATGGCCTGTTTCTGTGCCGTATATCCTATGTAATCCCCAGGCCCAACAAGCTGGCCTCGATCGGGCCCCCATGAACAACCGATCACCTCCCCCCCCACGATGTCAAACCCCTCCCCTCCCCGGTCCAATGTCCAACCCCCCCACCCCCGCCGTTTTGGCCAACACCACGCGCCCCCCCCCCACCTCCCCAGCAATGTCAGTGGAAGTAAAAGATCCCACGTCACTATTTCGAAGAAGAGCAAGGGTGTTCTCCCCAGTGTCCTGGCCAATATTTATCTCGCAAACAACACCTGAAACAGCTGAGCTGGTCATTTATTTCATTACTGTCTGTGGGATCTTGCTGAGCACAAATTGGTTGCCGCGTTTCCTACATTACAACAGCGACTACACTTCAAAAAGTATTTTATTGGTCGTGAAGCACTTTGTGGGGGGTGGCGGGGGGGGGGGGGGGCTGGTCCTGAGGTTGTGAAAGCTCTATATGCAAGTTCTTTCTTGCTGCTGACTTTGAGGCGAGAGTACTACTAACAGAGCCAAACTGACTAATCGAGGGGCAAGATGTGCATTGATGCATAAGTGGCAGTCTAACTTTAATTTGCAAGGTTAGGAGAGATGTGGAACCCAGTCACGCTCTTCTAAAATTAAAAACACAACCATCCTAGGAGCAGAACTCTGCGCACGCACCAAACGTGTATGCAACGAGTTCCTTTGGCATTGAACATCATTGCGACAGGCAGCGAGATGCAGCTGTCAGTATAACTCAGTTCTGCCGGTTGCAAATCTACACTCCAGGTTCAGGGTTTCAGTGTGGTCTCTGGAGTACTTAAAATTCCTACCTCTGTAGCAGTGAAGTTCTTTTGGAACAAGTAGCCTTATATCGGAAGAAAAGTTCTTATCCAAAGATTCTGCCAGCAATCTTGCTCATATGAGATTCGCATTGATATATGCATTTGGACCTTTACTGCTGGAAGACATTTCACGAAGCGATCGCATTCTTTAGAAGTCTTGGCTTGTTGCAGCATTCCTCACCCCCCACTGAGTAAGATAATGTGAATGCGCAGACCTCCGCTACCGCTCCCTATAAAATTACCCATCATTTTGAGCGTTGTACAGAAAGCCTATTGCTAACCTCAAAGGATTAATTGGTTCAGATACAACATCATTTGTTGAAGCTTATTGCATTATTAAAAATGATGTTCCGGCTCTAAGAGAATGAGCCTACAGGTGACACGGAGGAGCAGACAACAAAGATCCCACCAAGACAAGTGCTGGTGGAAGTGGCCAATTTTTTTTCTCCTCAGTTGCCTAAAGGTACTGCTGAATAATCTATGTGGAGCAGTAACTAAAACAAGACACAATGTATACACGGACCCATCGGTGATTTGTCTTTCTAGGAGGCCATGCGCTTGGCATCTTTTGGTTTGTTCTGTGAGAGCGTTGTTAATCTGAGGAAGAAGTTGACGTTATTTCTTCATACACAGCACACCACATGAACTCCCACAGAGAATGCTTCATTTTAGCCTGCCTTCTGGTATGGAAAACAAAAAAACCGTTGCATTATCTTAAGGCAGCTTCTTACGAGACGTCGTTACTGATTTATGGGTCATTATGTGAGCCGAGCCTGAGCCCATTAACGCTGAGATCCCTCCAAGGCAGAGGATAACTAGTGTTGGAGAGATCTGATTCCTGCAGGCACAGGCCCCATGACATTTGTAGTTAAGTAACACATCTGTTTGCTTCTCTGTTTTCAGTCCTTGTTAATGGCGATGGAGAGCAAGAATGATTGGGTTCATCTGCTGTGAGGCTTCTTCGCTTGGTATCAGCACTGTGCTATTTTGCTGTCAGCCAATAATTTGCTTCATAGAAGAAGCATGAGAACAAAATTAGGCAAGGAATTAGAAAAGTCCATCTGACCCATCAAGCCTGCTACTTTCACAGACTAAGAACGAAGGACTTGCATTTCTCTAGCGCCTTTCACAACCTCAGGATGTCCTAAAGTGCTTTACAGCCAATGAAGTACTTTTTGAAGTGTAGTCACTGTTGTATTGTAGGGAAAGGCAGCAGCTAATTGGCACATAGCAAGCTCCCACAAACAGCAATGAGATAATGACAAGATAATCTGTTTCAGTGATGTTGGTTGAGGGATAAATGTTGGCCCAGTGCCATGGGGTCTTTTATGCCCACCTGAGAGGGTTGATGTGGCCTCAGCTTAACGTCTCAACCGAAAGACAGCACCTCTGACAAAGCAGCACTCCCTCATTGTATTGTCAGCCTGGAGTGGGGCTTGAACTCACAACCTTCTGACTCAGAGGTGAGAGTGCTACCACTGAGCCAAGGCTGATGCCATACAATGTCGATCCCATCCCCATAGCATCTCACGAAGACGAGTAAATGCCCCTTGATCCCCAAAAAATGATCAAGCAAAACTGCAGAAAGAAGGGGAAAGTTTTTTGTCACATGTAAAGGGTTATTAAAATATGAAATATATTATCACAAGTCACTATTGGAGCCAAATCAATCACACAGTTTAAAAGATATTAAGCGCTTGAAGAAAAACATTAAAAGATATGGGGCAAAAGCAAGGAAATGAAATGAAAGTTGAATCTAGTTAATTATTGAAGGAATCACGTCAAATTTATGGAATGATTTTGCAATGATATAAGGTGCTCCAACCCCTCACCCCCCACCCCCACCCCCCACCAAGCACTGATCTCCTCTCCCTGCCGCAATTACCTCCCAACCATCCCCAAGCCCCAATCTCTGGCCTTCCCCCTCCTGCGATGGCCTCTCCCCCCCATCCTGCCCAAGGCCCGATATCCAGCCTTCCCCCTCCTGCCATGGCTTCTCTCCCCATCCTGCCCCAAGCCCCGATCTCCGGCCTTGCCCCCTCCCGATTGCCAGGGACAGTCCCCAAGGGTCCCTGGCTGAGATCTCCCGCTGCTGGTTTAAACGCCCGGCAGCCAGCCAGCCTGTCAATTTGGCCAGCGACCGGGCGGGAAACAGAAGAAAAAAATGATCATGAGGTCCTGCCGTTAAATTTGGCAGGTCCTCTGCATCTCAGGCCTCGATGCGTTCCCCGGCTGTTTTTGCCCTTCCACCCTACCCTTCCCGACTCCCTGTAAATATTGGGCCCTCTATTTCTCTCTCCACAGATGCTTCCTGACCTGCTGAGTATTTCCAGCCTTTTTGTTTTTTTGTTATTTTCTGTAAGTTTGACCTGATTTCTTCAATGATGCAAATAGTTTGAACTTTAGTGTTCTGGCTCTCGGTTGTCTGTTGGAGTTGTTTTTTTAATCAATCAGGATTTAAACATCCTTAATGGGAAAATTAAACTGAAGAAGACAATAGAAGCGAAGGGATCTAGGAGTACAAATACACAAATCACTAAATGTATCGACACACGTTAACAAGGCCATTAAAAAAAGCAAACCAAGCACTACGGTTTATTTCTTGAGGGATAGAATTGAAAAGTAGTGAGGTTATGCTAAACTTGTATCGAAGCTTGGTTAGACCACACTTGGAGTACTGCGTACAATTCTGGTCGCCATATTATAAAAAGGATACAGAGGCACTGGAAAGGGTGCAGATAAGATTTACAAGGATGATACCAGAAATGTGAGGGTACACCTATCAGGAAAGGATGAACAGGCTGGGTCTCTTTTCTTTTGAAAAGAGAAGGCTGAGGAGAGACCTAGAATCGTAGAATCATAGAATGGTTACAGCACGGAAGAAGGCCATTCGGCCCGTCGAGCCCGTGCCGGCTCTCTGCAAGAGCACTTCAGCTAGTCCCACTCACCCGCCCTTTCCCCATAGCCCTGCAAATTGTTTCCTTCAGATACTTATCTAACTCCCTTTTGAAAGCTGTGATTGAATCTGCCTCCACCAACATTTTAGGCAGTGCATTCCAGATCTTAACCACTCACTGCATAAAAAAGTTTTTTCTTACGTCGCCTTTGGTTCGCCTGCCAATCACCTTAAATTTGTGTCCTCTGGTTCTTGACCATGCTGCCAGTGGGAACAGTTTCTCTATCTACTCTGTCCAGACCCCTCATGATTTTGAACACATCTATCAAATCTCCTCTCAACCTTCTCTGCTCCAAGGAGAACAACCCCAGCTTCTCCAGTCTATCAACGTAACTGAAGTCCCTCATTCCTGGAATCATTCTCGGGACTTGAGCACATAAAGCTAGGCTGACACTCCAGTGCAGTGCTGAGGGAGTGCTGCACTGTCGGAGGTGCTGTTTTTCAGATGAGACGTTAAACCGAGGCCGCATCTGCTCTCTCAGGTGGACGTAAAAGACCCCATGGCACTATTTTGAAGAAGAATAGGGGAGTTATCCCAGTGACCTGACCAATATGAATCCCTCAACCAACATAACAAAAAACAGATTATCTGGTCATTATCACATTGCTGTTTGTGGGACCTTGCTGTGCGCAAATTGGCTGCCGCATTTCCCACATTACAACAGTGACTCCACTTCAAAAGTACTTCATTGGCTGTAAAGCGCTTTGAGATGTCCGGTGGTCGTGAAAGGCGCTATATAAATGCAAGTCTTTCTTTCTTCTTTCTTTAAATCTTTTCTGCACCCGTCTTCTAAGGCCTTCACATCCTTCCTAAAGTGTGGTGCCCAGAATTGGACACAGTACTCCAGTTGGGGCCGAACCAGTATTTTATGCAGGTTCATCATAATTTCCATGTTTTTGTACTCTATCCCTCTAATTATGAAGCCCAGGATCCCGTAAGCCTTTTTAACTGCTTTCTCAACCTGCCCTGCCACCTTCAACGATTTGTGCAAACATACCCCCAGGTCTCTCTGTTCGTGCACCCGCTTCAGGATTGTACCCTTTAGATTATATGTCCTCTCCTCATTCTTTCTACGAAAACGCATCACTTCACACTTTTCTGCATTAAATTTCATCTGCCACGTGTCCGCCCAATTCACCAGCCTGTCTATGTTTTCCTGAAGTCTATCACTCTCCTCCTCACTGTTCACTAGACTTCCAAGTTTTGTGTCATCTGCAAATTTTGAAATTGTGCTCTGTACACCCATGTCCAAGTCATTAATATACATCAAGAAAAGCATTGGTCCTAGTAACGACCCCTGGGGAACACCACTGTATACCTCCCTCCAGTCCGATAAACAACCATTCACCACTACTCTCTGTTTCCTATCACTTAGCCAATTCCGTATCAATGCTCCCAATGTCCCTTTTATTCCATGGGCTTCAACTTTGCTGGCAAGCCTATTATGTGGCACTTTGTCGAACGCCTTTTGAAAATCCATGTACACTATTTCAACTGCATTACCCTCATCAACCCTCTCTGTTACCTCATCAAAGAACTCAATCAAGTTAGTTAAACACGATTTGCCTTTAACAAATCCATGCTGGCCTTCCTTAATTAATCCACACTTTTCCAAGTGACTGTTAATTTTGTCCCTGATTACTGTTTCTAAAAGCTTCCCCACTACCAAGGTCAAACTGACTAGCCTGTAGTTGCTGGGTTTATCTTTACACCCTTTTTTTGAACAATGGTGTAACATTTGCAATTCTCCAGTCCTCTGGCACCACCCCCGTACCTATGGAGGATTGGAATATTATGGTCAGTACCTCCCTGATTTCCTCCCTCAATTCCTTCAGCATCCTAGGATGCATCCCATCGCTCCTGGTGATTTATCTACTTTAACTACAGACAACCTTTCTAATACCTCCTCTTTATCAATTTTTATCCTGTCAAGTATCTTCACTACCTCCTCCTTACTATGTCTATGGTAGCATCCTCTTCCTTGGTGAAGACAGATGCAAAGTACTCATTTAGTACCTCAGCCAATCCCTCTGCCTCCATGCATAGGTCACCTTTTTGGTCCCTAATTGGCCCCACCCCTCCTCTTACTACCCTTTTACTATTTATATGCTTATAGAAGACTTTTGGATTATCTTTTAGGTTGACTGCCATTCTATTCTCATACTCTCTCTTTGCCCATCTTATTTTCTTTTTCACTTCTCCTCTGACCTTTCTATATATAGCCTGATTCTCAGATGTATTTGCAACCTGACATCTGTCATATGCGCTCTTTTTCTGCTTCATCATATTCTCTATCTCTTTCATCATCCAGGGAGCCCTGACTTTAGTTGCCCTGCCTTTTCCCTCTAGTGGGAATGTACCTCAACTGTACCTGAACTATTTCTTCTTTAAAGGCAGCCCATTGTTCCATTACAGTTTTGCCTGCCAATCTTTGATTCCAATTTACCCAGGCCAGGTCCGTTATCATCCCACAGAAATTGGCCTTCCTCCAAACCTTATGATACTATGATCACTGTTCCCTAAATGTTCACCTACTGACAGTTGCTCCACTTGACCTACCTCATTCCCCAGAACCAGATCCAGCAATGCCTCCTCCTTCGTCAGGCCAGAAACCTACTGATCAAGAAAGTTCTCCTGTGCACACTTCAGAAATTCTTCCCCTTCTCTGCCCTTAACACTATTACGATCCCAGTCTATATTAGGATAGTTGAAGTCCTCCATTATTACTACTCTATAGTTCTTGCACCTCTCTGTAATTTCTCTGCAAATTTGCTCCTCCATATCTTTCCCACTATTTGGTGGTCTATAGAATACACCGAATAGTGTAATGACACCTCTATTATTTCTTAACTCTAGCCATATAGATTCTGTCCTTGGCCCCTCCAAGACATCCTTCCTCTCCAGTACTGTAACATTCTCCTTGACTAATACTGCCAGACCACCTCCTATCTTTCCTTCCCTATCTTTCCTGAACATTTTATAACCAGGAATATTTAATACCTAATCCTGCCCTTTCTTGAGCCAGGTCTCAGTTATTGCCACCTTGTTTAGTACGCTTCGTGCATTCACATACATTTCCTAGCTCCCTGAAATCTGCCTGCAGGACCTCATCCCTCTTTCTATCTATGTTGTTGGTACCGATATGGACCATGACCTCTGGCTGTTCACCCTCCTGCCTCAGAATTCTGCAGCCGCTCGGTGACATCCTGGACCTTGGCACCAGGGAGGCAACATACCACCCTGGAGTCACGTCTGCAGCCGCAGAAACGCCTGTATGCTCCCCTAACTATCGAATCCCCTGCCACTATTGCTCTCCCTATCTTCCTCCTCCTCCTCCTCCTCACCTGTACAGCTGAGTCACCCGTAGTGCCGCAGACTTGGCTCTGTCTGTACTCACCAGCGGAACCATCGCCCTCACCAGTATTCAGAACCGAATACTGGTTGGTGAGCGAGATGCACTCAGGAGACCTGCCTGGTCCTCCTCTTCTGCCTGGTGGTCACCCATTCCCTCTCTGCCGGCACACTCTTTATCTACGGGGTGACCACCTCCTGAAATGTGCTATCCACGAAGCTCTCAGCCTCACGGATGCACCGCAGTGACACCAGCTGCTGCTCAAGCTCCAAAACCCAGAGCTCGAGCTCCTCCAGCCATGATCGTATTGAATGGCGGAGCAGGCTCGAAGGGCCAAATGGCCTACTCCTGCTCCCAATTCTTATGTTTCTTATGAAATCAACCAAGTCTCACATTTTCAGAGAATGTCGGAAGGCACCTGGTAAATTCCCTCATGATTGTGTTTGCACATCGATCTCTGTATCTTAAAAGAAGGTCACCGTTTGGTGTTAGATACACTGTGGAGCATCATGAGTGAGAAAATCTAATGACTGAAGAAAATAGAATGGTACTTGCAAATGACTTTTTTCGGAACCCTGGGACCATGACAGGCTGTGTTAATTCTTTGCATGTATTCCTGACAAAACAGAGTCTGGGTGTTCAGTCCCCTGTGTACAGCTTCCGACTATTTTTTTTTATGTTTCTGTTGTGTCTCTCACTCTGTCATCAAATCCCAAGCTACCAGTCTATGAATTAACACAACCTGGTTCTCCTGCAGTACTCGGAGTACGGAGAGAGGCGTGCTTCGGGCCTCAGCAGTGTCTACACAGAAAATTAACTATCCCTGCAGGAAGGCATGCTTGAAGGAAGTGTGAATTGGAAATAGGATGACAACACTGCAGTACTGATTCTCTAACCCATGCTTCCTTCGAGTGCCGTGCCATGCTGGGAGTGCTGGATCAAAGAATTTACTCAATAATGTCTCCCCCTCCTTCAAATTGCTCCACTAAAACCTACCGCTTTGCTTATACTTCTGGACATTTTTCCCTAACTCTTCCACTACTGGTGTTCAGTGGACATCAAAGATCCCATGGCATTATTTCGAAGAAGAGCAGGGGGAGTTTTCCCCGGTGTCCTGGCCAATATTTATCCCTCAACCAACATCACTAAAAGCAGATTATCGGGTCATTATCATATTGCTGTTTGTGGGACCTTGCTGTGCGCAAATTGGCTGCCGTGATTCTGCATTACAACATTGACTAAACTTTTTTTTTTTAAAGTGCTTCATTGGCCATAAAGCACTATGGAACGTCCCGATGTAGTGAAAGGCACTATATCAATTCAAGTCTTACTTTTCTTTTTCTTTCAGTGTCCATTTTGGCCTCTTTAGAGTACTTTGGAACATTTTATCATTACTATATAGAAAGAAAGAACTGACATTAATATAGCACCTTTCACGACTTCAGAACGTCGCAAAGCACTGTATTCCCATCAAGTACTTTTGAAGTATAGTCAGTGTTGTAATGTAGGATACACGGCAGCCATATTGTGCACAGCAAGATCCCACAAAGAGCAATGTGATAATGACCCGATAATCTGTTTTTGTTATGTTGATTGAGGGATAAATTTTGGCCCCAGGACACCGGGGAGAACTCCCCCCTGCTCTTCTTCGAAATAGTGTCATGGGATCTTTTACGTCCACCTGCGAGAGCAGACGGGGCCTCGGTTTAACGGCTCATCCGAAAGACGGCATCTCCGATAGTGCAGCACTCCCTCAGCACTGCACCGGAGTGTCAGACCTAGATTCTGCGCTCAATTCTCTGGAGTGGGACTAGCAAGACACAACCGTCCGAATCAGAGGCGAGAGTGGTACTAACTGAGCCTTGGCAGACAAATGGCTCATCAACATGAGTGAGCTTAATTTCCTCTGGTTTTGCGCTGCTGAACGAGTAAATGACTCTGTTAAAGTGGCACACAAATAAATTCTATGTGAGTGAATTAAGCGGTGTGCTATCAGAAGGAATAAAAGCCCAATTTGTCCAAGTTTAGATGCTTCGGTGCTGGGTCTGTTTTAGTAAAGTTGATTGAGGGATAAATATTCGCTCGGACACTGGGGAGAACTTAATATAAAATTAAGTTGTCAAAATGGACTTTGAGAGATCCTTCATAATGTGAATGTGAAGTGTCTCAAATTGGTGAATGTACAAGGTTTTCTTTCTGAGATAAGGAAAGGGGCTGGGGGCTTTCTTCTGTATTGAGATTATAACACTGTTTATAAAGAACAGGACTACGATTTTGCTACACATAGAAATATGAAATTTCCTAAAAATAATATGGGACACATTTTCATTTCCAAACCACAAGATTCAAAAGAATTTGAACATCTCATCACTCACATTAGACCAGAACATTCTTGTAAACCCCCTCCCAGTTTAAAAAAAATTGTTTATGGGATGTGGGCGTCGCTGGCAAGTACAGAATTTATTGCCCATCCCTAATTGCCCTTGAGAAGGTGGTGGTGAGCCGCCTTCTTGGACCGCTGCAGTCCGTGTGGTGAAGGTACTCCCACAGTGCTGTTAGGGAGGGAGTTCCAGGATTTTGACCCAGTGACGATGAAGGCACAGCGATATACTTCTAAGTCAGGATGGTGTGTGACTTGGAGGGGAACTTGGAGGTGGTGGTGTTCCCATGTGCCTGCTGTCCTTGTCCTTCTAGGTGGAAGAGATCGCGGGTTTCGGAGGTGCTGCGGAATAAAGCCTTGACGAGTTGCTGCAGTGCACCTTGTAGATGGTACACACTGCAGCCACGTTACGCCAGTGGTAGAGGGAGTGAATGTTTAAAGTGGTAGATAGAGTGCCAATCAAGTGGGCTGTTTTGTCCTGGATGGTGTCGAGCTTCTTGAGTGTTGTAGGAGCTGCACTCATTCAGGCAAATGGAGAGTATTCCATCACACTCCTTACTTGTGCCTTGTAGATGGTAGAAAGGCTTTGGGGAGTCAGGAGGTGAGACACTCGCCGCAGAATACCTAGCCTCTGACCTGCTCTTGTTGCCACAGTATTTATGTGGCTGGTCCAGTTAAATTTCTGGTCAATGGTGACCCCCCAGGATGTTGATAGTGGGGGATTCAGCGATGGTAATGCCATTGAAGGTCAAGGGGCAGTGGTTAGACTCTCGCTTGTTGAAGATAGTCGTTGCCTGGCACTTTTGTGGCGCGAATGTTGCCTGCCACTTATCAACCAAGCTTCAACATCGTCCAGGTCCTGTTGCGTGCGGGCATGAACTGCTTCATTATCTGAGGAGTTACGAATGGCACTGAACACTGTGCAGTCATCAGTGAACATCCCCTTTTCTGGCCTTATGTTGGAGGGAAGGTCATTGATGAAGCAGCTGAAGATGGTTGGGCCTAGGACACTGCCCTGAGGAACTCCTGCAGCGATGTCCTGGGGCTGTGATGATTGACCTTCAATCACTACAACCTCTTCCATTGTGCTAGGTATGACTCCAGCCAGTGGAGATGCACTGCCTAGTATGACCTGAGCCTTGGTAGTCCCTGATTTGGGTTCGTGGTGAGTTTGCTGATCTCAGTCAAATGTGGTAGCTGAGGTGCTTCAATTGACCTCAGCATCCCTGGAGTAGGAGGATAGAAAATCAACCGAGATCCCCTGTTCTGATTGCTCTCCAGTAACTCCTGGTAGAAAGTGTGCAGGGGGTGAAGGTCAGGTTGAGGAGGGGAATAGGCTCAGTTTTTATGACCTGCACGCCCATTCTCCTCCCCTCCCCTGAGGTGAACAGGATGTTAGGAGTAGGAAGGAAGTCAGGCAGACCTTTTCCACCCAAAGGTTTTGTGGATTAAGCTATTAGGGAAATTCACTGAAGTGCACAGTGTGAATGGTTTCAAGAGACATTTAGATGCACTGATGAAGAGCAAATGGATTGAGAGATATAAGGGTCAGTACAGGAGCAAGGATGTCTTGCTGCAGTTGTACAGGGCCTTGCTGAGACCACACCTTGAGTATTGTGTGCAGTTTTGGTCACCTTATCTGAGGAAGGATGTTCTTGCCATGGAGGGAGTGCAGCGAAGATTCACCAGACTGATACCTGGAATGGCAGGAATGACGTATGAAGAGAGATTGGGTCGATTAGGCTTAAATTCACTAGAGTTTAGAAGAATGAAAGGGGATCTCATTGAAACTTATAAAATTCTAACAGGACTAGACAGACTAGATGCAGGAAGGATGTTCCCGATGGCGGGGGAGTCCAGAACCAGGGGTCACAGTCTAAGGATAAGGGGTAAGCCATTTAGGACTGAGATGAGGAGGAATTTCTTCACCCAGAGAGTAGTGAACCTGTGGAATTGTCTATCACAGAAGGCAGTTGAGACCAATTCATTAAATATATTCAAGAAGGAGTTAGATATATTTCTTAAGGCTGAAGGGATCAAGGGATATGGGGAGAGAGCAGGGACAGGGTACTGAATTTGGATGATCAGCCATGATCTCATTAAATGGTGAAACAGGCTCGAGGGGCTGAATGGCCTACTCCTGCTCCTATCTTCTATGTTTCTATGTTTCTATGTCAGCTCCGCACTCCCATTGGGGAGTAGCGCAGAGGGCGCACCTCATGGGCAATTGTAAGTACACAGAACTTGATGTTCCGCCGGTTCATATTAATAGATAGAGTCATAGAGTTATACAGCACAGAAAGAGGCCCTTCGGCCCATCGTGTCTGCGCCGACCATCAAGTCCTGTCTATTCTAATCCCATTTTCCAGCACTTGGTCCGTAGCCTTGTATGCTATGGCGTTTCAAGTACTCATCTAAATGCTTCTTGAATGTTGTGAGGGTTCCTGCCTCTACCACCCTTTCAGGCAGTGAGTTCCAGATTCCAACCACCCTCTGGGTGAAAAAGCTTTTCCTCAAATCCCCTCTAAACCTCCTGGCCCTTACCTTGAAACTATGCCCCCTGGTTATTGACCCCTCTACTAAGGGGAAAAGTTCCTTTCTATCTACCCTATCTATGCCCCTCATAATTTTGTACACCTCAATCAGGTCCCCCTCAGCCTTCTCTGCTCCAAGGAAAACAACCCCAGCCTGTCCAGTCTCTCTTCATAGCTGAAGCGCTCCAGCCCAGGTAACATCCTGGTGAATCTCCTCTGCACCCTTTCCAATGCAATCACATCCTTCCTATAGTGTGGCGACCAGAACTGCACACAGTATTCCAGTTGTGGCCTAACCAGCGTTTTGTACAGCTTCATCATAACCTCCTTGCTCTTATATTCTATGCCTCGGCTAATGAAGGCAAGTATCCCATATGCCTTTTTAACCACCTTATCTACCTGTCCTGCTGCCTTCAGGGATCTATGTACATGCACACCAAGGTCCCTCTGATCCTCTGTCCTTCCTAGGGTCCTACCATTCATTGTGTGTTCCCTTGCCTTGTTAGTCCTCCCAAAATGGATCACCTCACACTTTTCAGGGTTAAATTCCATTTGCCACTGTTCTGCCCATCTGACAAACCCGTCTATATCATCCTGTAGCCTGAGGCTTCCCTCCTCGCTATTTACCACTCCACCAATTTTCGCGTCATCTGCAAACTTATTGATCATGCCTCCTCCTTTCATATCTAAATCATTAATGTACACTACAAACAGCAAGGATCCAGCACCGATCCCTGCGGTACACCACTGGACACAGGCTTCCAGTCACAAAAACAACCTTCAACCATCACCCTCTGCCTCATGCCACTAAGCCAATTTTGGATCCAATGTGCCAAATTACCCTGGATCCCATGGGCTCTTACCTTCTTGACCAGTCTTTCATGCGGGAATTTGTCAAAAGCCTTACTGAAGTCCATGTAGACTACATCAACTGCACTACCCTCATCTACACACCTAGTCACCCCCTCGAAAAATTCAATCAAATTGGTTAGACATGATCTCCCCCTGACAAAGCCATGCTGACTATCCTTGATTAATCCTTGCCTCTCCAAGTGGAGACTAATTCTGTCCCTCAGAATTTTTTCCAATAATTTCCCTACCACTGATGTTAGGCTCACTGGCCTGTAATTCCCTGGTTTATCCCTACTAGCCTGGAAAATCACAGGCTGTGACTCGCGATGCCCTTCAAGCAAGCACCACTGGAAGTGTGAAATTGGCCCCATATTGAAGTGGGATTGATGCCTATCAAAAAAGAACAGGCTTTTTACGAACATACGAACAATGACGGACAGGTAAAGATCCTCTGGTCCATCGAGCATGTCGCACGCATTTGTGATATCTTGTGTATCATAACATATACACTCCACTGCACACAAAACCTAAAAAATCCAGGCAAATTTGGGGGAAGAAAATCTGGGAAATTCCTCTCCGACCCATCTAGGCGATCAAAACTAATCCAGGAGATCATTCTGGCCCTGAATTCCCTGCGGTACCTATGTCTAATGACTTTTCCCTGGTCCTAAACCTCCTATGTTCATAGAAAATGAATGCAGCGGCACCTTGAATGACACTGGCAGACCACAATTAGACAGTGCACTAAACTTCACGTCCTCTTTTAATTCCTCATACAGATCATGAAGCTTCTGTTTATTAGGTCTGAACCTGCAATAATGCTGAGTGCAAAGCTAGTCAGTAAAATTAATCTGCTGCTTGTAAATCCTCTGGGATATAAAGCCCTTCTTTCCTATTTCTTTGATGTCTATGTATCTGAAAGCTTCAGGTAGTTTAGGAAATTGAAATGCTTTCTAAGGCACCTGGGCGTTATATGCTGTACTCTTGTTCCAATTCACACTGATCAAAGGAGGTATTAACCACGGCAGAGCAAGCAACTTTAGCTCTTCTTAATCGAAGAACAAAATAATATTCATCATTAGGTTGAGAACGATTGTGATTTGCTGATTTACCGCACCTTCTTCCCTCCCCTTCTCAACCTGTTGGTGTCCTGTGTAGTGGCCCTTCATGTAGGTTCCTCATTAACAAAAGTTTAGCTTACACCTACACAAGTAGCGATGGTGTGTGGTGCTGTATGGCATTCATGATTAGTCTGTTCATTGACAATATGGTATATTTTAGGGCTTATCACTGCTGCCGTAGAGTTTTGTGTGATGGGAGCACACATCAGGCTTTCAGTCACACACAAATTTTGCAGCCTGCACAATTATCTTAATCGATGGTTCATGCTGGGGTATAGCTCCATATGCACCAGCCACCCACCTTGTGCCTCACCAAGTGTCCATTCTTCATGAGGTTGAGCAGCAAAGGTCAGTAGGGGGGAATTGGAAGTGGATACAGTTCTATCCTCAACCACACAAAGTGGGGGTGTGGGTTTACTGGAAATGTAAACAGCCCTGAACTTTACAGAGTGCAACTCGGAACAGAGTGTAAAGCTGCGAGATTGGTGAGTGAGGGAGTGAGGGGAGGGAGGTGTTCCTTTTATTTTCTATCTTTGTCAGCTTCCAGGAGAGAAGGAGTTAAAAAGCTGCACAAGAGGGGACAGAGAACCAGCGGGAGTTCGGCTCTGTGACACCCCCCAACCGCATTTGGAGAAAAATAAAAGGTGACATCACAGGGAAAAGGGTAAGTGATTGGTTGGTGAGTATTTTGCTCACTTCCCTTATCTTTTGAAGCCCAGGAAATTTATTAGTAATTGTAAGGTTTCATTAGTACTAGTTTACTCGCAGTAATAAATCTTATTAAGTGTAGCAGGGTTTATTAATTATTAATTAATAAAAATAAATTAATTAAGACTCAATAAAGATGGCAGGGTTGTGACTGCAGTATTTGGGAGCTCCTGGACGCCAGTGTGATCCAGGTTGAACACGTCTGCGGTAAGTGTCTGCGGCTAGAGGAGCTTCGGCTCAGAGTTGATGAGCTGGAGGCCGAGCTGCAGACACTGCGATGCATCAGTGAGGGGGAAAGTTACCTGGACACTTTATTCCAGGAGGCAGTCACACCCTTTGGGATAGGGTCTTCTGATTTGGTCAGTGGTCAGGGACAGGAGGATGTGACTGCGAGTGAGGCAGGTATGGGGACCCAGGAGGTGGAGGAGCCTCAGCCTTGCAATTGTCCAACAGGTTTGAGGTTCTTGCGGCCTGTATGGTTGAAAGCGGTGGCTGCAGGGTGGATGAGCAAACTGACCATGGCACCGAGGTACAGGAAGCCATTCAAGCGGGGGGAGTTAATAGGAATGTAGTGGTAATTGGGGAAAGCATAGTCAGGGGGATAGATACAGTTCTCTGCGGCCAAGAGCGAGAGTCCAGACGGCTGTGTTGCCTGCCCGGTGCCAGGGTTCGGGACATCTGCTCTGGGCTGGAGAGGAACTTGCAGTGGGAGGGGGAGGAGCCAGTGGTCGTGGTCCATGTAGGTATCAACGACATAGGTAGAACTAGGAAAGAGGTTCTGCTGAAAGAGTATGAACAGCTAGGGGCTAAATTAAAAAGCAGAACCTCAAGAGTAATAATGTCTGCATTATTACCTGAGCCACAAGCAAATTGGCATAGGGTAAATAAAATTAGAGAGATGAAGGCGTGGCTCAAAGACTGGTGTGGGAGAAATGGGTTTCAATTCCTGGGGCACTGGCACCAGTACTGGGGAAAGTGGGATCTGTATCGTTGGGACGGTCTTCACCTGAACTATGCTGGGACCAGTGTTCTGGCAAATTGTATAACTAGGGTGGTAGAGAGGGCTTTAAACTAAATATTGGGAGCATGGGATCAAATTTGGGAAGATGTGGTAATTCAAAGATTAGAGACAAGGCAATAGAGAAAGGTATTAATATGGGAAATGATCAACAGACCGTGACAGGAAGGGATAGAGAGTACAAATCTAAGAGTAAATGAACAGATAAGGCTAGAGGTTACAAAATAATAAAAGGACAAAACTAAAGGCTCTGCATCTGAATGCACATAGCATTCGAAACAAAACAGATGAACTGATAGCGCAAATAGAAATAAATAAATATGATCTGATAGCCATTACAGAAACATGGCTGCAGGATGACATAGATTGGGACCTGAATATTGAAGGGTACACGACATTTAGGAAGGACAGGAAGGTGGAAAAAGGTGGAGGGGTGGCTCTGTTAATTAATGATGGTATTAGTACAATAAGAGGGATGACCTAAGTTCAGGAAACCAGGATGTGGAAGCGGTTTGGGTAGAAATGAGAAATAATAAAGGCAAGAAGTCACTTGTGGGAGTGGTGTACAGGCCCCCTAACAGTAACCACATGGTCGGATGGAGTACAAAGGAAGAAATAATGGGAGCTTGTCAGAAGGGTGCGGCAATAATCATGGAGAATTTTAATCTGCATATAGACTGGAAAAATCAGATGGGCAAAGGTAGCCTAGATGAGGAGCTCATGGAATGTTTTCGGGATAGTTTCTTGCAACAGCACGTTCTGGAGCCAACCAGAGAGCAGGCGATACTAGACCTGGTATTGTGCAACGAGATAGGATTAATTAATGACCTCATAGTGAAGGCGCCCCTAGGTAGCAGTGATCATAATATTATTGAATTTTACATTCAGTTTGAGGGAGAGAAAAGTGGGTCCAAGACTAGTATTTTAAACTTAAATAAGGGCAATTATGAGGGCATGAAAGCAGAGCTAGCTAAAGTGAACTGGCAAATTAGGTTAAGGGATAGGTCAATAGAGTTGCAGTGGCAGACATTTAAGGGGATATTTCAAAATACACAGAATATATACATTCCAACAAGAAAGAAAAATTCCAAGGGGAGGACATACCATCCGTGGTTAACTAAAAAATTTAAAGATAGTATTAAACTTAAAGAAAAAGCATATAATTGCGCAAAGATGGGTGGCAGGTCAGAAGATTGGACAGAATATAAAAAACAGCAAAGAATGACTAAAAGATTAATAAGGAGAGAAAAATTAGAGTACGAGAGAAAGCTAGCTAGAAATAGAAAAACAGATAGTAAGAGTTTCTATAGATATTTAAAAAAGAAAAGAGTTAACAAAGTGAGCGTTGGTCCTATAAAAAGTGAGTCTGGGGAATTAATAATGGAAAATAAGGGGATGGCAGTTGAATTGAACAGGTATTTTGCATCAGTCTTCACTATAGAGGATACAAGTAACATCCCAGAAATAGCTGTACATCAGGAAATGGAAGGGAGGGAGGAACTCAAGAAAATTTCAATCACCAGGGAAGTGGTACTGAGCAAATTGTTGGAGCTGCGGGCTGACAAGTTCCCAGGTCCTGATGGACTTCATCCGAAGGTCTTAAAAGAAGTGGCTCGTGAGATAGTTGATGCGTTGGTTTTAATTTTCCAAAATTCCCTAGATTTGGGGGAGGTTCCATTAGATTGGAAAATAGCAAATGCAACTCCTTTATTCAAAAAGGGAGGGAGACAGAAAGCAGGAAACTACAGGCCAGTTAGCTTAACATCTGACATAGGGAAGATGTTAGAAGCTATTATTAAAGACGTTATAGCAGGACACTTAGAAAAGTTTAAAGTAATCAGGCAGAGTCAACATGGTTTTGTGCAAGGGAAATCATGTTTAACCAATTTATTGGAGTTCTTTGAGGAAGTAACATGTGCTGTGGATAAAGGGGAACCGGTGGATGTACTATACTTAGATTTCCAGAAGGCATTTGATAAGGTGCCACATCAAAGGTTATTGCGAAAAATAAAAGCTCATGGTGTAGGGGGTAACATATTGGCATGGATAGAAGATCGGCTAGCTAACAGGAAACAGAGAGTAGGCATAAATGGGTCATTTTCTGATTGGCAAGATGCAACGAGTGGTGTGCCACAGGGATCAGTGCTGGGACCTCAACTTTTTACAATTTATATAAATGACTTGGATGAAGGGACCGAAGGTATGGTTGCTAAATTTGCTGATGACACAAAGATAAGTAGGAAAGTAAATTGTGAAGAGGACATAAGGAGGCTACAAAGGGATATAGATAGGTTAAGTGAGTGGGCAAAGATCTGGCAAATGGAGTATAATGTTGGAAAATGTGAAGTTGTCCATTTTGGCAGGAAGAAAAAAAAAGAAGCATATTATCTAAATGATGAGAGATTGCAGAGCTCTGAGATGCAGAGGGATCTAGTTGTCCTAGTGTATGAATCTCAAAAGGTTACTATGCAGGTACAGCAAGTAATTAGGAAAGCTAATAGAATGTTATCGTTTATTGCGAGGGGAATTGAATACAAAAGTAGGGAGGTTATGCTTCAGTTATACAGGGCATTGGTGAGACCACATCTGGAGTACTGTGTACAGTATTGGTCTCCTTATTTAAGGAAGGATGTAAATGCGTTGGAAGCAGTTCAGAGAAGGTTTACTAGACTAATACCTGGAATGGGCGAGTTGTCTTATGAGGAAAGGTTGGACAGGCTAGGCTTGTATCCGCTGGAGTTTAGAAGAGTAAGAGGTGACTTGATTGAAACATATAAGATCCCGAGGGGTCTTGTAAGGGGTCTTGTCATGCTTGTATCGCAGACGGTGCTGGTGCGGGGTTAGGCATTCGTTGCCTAATACTATTGCTTGCTCTGGTCTCCGGCCAGCCTTGTTGCAATAAGCACCTGTGAGTGGTTCGACCCACTCGCCCTTACGGTTCTAACACTGGACTTAGGTGCGAGAGCAGTAATGCAGAGAAAACTCAAATAGGCCCGGTTGAATAGTACGAAATGGAAATCTTTATTGCATAGCATCCAAAATCATGAAGTACATGTCATAGGTGCAAATTAATGAGAGTACAAGTATACATACATTCGTAAAGCTTGGTCTATGGTAATGAAGAACGCACGGCACATCGTAAAAAGGGGAACACATTATACTTTATCCTTAATAAAACCACCCTCCCTTATCAATACCTACACTACGTCTAGATTTGTAGGATCGGGAAACATGCTCACCACTCGTGATACTTCGGAGAATTTTAAAGTGAGGCACTCGGCTCGTTTCGCTGCAGCACCTGACTGTCACGTGTTTGGAGGGGTCTCTGCACCCCACTTGTTTATCTTCGCTGCTGCGACAAGCAGGCTGGGCTCCCCGTTGTCATGAAGAACTCGACAGCACTCGGGCCCGGCTGTAGAACTCAAAGAAAAGTCTTCCTGTACCGACACCAGTTGTCGATAGAATTCGAAGAAGAGTCTTTGGCCGATTCGTGCAGTAACCTGTAGAGTTCAAGAAATGGGTTGTATATTTTCGGGCGCGGTCGGGGTTTACTGACCGCGGCGGCACGTGGGTTCTTCTCCTCTTCTTCTCGTCTTGTCTCGTCTCTTCTCTTCGGGCCTTCGGGTCCAGACACCGTTCACCGACTCTCGGGATGGTGCACCCGGTCACTGGCCCTCGTTGAGGCGGCTCGTTCCGTTTGAGCTCCACCCAACATAGTCAACAGAGTCCAGAGAGAACACAGAAGGCTGCTCGTCCAGCAGAGCGATACCCGAGGATCCGAATAGGAGAATAAAAGTTCAGCCCGAGTCAAGAGTCCGCAGAGATAAGAGAAATAAGCCAGCGATGGACATTTGTTGTCTATAGTTATAGTGCTGTTTTCCCTTATCTCCCGCCCAAATCTTAATGTTTGTCCTTTGTGAAATATTGGCGCTCAAAACTCCCAGCATGGGGTGATTCTTGTCTTTAACGGGTTTCGGTAGCACCTGAGACTGGCCAACTACCCGTTAATGTTTTCCCCATTATCGAACCGGCTAGGAGCCTCCCTGGCTGGGTTTTGGGGGCCCCCGAATACTTGTTTAATCACCTGAGAATGGCTCTCTCATTGTAGAGCCGTGGGGGTATTTGCGTATTGATGTGTCTGGATGGGCCTTCGATTGCCCATTACAATGGTCCTTACTTGTGCATGGAAAACGATTCCAGCACTCATATCTTTTGCTGTTGTCACAAATGCAAACAGGTTGCATCCTGTCTTTATCAGTGCTTATCGAGTATGACCCCGTCTTATATTGAACGCCATCTTGTCTGCCCACTGTACTTCTGGAAACTTCTGCCACGATGCGCGGCGGCCATTTTACAGGCTTCTGTGTCCTGTTTAATCAAGACAGCATTTCGTTTAAATAAACTGATCAAACGAATCTGCTTCTATCTCGTTATTTCGAATCGCGATAATTGCGAAACTTTACAGTCTGGACAGGGTGGATGTGGAGAGGATGTTTCCTCTTGTGGGAGAATCTGGAACTAGGGGTCACTGTTTAAAAATAAGGGGTCGCCCACTTAAGACAGAGATGAGGAGAAATTTTTTCTCACAGAGGGTCGTGAGTCTTTGGAACTCTCTTCCTCAGAGGGCGGTGGAAGCAGAGTCTTTGAATGTTTTTAAGGCAGAGGTAGATAGATTCTTGGTTATCGGGGGTAGGCGGGAATGTGGAGTAATCGGATCAGCCATGATCTTATTGAATGGCGGAGCAGGCTCGAAGGGCCGAGTGGCCTACTCCTGCTCCTAATTCGTATGTTTGTACAGCTAAATAAGACACTGGGTGATATATTAACCCACTAAGCCATCTGGATTTTAAGAATATGGAGACATTTAGGTGAACAAAAACAGGGAGAACTCCCCTGCTCTTCTGCGGAATAGTGCCACAGGATCTTTTATTACCTCGACCTGAGAGGGCAGACGGGCTGTCGGTTGAACGACAGTGCAGCACTCCACTCCCTCAGTAAAAGAAAGACTTGCATTTATATAGCGCCTTTCACGACCACCGGACGTCTCAAAGTGCTTTACAACCAATGAAGTACTTTTTGAAGTGGAGTCACTGTTGTAATGTGGGAAACGAGGCAGCCAATTTACGCACAGCAAGCTCCCACAAACAGCAATGTGATAATGACCAGATAATCTGTTTTTTTGGTTGAGGGATAAATATTGGCCGGGACACCGGGGATAACTCCCCTGCTCTTCTTCGAAATAGTGCCAAGGGATCTTTTACGTCCACCTGAGAGAGAGCAGACAGGGCCTCGGTTTAACGTCTCATCCAAAAGACAGCACCTCTGACAGCACAACACTCCCGCAGCACTGCACTGGAGTGTCAGCCTAGCTTTATGTGCTCAAGTCCCTGGACTCAGAGGCGAGTGTGCTACCAACTGAGCCACAGCTGATACCTGACACCTGATGAAGATCAGACGGGTAGGAACAGACAGGAGTTTTTTTTTGACCAAAATCCCATTAGAAGCATGGAGTACGGATAATATTGTTACAGAACAGACCTTCACAAACTGCCTTCACTCAGTGTAAAGATATCACGCTTCATTAAATTACATTTTCATTCTTTGAAACCAGCACAGCAAGATATACCACAATCACTGGACCGTAGAGAACTGTGACATATTTTGAAAATCAATTAAAACATATCAGGTTTATACGGTTTATGCATAATTGTACAGAAATCCAGCAGAGGATGTCAAGTAATGTCCTTAGAAAAATGTAACATTTAATCCATGACAAAACAAATCGCATTCTTCACAGTGTGATAAACTCTAATTCAACGATTCTAAAACATTTTCCAAAATGTTATCCAGCAATAATTTCAAAGAATTTACAGGCAAAAAACATGCATGTAAACAGATGAGATGGCATGACCCCCATTTAAATAGTGCATATGGGACAATGAATCATAATATAAGTAATTCATAACTCTGTGATGGAAGAGTCTGATAAACCTTTAACAATAATACATTCTTCACATTTTTTTAAACAGATTGTCTCTCCTCCCACTCCCACCCCACCCTGCCCTTCTCCTGAGGTCACCGACCTACGCTGGGGTATGGTTCTAAAAAGACAGGATCACACTTGCTTGTGATGCAGCCCACAGTCAAAAGGAAGAAAAGAAAGACTTGCATTTATGTAGCACCTTTCACAACCTTATTGCCGCCCCAAAGCACTTTACAGCCAATGAAGTGTAGTCACTGTTGTAATGTAGGAAACACGGCAGCCAATTTGCGCACAGCAAGGTCCAACAAGCAGCAATGAGATATTGACCAGATAATCTGTTTTAGTGATGTTGGTTGAGGGATATATATATATTGGCCAGGACACTTGGGAGCACTCCCCTGCTCTTCTTCGAAATAGTGCCATGGGATTTTTTACGTCCACCCGAGAGAGCAGAAGGTGCCTCGGTTTAACGTCTTATCCGAAAGACGGCACCTCCAACAGTGCAGCACTCCCTCAACACTGCACCGCAGTGTCAGACCTAGATTTTGCGCTCAATTCTCTGGAGTGGGACTAGCAACCCACAACCGTCCGAATCAGAGGCGAGAGTGGTACTAACTGAGCCTTGGCTGACAAATGGCTCATCAACGTGAGTGAGCTTAATTTCCTCTGGTTTTGTGCTGCTGAACGAGTAAATGACTCTGCTAAAGTGGCACACAAATAAATTCTATGTGCTATCAGAAGGAATAAAAGCCCAATTTGTCCAAGTTTAGATGCTTCGGTGCTGGGTCGCTGCCCCAGTGGAGGACACCAGCAAGACTGAAATGCGTAAAATAGAAGAAACGATAAATTAAGAAATAGTGGCTAGGCAGTTACCAGGGCTGGGTTTCAAAAGCCAATAAATTGTAGGAGAAATGGCAGAATGAGGGAATTAAGGAATGCTGCAATTCTGAGGCCCTGGAAATGAATATGCTGGAGTATGCACTGCACAACAAGTCTTTATTTCAACACAATGGGGATACACGTATGAAGAAGAGCGTGTAGAACGACATAATTGCATTTTCACAGTACAAAATTATACAAAACTGAAGCATTATAAAAGCACGCTTGACAGTTATTTTGCAGGTGTATGTCTTATTTCAGAGTAAAGAAAGAAAAAACAGACAGATGTATAGCACCTTTCATGACCTCAGAGCACCCTAAAGCACTTCACAACCAATGAAATACTTTTGAAGAAAAAACAAAAAATGCTGGAAATACTCAGCAGGTTAGGCAGCATCTGTAGAGAGAGAAACAGAGTTAACGTTTCAGGTCGATGACCCTTCGTCAGAGCAGAGGTTAACTCTCTTTCTCTCTCCACAGATGCTGCCTGACCTGCTGAGTATTTCCAGCATTTTCTGTTTTTGTTTCGGATTTCCAGCATCCGCAGTATTTTGCTTTTGAAATACTTTTGAAGCGTAGTCACTATTGTAATGTAGGAGAAATCGCAGCCAATTTGCGCACAGCAAGGTCCCACAAACAGCAATGTGATAATGACCAGAAAATTGTGTTAGTGATTGATAAGAGGAGGACCTCACTTGCTCTGTAATCACCTCCGTGGCCTGCCTTAGGGAATGTGGAGGCCTTGTAGGCTTCGCAAAATCCCCCAGAAACTTGAATAGAACCCTAAAGGGGGTGAGTTTTGGATCTTACACGAATTTGGAATGGTGGGACCAAAATGAAGGAATTTGAGGTCAAGGCCTCAGTTTTGAAGATATTTTGAAAAGAATCAAGGAAGAAATAAGAACCTGAGGAAAATGACTTTGGATGATAAAGATACCTTTTTAAAAGGGCCATTGGGTAAACCTGCAGTCACAGAAACACAGGATGTGGGAAGGGTGGGGCAGTGGACAGCTTTTGGATATTGGGACCAAGACAAGCTGTCTGGGAGATGTTTGCACTGCAATCCAACCAAGGCGGAAGAGCCTCACCCAAAACCTCACAAACACATTCAAAAATGAATAAACCAAGACCCCTTTTGAAATCCCCAGGTCCAGACAGGATACTGGAAGTCTGAAAACAATTCGTAACAAATAAAACTGCCAGTATACAGTTTCATAGCCCATCATCCCATCAAAAACCAATTAGCCAAGTATTGACAGGAACAGTTTAACGAGCTCGCCAAAAACCTAAGACAAAAGAAGCGAGATATTGGCACGAAGATAAACAGGCCTCAACTGAAACCTAAATCACTTTAACACGAAAACGATTAGTAAAGCAGTTTTGTCGCGCAAAACACAATAGACCTGAACAGTATAATTGGGGGCCTATTCCCCCCAGAAGCAAGCGACGGAAGCGAAGAAGAGGAGCGAAGAAAGAGAGCCACACAGGTTCGACACCAGAGCCAAGCAACAAGGAACCTTCGGAAGGCAGGCAGGCCTAAAGCCACGGGCAAGAAGACACGAGGAACCCGAGAGACACTGTGGTGGTGTCTGTTCAAGCCATGCAGTTTGTTACAACACTATACTTAAAGTTAGTTCAAGGCTGTCCAGAGAGGCAGTTTAAAGTTAGTAACAGTACCGAGGCACGCAAGGACAACACGCCACAGTAAGGAGGGGCATCGACGGACCCGACTGGGAAAAGGTTCCCAAACGCCTCGCAGCAACCAAGGCCCCACGAACCAACCAACACCACGCCACCGACTAACCAGGTGCAAACCAGGCCGCCGCGACCACCGAAAGACCAACACCAGGAAAAACCAAAGACACGCAAGCTTCCACGCTACAAACTATTCCTGACTTACCCTTGGGTAAGATTTTCCCTTAAAAAATTCTAAACCCTACCTCTAACGAAGAAAAATTGGGTACTCACCTGATACAATCCAATACGCACCTTACCGCATCAGCGGACAGACCCAAACTGACCTGGAGTGCAGCTGAAGTCTTCCACCACGTCCGGGGTACGGCAGGCCCCAACAACCAAAAACCCCAGTGAACCCCGAAATCGCAAAATACCTCAACTGTCAAGAACTGTCAAGGAGTGGTGAGCATTATCCCATGTCCTCTGGAATCAAACCTAGCTAGGCAGTGGGATTGGGAGGGATAAGGGGTTTTGTATACTGTAATTCTCCCTCGCCTGTACCGTGCATTCCCCAACCTGTGTTTAAGTATTAAGTATGTTTTAAGATTGTTTGTGTTGTATTTACCTTTTCTTGAATAAAAGTTAAAATTCTTTCATCAAAACCTGTTGTCTACTGCACCTTTTGTTCACGACCCCCAAATAAGTCCAAGGTCTAGAACCAGGGGCGCGGGAGCGATTCGAACCATTCACTGAAGTCAGAGGTGAAGCTGACCCTACCACACCACCCCCTACAGCCTTGGACAAAGTCTTGCTGCATGCTGCTTCAGAAAACCTCCATCGACAACTGCACCTCCTCTTTAAGGGGATGCGGGATGCGGCTGTCCCTCTGGGTTGCCCGTCCTCCCAATCAGCCAGCTAACAATTAGTGCTGACAGCTCATCAATGACATTTAAATGAGGCCCAACCACAAAACAGCTTGGGTCTCACACCAATTGCATCTCTACACATGGAAGTCAACCCTCAGAGTTCAAACCTGGGATCTGCTGGTCTGTAAGGCTATGTACCACAGCAAGCAGTGCATTTACTCACTGAGTTGTTCGGACCTGTATAAATTTAATTCTGGCCTGTTATGCATCCCTTATTTCCATCGCTCCACCACTGGTGGCCGTTCCTTCAGCTGCCCAGGCCCCAAGCTCTGGAATTCCCTCCCTAAACCTCTCTACCTCTCTCTCCTCCCTTAAGTCACTCCTTAAAACCTACCTGTTTGACCAAGCTTTCAGTCACCTGTGCTAACATCTTCAGTTACTGTCCTCAGGTACTGTCCCCCTCTCCCTCAAATCTGCCGTCATCACCCCACTCCTCGAAAAAACAACCCTTGACCCCTCCGACCTTGCAAACTACCGCCCTATCTCCAACCTCCCTTTCCTCTCCAAAGACGTTTTGTCGCCTCTCGACTCCGTGCATATCTTTGAATCCCTCCAATCAGGTTTCTGCCCCTGCCACAGTACCGAAACAGCTCTCATCAAAGTCACAAATGACATCCTTTGTGACTGTGACACAGGTAAACTATCCCTCCTCATCCTTCTTGACTTGTCTGCCGCCTTTGACATGCTTGACCACTTCATCCTCCTCCAACGCCTCTCCACCGTCATCCAGTTGGGTGGGACTGCACTCGCCTGGTTCCATTCTTATCTATCTAATCGTAGCCAGAGAATCAGCTGCAACAGCTTCTCTTCCCGCTCCCACATCGTTACCTCTGGTGTTCCCCAAGGATCTATCCTTGGCCCCCTCCTATTTCTCATCTACATGCTGCCCCTTGGCAATATCATCCAAAAACACAGCGTCAGTTTCCACATGTACGCTGATGACACCAAGCTCTACCTCACTACCACTTCTCTCGATCCCTCTACGGTCTTTAAATTGTCAGACTGCTTGTCCGACATCCAGTTCTAGATGAGCCGAAATTTTCTCCAATTAAATATTGGGAAGATCGAAGCCATTGTTGTCGGTCCCCATCACAAACTTCGTTCCCTAGCCACTGACTCCATCCCTCTCCCTAACATCTGTCTGAGGCTGAATCACACTGTTCGCAACCTTGGTGTCATATTTGACCCTGAAATGAGCTTCCGACCACATATCCACGGCATAACTAAGACCGCCTATTTCCACCTCCGTGACATAGCCCTTCTCCGCCCTTACCTCAGCTCATCCGCTGCTGAAACCCTCATCCATGCCTTTGTTACCTCTAGACTTGACTATTCAATGCACTCCTGGCTGGCCTCCCACATTCTACTCTACGTAAACTTGAGGTCATTCAAAACTCGCCTGCCCGTGTCCTAATTCGCACCAAGTCCCGTTCACCCATCACCCCTGTGCTAGCTGACCTACATTGGCTCTCGGTTAAGCAACGCCTCGATTTCAAAATCCTCATCCTTGTTTTCAAATCCCTCCATGGTCTCGCCCCTCCCTATCTCTGTAATCTCCTTCAGCCCCACAACCCCCTCGAGATATCTGCGCTCCTCTAATTCTGCCCTCTTGAGCATCTCTGATTATAATCGCTCAACCATTGGCGGCCGTGCCTTCTATTGCCTAGGCCCTAAGCTCTGGAATTCGCTGCCTAAAGCTCTCCGGCTCTCTACCTCCCTCTCCTCCTTTAAGATGCTCCTTAAAACCTACACCTTTGACAAAGTTTGCTCACCTGCCCTAATTTCTCCTTATGTGGCTCGGTGTCAAATTCTTGTCTTAAAATACTCCTGTGCAGCGCCTTGGGACGTTTTACTACGTTAAAGGCGCTATATAAATACGAGTTGCTGTTGTTGTTGTTTATCTGGCTCGGTGTCAAATTTTGTTTGGTAATTCTATGTGAAGCGCCTTGGGACATTTTAACTATGTTAAAGGTGCTCTCAAAATGCAGGTGGTTGTTGTTGTATTTTTATTAATCGCTTATTTGTTCATTCTTTATGAGTGCTACTTTTTAATTTGGGTGAAATTGCTTTTTAAGGCATCGTGGTCTCGCCCATGTTTTGGAGCATGGGTAATATCTTCAGTCTTTAGGACATATGTGCAACATGGTCCTATGGATCAGAATCCCAAACGTACTCAACCTCCGGGCAAAACAGATTTGATTCTGAGTCACTTCCAGAGACCGTCGCTCCCACTGCCAGCTTGGCATCTTGCTGTGGCATTGATGAATGTGTTTTCCTCTATAAGCAGACGTGACACCCAGTGATCAGTGCAGATGTCACAAGATATCTCTCTTGGCTCCAAAAGAAATCGTGCCCTTAAAGAGTAGCACAAGGTGCAGTTTAAAATGAAACTTTTCAAATGGAAATGGTCCTTAAAACACACAAAAAAACCCTACTTCTGCTTGCCATTCCCACTTCCTTACCTCTTCAACCCCCTTCTACCATTTTAATTTTAATTTTTATCCAATATAATCTAATTTACCTATTTTATAGGTTTGATCAAATACTTTCATAGAATCATAGAATAGTACAGCACAGAAGGAGGCCATTCGGCCCATCGAGTCTGTGCCGGCTCTTTCGAAGAGCAATCCAGTTAATCCCACTCTCCCGATCTTTCCCCGTATCCCTGCAATTTTTTCTCTTCAAGTATTACACCAATTCCCTTTTGAAGGCTACTTTGTTTATCTTTCCACTGCCTCTCACATTCTACTATACATTTTGGAGGTACGGAGAATATGGGGGGAAAAATTGTCTTCTTCATCTTCTTCTTCTTCTTCTTTCGTATGGTGGTAGCAAAGCTAACCAAATGTCAATATCTAAGTCAGATATCCAGGCCAAAGTTTCCTGTGCAACAGCGTGGATATCTTGCAGACTGCCTGTGAATTTCCTCTGAGGGCAGTGCTCAATGATGTTCTCCAGGGTCTGATCAGGAGCTCCAAAGTTACATCATGGGGATGCTTTAATCTTCCATCTATGGAAAAGGTGGCAGCATCGACCATGACCGGTTCTGAGGTGGTTGATGGTTGTCCACTGTTTGCGAGGGAGGTTTGATCCTTCAGGTTGTACTGTGGGCTCCTCTATAAGGAATCCATTCCGTATGTCACAGTCCTTCCAAGCATTTCGCCATCGGTCATCAAGGCTGAGGGGAGATCGCTGAAGAGCTTCGGCGATGGTCCAAAATGGCCTTCTAGATTTGAGACGGGTTGGTCGTAGGTTGTTCAAATCAGCCTGGATCGGCATGTCATTGCTGGTGTAGCGGTTGTATTCTCTGGAGACTGCATATTCGCGGCGTTGGTGTGATGGTGCAATGTTTGCAAGCACGAGCAGCCAAGGTGTTGGTGTCGATAAAAGCGTACCGGTGATAATTCTCATAGTAGAATTCAGCTGGACATCAGCGGATTTGACATGCGGACTCGATAGCCATGCCGGAGAGCAGTACTCCGCTGTAGAGTACACCAGGGCGAGTGCTGCCGTACGGAGGGTTTGAACGTCTGCTCCCCGTGTGGATCGGCGAGTTTCTGGATCAAGTTGACCCTACTCTTTAGTTTCTTCCCAAGGTTCTGGAGATGTTGTCTATATGACGGGGTGCGATCAAGCGTGACTCCTAAATAGAAGGTGTTGTTGGCATGGTTTACCTCAGCGCCGCAAAAGGAGACTTTCAAAGCTTGGTTTGCTTGATGGGTGTTGAGGTGGAATGTCGAGGTGACGGTCTTTTGTGGGTTTGGCCAAAGTCACCATCGGCAGAAGTAGGCCTCCATCCTCTGTAAATTACTGGTCAGGGTCTCCTCAGTGATGGACAGATTCATGTTTTGCGTGGCCAAGGCGATGTCATCAGCATATACGAACTTGCGGGACTCTGTTTCAGGCAGGTCACTGGTGTAAACGTTGAATAACATGGGTGCCAGGACAGAACCCTGTGGGAGTCCGTTGTTCAAAGTCCTATATCTGCTCTTCTGGGTGCTAGAGTACACACGGAAGCGTCGGTTGCTAAGCATGGAGTTGAGAAGATGGATCGTTGTTCTGCAGGATAAAATGGTGGAGAGCTTGAAAAGCAGTCCACGCTTCCATACTGTGTCATACACCACTGACAGGTCCACGAGTGCTACGGCGGTCTTGAGCTGGCGCTGGAAGCCTGCTTCGATGGGCGTTGTTAAAGCTATCACTTGGTCACAGCAGTTACCGCTGCTCCGGAAGCCCGCTTGCTCCTTAGGGATGGTTAGCTCGATGATGGAGGCTCATCTGTGGAGTAGTAGCCTCTCCAGCTCTTTAATTTTAACCCATGGAGATCGGTCATTCGCTTTCCTGCCCAACAGCAGCCTGTCAATCAGTCGGCGGGAAACCTGCTGAAAAAATGCAAAAGACGTCCTTTAGTTAATTCCTGCAGGACGTCCAGGAAACTCGTACTTCCAGGATTCCCGTCCGGAAATCATCCCCCACCCCCAGCTCTCTTCATGGCCCCAAGTAAATATCGGGGCCATAGACTTCTGAAGATTGACAGAGTCACTTCTGGCAAATCTTGGATGGGATTTTATCAACGACCATTGCTCAAGTTATTATGTACCCAAGGTGCCTGTAGCATGGGCAAGAGAACTGGGGGGAAAAATTCGATTGCTTTGCGTCTCCCGCTAGCGCCCTAAGAGGGCAAAGCAACTAGCGCCGGAGCGCGGTGATGTTTGCGCTGCTCGTGAAATTGAACAGAGTTTTTGCGGCAGCGCAATAGCTCTACCGCCCCGACCTCCTGCGCCCACAGATCGTGACGTCAGTCGAGCGTGCAATGCCCCAGTGGCACCCCGGACCGAATATTGAGTGGTGCCCCCCCCTCCTTTCCGCCTGGCGCAAGCAATGACAGGGAGACTGGAACGTTTTCCAGTCGGTCAGGGGCTGGGGGGCGCTATTTAAAGGCGCCCTCTTTCTGCTTTTCTTTGTGGGAGACATTTTTGCACCACTCGTTCTGACAGAGAGAGAGATTCTGAGAGAGAAAGAGAGAGAGAGAGAGACTTCTGCATAGAGCCAACGCTGTGTGAAGTCGTTTTGGATACTGAGCAGGTACTTTTGGATTTGACCTTCATTACTTCGATTGTCAAGAGACTGTGGGGGCTGCACTGACTCGGGGCGTCATCCTGCGCCTGCAGAATCGGAGGCATCAGAGACGCAGAGAGAGAGTGGCAATCATGGCCAGACGGAGGAGGGCCAACAGGCCTGTGCACAGGAGACCTTACCCTCCCAGGGTATTCCGGGAACAATTCTCCTACATTAATTTGTCTGAGGAGCAGTGTTTGCGCAGGCTGCACTTCAGCAAGGAGGTGGTCACTGAGCTCTGCCACCTGCTGCAGCCAGATCTGCAGCCTCTACTGAGACCAGGACGTCTCTGTCAGTGGCAGTGAAGGTCACAGTGGCTCTGAATTTTTATGCCACTGGCTCCTTTCAAGCAGCTACTAGGGACATCGCTAATATCTCCCAGTTCGCAGTTCATTGCTGTATCCGGCAGGTCACAAATGCCCTGCATAAAAGAAAACGCCAGTACATCTCTTTCCCGATGACCTGAGCCAAACAGCATGAATGCGCATTGGGCTTTGCAAGGATAGCGGGCTTCCCCATGGTGCAGGGCGCCATTGACTGCATGCATGTGGCATTGCGGGCACTGCAGGAGAATGCAGAGGCTTTCTGAAACCGCAAGGGGTTCCACTCCTTAAATGTCAAGTTGCTCTGTGACCACAGACAGCTGATACTCGCTGTCAATGCCCGCTATCCTAGCAGCAGCCACGATGCTTTCATCCTGCGCCAGACTGGAGTGCCAGACCTTTTCCAGGCAGCGCATCACCCAAGTGGATGGCTCCTCGGGGACAAGGGTTATCCATTCTGCACCTGGCTGATGACACCGCTCCATAACCCCAACACCCCTGCTGAGCTGCGGTACAATGAGGGCCATCTCGCCACCAGGAACATCATTGAGCAGACGACCGGCGTGCTCAAGCAACGGTTCCGCTGTCTGGACCACTCAGGAGGAGCCCGACAGTACTCGCCTGAGCGAGTCTCCCTCTTCATAGTTGTATGCTGCATGCTGCATAACCTGGCAATCCTCAGGACCCAGCCAATGCCACCAGGCCTTGGAGCACCACCGGAGGAGGGGGAGGAAGAGGAGGAGGAAGAGGAGGAGGAGGATCAGCAGCAGCACCAAGGCGGGAGGGAGGCCCACAATGTTGAAACTGCAAGGGCCGTCCGTCAACGACTGATAACAAGCCGCTTCCAGGCCCCTACTCAGGAAATGGTTTCTGGCATGGAGAACAACATGAATGAAAGCAACTCGCAACCCCTATAGCTGGCCAAGGCAGCAATGATTCCAAAGGCCAAACATGTACATTTTCAATACAAAAACTTTTTTTATTTTACAAACTCTGTGTGTCATTTCTTCATGACAAACTAATAGAAACAAACACAAAAACTCATTCATTAACATAACTGGTTCTCACAACCTGGAGATAATGTCCAAAACACTAAACAAAAGTTTGAACACGAACCTCAGCCTTTAATAAAAACATTCCCAATATTTCCTCAGACCTCCCACTTTTCACCCTTCGAGGGTGATCTCCTTCCCATGCGCACTTCCCCCCTTCCCACCCTACTGCTCCTCCGTAATGGGGCCCGAGTGGCTGCAGCAAGGCTGGTGGAAGACTGCTGAATGTCAGATCCTGAGACTACAGATGCCCTTGAAGGATGCCCTCGACCAGCTCAGGGCCTGGAGGGCCCGGCTGCAGACTGCACCAACTCTGCATGGGTGGCAGCAGTCTGGGCTATAGACGGTGGCAAGTGCAATGGGGAAGTGACAGTGGTGGCAGCAGGAATGCTGTTATCTTGAGAGAGGACAGCAACACCCTGCTCGACCGACACACTGGCACTCCCACGGGGCAGCACTTCAGCATCCGGAGCAATCTGCTGGAGCACAGATTGCTGGCCTGCTGTGGCGTCTTGAGAGGCCCGGGGAAATGTGTCCGAACCAGCGACGAAGGCAGTAGTCAGTGCTTGCATGGCCTCAATCTGAGACTGCATGAGAGCAGTCTGAGATGGGATCACGGCAGCCAGTGACTGAATTGCAGCACTAAGCATTTGCGTGGCATCCGCCTGTGCTGCAGCAGAGTGCTCCACACTCCTTGCCAGTGCATCAATGCTTTTGGTTACCCTTCCCACTGTACCCATGAGCTGAGTGTGCATGTCCACCGCCTGGGTGTTCATTTCAGCGATGAGCCACTCCTCTTCTGCGTCCAGTGCAACAGGACTCGCTGGCATACTCTCCCTCCGGGGAGAAGGCCCCCGAGCTTCCCTATCCCCATTGCGTTGCTGCAGCCCGCTGGGTCCCGGAGCTTCACCCTCCTTAGACCCTTCCCCCCTGCTCCCCTCCAGGGAAGACGTGGTCCCAGTGTGGGCATGGGTATCCTCGGGAGAGGGTGGCGCTGAGGCTCCGGCTTCCTCTTCCTCCTCGCCTGCAGCTTCACTCCCACTGGCAGCTTGAGGGCCCGTCTCCTCAGCTGGTGAATCACCATCTGAAACCAGGGAGGTACAAGAGTGGCTTTAGCGTGAGGACAGGGGGGCAGTAAGGGAGGAAGGAGTGGAGCGATTTAGTAAGTTGGATTGAAAGTGTCAAAGGCTGGTGTTGTGAGGGACAAGTGGAATGAGAGAGGAGAGAAAGCTGATGACCTTACCATTGCTGTCCCGAACGGGGTCGGCCTCTCCAGGGGCGATGGGACCGATCACCTGGCTTGCCACAATCCTGTGGACGCGCGCCTCAAGATCGCTGAGGGAGTTGCAGCTGAGGCCGCCTCCACCCGTCCGTTGCTGCTGTCTCCTATTATGAGATAGCTTGGCCTGCAAGAAAAAGGACGGCGTCTGAGTAAATATACAGCCATGGTCTTGCCTGATGTGCCTCCCATAGTTGAATAGCCCTTACAATATACAGCCATGGTCTTGCCTGATGTGCCTCCCATAGTTGAATAGCCCTTATTGTATGCAAGGTGTGGAATGTGCGTGTGTGTTTTATGAGAGGGCCATAGGTGTTGGATGAGTGTTGGGCATTAGGGTTTTAAGACCCTCTGGCCATAGAGTGAGGTTGAGATGGAGGGATGGAGAGGTATTGAAAAACAGCCACACACCCTGACTACCCGAGTGAGGTCGTTGAACCTTTTGCGACATTGAGTATGGGTCCTGGGCACCATGCTCCTGGAGGAGACGCTCTGAGCCACCTCCCTCCACACTCTTCTGTAGTCTCGCGGCAATGGCCTCCTGCCACTCTCAGGGTACAGTATAGCTCTTCTGCGCACCATCGCGCCAAGCAGAGCCTCCAAGGCCCGCTCGCTGAAGCGCTGAACTCGTTCTCTCACCCTCTCCATAGTCCTTGGCAGGAAAATTTAGGCACAGGTCTCTCCAGGCTGAGATTCAAGGCTCCAATGAGCAGGGTGTGGCTGGAGAGCAAGATCGACCCTCCCCTTTAAGAACTGTCCGGCGCCAGTGTGTCTGTGTTCCATCGCTAACTGACAGCACCTGCGTTGCGCCCGCGCTCTGAGTTAGCGCCTCGCTCCTCGGCCTTTGCACCTTAAGACAAGTGTGTAGCGCCTGATTTAGCTCTCCAATCACCTCCAGGGGCGTTAAAAGCCAAGTTTGCAGTCGGAGGCGATAATTAACGGCAGGCGCTAAACTTTGCGCCAGGCCGATAATTGCGCCCCAAACGGGACGATACCGAATTTCTCCCCTCTGGCCTCCACATCACAGCAAGGGTTAATGTGTGACATTTAGATGACAAGATTCCTCGCTTAAAGACTGAACTTCCAATCATTTTCATTGAGCTCACTCACACGCTCAAGCTCTGTAAGCATTCCAAACCGATACCTGACATGACGTTAACACTCAGTGTAGGGCATCTCAAGTTAATTTGGCCTAATTCCACTTACTTTTCATGTCTGTGTTTTTAATCAAGAAAAATAAAGGAAAACTTTAGTCCATTTATGTCTCTGAGTATTGCCAAAAGATTGAATAGTGTTCCCTCGGTAGCCCAGACTCACACCTCCAGGTACAGTCGGACAGGGATATCAATCCATGTACACAGATCACTAAAATATAGTAGTCAGGTACAACAAAATAATCAAAAAGGCTAATAGAATGATGGCCTTTATATCTAGAGGGCTATAATATAAAGGGGAGGAAGTTTTGTGAAACTATACAAAGCCCTGCTTAGACCACATCTGGAGTACCGTGTACAGTCCGCACCTTAGAAAGGATATATTGGCCTTGGAAGGAGTGCAGCGCAGATTCACCAGAATGTTATCAGGGCTCCAAGGATCAAATTATGAGGAGAGATTGCATAAACTACCTTGTATTCCCTGGAATATAGAAGGTTAAGGGGTGATTTGATTGAGCCTTTTCGGATTTTGAAAAGAATTAATAGGGTAGACAGAGAGAAACTTTTTCGCTGGTGGAGGAGCCTGCGACAAGGGGACAGAAAATTAAAATCAGAGCCAGGCCATTCAGGAGGGAAGTTAGGAAAGACTCCTTCACCCAAAGAGTGGTTAAAGTGTGGAACTCTCTCCCACAAAAAGCAGTAGATGCTAGTTCAATTAATAATTTGAAATCGATAGATTTTTTGCTAGCCAAGCTTATAAACGGCTCGGCGTTAAGGTACACATCAGCAATGATCTCGTTGAATGGCGGAACAGGCTCGAGGGGCTGAATGGCCTACTCCTGTTCCTATGTTCCTAAGCTCCTATGTTCAAGCCATGGTGATTTCGAGCTGGACCATTTATTTGATTTCTGGTACCCCTCCCCCTTGCTCCCTGATAGAATATGCATCCACTTTATCTGATGGCCTCATCAATTGGCTTAAAGAGGCTCTGGTGGCCACTTCTAGGTTTTGTCATTAGCTTTGACTCACAAATGTCCAACCTTCATTGATCTTGAATCTCAAACCAAAAAAGGCCTACACTCACTTATTTGGCAAAAATCACTGGGCAGTAATTTATGCTCAAATTAGTTCATTAGAAGTAGCACTGTAGCCTTTCCTCAGACCCCTGTACAGTCCACAATTGTGCTTCACCACAATTTACAAATTCCCTATTATTCAACGTATGAACCTTAACTAATGGGCTATGATTTGTCCATACTTACAGTTCTCAAAAGTAGATGTGATAAGTGTAGCATGCTTGGGAGACTCAAATGACTTTGGACCTATGGGTCCCAAAGCTCTCCATCACTGGGGATTCCTCGTGTCATGTCTGGGTCTGTTGTTGACTGATTGATAGAGATTGTTTGTTATGATAAGTCAACAATTCCATTATCATTGTATCATGTGACTACCAATATGGTAGAAGGTGAACGAGATGGACCTTGGTCTTTTTTCATCTCAAAGAAAGAAAGACTTGCATTTATAGAGCGACTTTCATGACCACCGGACGTCCCAAAGTGCATTACAGCCAATGAAGGGTTTTTGAATTATAGTCACTGTTATAATGTAGGAAGCACAGCAGCCATTTGCACACAGCAAGCTCCCACAAACAGTAATGTGATAATGACCAGATAATCAGTTTTAGTGCTGTTGATTGAGGGATAAACATTGGACAGGACACCGGGGATAACTCCCCTGCTCTTCTTCAAAATAGTGCATGGGATCTTTTACATCCACCCGAGAGAGCAGATGGGGCCTTGGTTTAACGTCTCATCTGAATGTTCCTGACTGGACAAAAATATTGTCAGTAATTCTACTCAGATATGCAAGAAGCACAGAGAAATCACTACAGTGATTGAAAATTTAAAGCAGTGCTGATGTACTTGCATATATGGGGCTCTCAGATACTAAAAGTGACCTGATCAACTTTGCAGATGCGGAGAAACAATGACATACTGCACACAGACCTTAGGGAGGACTATAGTATTTCCTCTGGAAAATTAAATACAGAAGAAATAATTTTACAAAGAGTTTAAAGAAAACACAACACTTAAAGTCATTGAGTGGAATACTGTATCGCTGGGACATCTCACAACTTCTCTCCAAGTGAAACAAGCAGTGGTGGGAGGGATGTGGTTACACAAAGCCAGTTGAGAAGAGCACTGAGAGCAATGAAATTCTTCGCCCCATTTGCTGAAAGATGGGAGCACCCACTTTCAGATACTTCAGATCCAAACAGTGAATGTAAACAGTTCCAAACCAGCTGTAGAGTTTGTTTCGAAGCCAAAGGTCCAGCCATAATGTTTTTTAGTCTCCTAGTTAAGGAATAACTTGATGGTCAGGGCTGCAAGGGAATAATGACAGAACACTCATGCCTAGGTATGGGGAGGAAATTTTGATATGTTTTTTTTTTCTATTGAGTTCGAGGCCCTTACACGTCCCTACAGTTGTCACAATTACTGTTTCTGAGAATCTACAGCAAGAGGCTAATAGAGACCTTGCAGTTGTTCGATGTCTTTCCACCATATTCTGTTATGAAGATATTCATGTTCTCACAGTAGAGATCCTTGACCCACTGGCCTCTGTTTCACGTCCCTGGATTTCTGACAGTTATGGGTGGAGAGTGCCAGGTAACTGCTGGTTAAGTGTACTCTCCTAAATATTGTTCCAATGTTTGGCGCAGTGAAAAAAAATGCTTCAACAGTTAGGTTGTTTAAAGTCCATATATGGCAGGAAGAAATCAACTGTGCAACACTGCAGATACAACAATCTATGGCAATAAATTATGTCTATTAAAGAAAGAAGAAAGCACTTGGACTTATAAATGTGGAGATTCCGAGGTAGATGTACCTGGGTCAGTTTGTACAGCTGTGTGGGTAAGTGTTAAATTGTTAAAAATCGGATTCCCGACCTGAACCCGCCTCCAACCCTCCCACTTCTGGTTTTAACGGAAGCGGGATGGGAAGCAGGTCGGGGGCGGGCAGCCAATCCGACGCCAGGAGGAGAGACGTCAATTTAAATATTACAAGGGGGCTGGAAGCCTCTTTTTTTACCTCCATTTTGTTTTTAACTGCAGCTGGACGGGTTTTACACACTTCCTAAAACCCAGCAGTTACAGCAAGGCGGGATCTGCTGCATCCAGGAGACAAATGCCTTTACACTGACCTCCTGAATCCAGGGTCACTGCCTAATTCACCCCCTGCGATTGGAGACCCCCGCTCACGATCATCCTGAGGCCGGCCACGATCTTCCCTTCACCCCATCAGCATCAGGCAGGTCACAATATGATCTTCCCTCCCCCCCCCCACACCGATGATCATCAAGCGCATGGCCACGATCCTCTGGTGGCTGGCCCCAAAGTGATCATCCCAGCCCCCCCACCCCCTGATCTTCTCCCTCCCCCACACCCCCAGTCCCTCAATGTCCCCGATCTCCTTCCCCCCACCCCTGGTCACTCGATGTCAGCGATCTTCTCTCCCCCCACCACCCCTCCCCCGGTCCCACGATGTCGGCAATCTTTCATCGACCACCCCCCTCTTCCTCCGGAAGCCGGCACCGGGCCCCGCACGATCCCGCCCCCTCCTACCACCGCACGGTCTTGTGCCGCAGGCCTACCCACCCGCAGCCAGCCAGCCTCTCCATCTGGTTGGCTGCGGGCGGGAAACCGAGGCCTCGCCTGCAACCTCGCCTGGTTAAAGTCACCAGGGCCTGCGGGAAAACCGGCCTCACAGATTTCCCGACCGCCTCGGAGCCCCCCCACCCCCAACCTGCCCTCCTCCTTAAAATCCAGCCCAATATGTTTAAGCTTTACTCCAGGACTCATGCACTTTACCCATCAGCATATCCTTCTGTTCCTTTCTCCCTCACGTGCTCCACCCTAAAAGGATCTATGCTATAGTCTCAACTACTCCTTGTGGTGCAATAACAATGACTGAAGCAGTCTACCTACATCAGAAACATTTATGCATTATATTTATTCTGAAGAGTTTGCTTGTGGGGAGTAAGTCAGTGCACAAAATTGTCCAGAGATAGCTATTGGTTTTTGGAGGGAGGTGCACAGCCACTAGTGGTTGGGAATCTTTGGAATTCTCTATCTCAGAGGGCTGTGGAGGCTCAGTCGTTGAGTATATTCAAGACAGAGGGAGATAGATGTTTGAATATTAAGGGAATCAAGGGATATGGGGATAGTGCAGGGAAGTGGAGATGAGGCAGAAGATCAGCCATGATCTCATTGAATGGTGGAGCAGGCTCGAGGGGCCAAATGGCCGACTCCTGCTCCTATTTCTTATGTTCTTATGTTCCACATTCTAACCACTCTCTTATTCCTTATTGAAAATTCTGAATCTAGACTTCATGGCAATGGAAGGGAACAAACCCGGGGTCTCATACGTGCAAAGCAAATGCTCTACCACTGAGCTACAACCCCAATTATTACTCACCCTTCCTTCACTAACAGGAACTAACTTGTAACTAGGGCTGACCCTATTTATCATTAAACTTTGTGATCGTAAAGGAACAGGCCAAGTTAAACATGGCTCTGCCTTAGAAACGGAAGAATACGTTGGATAATGCTCTTATTATAAAACAGCAACTCATTTGATTTGACATGAGCAATGCCGCAGAAGATCTGTTCATTTATATGTCACATTTCAGTGAAACTTGTTATGCTGTGAGCGTTGCTTTCAAATAAAATGTTTTGTTATCCCGGGCAACTTTGGTCATTTTGCAACATTACTCGGCTGAATTGTGCGCACGTGCATATGCATGTGTGCTTACACACACAATACGAGACAGTAAAATATAGAAAACCTACAAAGAGATCACAGCAATGAGAAACAAATAGCTGAGAACAAGTGACTAAAGAGCTGAGCATAACTGAACCAGGACTGCACACGCAGACAAACACAGCATGTGGGGGAGATAACAAAGAGAATAGGCACACCAGGGACTCAAGCTAAAGAACTCCAGGCCAAAAAAGGGTATCAGAAACCAGTTACTCTGCTACTAAAGCATCAACAAGCAATGTTGTCCACAGCTAACTCTTAATCAAAGAGTAGCCATAGTCAGACTGGCCACCTCTCTTTCATGGGTCAGGGACCAGAACTGTCATTCCTGGGGGGCAACGAGACCAATCCTTTCATTATTTAAAAATTAATTGACTGGCAAGGCCAGCATTTTTATTGCCCATCCCTAATTGCCCTTGAGAAGGTGGTGGTGAGCCGCCTTCTTGAACCGCTGCAGTCCGTGTGGTGAAGGTACTCCCACAGTACTGTTAGGGAAGGAGTTCCAGGATTTTGACCCAGTGACGATGAAGGATCGGCGATATACTTCCAAGTCAGGATGGTGTGTGACTTGGAGGGGAACTTGGAGGTGGCGGTGTTCCTATGCGCCTGCTGCCCTTGTCCTTCTAGGTGGTAGAGGCCGCGGGTTTGGGAGGTGCTGCCGAAGAAACCTTGGCGAGTTGCTGCAGTGCATCTTGTAGATGGTGCACACTGCAGCCACGGTACGCCGGTGGTGGAGGGAGTTAATGTTTAAGGTGGTCGATGGGGTGCCAATTAAGCTGGCTGCTTTGTCCTGGATGGTGTCGAGCTTCTTGAGTGTTGTTGGAGCTGCACTCATCCAGGCAAGTGGAGAGTATTCCATCACACTCCTGACTTGTGCCTTGTAGATGGTGGAAAGGCTTTGGGGAGTCAGGAGGTGAGACACTCGCCGTAGAATGCCCAGCCTCTGACCTGCTCTTGTTTCCACAGTATTTATATGGCTGGTCCAGTTAAGTATAGTATACTGTCTTTGCATATTAGTCCTCCCAAAGTGCATCACTTCACACTTCTCCACATTGAACTCCATCTGCCATGCGTCTGCCCATTTTACCATCCTGTCTATTTCATCTTGATGTCTACAACTATTCTCATCACTATCTACTATGTTGCTAAGTTTTGTATCATCTGCAAACTTTATAATGCTGCTCCCGACACCCAAGTCAAGGTCGCTTATAAAAATTGGAAAGAGGAATGGACCCAAAACTGACCCTTGGCGAACACCACTGCAAATCACCTCCCAGTCTGAAAAGCTTCCGTCCACCACCAACCTCTGCTTCCTGTCACTGAGCCAATCCCATATCCATGCCGCCACTTTCCCCTTAATTCCTTGGGCTTCCATCTTCTTAACAAGCCTCCTGTGTGGCACTTTGTCAAATGCATTCTGAAAGTCCATATATGCAACATCTACTGCATTACCTTGATCAACATTCTCTGTTACCTCGTCAAAGAATTCAATCAAGTTAGTCAGACACAATCTGTGTTTAACAAATCCATGCTGGCCTTCTTTGATTAACCCATGCCTTTCCAAATGAAAGTTTATTTTGTCCCTGATAATGGGTTCCAATAACTTCCCCACCACCAATGTTAGGTTGACTGACCTGTAGTTTCCTGGTTTATCCCCTCCCCTTACTTGAATAGTGGTATAACATTAGCAACCCTCCGGCACTACTCCTGTATCCAATGAGGATTGAAAGATTGTGACCAATGACGCTGCTATTTCTACCCTTGCTCCTTTCAGCAGCCTAGGTTGCATTCCATCTGGACCAGGTGACTTACCAACATTTAGTAATGCTAATCTTTTTAGTATGTCTTCTCTATCTATTACTATACGGTCCATAAGATCCATCTTCTCTTTTAGTGTAACCCTCACATCATCCACTTCCTTTGTGAAGATAGATGCAAAGTACTCATTTAATACTTCAGCCATGTCCTCTGCCTCCACATGAAGATTTTCCTTTGGGTCCTTAATAGGCCCAACTTTTTCCCTAGCCAACATCTTACACTTTATATGTTTATAAAATGTTTTAGGTTTCAATTTAATGCAGCCTGCTAATCTTTTCTCGTCACCTCTCTTTGCCTCCCGTATTAACATTTTCAATTACCTCCTGTACTTTTCATAATCTTCCTGGTTATTAACTGAATCTTGATCCTGACATTTGTCGTAAGCCTCCTTTTTCTGTTTTATTTTATCTTTTATTTCCTTTGTCATCCAGGGCGCATTAGCTTTGGATGCTCTACCTTTTCCCTTCAAAGGAATATGCCTAGTTTGTACCTGAGCTATCTCTTCCCTGAATGCCTTCCATTGCTCTGTTACTGCTTTACCCGGCAATCACCTTTTCCATCTACTTGTGCTAGGTCCCTTCTTAAACCACTGAAATTAGCTCTTCCCCACTTGAGCACTTTTACCTTCGATATTTTCTGGTCTCTTTCCATAATTACTCTAACCGAATTATATTGTGGTCCCTGTTAACTAGATGATCTCCTACTGTAACACCCTCCACTTGCCCTACATTATTTCCCAGACCCAGATCCAAAAGTGCTTCCTTCCTTGTTGGACTGGAGATATATTGATTGAGAAAGTTCTCTTGTACACATAATCAGAAATTCCTCTCCTTCCCTACCCTTAGCATTATGTTTTTCCCAGTCTGTATTAGGGTAATTAAAGTCTCCTAATATTACTACTCTATTTTTGCTCCACACCTTTGAAATTTGCCAACAAATTTGCTCATCTATCTCCTTCTCACTGTTTGATGCTCTATTAAAAAAAAACTCCCAACAATGTAACATCTCCCCCTCTGCTCCTTAATTCAACCCAAATAGATTCAGTCCTCGAACCATCTAGTATATCCTTTCTATTTAGAACTGTAACATCCTCCTTAATCAATACTGCCACACCCCTCCTCTTTTTCCTTCTCTACCATTCCTGAATACTTAGTAACCAGGAATATTAAGAACCCTTTCCTGGCCTTGTTTGAGCCATGTCTCTGATATTGCATCCACATCATAATCCCATGTGGCAAATTGTGCCTGCAGCTCACCAACCATATTGGTTAAACTTATAAGTTTCTACTGTTTAATATTATATAAAGTAGAGCCTTAGCTTAGTATGGAATCACACCATTCCACAACACATTGATTTTTGTTTATTTTAGAATAATTGTAAGTTTTATCTTTAGTAATTTATTTCTTTAAAAAAAACTTCATGGTGTTCGAAGGGTTAATGACCCAGTTCTATAGTTCAGATCAATAGACACCTCCAACACCCTTCAGCGCTTCAGAGAGTGTGAAAGGACCCCTGTTGGATGATCGCATTGTTAACATGCTGAGCAGTTAATGGTTGTTGAATAAATTCTCAGCATTAGACAAAAACGTTCATTTCAGAAACAAAAGTACTTCCTGAGATAATATTGAAGCTACTGCGAACATTAATAACTATTTAATTAGAGTTTTGCTTAATGGGTCCATGATGTCTTGTCCTGACCTACATTGGCTCCCGGTTAAGCAACGCCTCGATTTCAAAATTCTCATCCTTGTTTTCAAATCCCTCCATGGCCCTCGCCCCTCCCTATCTCTGTAATCTCCTTCAGCCCCACAACCCCCCGAGATATCTGCGCTCCTCTAATTCTGCCCTCTTGAGCATCCCTGATTATTATCGCTCAACCATTGGCAGCCGTGCCTTCTGTTGCCTAGGCCCTAAGCTCTTGAATTCCCTGCCGAAACCTCTCCGCCTCGCTACCTCTCTTTCCTCCTTTAAGACGCTCCTTAAAACCTACCTCTTTGACCAAGCTTTTGGTCACCTGCCCTAATTTATCCTTATGTGGCTCGGTGTCAATTTTTTTGTCTTAAAATACTCCTGTGCATCGCCTTGGGACGTATCACTACGTTAAAGGCGCTATATAAATACAAGTTGTTGTTGTTGTCAAGTTAGATGGCGAAATGAGGTCAAGACCATGAACCTTCCAGTCCCTACTCAAGACAGTAAGCATACGGTTAAATTTCCTCTGGTTCGCTTGAAGTGATTAACAGGGCCCTGTAACATTTCCTTTGTGAGCTATCATAACACAGTCACTAAACCTTTCATTGTCAATGAGTTAATGATTTGGTAAAAGTGACACTCAAAAGTACCACAAGGATGTTGCCGGGAGTAGAGAATCTTAGCTATGAGGAAAGACTGTATAGGCTGGGTCTGTTTTCCTTGGAACAGAGGAGGCTGAGGGGAGACCTTATTGAGGTGTATAAAATTATGAGGGGCATAGATAAAGTGGATAGAAAGGACCTATTTCCCTTAGCAGAGGAGTCAAAAACATGGGGACACAGATTTAAAGTAATTGGGGGAAGGTTTAGAGGGGATTTGAGGGGACATTTCTTCACCCAGAGGGTTGTGGGGGTCTGGAACTCACTGCCTGAAAGGGTGGTAGAGGCAGGAACCCTAACCACATTTAAAAAGTACTTGGATGTGCACTTGGGATGCTCTAGCCTGCAGGACTACGGATCAAGAGCTGGGAAGTGGGATTAGGCTGGATAGCTCTTTGTTGGCCGGCACGGACACGATGGGCCGAAATGTCCTCCTTCCGTGCTGTAACTTTCTGTGATTCTATGATTCTAATTTTACGGGAACGGCTTCTCCAGTTTGCTACCACAGGAGATGAAACCCGTTGAAGATGATTCCCGCTGCACTACCTTCCTTCACGGGGCAGTAGTGGAGCGGGGAAGTCCTTTCAATGTGAACTACCAGCTCGATCATGTCTCCGATCTCCTGTATTTTGCTAGAGCCAGACCTTCTGTTGACTGCCTGTTCCACAACTGCCTGTCATTATACATTTGATGAAAGCACTGCTCCCCGCCATCATTGAAGAGGCTTGCGATGGGGCGAGGCTGCCGACAAGCATTTAAAATCGTTGTTACTGCACTCTCATGCTGATCGGGCTCTGCTGTTGGGGATTTTCAAAGCGGTACTGGTTTACAAAACTCAGTCAGTGCTGCTGCCTTTGAAATTGATGGGCAGCTTCTGCCTTCACCTTGACAGCAATTGCTACAATGCAATGGTTGGTCAGCAGGAAGAGCAATTCAAGCGGGGAGAGCTGCTTGATCTTGCTTTCCTTCTTCCTGATGATGCGAAATTTGACTTGCATGGAGTGCTTTATTCAGTGGGCCCGACTGCGGGAGTTCAAACTCACTCAATTGAGAAAGCTGGGAGCAGCGAGAAGCAGTCGTAGGAACTGTTAGTCACATGCCTTCCTGGCTTAGCTACCTCCAAACGGGCTTATTTTTGTTTAATTTGTTCAGAGGTTTGGCTTTTATGTTTGCTATCTGTTCACTTTTCGAATTCTTGATACAGCCCTGGCTCAGTTGGTAGCACTCTCATCTCTTTGAGTCAGAAGGTCATGAACTCAAGCCTCACTCCAGCACACAATCTAGGCTGATGCTCCGGTGCAGTGCAGAGGGAGTGCTGCACTGTCGGAGGGACCGTCTTTTGGATGAGACATTAGAACAAAGCCTTTTCACAGGTGGATCCCGTGGCCCTATTCAAAGAAGAGCAGGGGAGTCTTCCCTGGTGTCCTGGCCAATATTTATCCCTCAACCAACATCATTAAAAGAGATTATTTGGTCATTATCTCATTGCTATTCATGGGAGCTTGCTGTGTGCAAATTGGCTGCCGCGTTTCCTACATCACAACAGTGACTACACCTCAAAAATACTTCATTGGCTGTAAAGCGCTTTGGGACGTCCAGTGGTTGTGAAAGGCGCTATATAAATGCAAGACTTCCTTTCTTATTTCTTTAATCAGCTGTAAGAAATCCATTTCCGAGCCACATTCTCATGGTGTGATTCCTCTAATGGAGCTAAAATTGGGGGAACTTTTGTCTTCCTCCCTTATTAACAATGGACTGAAGAAATCGTGGCAACACAAACAAAATCATTCCCGTGACTTTCTGTTTTGCTAATCCAAGTATTGATACTGCTGTGTGCTGGCAATTTAATTTGTGCTCATTATATTTATAGTTTCATTAATTTGTTGCTTACGGATTCCCTTGCTGGACTGTAGCTTTCTACATATGTTAAAAGTCCAGAAAAGGTAAATTTGGAAATAAAGTTCCGGTAGGTCATCATCAGCGCCCAGCAGGACCATGCAAGGACTTCCACTGTGCTATCTTCTGTTGCAATAATTAGTGCTGCTTAAGGCTGGAATGAGCATTCTGTTCACAAAAATAATCACAGCTGATAGGCACGTAGGGAGCTAAATGCTGGAGAGTCAAGCTGTGAAAGAGGTTGGTACATGCAAGGGATAACTTAGCGCTGCCAATATTTTGCTTGACAGATACGACAATATACAAGCAAAAGGATTCTCAGTGAGGCAGTAGTAATTCCAATACATAGGAACATAGGAAGATCATAGGCGCAGGAGGAGGCCATTCAGCCCCTCGAGCCTGTTCCGCCATTCAGTTAGATCATGGCTGATCTGTAGCTTAACCAATGTTCCCGTTACGCTGCGCAGCCGACAGCCATGCAGCAGACTGGAGATCCCTCGCAGGCCACTTGTCGGCTTCACTATGGATAAACCACACATGCACGGAAATTTGAATAGGCTGCACAGCCTGTTAAAGGGGCCACGCACCCAAAAAAGTATTAAAGGGCACATTGATCTTAACTCCATCTACCCACCTTGGTTCCGTAATCCTTAATACCCTTGCCTTCTCAGTCATGAAATTTTTATGATGTGGAGATGCCGGCGTTGGACTGGGGTGGACAAAAATGAGAAGTCGCACAACACCAGGTTGTAGTCCAACAGATTTATTTAATTTTACAAGCTTTCGAAGCAGTTCGCTCCTTCGTCAGGTAAGTTAGCAATGAGAGAATCTCCCAGAATTCACAATTTAAACCCAGACAAAATCTATTCACATTATTCCTTACAACAAAGAGCACAGCCAAGACAATGAGATGTGTCCCAGGGGGTCCAACGTGTCAAACCACCTGCTGGCTGCATATCCTGTCAATTTGTGGTGTTGTGTTTAAAAAAAAAACACCTGGGAAGACCGGCCATGATGTCAAGTCACGTTCTGTATCGTGACATGAACCCGATATCGCGATTGAGGCCATCCTCATGAGTGCGGAACTTGGCTATCAGTTTCTGCTCTATGATTTTGCGCTGTCGTGTATCCCGAAGACCACCCTGGAGAACGCTTACCCGCAGATCCGAGGCTGAATGCCCCTGGCTGCTGAAGTGTTCCCCGACTGGGAGGGAACCCTCCTGCCTGGCGATTGTTGCGCGGTGTCCGTTCATACGTTGTATTTTTAATTGACCCCCAGCATCAACAGCTTTTTGGGGGAGAGAGTTCCAGATTTCCACTGCCCTTTGCGTGAAGAAGTGCTTCCTGACATCACCCCTAATTTTAAGGTTGTGCCCCCCTTGTTCTGCACGCCTAAACCAGAGGAAATAGTTTTTCTCTATCTACCCTATCAACTTCTTTAATCATCTTAAACACCTCAATTGGGTCACAGTCTCAGGATACGGGGTAGGACATTTAGGACTGAGATGAGGAGAAATTTCTTCACTCAGAGGGTGGTGAACCTGTGGAATTCTCTACCACTGTGGAGGCCAAGTCACTGAATATATTTAAGAAGGAGATAGATAGATTTCTAGACACAAAAGGCATCAAGGGGTATGGGGAGAGAGCGGGAATATGGTATTGAGATAGAGGATCAGCCATGATCATATTGAATGGCGGAGCAGGCTCGAAGGGCCGAATGGCCTACTCCTGCTCCTATTTTTGTATGTTCTTCTATGTAATTAGATCACCCCTTAATCTTCTACACTCGAGGGAATACAAGCCTAGTCTATGCAACCTGTCCTCGTAATTTTACCCTGTTAACCCCGGTATCATGCTGGTGAATCTGCGCTGCACCCCCTCCAAGGCCAATAGATCATTCCTGAGGTGCGGTGCCCAGAACTAAACGCAGATGGGGTCTAACTAGAGCTTTATGTATCTGTAACCTAACTTCCACCCCTTTGTAATCTAGCCCTCCTTGAGATAAAAGCCAACATTCCATTAGCCATTTCAATTATTTTTTATGCCTGTCCAGCCGACAAACCTCTCAGTAATAAGACAGTGTCAGCTCCTGTTCAATAGTAAGACCATTATATGGAAATGCCCAACATTAGTTGTAATATTAAAAAAATGTGGAATTCTGCCTCGTTTTGTAAAAATACTTAAAAATTCCAGTTGGGCTGCATTGCCCCACCAAGAAGAAAGACTGCTTGATTCACCCACACTGCTCATGAATTATGAGTCTGCTACACTTTTATCCAGTAATGCCTCGCTGCCAGTATGATTGAAACAGATGTCTTTTTGGCCCAGGGCACAGCACAGTTGGACCCTTCATCACTTTCCCCTCACCTCCCCCAGAACCATTCTCACCAAATCCTTCTCACTCAGTTCAGATAAATGCAGGCTGCATCTATAATACTAAACAAAAAACAGGAGTTTATGTAAAAGAAAAGCGATACGCATTATTCACTTGATTTGTAACGACCATTCACATGCTATGCTGCCAGACATTTAAATGCACTGGACTGTTCACAGCTATAATGTGACACAGACCACCAAGATATATATAGAGATGAAGAAGGCAGTCCCTCCGACACAACATAGAATGAACGGTGTCCATTTGGCCCATCGTGCCTGTGCCGGCTCTTTGAAAGAGTTATCAAATTAGTCCCACTCCCGTGCTCTTTCCCCATAGCCCTGCCTTTTTTGTTTTAGCCCTTCATGTATTTATCCAATTCCCTTTTTGAAAGTTGCTATTGAATCTGCTTCCACCACCCTTTCAGGCAGTGCAAACATCTTGCTGTTTGTTCAATGATTCTCGGGCTTTGGATTCCACTGTCCGACTTGGGTGTTCATTCCACGCGTTGATCACTCTTTCTGAACCACAGAGCCATAGAGGTTCACAGCACAGACGTCTTGTCTGTGCCGCTTCTTTACTCGAGCAAACCAAAACTATGCCCACGATCCCGCGCTCTCCCCAAAGCCCTGTATCTTCCTTTGCTTCAAATATTTATCCAATTTTCCCTTAAAAGATGCAAGGATCTCTGCCTCATCTACTTCCTCTGGCAAATCTTTCCATGCTACAACAAGCTACTGTGTATAGAAATTTCTCCTAATTTCTCTCCTGACTCTCCTATTCACAATTTAAAATTGATGACTGGCTTCCTAACCATAGGGCTGGATTTTATCAATGGGGGCGCGTTGGGGGGCGGAACTGCTGGCTGTCGGGTTTCAGTCCGCCCTGATATGTATTCTAACTCCAATTACCCACCTTGGCTCATACCACTTAATAGCCTTTGCTAGCAAAAATCTATCGATCTCAGATTATAAATTATTAATTGAGCTAGCATCTACTGCTTTCTGCAGGATAGAGTTCCACACTTCTACCACCCTTTGGTGAAGAAGTATTTCCTACCTTCTCTCCTGAGTGGCCTGGCTCTGATTTTAAGGTTATGTCCCCTTGTCCCAGATTCTTTTTTTTTGACCCTGGAATGTGGGTGTCGCTGGCAAGGCCAGCATTTATTGCCCATCCCTAGTTGCCCTTGAGAAGGTGGTGGTGAGCCGCCTTCTTGAACCGCTGCAGTCTGTGTGGCGAAGGTACTCCCACAGTGCTGTTAGGGAAGGAGTTCCAGGATTTTGACCCAGTGACAATGAAGGAATGGCGATATACTTCCAAGTCAGGATGGTGTGTGACTTGGAGGGGAACTTGGAGGTGATGGTGTTCCCATGCGCTTGCTGTCCTTGTCCTTCTAGGTGGTAGAGGTCGCAGGTTTGGGAGATTCTGCTGAAGAAGCCTTGGCGAGTTGCTGCAGTGCACCTTGTATTCCATCACACTCCTGACTTGTGTCTTGTAGATGGTGGAAAGGCTTTGGGGAGTCAGGAGGTGAGACACTTGCCACAGAATACCCAGCCTCTAAGCTTCTCTTGTAGCCACAGTATTTATGTGGCTGGTCCAGTTAAGTTTCTGGTCAATGGTGACCCCCAGGATATTGATGGTAGGGGATTCGGCGATGGTAATGCCGTTGAATGTCAAGGGACGGTGGTTAGACTCTCGCTTGTTGGAGATTGTTATTGCCTGGCATTTGTGTCGCGAATGTTACTTGCCACTTATCTATCCTATCAATTCCTATCAAAATCATAAAAACCTCAGTCAAATCACCCTTTAACCTTCTATATTCCAGGGAATACAAGCTTAGTTCATGTTATCATGATTTGTCACACTGCTTGTTTGACATCCATTAGTGGATGAGCAGAAATTTCCTCCAACTAAATATTGGGAAGACTAAAGCCATTGTCTTTGGTCCCAACCACAAATTCCCTTCACTGACCCTTAAAGGGGCCATGCAGCGCTAAAAAATTACCGTGAACATTGCTCGGATGTGTCCTTTTTTGGTCCAAACTGGATGACCTCACACTTAACTGCATTGAAATCCATCTGCCACAGTTTTGCCCACTTAATTAATCTGTAAATGTTTCTTTCTAATTATATTAAAAGGAATTCAAAATAGAATAAAGGAACTATGGAAAAGGAAGAAAATAGAGAGAGGGTTAGGTTTCTATAGAGAATACAAATAAATATAACAGCAAAGTGGGAGGTGTAGTCAATGCAAAAGAAGAATGTGACAAAATACAGGAAGACATTAATAAACTTGCTGAATGGGTGTGTAATTAGGAAATCGATTTCAAAGCAGAATAGTGTGAGTTGGTGTATTTTGGTAGGAAGAATAAGGAGCCCGCAAACTGCTTGGATAATAAGAGTCTGAATGGGGTGGAGGAGCAAAAGGATCGAGGGATACAGATACACAAAGCACTAAAAGTAGCGACGCAGGTTAATATGGCCATAAAATAAAAGCCAACCAAGCACTGGTATTCTTTTCTGGAGGTATAGAACTGAAAATCAGAGAAGTTATGTTGAACTTGTATCAAACCGTGGTTAGACCGCACTTGGAGTACAGTGCACAGTTCTAGTTTCCATACTATAAAAAGCATATAGAGGCATTGGGCAAGGTGCAAAAAAGATTCACAAGGATGATACCAGAACTGAGAGGAAATACTCATCAGGAAAGGCTGAACTACTGGGGTGCTTTTTTTTAGAAAAGAGGAGGCTGAGGGGTGGCCTGATAGAGGTCTTCAAGATTATGAAAGAGTTTGATAGGGTAGACGTAAATAAAATGTTTCCACTTATGGGGAGTCCAAAACTAGAAGTCATAAATATAAGATAGTCACTAATAGTCAAGAGAAATTTCTTTACCCAAAGAGAGGTAAAAATGTGGAACACACTACCACAAGGAGTAGTTGAGACAAATTGCACAGATGCATTTAAAGAGAAGCTAGATAAACACATGAGGGAGAAAGGAATAGAAGGTTATGCTGATGGAGTTAGATGAAGACGTGTGGGAGGAGGCTCGTGTGGAGCACGACCGCTGGCCTAGACCAGTTTGATCGAATGGCCTGTTTTTGTGCTGTACACTCAATGTAACTCAATGTAAATACAAGAGATAAAATAGAGGAAGGGAATAATACCTGGAAGTCTGTGCCTAAAGGATGGGACAAAGGAATGGATGAAAACTAGGGCCAAAGTTTGGAGTCTGAGCACAGTAAGAAACAGTCGGCTGCACTGGAGGAATCCCTGCCAATGGAACATGATGTGGAGATGCCGGTGTTGGACTGGGGTGGACAAATGTGAGAAGTCGCACAACACCAGGTTATAGTCCAACAGTTTTATTTGAAATCACAAGCTTTCGGAGCGCTGCTCCTTCGTCAGGTGAAGTGATGGAGCATTAAATGGAGCATGAGGAACACTTGGAGAAGAAGCAACTGGATAATTGACTGATGTTGACAATGAGGAGGAAAGAAAAACAGTTGGATAGGCTGAACCAGTCAGAAAACAGTAAACATTATACAGGAAGAACGACATAAAGAAACACAGGCATTCAATTTCTTGGACATGAATCACACTAATAGTTGCAAAGCAGGTGATTATGATGGATTAAATTATATCGTAAATTGTGACTGCGTAGAGAAGCTGGATGTCTTCATACAATAGCAGATGCAGCGTGAATGTGATACACAGAATCAGAGGTGTCATCTCCCTACAGACTGATATATTTCATAGGGTGCAGCAGAAATATCTGCTGAATACTACTAAAAGTTTTCGTCTTGGGCCAAGATTCATTAGGTTGAAATAATCTATGTCTTCCCAAGGGTATTAATTCTTGCTTTGATTTATTTGGTATGAGATGAGTTTGTCTGCTTTCTCCCTTCTTAGTCATAATTGCTCTCAGTTCTTTAGCTCTGGCAATCAAGAAGCCTTCAGGCATATAGGGAAGGTTGGTTGGGGCAAATGACACTACCTTTAATAAGAATGCAGAAAACAGGGGGAAAAGAATTAGGATGACAAAATCAGACGCAAATATTTGTTCTCAGGCAGATAATCACTTTCGCCAAGAACATTAAGATTAGTTACTGATCTTCAGCCTCGGCTCCCAAAAATAATTTGACACTTAACTTTACATTTGTGCCTCTTGGGTTCCATCGCCTGTCGTACTAGTCAGAGCTTGCACGGTACAACCCCTCTGAACAGTTCCCACCTAAAATGTCAATCAGGGTTCTATTTGCGTCGTAAGACCCTGATTTCCATTTTCAAAGTGGACTATCACCTGAAACTGGCAGGCGCTTTGGACACTTGGCAGTAGGCCCCTTTCAAAATGGAGCCAGTCACATCGTCAGTGTTAACGGGCCAGTGAGATCTCCGATGCCATTTTGAGGCCAGGTGAACGCAGTCAAAATCGACCCCAATGTCTTTACTTTCTGTACCAAAATGTGTGTGTGTGTGTGTGTGTGTGTGTGTGTGTGTGTGTGTGTGGCGGGGTGGGGGTGGGGGTGCGGCAATGTGGAGAATGTCTAATGCTGAATATTGAATGTAATAGATTTGATAAATAGTAATGTCTTATCTACACTGCACATTGTCTTAAAATCCGATTTAAAAAATTCTAAGCCATAATATTCTATATTCTTACAATCAAGTTTAATTTTTAATATCTGTCCTGTTATACTAAAGCTTACAACCATAAAAATCATAGCATTAACAGCACAGAAGAAGGCCATTCAGCCCATTCCACCTGTATGGGTGCTAGATCTTCAACTGAAACTATCTACTCTAATTCCGTTTTGCTTTTTTTGCCTATATCCTTGTCAACCACTTATCCTATTCCCTTTTAAAAAGTGTTATCCTATCTGCCTCAATAGCCACGTGTAGCAAAAAATTACAGTTACCCACTTTGTGAAAAAAAAATTCTGCTACCTTTCCCCTCGGAGAATCAAGGGATATGGGGATCGGGCGGGAAAGTGGAATTGAGGTCGAAGATCAGACAGGATCTTATTGAATGGCGGAGCAGGATCGAGGGGCCGTATGGCCGACTCCTGCTCCTAATTCTTATGTTCTTATGTTCTCATTCATTTAGTGGTAATTTTGAGCTTATTACCAATTCGCCAACCAGGGGAAACAATCTTTCATTAATTACAATCTCAAAACCTTTCTTAATTTAAATAATATATATGGTATTCGCACCCTCCCACTGTGGCCGCCTTCGTTCCAGTTTGCACATTGTTTCAGATTTTTACAGGATGTTACCACCCAGACAGGTGATTTTCCGTTGTATTCAATTTGGGAAAAAATTGTAGTAACTGGAGGAGAGACAGATTCCAAATTTAGGACAGGAGTTAATAAAGAGCATGAAACTGATATTAGTCATCCTTTAACAGTCCACAGTGATCCAAACATACATTTACTATTTTAAAAAGGTGTATTTGTGAGTCAGACTCAAGACCTCCTCTCGGATTGACAGTTGATATCTACGATAGTTTGCCTGCAGGATTACAGTCAGTATTAAATCTGTTTCTTTTCGTATGTTCTTCCCTCCCTCCCTCCCTCCTTTATTCCGGTTGTGACAATTGTATCTGCATTTTCTTGCCATTACCATTAATGAAACAGCAGCGCTTTGCAAAATGAGAGGTTATTTGGCAACTGGAAGCGGCTGCCTCCTAGGAAAAAGGGCGGTGATTAATGCCAGTAATTGTTCTCTTGTTCTAAGCCATTGATGTAGGAGTGCAGAATAATTGATGCCTACAGGAGGGTTATCAGTCAAAAGAAAGACAATTAGCAGGAAGAAACAAGACCCAGGACACAGCGTTGATAACAAATTATCCCCCAGAACCATCCATAAGGAGTGATTTTATTGGGCCACAAAGTAGAGCTCTACCTGATTATACTTACTTTCCAGTTTAACAGATGATGGCACATTAGTCTTCAAGTAAAATTGCGACTGAATATTGCTTTCCCGGCTTTCGGCCGCCTGGGTTCTAGAATTTCATAGCTTCTTGTTAAAGAAAATAAACTGATTAGGTTCATAACAAGATTCTGTGTTAACCTTCCCCTCCCCAGTCCCAATGAAACAGTCGTTCCATCAGTGCAGCTTCCAGCAATTGTGATGCAGACATCATTTTCGAAGATTGTTTTATCTACTGATTTTTTTTTTTTAATTTCTTTATTTTTTGTGGCCCTGCACCATTTTTAGATTTCTCTGAGACGAACAGGAATGTCGCTCCAGCATACAGGAGCAAATAAAAAAAACAGAGCCGGATAAATGTTACACATTCACTCAATGCAAAGCTGAACACTTCCATCCCGTGGGCCCCACCTTCCCCATCTGGAACTGATTGGCTGAAAATTGTTGGGCCTCACAAAGCAGGTGGAAAAAGTCACCACCCAGACATCCCCTAGGACTGCAATGTTTGACCAGTTGGCTGCAAGCCACCCACGTGAATTACTGGAATGGGACCAGCTGCACAACAAATTCAATATTACATGATTGCAAAGTGCAGCTTTGCTGCGGGTTGTCCAAATTAGATCATGCGGGAGGTTTGATTCGCTTGATGTTGGCAGTGATGGGGGAGGGGAGATGCACTCCGCTCAACATTTTGTCCCAGAAATGAGGGGAAGCCAGAAAGAGAAACGCTTGGTGGGGTAAAGGTTCATTGTAAATGCTGTTGTAGAACAGGCAATAGAGTTGGGTTAACAAACCAGATTTTTGAAAAAAATGTTTAAAGAGATAGTTAATGTTGTAAGTATTGAAGTTGAATGAAGCTTGAGATTCTTGAAAAGTCTGCTGTTTCCCCTGAGGCACTGCTCACTGTTTGTCAGATGGTACTCTGTTTTATCATTACAGGAGCCTTACACCATATAATATGTAAAGGAAGACTTGCATATAATATACAAAGAAGGACGTCCCAAAGCGCTTTACAGCCAATGAAGTACTTTTGAAGTGTAGTCACTGTTTTAATGTAGGAAATGTGGCAGCCAATTTGCGCACAGCAAGCTCCCACAAACAGCAATGTGATAAACATTTTTTTCAAGAATCTGTTTTAGTGATTTTAGTGATGCTGATTGAGAGATAAATATTGGCCAATTGTGGAACACTGGCACCAGCACTGGGATAAGAGGGAGCTGTTCCGTTTGGACGAGCTTCACTTGAACCATGCTGGGGCTAGAGTCTTGGCGAATTGAATAACTAGGGCTGTAGAGAATGCTTTAAACTAAATAATGTGGGGGAGGGTCCAGGTGAGCGGGAATTTAAAAAGTCAATGAGAAATGAGAAACCAATAGAGCAGGATAGAGATGGGGGAAACAATGACCAGAGTGTGACAAGAAGGGACAGAATGTTTAAAAATAAGAGTGCAGCAGAAAATAGGGCCAAAACAAGGAGAAATGGTAAAAAGACAAAGTTAAAAGCTCTATATCTGAATGCACGGGGCATTCGTAACAAGATAGATGAGTTGACGGCACAAATAGATACAATGGGTATGATCTGATCGCCATTACAGAGACGTGGTTGCAAGATGATCAGGGCTGGGAACTGAATATTCCAGGGTATTTCACAATTCGGAAGGATAGACAGAAAGGAAAGGGAGGTGGGGTGGCTTTGTTGGTAAAGAATGGGATCAGTGCAGTGGTGAGAAGTGATATTGGCTCAGAAGATCAAGATATAGAATTAGTTTGGGTGGAGATAAAAAATAATAAGGGGAAAAAGTCTCTGGTGGGCATAGTCTACAGGCCCCCGAACAGTAGCAATACTATTGGACAGAGTATAAATCAATAAATAATGGAGGCCTGTAAAAAAGGTACGGTAATAAACATGGGCGATTTTAATCTCCATATTGATTGGACAAATCAAATTGGCCATTGTAGCCTTGAGAAGGAGTTCATAGAGTGTATCCGGGATGTTTTCCTAGAACAGTATGTAATGGAACCAACCAGTGAGCAGGCTATCTTGGATCTGGTACTGTGTAATGAGACAGAATTAATAAATGATTTCATAGTAAAGGATCCTCTAGGAAAAAGTGATCATAGCATGGTTGAATTTCAAATTCAGTTGGAGGGTGAGAAAGTTGTATCTCAAACCAGTGTCCTGATGTTAAACAAAGGCAATTACAATGGTATGAGGGCAGAACTGACTAAAGTGGACTGGAAAAATAAATTAAAGGGTAAGACAGTTGAAATGCAGTGGTAGATATTTAAGGAGCTATTTCATAACTCTCAACAAAAATATATTCCAGTGAGAAAGAAAAATTTTAAGAGAAGGGAGCACAATCCATGGCTAACTAAGGAAGTAAAGGATGGTATCAAATTGAAAACAAAGGCATACAATGTTGCCAAGATTGGTGGGAGACGAGAGGATTGGGAATTTTTTTAAAACCAGCAAAGGATGACTAAAAAAATAATAAAGAAAGAGAAGATGAATTATGAGAGTAAACTGGCAAGAAATATTGAAACAGATCGTAAGAGCTTCTACAGTTATATAAAAAGGAAGAGAGTAGCTAAAGTAAATGTTGGTCCCTTAGAGAATGAGACTGGGGAATTAATAATGGGGAACAGAAAAATTGAGAGGTCGCACAACACCAGGTTATCGTCCAACAGTTTTATTTGAAATCACAAGCTTTGGGAGCTATCGATCGCCCCTTCCTCAGGTGAAGTAAAGAACTTCACCTGAGGAAGGGGCGATCGATAGCTCCGAAAGCTTGTGATTTCAAATAAAACTGTTGGACTATAACCTGGTGTTGTGCGACCTCTCAATTTTGTCCACCCCAGTCCAACACCGGCATCTCCGCATCATGAACAGAAAAATGGCAGAGACTCTGAACAAATATTTTGTATCTGTCTTCACGGTAGAAGACACAAACAACATCCCAATAATAGATAATCAAGGGGTCACAGGGAGGGGAGAACTGAAGATAATCACTATCACTAAGGAAAAAGTACTTGGTAAAATAATGGGACTAAAAGACGACAAATCCCCTGGACCAGATGGCCTGCATCCCAGGGTCTTAAAAGAAGTGGCTGCAGAGATAGTGGATGCATTGGTTGCAATATATCAAAATTCCCTTGACTCTGGAGAGGTCCCAGCAGATTGGAAACCACAAATGTAACACCCCTATTTAAGAAAGGAGGGAGACAGAAAGCAGGAAACTATAGACCAGTTAGCCTAACATCTGTCGTTGGGAAAACGCTGGAGTCCTTCATTAAGGAAGCAATAGCAGGACATTTGGAAAATCATACTGCGGTCAAGCAGAGTCAGCATGGTTTTATGAAAGGGAAATCAATTTTAACAAATTTGCTGGAGTTCTTTGAGGATGTAACGAGCAGGGTGGACAAAGGTGAGCCAGTGGATGTGGTGTATTTGGATTTCCAGAAGGCATTCGACAAGGTGCCACATAAAAGGTTACTATATAAGATAAGAGTTCACATAGTGGGGGGTAATATATTAGCATGGATAGAGAATTGGCTAACTAACAAAAAGCAGAGAGTTGGGATAAATGGGTAATTTTCCGGTTCGCAAACAGTAACTAGTGGGGTGCCACAGGGATCGTTGCTGGGGCCTCAACTATTTACAATCTACATTAATGACTTGGATGAAGGGACCGAGTGTAATGTAGCCAGTTTTGCAGATGATGCAAAGATGGGTGGGAAAGCAAGTTGTGCTGAGGACTCAAAGAATCTGCAAAGGGATATGGACAGGCTAAGTGAGTGGGCAAACATTTGGCAGATGGAGTATAATGTGGGAAAGTGCGAGGTTATCCACTTTGGCAGGAATAATAAAAAAGCAAATTATTATTTAAATAGAGAGAGATTACAAAATGCTACAGTTCAGAGGGACCTGGGGGTCCTTGTGCATGAAACACAAAAAGTTAGCATTCAGGTACAGCAAGTAATCAAAAAGGCAAATGGAATGTTGACCTTTATTGCAAGGGGATTGGAGTATAAAAGCAGGGAAGTCCTGCTACAAGTGTAGAGGGTATTGGTGAGACCACACCTTGAGTACTGCGCACAGTTTTGGTCTCCTTATTTAAGGAAAGAAATACTTGCATTGGAGGCAGTTCAGAGACAATTCACTAGGTTAATTCCAGAGATGAGGGGGTTGACTTATGAAGAAAGGTTGAGCAGGTTGGGCCTATATTCATTGGAATTTAGAAGAATGAGAGGTGATCTTATTGAAACATATAAGATACTGAGGGGGCTCGACAAGGTAGGTGCAGAGAGGATGTTTTCCCTCGTGGGGAAATCTAGAACTCGGGGGCATAGTTTCAGAATAAAGGGTCGCCCTTTTAGAACTGAGATGAGGAGGAATTTCTTCTCTCAGAGGGTCGTAAATCTGTGGAATTCTCTGCCCCAGAGAGCTGTGGAGGCTGGGTCATTAAATACATTTAAGGTGGAGATAGACAGATTTTTGCAAGATCAGGGAGTGAAGGGTTATGGGGAGCGGGCAGGGAGGTGGCTTTGAGCCCTAGATCAGCCATGATCTTATTGAATGGCGGAGCAGGCTCGAGGGGCCAAGTGGCCTATTCCTGCTCCTATTTCTTATGTTCTTATGTTCTTTTGGCTCCCCTGCTCTTCTTTGAAATAGTGCCATGGGGTCCTTTAAGTCCACCTGAGAGCAGACAGTGCCTCGGTTTAACGTCTCATCCAAAAGATGGCAGCTCCGACAGTGCAGCAACTCTGTTGGTCCTGCACTGGATTCAGCCTTGATTTTTGTTTTCAAGTCTCTGGAGTTGGACTATGAAGCCACAACCTTCTGACTCAGAGGCGAGAGTGCTACGAACTGAGCCGTACATTGTACAAAGCAGACGGTAAAGACAGACGGAGAAAGATCAGCCGGTCCATCGGATCTGTCACATTCAGCCATGTCGCAACTAGACAGCAAAAGGGCCGATGCTCCCCAGCCACCCACCAGTGGTCATGTAACTTCCTGCTGCGAAAGTGCAGCTGTGTTTAATGTGACCTGTCTCATTAAAAGGTCATAAAGTCTAATTGTCAATGAGCACATACTGAGATCAATTACATGCTAATTGCAGACTGGCAGGAGCACAAAATGACTGCTTTTTCCCTTTCAATGGCACGGAATTTACAGTCCCCGTGACAGAGTTGGGCTATTTGCCCAACTACTGCCCAGCAATTGCCCACGAAACTCTTACACCTGGTAAAATCAGCCATAGGGCCTGCTTTCACCAGCGTAAGGGTTAATATAAATCTAAAATTAAAAATTAAAAATGATCCACAATCACTTAAAATCAATTTATCCAAATATTGGCCTGGATTAAAATGTTTAAAATTATTTATTCAAAAGATTTAATTTGTCTTGTATTTGCTGCAATAAAGGAACTTTTAATTAAATTTGTAAATCAGAACATTTATTTTTATTACAGTTGTCTGAATTGTTTAATTATTTGGGGATTCCAGCAGGGTTTATGGGGATATAATCTATCTAGATTTTCAAAAGGCCTTCGATAAGGTACCCCATAATAGACTGATGAACAAGGTCTGAGAATGCGGAGTCAGGGGAAAAGTAGCAGAATGGATTGCTGGCTGGCTTCAAGACAGAAAGCAGAGAGTAGGGGTAAAAGGTGGCAGAATGTGGGTAGTGGTGTTCCACAAGGATCAGTGCTGGGACCACTGTTGTTCACAATTTATATTAACAATTGAGACTTTGGAATCAAAAACACAATTTCTAAATTTGCGGATGACACCAAATTGAGGAGGACTGCAACAAATTACAGGAGGACATTAATAAACTTGCACATTGGGCATAGAATTGGCAAATGAAGTTCAACACAGATAAATGTCCAACGGCACTACTTCAAAGAAGACCGTGAGATTTCCCCTGGTGAGCTGGACAGCATTTATCCCTCAACCAACAGCTAAAACAGATGATCTCGTCATTTATTTCATCTCTGTTTGTGGGAGCTTGCTGTGTGCAAATTGACTGCCATGTTTCCCTACATTACAACAGAGACTACACTTCTAAAGTACCTCATTGACTGTAAAGCGCTTTGGGACGTTCTGAGGTTGTGAAAGGCGTTATATAAATGCAAATCTATCTTTCTTTTGAACTCTCAACCTCTGCTCGTTGCTCTCTCCTCCCCTCTTTCTTTCCGTTAGCCCTATGAAGGGGTTTCGCCAGCCTGACTTTGCCAATTCTGAGCAAAGGTCCGACCTGAAATGTTGGGCCTGCTTTTCTTTCACTCGCTGACTGACATACTTGCCGGGAACTTCCTCAAGGCGGATCCCACTCCTCTGCCATAACTTCGCCGAGGTTTCTTGATGCACTTCCGGTGAAGTTACGGCGGTGCGGAAAGGGAACGGGAGCGGTTCCGAGGAGATTCCCGGACACTATGTGCTTCCCGTTTTCATTTCTGACTTCCAGCTTTTGACATGTTCCTTTTATCTGTTTATGTATGTGCTTCCGAACGACCCAAAATTAGCATAAAACCCTGACTTTGCATCAAACACAGTGATTTTTCTTTCCTGCCTCCCTAGGTCAGAACACGTCCAGTAAAGCAAGTGTTAAACAAGCCCCTTCTACCAACTGTTGTGTGACCAAAAGCAAAGGCAGAGGGGGGAGAAAAGTCTAAGCGCAATATAAAGCCAGTCACCTTGGTCATATTCAGTCTCTCCCATGTACCGCCCTACTTGGCGTGTGCTGGGGTCGCCAACGCTCATGGAAAAGAACAGCTCCATCGGGTGACTTTTGGAAATTGTACAGCAGAACTCAACCTCAATCTGAATAATTTGGACCTATTGGTCCAGAATTAAATTCAGTTACCGTTTAAATCAAGAATTGCCTGAAGATTCACCGAGGCCAGGGAACCAGTCCCAGCCAGTCTTGGCAATCGCACAAGCTGAACTTTTGATTGAATTATTTCAGTCAGGCAGGCAGGCAGGCAGGCATTTTGTCCTCATTCACTAGGATTGGAATTTTATTCCGCTCACCATTCTCCTCCTCGTGGCCTAAACAAAATCAACAGACCCAGCAGGAAGGTTAGAAGCAATAAAATGCTGTTTGAAATGACAGCTGTCCTTCCATGTGATGTCCCTTATAACCTGAGAAAACATCTGAGCAATGCTAAAACTCCACAGTGTATCTTCAGTTACCGCTAGTTAAAATTCCTTGGTAGACTGCGGCCTCTTATATGAGGCATATTGCTTATTATTCCTGGCTTAATGAAAGCGGTGCCCAAAACAATCAAATTGCAATGAACCATTTGCTATTGTGCATATTTCACACAGTTCCCAAAATCACAGTTAGAAATGTGTGGAGATGCATAATATATGGCTTCATGCTAATTAATGTTGACTTCACATGACTTCCAGAGGTAGTGTTAAGTGTATTTGTGAGGCGAGGATTACAGTAAATATTACCTTAATAAAACACAGATTTCTCTTGGCTCCCATATGTGTGCTCATTAGGTACAGGAGGTAGTTTGGTCGTCTGTAACTTTAGTATAATTTAGATTTCATTTAGCTTTCTTTATGGGTGGTGGGGTGGAAGAGGAGTTCGGTGCATATGACATTAGTGCAATTGAGATCTTGTTTGGCCCCCACAGTTAATCTTGGTGTGTGGGTTGGTATGTATGTATTATATAAACATAACAACAACAATTTAGTTGTCTCTCAGCTACCACAGGCAGTCTTGATATGTGTAGAGGCTTGGTATGTATAACTTCATTAAAATTCAGATATCTCCCGAATCCCATAGGCATGGTTGGTGTGGTTGGGTGGTCTGTTACATATGCTTCATTCCAATTCAGATTTTTCCTGGTTCTCAAGGGCAGCTGCACTGTATCTGTTTGTATGTGTTTGAGGGATTTGGGGTTAGATCTGGTATCTATAATTTTACTATGGGTCGTAATTTGCGACCCCTACGGGTGCGTACGAGGTGCGCACACGCCCGTAGGGGCCGCGCAAGTTGCGGGTTTAGGCATGCGAAGCACGCATCCCCGGGAAAAGGGCCTCCGCGGGCGGAGAGTTGCGCTATTTGCCCAACTTTTGCCCAGCGAATGCCCTTGAAAGTCTTACGCATGGTAAAAGCAGACATAAGGTCTGCTTTTACCAGCGTAAGAGTTTTAAAATATTAAAAAATAACATTTTATCACTCATTTATACATTAAAAACCCTGTCCAATAAGGTAAGTTTATTTTTAGCCCTGTTAAAACATATGCATTTTTTTTCAAAAAATTAAATTTTTGTTTAAAATATTTAATTAAATGGCATTTTAATTCATTTTAAATATGTAATTTTTTTTTTTAACTTGTGTTTGTGTATTTTTTAAGTGATCCCCATTCATACTTATGACAGTTTCGTACATATGGAATCCCCATAAGTATGAATGGGGATTCCCTTTTTTCATTGGTTGGGATGGCCCACGTGATCCCAGGGACGCTTGCGAGCCGCCTGCTCCCCTGGGATAGGTGGGCCTCTGCCCGCGGGTACCCAGAGAGGTCCAGGAGCGCGAGTCTCCGTACCTCTTGGACTACCAGGTAAATTCGTAGATTTTTTGCAGGTCAGAAGCCTCCGACCACAAATTTTGGGCCTATAATTCAGATATCGCTCAGCTCCCGCGTGCTATGCTACAGTGAAATGGGATTAAATTTAGCATCCACCAATTAATTCATAGTTTGGAGCACCCAAATCCTAAACCAGTTAAATCAGTTAACTTTATGCAAGCGCAGGTGGTAGATCTCTGTGAGGCTTTAGCTAAAGACAGGTATAAGGAAATTGAAGAGTCTACCGTATTATTGGAGCTGCCTTTGGGAGTATTGACTCGAGTTAAGAAGCTAAGAGACCAGGACTGCTTTACTTAAAACACACTATAAATCATCTTTGTTCCTATTTCTTCTGCTTTGTTTCGAAGACAATTTGAAATCTACAGTGCTTCACATTGAATAAATTGGCAGGATGTAGGGAGAATATTAATTGCACTCATTCATATGCCTTCCTGCGGTTAGAACGTTGACAAAAGGCTTATGGTCTTGTGTGTGCAAATCAGGAGCAGCCTGTCAGTCCTATCAGCAAGAATGTATTTCACTTCATTTTTTTCGTTCCTCTGTAACACTGATTCAGTAAAAAGGACTGTGTGCCTGTGTTGCCAATCTGCGGCATGAATAGTCGAACACTTTTAGTAAGAGCAGTGTTCCAAAATAAAGCTCCAGCTCTTCGCTCCCTTCAAACCAATGAGCAGGTGCAAGCGTCCTTGATTCCACCCCGTCTACACGAGCCAGCAAGCTTGGTTTCCATCACTTGTAATCCATAGGAAACCTGAGGTAGAATTATTTTCCCACTACACTGCTGCTAAATAGGATCGCTAACACAACCTGTTACTGCGATATGGCAACTGCAGGCAGTAGATCTTTTGCCCGGTGTCACATTGTTGTTGATCTAACAATGTCATGAAGGCTACTTTAGAGTGGCTCTACGCTACCACTTCTACAGTCTGCTATTCTAAATTTGCTGTTGTGCTACAGGTGCCTGCTCAAAAACCACAACAGCAACTTGCATTTATATAGCGCCTGTAACGTCCCTAGGTGCTTCACAGGAAAGTTAGCAAACAGAATTTGACACCGAGCCACATAATAGGAGATATTAGGACAGGTGACCAAACACTGGGTCAAAGAGGTAGGTTTTAAGGAGCATCTTAAAGGAGGAGAGAAGCATAGAGTGGCGGAGAGGTTTAGGGAGGGAATTCCATTAAGTCTGTAGAAGTTCTTAATGTAACAACAGTGGCTGGGCTTCAAAAATGAATTCATTCTTCTTTCTTTCTAGAGTGACACAGGATCGGAGACCTGAGTTATAGTGCTAGCCTCATTTTGCTCTCTACCCAGGGGTAAGAGAGCTTTGCGTAATAATTGGTCTTTAATTGCACAATTGCAAAATGCAGACTTGTTTCTCACATGGGCAGGGATAAAGTTCTTGCCATTAAAAACCATCGACCCTGCTCTCTTACTCTGAATATTGAGAGAATGGAGATTGGCTTCTGTTAACTCCACCTCGCACATACAGTCAACAAGCACAAGCACAACAACAGCATGTGAAAGTGTCACTGAAGAATATTCGCAATAGAATTTAATATTCATCTGCTGGAATACAACTCTGAATCATACTTTTGGAATAAAATTTTCTCTCAGTGCATAGATGCTAAAAATGATTACTGGCAAAAAACACAAAGGTGATGCTAATAGCAAGAATAATATTCTGACCTGAAATTCTTACTGTTTTTTTTAAAGCTCTCAGCTTTTAGTGACTGTTCTACCAGAGTGAGCCTTGGGGCAGTGATAGCATTCCTGTCTCTGGGCCAGATGGTGCAGGGTTCGAACCCCATTCCAGACAGTGAGTGGAGTTGGATCTCCGGCTTTGTAATTCTGGGTTGACATCCAGTGGGATACTCGCGTCTGGTGGGCGTGGGTGGCCCCGCCCTCATTGTATAGGGTGTGGGAGCTCATAAAACTCTCCCGCCGTATAGGACTAACCACCCTACCGGTTGGTACAAACATGGTTACGGCCATGGAAGGAGCATTAATGTCTCAGCCTGCAAATCCTCCACTACTTCACACTATTCCCCAAGGGAGGACCAGCGAGAAGATATGAAAATGATGATGAGTGACTGTTCTGTATACAAAGGGCCTGAATTAGTGGTCAGACACTTCCTGCAGGCGGATGCTTCCGAACCGCAATAAAAGTACGCACATAACTGATGGTCCTGGATCCATGGAGAGTCACGCTCCTGGACCTGCAGCGTAGAGGCCTGTGGGCCCGCCCAACCAATCAGAAAGGGGATTCCCATTAAGCTGAAATACATTTTTACAGCACTGAAATTAACAGTTCTGGTCTCCATATAATTTAAAAAATCATTACATGTTTAAAATTAATACAATTTAATTAAACATTTAAAACAAAAACTTAATTTATTGAAAAATAAATTTAAACGTTTTTCAAGGGGCCAAAAGTAACACAAACTTTTTTTTACAGGTTTTTGAATGTTAAAATGATTTTAAAAATGTTATTTTAATATTTATTTTCACCCTTACGCTGATAAAAGAAGGTCTTACCCTTGCTTTTACCAGGCATTTGTGGGCATTCGCTGAGCAAGAATTGGACAAATAGCCCAACTCTCCGCCAGCGGATGTCCATTTCCCGGGGTTGCGGAGGTTCTTGACAGATCGTAAGTTCCGGGCTTTCGCACACGCGCAGCGCATGCGTAAACCCGGAAATTGCGGGGCACTTACGGCTGCATATGCCCCGCCTACGCGGTCATAGGCCCCGGGAAATCCAGGCCAATATATGAAAGAACCTATAAGCTACCAAGAGGAACAGAGTCACTTTACCAAGGTCCTTCGCAAGTCTACTTATATAATAGGCATGGGCTGACCATGGTACAGTAAAGGTGCATGATGTCGTACCTATAACATAAAAGCAGAGAAGTTATGTTAAACTTGTATAGAACCCTGTTTAGACCACACTTGGAGTACTATGAACAGCTCTGGTCTCCATACTATAAAAAGGACATAGAGGCACTGGAGAAGGTTACAAAAAAATTTCCTAGAATGATACCAAACCTGCCAGGTTATACCTATCAGGAAAGATTGAACAGGCTGGGGCTCTTTTCTCTAGAAAAGAGAAGGCTGAGGGTTGACCTGAGAGAAGTCTTCACGGTTATGAAAGGGTTCGATAGAGTAGACGTAGGAAAAATGCCTCCACTTGAGGGGGAGGCCAGAACTAGAGACCATAAATATAAGATCGTCACTAATAAATCACGACTCACTATTCACAGTGTGGTCTAACCATGGTTCTACACAAGTTTAACAGAACCTTTCTGCTTTCGTCGCTAATAAATCCAATAGTGAATTCAGGAGAAACTTCATTACCCCGAGAGTGGCTAGAACGCGCTATCACCAGGAGGAGTTGAGGTGAACAGCATAGATGCATTTAAGGGGAAAACTAGATAAGCACATGAGGGAGAAAGGGATAGAAGGATACGTTGATGGGCTTAGGTGAAGAAGGGTGGGAGGAGACTCGTGTGAGCATGAACGCTGGCATGGACCTCTTGGGCTGAATGGACTGTTTCTCTGCTGTAAATACTTTGTAATACATTGTAATGTGAACAATACAGCTTATCTCATCCTATGTAGCATTGACACTGCTTTAGACCTTGTTCCCTGCTGCCTTTGTTCTACCATTGCTGCCAGAACCTCTGCCAATACTGCCCGCCCTCAGAGAGACTTCCCTCCTCAATTCCTCCACTATGTTTCCCTTCCTTCATGTTTCACAAAGCCTCCTAAGAAAACCTTCTTTTCAATCAGACCTTCGGCTTCATGCTTTTTAAAAAAAATGTTTTCTCTCTTCCTCCTCAGTGTTTTCCAGCACCCTGAGAACTGTTCTGAGGCACCTTTCTGCAGCTGAAGGACGCTACGACAACATAAGTTGCTGTCATTTCTGACGGCTTCAGAACACCATTATTCTACTCGATTACTCTGTTTCGATATTTTCTTCTGAAGTGCAGGATTAGAAAAAAAGCCTGGGCCTGGAGTTTCCCGAATGTGATTTACACCGCTGTTGCCCCGTTGAGGAAAACTCTGCCCCTGCCAGCGACCTGCAGAGGCAGCGACACACAGGTTTCCTGGGTCTGCTCATTTGCAAACCCATTGGTGCAAAACCCGTGTAAAATGGCTGAACTGCACGGAAACGTCTGCGGCCTTTAAAAAAAAACAGTCCAGTCTGCACTCTGCAGCAGCAGGCTGAGGGGGAAAGAGTTAAGAGAGCAACCGTGCTAAGCTCTTTCACTACAACAACAACCTATATTTATATAGCGCCTTTAACTTAATAAAACGTCCCAAGGCGCTTCACAGGAATGTTACCAAAAGAAAACAAAATTTGACACCGAACCACATAAGGAGATGTTAGGGCAGATGACCAAAAGCTTGGTCAAAGAGTTAGGTTTAAAGGATCGTCTTAAGGAAGAAGGAAGGAAGGAAGGAAGACTTGCATTTATATAGCGCCTTCCATGACCACCGGACATCCCAAAGCGCTTTCCAGCCAATGAAGTACTGTTGAAGTGTAGTCACTGTTTTAATGTAGGAAACGCAGTAGCCATATGCGCACAGCAAGCTCCCACAAACCGCAATGTGATAATGACCAGATCATCTGTTTTAGTGAAATAACAACAAAGGTCATCGACCTGAAACGTTAACTCTTTCTCTCTCCACGGATGTTGTCTGGCCCGCTGAGTTTTTCCAGCGTTTTCTGTTGTTATTTCGGATTTCCAGCATCCGCAGTATTTTGCTATCGTATCTGTTTTAGTGATGTTGATTGAGGGATAAATATTGTCCAGGACACCGGGGAGAACTCCCCTGCTCTTCTTCGAAATAGGGCCATGGGATCTTTTACATCCACCTGAGAGAGAGCAGACGGTTTAACGTCTCATCGAAAGACGGCACCTCCGAAAGTGCAGCACTCCCTCAGTACTGCACAGGAGTGTCACCCTAGATTTTTGTGCTCAAGTCTCTGAAGTGAGAAGGAGGAAAGAGAAGTGGAGAGGCAGAGAGATTTAGGGAGGGAATTCCTGTAGAATTCGCAATATATCGCGATTTTATTAATAAGGAGAAAACACAGAGTTTCGTTCAAACAGCTTTTATTCCAGCAGAATGCTGCCAGGTTTCTCAAAGTAGACACAAGCAGCCTGTAAAATGGCCGCCGCACCTCGTGACAGAACATTCTAGACTTTTCGACAGGCAGACAAGATGGCGTTCCAATAAACATTTGTGCAAGATCGATTAAGATTCAGCACAGTGAAGATAATACACGAGACATTATGGGTTTGCAGTATACACATAAATACTGAAATCGGTCTCCCAGGTACGAATGAAAGCTATTGTACCGAGTAATCAGGGGCCCATCCAAAAGACATTAATATGTAAAATCCCAACGACTCTACGATGAGAGAGCCGTTAGCAGGTAGTTATACAAAACACTTGGAAGCCCCAAAACCCCTCCAGGGAAGAACACCGACCGATTTAACAATGGGAGAAATATTAACAGGTACTCAGACATTTACGAGTAGCCCCGAAACCCATTAAGAACGGAGATCACCCATACAAGACATTTGAGCGCCAGACCCTAACAAAAGAAAGGACATTAAGGTTGGGCGGGAAATGGAAGATTTTGTACTATAATTACAAGCTCCAACCGTCCATCTGTCTCTTATTCTCTTATCCGATCGACTCGTAACCTCGTGGCTGCTCCTGTGTTTTGACTCGTAGTCTGGTTCCTGCTTGCCTGGTGCCTCTTTGAAAAAGACTGTTGAACTTTCTGATCCATTCGGATCTACCTCGTGTCGCGTAACGAAGACCTATGTTGGTAACTGGCAGCGGAACCAAAGGCCCGAGATGAGATGAGATGAGATGAGATGAGAAGAGAGGAAGACCATACTCATCGCCACGGTCAGTAAATCCCGACCGCGCCTGTAGGTCGAATAGCCAAGTTTTCCTTGCCAGGAAGACTTCTTTGAACTTGCAAGAACGGTTCATCATCGATGATATTGACTGAACTGTGAAACCTGCTCGGAAAAGTACCTGTTAAACCAACCAACACAGATCTTCATCACAGCAGACGGTCCAGCCTGCTAGCCGGAGTAGAAGCAAGTAAACAAGTGGGACCAGGAGATCTCCTGACCGACACGTGGGTGCTGCGGTGAAAAACATCCGATCAGCTATTCGGAATTTCTCCGAGTTATCACGAGTGGTGAGCATGAGTCTCGAAATCCTACGAATCTAGTTAGGACAGATATTGATAGGGGAGGGTTTAAGTATTAAGGATACTTGTAATGTGTGCCCCTATTTACGGTGTGTCGTTCGTTCCTCGTTTCACTAGGATCAGCTATATACCTGCTTGTAAGATTGTACTGTCATTAATCTGTGCTTATGACATGTATTTCATAATCTTAAATATCATGCAATAAAGATTTTCCATTTCGTACCATTCAACCGAGTCTACATGAGTTTCATCTCCATTACTGCTCTCGCATCTAAGTCCAGTGTCTAGAACCGTAAGGGCGAGTGATTCGAACCACTCACAGGTGTGTCTAGTGCTCCCAGACTGGCTGGAGACCAGAACAGGCAACAAGGCCTAAACCCGCACTGACATACAGGCTGCACAGAGCCGCGTGAATCTCACAGGCTGCGAGACACGCAGGGTCAGAATCCCTTACAGAAAATGGCGACCGCGGCAGGACACTGGCAGCGAGAGGGTAGTGTGTTAGACTTTGGAATGACTGTACGAAATGTTATGCAGGAAAAGATAGCAGATTATGTGTTCGGAAAGGTTAATCTAACTAAGAAATGGATAAGTGAATTGTTAGCGGATAAAAGCCCGCTAGAGGCAGCCGAAAGGTGGACAGATAGTAAAGAGCATAAAAAGACACTCGAGAAAGCAGTCTGGCTTATGTGTTACAAAAGGCAGGTTCCGATTTCAAACCAGACCATTACAGCGCTAGTAGCTCGAATCAGTCATTTAGAGGGAGAAATGGATGAGAAGGTTTCTGGAGGGGAAATGCTCATTAGGAATTTAAGTGCGTTGCACCAAGAACGCCAGGAAATCTCCAGTCACCATAAAACAAGGATAGATTACCTCGAGTGCCAGGTCACCGAGGCAAAGTTAAATGAGAGCAGGTTAAAGGAAAGATGTGCCCGCCAAGCGGCCCAGATAAGAACTCAGGAAGAGAGCTTAACGGGGGTTAGGGCGGCATATAAGTTGGCCCTTGAGGATAAGTTTCAGGGAGCCGATCATAGCGCCTGCCAAAAAGAGATAGAGCACCTCAAAAAGTCCGTAAACAAAGCGCACGGCATGGTGTGCCTTATCAGTCCGTCAGCACACCAGCCGCTAGTAAGTGAGAAGTTTAAGAAATCCCCACCAAGTAAAGCAGAGGAAGTAGTAGCCACTGCGCCCTCCGCGCCACCCAGCTATTCGGAAACCTGGGTAAGGGAGGAAGCAATGGAAGAAACGAAAGAGCCCATTGAGAAAGAAGTGGGAAAGGGACCGTTGTATCCAGTAACGGGTATTAAAAGGGGCCCAAACAGAAACGGTGGGGAAGAACCAGGGGATCTCCTCGGACAGCTTGTGTTGCCTCACAGCTCACACCAGCTGAGAGCTATGATAAATCACGTACGGAAGCTGACCGAGTCAGACGACCCTTCCGTACATTTCAGAGAAGTTGAGCAAGCCGCAGCCATTAACGGCTGCGATGATGGGGAAACAGCAAAAATGCTGCTGTTCTCATTAGACAGCTCGGTCCTTCAGTGTCTCTCGGGCGAGAGCAAGAGGGGAACCAAGACTTATGAGGAATTAAAGAATGAGGTCCTGGAAGTGTTGGGGGCGAACGATGAAGGTCCGTTTGCTAGAGTGGGACAGACAGTGCAGATGGAGGGAGAACCCCCGAAGGTTTTTGCCGACAGGCTGTGGCCAGTATATGAGCGCAGCTGTCTAGGTGCGCCCGAGCGCGAAGATGTGGAAGGCGCCGGTTTAGCTCATTGGCTTAGGTGCATAATAGCCAACAGTTTACCAGCCGTCAGAGAGCAGGCAAAAGCATGGTTTGATCCCAATGACCCCAACATTACGGAAGAGTCGGTCTTGAATCGACTCACGTTAGGATATCGCAATATAAGGGGTATGGCAACATGTCCCCTTAAGGGAAAAGTACATGAGGTACGACCCGCAGCCCCGTATCAAAGAGAGTGGCATCAGGAGGGTAATCGCGCCCCACAGGCAAGTAATGCTTGTTACGGGTGTGGGAAGACAGGGCACTGGCGCAAGCATTGCAGGAACCCTTGGAAAGATTCCAAGGATAAAAATCCCGCGGTCCGAGCCCAGGCGCCTGTCCCGGCTAGGGAAGCTAATGCACCCACCCCTCCCGACGACATCGAAGTAGTGTTAGGAGCCATGCGCAATCTATTGAGTGCACATGGAAAGGTGGCGGTCGCAACCGGCCCCGTAGGTGCCGCAGGACCGTCTAATAGTACCCCATGACTAGAACCCGCGCAGCCCGTCTACCTGTGTCCGCTTAGCTATGATGTGTGGAAGCGACCTTTGGTGGAGATGGAGGTAGAGAAACAGAGGGGTAGTTATTTGTTGGACACGGGAGCTTCTTGCACCATAATCCATACAGATAGCCCTTTTGACTCGCCGCTATCTACCAGGGTCCCATTCACGTTAGCGGGGTTCACAGGAAAAGAACAGGCTGGCACGTTCTCCCTTCCGCTATCCATTCGTTTAGGAGCACTTCACCTTAAGTGGAAGTGTATACTGATGGAATGGCAGGAGGGGGGTGGAAGAGGTATTCTCGGGTCTGATCTTCTATCGGGACACGGGATCATAGAAACATAGAAACATAGAATCTAGGAGCAGGAGTAGGCCATTCGGCCCGTCGAGCCTGCTCCGCCATTCAATACGATCATGGCTGATCATCCAAATCCAGTACCCTGTCCCTGCTTTAATCCCCACAGTACACATATCCCACCCTACCCCCGTAACCCCACGTATTTAATTCCCCCTAACATATCCCATCCTATCCCCATAACCCCACATATTTAATCCCCCCTAACACTAAGGGTCAATTTATCATAGCCAAATCAACCTAACCCACACATTTTTGGACTGTGGGAGGAAACCGGAGCACCCGGAGGAAACCCACGCAGACACGGGGAGAATGTGCAAACTCCACACAGACAGTGGACCTCAGATCCTCGTGGACCTCAGAAATCACTGTCTCTGGGGGGCTAAGGGTGAAAAAGGCGAGGTAGTAGTGATTCCGGGGGAGGAAGAAACAGGGGTCCTGTGTACCGTACAGCCATCCGGAGGCTACGACCTCAGGCTTATGGTCGCAGATGTCCCAACGGACATGCAAACGTACGTGTCAGATAATATGCACGCGTTTGCAACCCACAAGCACGATTGTGGGAGGGTTATCGGGTTTGAGGTCAGCGTAGATGGGGACCCCATGACCCGACCCCAAAAGCAGTATAACTTCCCCAAAGAAGCAGAACCCGATATGGAGACAGCAATGCCCTCCTTGGTGCAGCAGGGCGTGTTGAGGCCGATAGCCACACACGTGAACTCCCCATTATGGCCGGTTAGGAAGCCGAATAATTCGTGGAGAGCCACGGTGGACTACAGAGTCCTTAACAGTAACATTCCCGCCTGCGCGCCCACGGTAGCAGCAGTTGCTGACCTAATAGGGAGCATTCCAGCGTCCGCGGCCACGTTCACGGTGCTGGATATCTCGAACGGTTTTTGGTCCATCCCGCTGAGGCGAGAGGACCAGTACAAGTTTGCCTTTACTTTCAAAGGACAACAGTACACATGGAACTGTCTGCCACAGGGTTTCCACAATAGCCCCAGTATTTTCCATCAGTGTATGGCAGGAAGTTTAAAGGAGTTTAGTCAGCCCAATCAGTTAGTGCAGTACGTGGATGATTTGCTCCTATTTACGGACTCAAGGGAGGAGCATGGACCACTACTGGACGAGTTATTGGAGCTGCTAGCGAGAAAGGGTTTTAAAATAAATCCTAAGAAAGCACGTATCGGTCAGCGGGAAGTAAAATTCCTGGGACTGACCATACGCGCTGGGGAAAGAGCCATAGACAAAGCAAGGAGGGAGTCGGTGCAAGAATTACCGATTCCCAACAACGTAAGGGGTGTGAGGTCCTTCTTGGGACTGACCGGTTACTGCAGGGATTTTATCGAAGACTATGCGGCCACAGCAGCGCCGCTCCTCCGACTCCTCCATAAGGGGGTGGAGTGGTCTTGGGACGAGGGCTGCCAAGCAGCCTTCGAGAAGTTAAAAAGGGATCTGCAGACCGCGCCAGCCTTAGGGGCCATAGATGGGGGGAAGGAGTTTTTCCTGGAGGTAGCTGCCAGCGGAGACAGCTTGAGCGCTGTGCTGCTCCAAGAGCGTCACGGCAAGCTGAGGCCGGTTGTCTATTCATCCAGGGTGTTAACGGATGTGGAGAGAAGTTTCTCCAATTGCGAAAGGCACCTTTTAGCCACGCACTGGGCTGTGAAAAGATCAGCGATCTTCACAGGGCTCTCTCCCATCACTCTCCTCACACATCACACACCAACTAAGATGCTTCTGGATGGGAGGATTAAAGATGGGACCGTAAGCAGCGTGGATACACCTCCGCGGACGGGCGACCTTTAACGGTGAAGCCCTTGCTGGAAAAGATCTTAGCAGCAGCAGTAGGGGAGGAAGGAGAGATTTTCATCCATAAGGTGAAAGCTCACTCCTCCACAGAGCCCCGTGGGGAGGGCAACCAGCAGGCGGATGCGCTAGCCAGGGAAGGTGCCCGCAACGGCATTTTCTGGGACCCCTATGGGACCAGACCCATAGCAGCGATCCGAGGCAGGGACGGGAATCCCGGGAACACCAGGGTAGCATTGCCCCTAGACCTTAAGACCGTCCAAGCCCAGGATCCCGCCCTAAAAGCAGTCCTAAAAACCATTGCTGAGGGGAGGCAGGTAGAAGGTCCGTACAGTACGGCAACCCTCTCAGTTAAGGAAGGCATGCTGTTCCGCGAGGAGCAGTGGGTTGTGCCGCAGCAGCACAGGAGGGAATTCCTCCAGTTGGCTCACGAGGGACCAGGGGCAGGGCACCCCGGGCCCGAGGTTACCTGGCAACGGGTAGAGCAAGCGGGATGGTGGCCAGGGCTCAGGGAACAAGTCCGCGAGTTCTGTGCAAACTGTCTTGTGTGCGCTGCAAACAACCCAGACCCCCAGAAAAGGAAGGTGCCCATGGGACACGTTAGAAGGGTAGAGGGACCATGGCAGTCGATACAGATCGACTATATAGGACCCCTGCCCACCACCCAGGGAGGTTATAAATACTGCCTCGTCTTGGTGGATGTGTTTTCCAAGTGGGTGGAAGCCTTCCCCTGTCGAACAGCTACGGCACTGGGTACAGCAAAAATCTTGGTCCGGGAAGTGTTCTCGCGGTGGGGACTTCCCCGTTTTGTGGAGTCAGACCAAGGGAGTCATTTCACCGGCCAGGTGATGCAGAACACCCTCATGCTTTTGGGCATTGAAGGGAAGTGGCACGTAGCACACAATCCCCAGTCATCCGGGATCGTTGAACGCATGAACCGGACCCTGAAGGAGAAATTGAGGAAAGAGACTAGGAACTCGCCCCAAAAATGGGCGGAAGTTCTGCCTTTAGTCCTCATGGGGGTCCGGGCCAGTCAGTCGAAAAGTACGGGGTACTCCCCGCACGAGGTGATGACTGGGAGGCTCATGCGAACCCCCACCCATGTGCTAGCGCCGGTGCTCACTGAGGGTCAGCTCCAAGAGATAAGCAGGGACAAGTTCGCCCAGACTCTCCTGGAGCGCCTGAAGCAGGTTTATGAGCAGGCGGCTGGGAACATGGGAAGGCAGCATCAGGGCAATCGCTTGTTGCTGGAACCCCGCAAAACGCGGGAGTGGGAAGTAGGAGACCAGGTCATGGTCAGAAACTACGCCAGAGTAGGGAGTCTGGAACCACTGTATATGGGACCCTACAACATTGTAGACAAGGCGAGACCCATGGTATACGCCGTAAAAGTACCTCGGCGCACTAAGTGGTTCCACGTAAACCAATGCAAACTGTACAAGCCAGGTGCGCAAGGGAAAACTACAGGGGTAAACCCCGCCAGTGGGAAAGCACAGCCCCAGGTAGGACCACAAGGCACACAGGCAGGCATAGCAGCTTGCATCAGGGGAGGGGACATCCTGGAAGATCATGAAGCATTTTTCTGGAGTTGGGAGTCAGATGAGGGAGAATTCAGGGAACTCGAGTCAGATGAGGATAGTGATGAAGACGAGTGGTTTTGGAGGAACGGTCCCGTTTTAGATATAGGGAGAATACGGGCTGCATATAGAGATCCACACAGGGTGGACACACAAGCTGCAGGTCCCGAAGACAGGAGGGAGGAGCTAGGGGAGGCGGGGCCAGCCGCTGTGGGAGCACAGGGAGTGACGGTGAGGACCCCAGAGACAGAGCCGCCCGCTTTGAACGTCCCGTCCTCGGGGGAGGCAGAGATCACGAGTGAAGGGCCGCCTGCTGGGCCGAGCAGGGCGGAGCCACAAACTGCGAGCCCCGAGGTTAGGGAGGCGGAGTCAGCGGAGGCGGAGCCAGCGACTGTGGTGGAACCCCAGGTCGTCCCGATGGAAGTCTCGGAACCCGGTCCGTCAGTCACGGAACCCCCGCCCATGGCAACTCCCCGTAGGTCAAGTAGAGAACCCCAGCCCAGGAGGATGTGGTCATGTCCCCAGACTGCCCCAAGGCGTAGACTTAAGGTTAAGGCAACCCAGATACAGCCCGGCCCCATCGCAGCAGCAACAGGCTGCGGCAGATCAGAGGAAGGAATCAGTGCAACAACAGGCTGCGGCAGATCAAAGGGAAGGGTCAGTGCCCTCCCACCGTCGGGAAGAGCTCGCAGCAGTCTTCTCAGAATTTAAAGGGGCCGCCCTGAGAACGGGCGGCACTGTATAGTAATAAGTTTTAAGTTTTAAGTTCATAGTTCAAGGTTAAGTTTATGGTTTTAATCAGGTTAAGTTTGTAGTGTTTTTAACAGAAAACGATAAAATGATGGGAGCTTTAGAGGTAGGTTTAGTTAAAGTTTATTCAGCGAACGTTGAAGTTTACGTGAGGCGAGGTCAGGGGACCCGCTCACCCTTCACAGAAGCCAGAGACTCTTGCGAGGCTGGCTACCTCATTCTATCTGATCACAGGAACCAAGGAAGGATGGAACGAATTCTAGTATTGCTCGCGGCAATCGGATATGGATTGGCCTATCGAGGCCGCACCAAGGATGTCGTGGTGTTCGGATGTTCCGGGGACACGGCCCCCATCGCGGTGGATGGGACCGGAAGACGGGAGGCAGAGGAGACCAGCACCTATTTCCACAAGGGAAGGTGGCCAGGATGGCTGGGAACGAACTCAACGGAGTATTCTAGCACATCGGGGTTTGCCTACAAAGAGACTTCTTTAATGTGCCCCAAAGTAAGGATCATCGCACCCAGGATCAGCGTCACCGTCGGCAAACGGATTTGTTTGACTTGTAGTGGGAATGTCCCATTGAGCCGATGGTGGTGGCTGCGAAAGCTGAGCAAAACTATGAGGAACTCTTCGGTCGAGTGGGAACGACTGGGTAATAATACCCATCGGACTATTACGGGGACAAACGGACAAGTGAAAGTCTGTTGGGACAAATGGTGGGAACCGGACGAGGGAATTTATGTATGTATGTGGGGGTCAAAGTACGTTTGCCCCAAAGGCATCTCCATATTTTTCATTAATCAATGGCAGGATAACGGACAGGGGATGAGGTGGGATGCGAGCACCAGGGGGTGCGGAGCCCCATTCTCCCCGATCCCAGTAAATGCCACTGAGCTCATTACGCGCCCACGCAAAGCCCCGCCCACGATTCCGGTGGTTCTAGCTGAGGAAGAAGGGTGCCCTAAAACTAGTAAGGGACCCGGGAATGGTTTGGTACTGGTCCCCACAGACCAGATACTATTTCAGGGGGTACATTACGCGGTGGCCTCGGTGATTTTAAATCTCACCGAGGTGCGGTTACCAGAGTGGTGCCCCAAAAAGACGGAACAGTTGTATCAGGTCCTGTTGACCAAGATGTTCAGACAATTTTACGAATTCGATTTCGCGGAAATTGATAAAACAAGTTTGTACACCGCACCACAGGAAGTTTTGGATCAAGTAGGGAGGCAAAGAAGGGGTTTGGTGAACGATGCGTTCACTGCTTTTAACACGGGTACATCTGTGGTCAACGCTCTAGACAGTGTGGAGCTGCAGACCCAGATTAATGGTTTAAAGACACAATTAAAAGACATTCTAACAGATGAAAATAAAGTGGTAGGGTCGGGTTTACACGAGGACCAAGCCATGACTCTCCATTTAAAGGAAATTATAGCAGAGTTGGAGAAACATGCAAAGACGGTAAATGCCCTGATTAGGGAAGATCGGAATGCATCCGATCAAGCTGCGCAGAACGAGGTGTGCGTGCTTTACGGGGCGTGGTTACTGGGCGAGGGCCGCAGTAATTTGGAGGATTTAAAACAAGGTTTGGTCCCGTCCTGGATAAGTAACAAACACCTGCGGGCGCTCCACCCTTTTCAGAACGCATTAAGTCCGTGCCAGCTCAGGCTAGCTTCAGAAGCTTACCCAGTCCCCGTGGACTGCGGACGATCAAACCATACTATTATGGGAATAGTATTACGCATGCCGGTTTTGGGCGACACAGCAAAGCCCGCCCCGGTGTATCGGGTAGAGAACATTGGTGTCATTCAGGGGGGAGCCCACATTCGTTATGCAGCGGTTCCACCTTACGTCATCCGCTGGGAGCAAACGATGACAGGTACAGATCTCTCTGGTTGTCGTGGCAGGGGAGCACACATAATACTGTGCCCCCAGCACTTGAATGCCTTTTTAACACCACAGTGCGGGTTCAGAACGACTGGCGCCAAGTCCATGAATTGCACCATGGAGGCAATGGCACAAGCTCATGTGCCTCCGCAGGTAGCATACATCGGGGGTGGAACATATTGTGTTACCACTGCAGCGCAACACTACCAGCATGGAAACCGTAGCCGGTGTCCGGTGAGTGACAGCAGTTTCTGTTTTAAACCCAGGGCGGAAGTTCAAGTAGCACAACAGCGAATCATCCCAATCCCTGAACCATCCACTGTTCATCTCACAGTAAAAGAGAATTTCACCGACTTGCAACGATCCGTCGCGCATTTCGGATACCTCATTCCCCCTCTCCCTGAACACCTCACCAAGCTTTTAAAAGCCGTCGCGGTATCACAGAAACATTTTTACACATTAGAACAGAAAACTGTCGAAATAGGAACAGACATTCTGGATATAGTGATTCCACCGTGGTGGAATCTGTTCACCAATATTGAAGTGCCTTCATGGATCAGAATAGCCTCCCACATTTTAGTCGTATGTCAAGTGTTTATTGTAGTGTACCTATTGGTCGTACATTGTAAAAGAAACAAACGCCTCACCAAGCATGAAAACACGGGAGAGTGGCGAGAACGTTACGTGCGCGTGCACGATGAAAGCACCGTGTAATCGTAAAATGGCGTCACTCCCGCTCGCCACGTGCGCCGCGGTAGTTTGTACTCGATCATGATTTTCAAAGATTGTAAATACGTTTGGGAACTCGACATGTTTTAAGAGTTGGTGTTGATTATTTTGGTGATGGTGTTACAGTTAAAAAAATGATTGTTTGGTTTTGGGTTTTGTTTTTCCTCTCCCTGAATAAAAGATGAATATACAGGTGATACGAGAGGCATCAGCCTGGTTACGCCGGGAAGGAAAACAAGTGGTGTAAGTTTAAGGGCAAATAAAGGCCCACGGTGATATAAAATGTAATTTTCTTGGGAAATAAGGACGACACAGAGACCTTAGCTAGGTTAAAAATTATGGGATTAATTTGCTGGATTCGGAGAGAAATCGAGATAATATTGCTCACCACTATGATTTTTGATACGATAAGCGGAGTTATTCGCATCAACAGGAGGGACTGTAGAATTCGCAATATATCGCGATTTTATTAATAAGGAGAAAACACAGAGTTTCGTTCAAACAGCTTTTATTCCAGCAGAATGCTGCCAGGTTTCTCAAAGTAGACACAAGCAGCCTGTAAAATGGCCGCCGCACCTTGTGACAGAACATTCTAGACTTTTCGACAGGCAGACAAGATGGCGTTCCAATAAACATTTGTGCAAGATCGATTAAGATTCAGCACAGTGAAGATAATACACGAGACATTATGGGTTTGCAGTATACACATAAATACTGAAATCGGTCTCCCAGGTACGAATGAAAGCTATTGTACCGAGTAATCAGGGGCCCATCCAAAAGACATTAATATGTAAAATCCCAACGACTCTACGATGAGAGAGCCGTTAGCAGGTAGTTATACAAAACACTTGGAAGCCCCAAAACCCCTCCAGGGAAGAACACCGACCGATTTAACAATGGGAGAAATATTAACAGGTACTCAGACATTTACGAGTAGCCCCGAAACCCATTAAGAACGGAGATCACCCATACAAGACATTTGAGCGCCAGACCCTAACAAAAGAAAGGACATTAAGGTTGGGCGGGAAACGGAAGATTTTGTACTATAATTACAAGCTCCAACCGTCCATCTGTCTCTTATTCTCTTATCCGATCGACTCGTAACCTCGTGGCTGCTCCTGTGTTTTGACTCGTAGTCTGGTTCCTGCTTGCCTGGTGCCTCTTTGAAAAAGACTGTTGAACTTTCTGATCCATTCGGATCTACCTCGTGTCGCGTAACGAAGACCTATGTTGGTAACTGGCAGCGGAACCAAAGGCCCGAGATGAGATGAGATGAGATGAGATGAGAAGAGAGGAAGACCATACTCATCGCCACGGTCAGTAAATCCCGACCGCGCCTGTAGGTCGAATAGCCAAGTTTTCCTTGCCAGGAAGACTTCTTTGAACTTGCAAGAACGGTTCATCATCGATGATATTGACTGAACTGTGAAACCTGCTCGGAAAAGTACCTGTTAAACCAACCAACACAGATCTTCATCACAGCAGACGGTCCAGCCTGCTAGCCGGAGTAGAAGCAAGTAAACAAGTGGGACCAGGAGATCTCCTGACCGACACGTGGGTGCTGCGGTGAAAAACATCCGATCAGCTATTCGGAATTTCTCCGAGTTATCACGAGTGGTGAGCATGAGTCTCGAAATCCTACGAATCTAGTTAGGACAGATATTGATAGGGGAGGGTTTAAGTATTAAGGATACTTGTAATGTGTGCCCCTATTTACGGTGTGTCGTTCGTTCCTCGTTTCCCTAGGATCAGCTATATACCTGCTTGTAAGATTGTACTGTCATTAATCTGTGCTTATGACATGTATTTCATAATCTTAAATATCATGCAATAAAGATTTTCCATTTCGTACCATTCAACCGAGTCTACATGAGTTTCATCTCCATTACTGCTCTCGCATCTAAGTCCAGTGTCTAGAACCGTAAGGGCGAGTGATTCGAACCACTCACAGGTGTGTCTAGTGCTCCCAGACTGGCTGGAGACCAGAACAGGCAACAAGGCCTAAACCCGCACTGACATACAGGCTGCACAGAGCCGCGTGAATCTCACAGGCTGCGAGACACGCAGGGTCAGAATCCCTTACATTCCAGAGCTTAGGACCTATGCAGCTGAAGGCACAACTGCCAATGGTGGAGCATTTAAAATCGGGGGTGTTCAAAAAGGCCAGAATTGGCGGAGCGCAGAGGTCTAGGGGGATTATAGGGCTGGAGGAGATTACAGAGGTAAGATGGGGCGAGGCCATGGAGGGATTTGAAAACAAGGATGAGAATTTTTAAATCGAGATTTTGCTTAACTAGGAGCCAATGTAGATCAGCGAGCACAGGGGAGATGGGTGAGCGGGACTTGGTGCGAGTTAAGACAAGGCTGGCAGAGTTTTGCATGACCTCAGGTTTATGGAGAGTAGAACTAGGGAGGCCGGCCAGGAGTGCATTGGAATAATCAAGTTTAGAGGTGATGAAGGCACGGATGAAGGTTTCAGCAACAGATAAGTTGAGGTAAGGACGGAGAAGGGTGATATTATGATATTACACTATCTCCACTCTCTAATAACTTCACTGCATGTCTCAGTAAAAGAAAAGAAAAGACTTGCATTTCTATAGCGCCTTTCACCACCTCAGGACGTCCCAAAGCATTTTATAGCCAATGAAGTACTTTTGAAGTGTGGTCACTGTTGTAATGCAGGAAACGTTGCAGTCAAAATGCGCATAGCAAGCTCCCACAAACAGCAATGCGATAATGACCAGGTATTGGGCCTGAATTTGGGGTCGGAGGCTTCCCGCGGGCGGCTGCTTCTGAACCGCAAGAATAATACGAACCTAACTGATGGTCCCTGAGGTTCGTAGACTCGCGCTCCTGGGCCTGCGGGCGTACGCATGGGTAAAGGCCCACGTATCGCAGGGGCGCAGGCGGTTCGCAAGCGCCCCATGGATCACGTGGGCCGGCCCAAACAATCAAAAAGGGGGATTCCCATTATGCTTATGGGGATTCCATTTACGTACAGAATCCCCACAAGCTTAATAGGAATCACCCAAACAACACAAATTTCACACAACTTAAATAAAAATAAATCATCACATGTTCAAAATTAATTAATCATTTAAAACAAAAATTAAATTTTTTGAAAAATAAATGTAAACATTTTAAAGGGGATAAAAATAACCTATAACTACATTTAAAGTTTGTTGATGTTTAAATAATTTATTTAAAGTCTTACACTGGAAAAAGAAGGCCCCCAGAGTAAGAGTTTCACGGGCATTCGCTGGGCAGTCGCCCAACTCTCTGCCAGCGAATGTCTATTTCCCGGGGATGTGGTGGATCTGTCAAGCTGAAATTTAACAGCTCGCAAGTTCCGGGTTTTTGCACATGTGCAGCGTGTACAGAAACCTGAACTTGCGGGGCACTTACGGTCGCGTATGAGGTCATAGGCTCCGTTAAATCCGGGCCAATATGTTTTATTTAGTAATGTTGATTGTGAGTTAAGTATTGGCCAGGACACTGGGGATAACTCCCCTGCTCTCCTTCAAAATAGTGCCAAGGGATCTTTTACGTCCAGCTGAGAGCAGACAGGACCTCCATTTAACGTCTCATCCGAAGGACGGCACCTCCGACAGTGCAGCACTCCCTCAGTACTGCACTGGAGTGTCAGCCTGGACTTTTTGTGCTCAAGTAATACTTTTATTGTACTTGCAAGGAATTATGACCACCATCTTTGCCCAGAGGGGAGCAGGGCATAGCACCATGCAGGAGAAGTGGCTTCTCTTCCCGCTCCCGCATCGTTACCTCTGGTGTCCCCCAAGGATCTATCCTTGGCCCCCTCCTATTACTCATCTAAGTCTGCCTTTTTCCACCTCCATAACATCGCCCGTCTCTGCCTTTGCCTCAGCTCATCCACTGCTGAAACCCTCATCCATGCCTTTGTTACCTCTAGACTTGAAAATTTCAGTGCACTCCTGGCTGACCTCACACATTCTACCCTACGTAAACTTGAGATCATCCAAAACTCGGCTGCCCATGTCCTAACTCGCACCAAGTCCTGTTCACCCATCGCAAATGTGCCCGCTGACCTACATAAGCTCACAGTTAAGCAACGCCTCGATTTCAAAATTCTCATCCTTGTTTTCAAATCCCTCCATGGCCCTCACCCCTCCCTATCTCTGTAATCTCCTCCAGCCCCACAGCCCCCGAGATATATGCGCTCCTCTAATTCTGCCCTCTTGAGCATCCCTGATTATAATCGCTCAACCATAGGTGGCCGTGCCTTCTGTTGCCTAGGCCCTAAGCTCTTGAAGTCCCTTCCTAAACCTCTTCGGCTCTCTACCTGTCTTTCCTCCTTTAAGACACTCCTTAAAACCTACTTCTTTGACCAAGCTTTTGGTCATCTGCCCTAATTTCTGTGGCTCGGTGTCAAATGTTTTGTCTTATAATACTCCTGTGAAGCGCCTTGGGACGTTTTACTATGTTAAAGGCGCTATATAAATACAAATTATTGTTGTTGTTGTTGAGAAGATCATCAAACTTTACAGAGACAGATGTCCAAGCTGTCCTCGAGGAGATTGAAGACAATGGTCTGGGTGCCACTTAGAAATGTCACTCATGCCACCTGGACAGAGGTGGTAAAGGCACTGAGTGCCTTCTCCCTCACACCAAGGACTGCAGGGTAGTGCCAGAAAAAGTTAAATAATCTCACCAGGGCTGGCAAGGTAGCATGCTGGGAACTCTCTCCTTTTCTTCATGACCACCCTGGGCACCAGCACACAGTTCACCTCTTAAAGCAACACTTCCACCACTAAGCCACCACACTGCACTCTGGTTAACAGAAGCTCTAACTCAGTTTCCAGCACTATGGCTACACATCTCCCCGAACACCGAGAAGTGGCATGCATAACCCAAAAATCCCTTCCTCACTTTAGCAGCCTCAATCCACCACATCTCATACTTTAGCTGTCCAATGCCATTTGACACAAGCTCCTCAACTGCTACCCTCATTTACTTTATCTTCTTGCAAGACAAATTGACACAAAATGCCCATGAGGGCAGACCACTGGAGGGGGCATCCCCACCTTACATCCCCTCATCCCCTTCAAGGAAAAGGCCATGGAGCGTGTGGGCATCCACTCAGCTCCTGATGTGGGAGGTGGTCAACTTGCTTAGTGACTGAGCACCTACAATATCACCCTGCCATACCCCTGAAGCATCACACAGTCGCAAACCTTCCACACCCCGCCCCGCCCTTCACTGCCTGCTTAACCTCAAGTAGTTAATGCTAACTGAATTTTAACCTCCCACTCTCCATGCCTGCAGATTCTGGAGCACATGAGGAGAAAGATGATGATCACGAGGAGGAGGAGATTGGGACATTTTCCTCCGACATTGCATTCGACCATGATGGTGATGATGAAGAGGAATACGAAGGCTGGGACATCCTCCATGTGAAGCTGCTTCATCCTGCCCCCATCTTCCTCTGTCTCAAACCCCGCCAACTCCCTACCTATGGCACTTGCTTCCTCACTTCCAGGGATAAGCTCAGATTATTTCCCCTGGTGGAATTTGGGTACTGACACTGAGGATGTGGCACCGGGTAACTCACAGAGCATGAGGGAACAGGAGTAGTAGGGAATGGGTGACGATGTGCCACCTTCCAGTGGAGGCTGAGCAAAAGAAAAAAAGAAAGACAGTCTCACATTTATATTGTGCCTTTCACAACCTCAAGATGTCCCAAAACGCTTTACAACCAATGACGTACTTTTGAAGTATAGTCACTGTTGCAATGTAGGAAATGGGGTAGCCAATTTGCGCACAGCAAGCTCCCACAAATAACCATGTGATAATAACCATATAATCTGTTTTAGTGATGTTGATTGAGGGATAAATGTTGGCCCAGGACACTGGGGATAACTCCCCTGCTCATCTTCAAAATAGTGCCATGGGATCTTTTACGTTCATCTGAGAGGGCAGACAGGGCCTCAGTTTAACATCTCATCCGAAAGACAGCATCTCTGACAGTGCAGCGCTCCCTCGGTAATGCAACAGAGTATCAGCCTTTTGGCTCAGGTCTCTGGAGTGGGATTGGAACCCACAACATTCTGACTCAGAGGTGAGAGTGCTCCCCACTGACCCACAGCTGAGGAGAAGGCTGCAAATGGCTTTGGAGTTGTGGGACTCAGAACTCATGGGCACACGCCTAAAAAGTGCCACAATCCCACAGCACTGCAGGCTACCTGTGAAATGGGCTAATACCGGGCAAAGATTCACTCTGGTTTTGCTGCAGAGTTTGGATATAAAGTAAGGGAAAACAAAAACCAAGCTTAGCCATGAATAGCACATTAGCACACTGGGTACCTCCCCTAGACTGGATACACACAGATGGCTCCAACCACAGGCGGATAAGCAATCAGCAGGTGTCTGCAGAGTGTTTCTGTGCTGCTCAGACTTTGGCAGTGTTCGTACACTGGATCGTCAGCCCCATACTAAAAAGGCACTGTCGTTATAAAACATTGCTTTAATATTTTAGCTGCTTCAGAGCTCTCAAAGAGTGTGCGTTCATCTAATTTGGCAACAGATCTTTGGAACTATTTCAGAATTCGAGGGATGTTTGCTGCTGAATGGGGAGCTTCTCAGGCGCCTACTCACTGGGCAAGGCAGGGGCTATTAAACCTGCAGCAAGTGATGAAAATCCCAAGCTGGGAATTTTTGCAGTGTTCACCCAATCCCTCGCTGCAATTTCAGTGGTGGATCAGCGGAAAATTGTCGGAGAAACAGCATGAAAGGCCACAAACAACGTTCCTCCGTGGTTTCTGGCGAGAGCGGAAGATTGGGAGAACTCTGGAAATTCAACCCCTTAGCCTTTTCCAATGTGATTTCAGCTTTTAATGGTACAGAAGATAAATAAAGACGTGCACTTATATAGCTCCTTTCATGTCATCAGGATGTCCCAAAGCACTCCCGACCTCATTACAGCCTTGGTCCAAACATGGACAAAGGAGCTGAATTCCAGAGGTGAGGTGAGAGTGACTGCCCTTGACATCAAGGCAGCATTTGACCGCGTGTGGCATCAAAGATCCATAGTAAAACTGAAGCCAATGGGAATCGGGGGGGAAAACTCTCCACTGGCTGGAGTCATACCTAGCACAAAGGAAGATGGTTGTGGTGGTTGAAGGTTAATCATCACAGTCCCAAAACATTGCTGCAGGAGTTCCTCAGGGCTAGTGTCCTAGGCCCAACCATCTTCAGCTGCTTCATCAATGACCTTCCCTCCAACATAACGTCAGAAGTGGGGATATTCGCTGATGACTGCACAGTGTTCACAACTCCTCAGATAATTAAGAAGTCCATGCCCGCATGCAACAAGACCTGGACGACGTTCAGCCTTTGGCTGACAAGTGGCAGGTAACATTGGCGCCACAGAAGTACCACGCAATGACTATCTCCAACAAGCGAGAGTCCAGCCACTGCCCCTTGACATTCAATGGCATTACCATCGCCGAGTCCCCCACCATCAACATCCTGGGGGTCACCATTGACCAGAAACTTAACTGGACCAGCCATATAAATACTGTGGCAACAAGAGAAGGTCAGAGGCTAAGTATTCTGTGGCGAGTGTCTCACCTCCTGACTCCCCAAAGCCTTTCCACCACCGACAAGGCACAAGTAAGGAGTGTGATGGAATACTCTCCACTTGCCTGGATGAGTGCAGCTCCAACAACACTCAAGAAGCTTGACACCATCCAGGATAAAGCAGCCTGCTTGATTGGCACCCCATCCACCACCTTAAATATTCACTCCCTCCACCACCGGCGTACCGTGGCTGCAGTGTGTACCATCTACAAGATGCACTGCAGCAACTCGCCAAGGCTTCTTCGGCAGCATCTCCTAAACCCGCGACCTCTTCCACCTAGAAGGACAAAGGCAGTAGGCGCATGGGAACACCAGCACCTCCAAGTTCCCCTCCAAGTCACACACCATCCTGACTTAGAATTATATCGCCGATCCTTCACCGTCGCTGGGTCAAAATCCTGGAACTTCCTCCCTAACAACACTGTGGGAGTACCTTCACCTCACGGACTGCAACAGTTCAAGAAGGCAGCTCACCACCACCTTCTCAAGGGCAATTAGGGATGGGCAATAAATGCTGGCCTTGCCGGCGACACCCACATCCCATAAACGAATAAAAAAAACTTTGCAACCAATTAAGTATTTTTGAATTGCAATGTCTGTAGTGAATCACGGCAGTCAATTTTCACACAGCAAAGTCCCACAAACAGCAATGTGATAATGACCAGATCATCTGTTTTAGTGATGTTGATTGAAGGATAGGCCAGGACACCAGGAGAACTCCAATGTTCTTCTTCAACATATTGCTTTGGGATCTAATACATCCAGCTGGAAAGGCAGACGAGGCCTCGGTTTAACGTCTAATCCGAAAGACAGGAAAGAATTTCTTTAAATCATGATATGTTTATTTTCAGCTGCCTGGGCCCTAAGCTCTGGAGTTCCCCCACCCCGCCAAACCTGCTGTTTCTCCAAATCTCTCCTCCTTAAAGATGCTCCTTCAAATCTACCTATTTGACCAAGCTTTTGGCTGCCTGTCCTAATATCTCCTTATGTGGCACGGTCGCAAATTTTGTTTGATAACGCTCCTGTGAAACGCCTTGGGGTGTTTCGCTACGTGAAAGGCACTACATAAGTATAAGTTGTTGTTGTTTCTGTTGCGGTTTACCTCAATTCTAGGTCAGGGAAAACAGAATGGAAAAAAATCTGCAGAAAAAACGTTCCAAGATGCTTTGGTAAAAGGGGGCAAGTTAAGGGAAATGACCAAAGGTGCAGACAAATAGGTAAGTTTTGAAAATATTTCTGAAAGTGCGCAGGGAGATAGCAAGAGGACTCGGTTTTAGGAGTGCGGTGGCTGAAAAGGGAGAGACGCCCAGTACAGCAGAATAGGAAGACTAGAGAGGGTGTGCTGAAACATAGGGCCGCAGAAGATTGAAGAGGTAGAGGGGAACAAGGTCACGGAGCTATTTGAAGATCAATAATTCTGCATAGTCTTCGTATATTACGCGAATGAGTTTGACTCCACAACCTTCAATCAAAATAGAAGATTACCGTGAATAACTAATTCATTAAATATGTTCTAATTAGCAGAAGGAGTAAAAACCTGGAAAAAATTATATATAGTTATATCGTTTTTTACACAGCAATGTGTTCTGATCTGGAATGCACTGACTGAAAGGGTGGTAGCAGCAGAATCAATAGTAACTTTCAAAGTGGGAATTTTTTTTTATTCATTCACGGGATTTGAGTGTCGCTGGCAAGGCCAGCATTTATTGCCCATCCCTAATTGTCCTTGAGAAGTTGCTGTTAGGGAGGGAGTTCCAGAATTTTGACCCAACGACGATGAAGGAACGGCGATATATTTCCAATTCAAGATGGTGTGTGAACTTGGAGGGGAACTTGCATGTGAAGGTACTCCCACAGTGCTGTTAGGGAGGGAGTTCCAGGATTTTGACCCAGCAACGATGAAGGAATGGCGATATATTTCCAAGTCAGGATGGTGTGTAACTTGGAGGGGAACTTGCAGGTGATGGTGTTCCCTTGCGCCTGCTGCCCTTGTCCTTCTTGGCAGTAGATGTTGCGGGTTTGGGAGGTGCTGTCAAAGAAGCCTTGGCGAGTTGCTGCAGTGCATCTTGTGGATGGTTCACACTGCAGACACGGTGCACCGGTGATGGAAGGAGTGAATGTTTAAGGTGATGGATAGGGTCCCAATCAAGCGGGCTGCTTTGTCCTGGATGGTGTCGAGCATCTTGAGTGTTGATGGAGCTGCACATCCAGGCAGGTGGAGAGTATTCCATCACACTCCTGACATCTGCCTTATAGATGGTGGAAAGGTTTTGGGGAGTCAGGAGGTGAGACACTCGACGCAGAATACCTAGCCTCTGACCTGCTCTTGTAGCCACAGTATTTATGTGGCTGGTCCAGTTAAGTTTCTGATTGATGGTGACTCCCAGGATGTTGATGTTGGGGGATTCAGCAATGGTAATGCCGTTGAATGTCAAGGTGGTTAGACTCTCTTTTGTTGGAGATTATCATTGCCTGGTACTTGTGTGGCATGAATGTTACTTGCCACTTATCAGCCCAAGCCTGAATGTTGTCCAGGTCTTGCTGCATGCGGGCACGGACTGCTTCATTGGGCTAAAAATTCGGCACTTGTCGGGTGAGTACGCGTTGTGTGCTCACCCGTAAGGCCTCCTGAAGTGCCGGTTTCCTGCATGCACTGCGCATGCGCGGGAAACCGGAACTTCCGGTCTCGTGAAGGGAGGGGTTTAGAGGTGAACCGCGTGCGCGGGAGAGGCTGCGCGCACGCAGCGAACTTAGGTTTTTATTCAGGTTTCTCCAGGAAGGTAAGTATGGAAGAAGCTGCGCTTTTAAAAAGGAGGCGCAGGACCCGTTTTTAACAAGGTAAGTGGTTAATTAATTACAATTAAAAAAAAATTTCAACAGGTTTATCTTTTTTAGATACTTTAAAGAAAGGTAAGTTTATTTTTAGCACTGTTAAAAAGTATTTTAATTTTTTCAAAAATTTAAATTTTTGTTTAATTTATTTAACTTATAGTTATTTTAAAAATGTGATGTTTTTTTAAAAAAAATATTTGAAGTTTAGGTGTTGTTTTGGGGCCGATTTCAATTCATAGATTTGACAGGTCTTCCTGTCAAATCTATGAATGAAAGATGGTCTGCTGCCATTGGCTCTCCATGGCCCACGTGATCCCAGGGAACGCATCGCACTAACTACGCCCGTGGGATACACAAGCACTGCGCGCCGGCAGCTGCAGGAGGCCCAGGAGCTGAAGTCCCCGTGGGCCCAGAGGTCAACGGCCGGCGTGGTAGGTAGGTGCGCGCGTGATCCTTTCACCCGCGGGAAGCCAGGGAGCCAAATTTCTGGGCCATTATCTGAGGAGTTGCGAATGGAACTGAACACTGTGCAATTATCAGCGAACATCCCCACTTCTGACCTTATGATGAGGGGAAGGTCGTTGATGAAGCAGCTGGAGATGGTGGAGCCTAGGACACTGCCTTGAAGAACTTCTGCAGCGATGTCCTGGGGCTGAGATGATCGGCCTCCAACAACCACAACCATTTTTCTTTGTCTTGGATAAATACTTGAAAAGGAAATATTTGCAGGGCCAAGAGGAAAGAGCAGGGGAGTGGGACTAATTGTATAGCTCTTTCAAAGAGCCAGCACAGGGACGATGAGTCGATTGGCCTTTTCTGTGCTGTAAGATTCTACAATTCTATTCTATAGTGTCATATCTATCTATTTCACATTCAAACATCAATACTGTATTCAGTTTCGCAATAAAAAAAACAGCCAAGTAAAATAAAATTGTATCATATTCCAGTGACCTGCATAACAATTGCCTGATTACCTCTCCTTTAACAGGTAACGTGCTAGTTAACTGTTGACGAGTAGCTGATAACTTGTTTCATTTTGTAAATAATAATATTAACAGACAGTATGACTGGAAGCAATTAGCCACAGTGTTTTCATGATGTGTCTCACCAGATGGTTCAATTAGTTTTGAATTAGTAAAGCCCATTGAGAAATACAGGCAATGTGCAGTCTCAGGCATTTCCCCAAAAAACGTCACCATCTAGGTCTCTCCTCTTCATCCATCCCAGTTGCAGTTGGTTATCTGAGTTAGAATGATACAGCACAGAAGGAGGCCATTTGGTCATCATGTCTATGCTGGCTCTTTGAAAGAGCTATCAAATTAAACCCACTCATCTGCAAATTTTCCCCTTCAAGTATTTATCGAATTCTCTTTTGAAATTTATTATTTTTAAATCTGCTTCCACCACCTTGTCTGGCAGTGCATTCCACATCATAACAACTCGCTGCGTATATTTTTTTTCCTCATGTTGCCTCTGGTTTTCTTGCCGATTACCTTAAATCATCTGGTCACTGACCCTCCTGCCAGTAGAAACAATTTCTCCTTATTTACTCTATGAAAACCCTTCATGATTTTGAACACCTCTATCAAATCTCCTCTTAACCTCCTCTGCTCGAAGGAAAACAACCCCAGTGCCTCTCTTCTCTCCACGTAACTGAAGTCTTTAATTCCTGGTACCATTCTAGTAAATCTCCTCTGCACCCTGGCCAAGGCCCTTGACATCCTTCCTAAAGTGTGGTGCCCAGAATTGGACACAATATTCTAGCTGGGGCCTAACCAGTGTTGAGTACAGAAAGCTGACAATAGCTGCAAACTTGTTTTTTAAGAGATAACTTCAATAAGGCATTTGCATTCTGTTATTCTGAAGGAGTCCCATACAGCCCTCCCCTCCCCTTCCCAATGGCCGATGCTGTTAAAAGTTTTTTGCACCTGTATCTGACTTCAGAGTACCACACAATTCCCATAATGTGCGCACCCATTCGAACTAAAGATAAACAGCTGTAGGAATATAGGGAGGGACACGCACCACGGATTAGATTTTAACTGCCGCCGCCTGGCCAAAAAGCATCAGTAGCGGAATTAAAATGGAGGTGGTAGACTTACTGGCCCATTCCCACTCCACCACCACTTTTCCCGGGGAATTTCCACTGAATCAGGCGGACACTTTATAAATGTATGCAAATCAGGGTCCTATGATGTAGGTAAGACCGCCACCCCCCCCCCACCCCCCCGCGACTGCATTTTAACAGTCTGTTGGGTGATCCATGCAGCATGGATACTCCGCTCATTAAACCCTGGCGGCACTGCAGAAGAGGCCCAAAAAAGGCTAAAAATGATTTTCGTTGGGGCCAAGAGGAGCCAGGATAATGAGGGTCACTGTTGTCACTGGCTCTGCCCCCTCTGCAATTGCAACTCCACCCCCTCCGCACCGCCCCCCCCCCCCCACCCCATCCCCACCCCCACGCCCAGATCTATCATTTTCCCGACCAGTTCGGCCTTCTAGGCCGTTGGATATTCCACAAGCCCAGAGTTGCCAAACTGCATTCGGATGCCTTTTGGCACCTGCAGCCCACTGCAAGATGTTAGAGAGGCTCAGGCCTTAAAATGGACCAGACCTCCTGCTGCCAGTATCAGGCATTTAGTCAGCATGTTCCGCCGGTTAGCCCAATAGTTAATTCTACCCCCACGTGCATGATCTCCCCAGCAATGGGTTGTATTGGTTGGGCCATAAGGATTACTAATATTTCTATTACCCCTAGCTTCTATGCCTAATCACCATCATTCCTGTCAGCTCAGTCGGTAGTACGCTTGCCTCTGAATCAGGAAGCTGTGGGTTCAAGTTCCCACCCTCAAGGACTTGAGCGCATAGTGCTACACTGATACTCCAGTGCAGTGGTGAGGGAGTGCTGCACTGTTGGGGGTGCTGTCTTTTGGATGAAATGTTCAACCAATGGCTCCATCTGCCCTTCCAGGCTGATGTAAAAGATCCCACAGCACTATTTCGAAGAAGAACAGGGGAGTTCTCCCTGGTGTCCTGGCCAATATTTATCCCTCAACCAACACCATAAAAAAAAACAGATTATCTGGTCGTTATCACATTGCTGTTTTTGAGACCTTGCTGTGTGCAAATTGGCTGCTGCTTCTCCTACATTACAACAATGCAAACACTTCAAAAGTACTTCATTGGCAGTAAAGCGCTTTGGGACGTGGTGAAAGCCACTTTCGAAATGCAAGTCTTTCTTTCATTTTCCTGACCAGAATGGAGAGAGCATTCGATTCCCAGCTGTTCAAATACCATTTATAAGTTGCTGCTAGGAATGATGGGAGTAGCAGTCAATGTAAATCAGCCTCTAACATTTCCTGTGGAGCAGCATCCTGCTCTTGCTCAACTGCTCACTCTGATTCCAAGGCCAAGGAAGGCCTGAATTCATATCCTACTCAATGTACTGCGCCACTGTGCCAATGTCGTGTGTCATTCACATTCATCACAACCATTCCTCTCTAATACGCACAATGAATAGAATGAATCCTAGTAACTACAAGCCGGTCAGTTTAACATCAGTGGTGGGTAAAGTTTTAGAAACAATAATCAAGGAAAAAGTTAACGGGCACTTGGAGCGGTTTAAGCTCATTAAGGAGAGCCGACACGGATTTGTAAAAGGCAGATCGTGTTCGATTAATCGAATTGAATTTTTTGATGAAGTAACAGGGAGGATTGATGAAGGGAATGCAATGGATGTTGTCTACATGGAATTTAGGAAGGCGTTTGACAAAGTACCACATAGAAGGCTGGTTAACAAAATTGAAGCTCATGGGAGAGGTGGGTCAGTGGCCGCTTGGATAAGGAATTGGCTTAAGGACAGAAAATAGCGAGTTGTGGTAAATGGCAGTTTTTCAGACTGGAGGATGGGAGACAGTGGTGTTCCCCAAGGGTCAGTGCTGGGGCCACTGCTTCTTTTGAGATATATATAAATGACCTGGATATTGGAATACAGAGTAGAATTTCTAAATTTGCTGATGACACCAAACTTGGGCGTGTGGCGAACAGTGAGGATGGGCTGGATTTTGCCAGCCCTGGGGAGGTGGGTTTGGAGGCGGGACTGCTGGGAAAATGGCACAATCTTGGGGCGGATACCCAGTCGCCCCCAAACCACCTCTGTGCCATCTTCTCAGGAGGTGGGTAGCCGACCCGCGCCGGGTCCCGTCTCCTGGAGGCGGGAAGGGGGTTACAGCCACTTAACTGCCTGTTAACAGGTAGTTAACAGGCAGTTAAGAGGATTATCCCCATTTTTCCACCAGAGGCGCGGGCTTCCCGATGTCGGAAAACCCCGCAAGGGTCACCGAGGCGAGCAGTGGGTCTGCGGGGGTCGGAGGGGTGCAAAAGTGCGCCGTGGAGGTAAGTGATGGGTGCAAGTGTGAAGAGATGAGTATGTGAGGTAAGTGGAAAGTGATAGAAAATGTTTACTTCCCTTTGTTTCTTCCTGCAGGCTTCAACAGTTGGGGATATGGAGAGTCTCGCATCTCACCGGCAGAGATGACAGATGGCTGCTGCATTCTCCGATGCAACACCCATCTAATTTTTGCTCACAAAAGTGATTTGATGAGTCTTAAATATAAGGACTCATCAAACAACAGAGAATGTCACTGCTTGACAGCTTCACAGAGCTGTCAAACGATGACAATTCATCTGTCAAAAATTTTTGACAGATGCAACGTCATACGCTGACATTCTCTGTAACCGGCTTCCCCATAATTGGCCTGCTAAGCCCGCTGGGCAGGGTTAACAAGGTCAAGCAAGGGAAAATAGCGTGGGTTGGCCAGATGTCGATGGAGGCGGGACTGAAACCCAACAAGTGGGAGTCCCGCCTCCAAAAGCTCCCCATTGGCAAAATCCAGCCCGATGATACCAATCGACTGCAGCAGGACATAGAAAGGCTAGCAGAATGGGCAGACAAGTGGCAGATGAAATTTAATACAGAGAAGTGTGAGGTGATGCATTTTGGCAGAAGGAACAGGGAGAGGCAATATAGACTTAATGGCACAGTTTTAAAGAGTGTGCAGGGACAGAGGGACCTGGGAGTTAATGTACATAGGTCCTTGAAGGTGGTGGGACATATTGAGAAAGTGGTTAGCGAAGCATATGGGATCTTGGGTTTCATAAATAGAGGTATTGAGTACAAAAGTAGAGAAGTTATGCTGAACCCTTATAAAGCGCTGGTTAGGCCACAACTGGAGTATTGCATCCAGTTCTGGTCACCACACTTTAGGAAGGATGTGAAGGCCCTTGAGAGGGTGTAGAGGAGATTTACCAGAATGGTTCTGGGGATGGGGGATCTTTGCTACAAGGACATGTTGGAGAAGCTGGATTTGTTTTCATTAGAGCAAAGGAGGTTGAGGGGTGATTTGATCGAGGTGTACAAAATTATGACGGGTTTGGATAGGCTAGACGGGGAAAGGCTGTTCCCACTAGTTGATGGTACCAGGACTAGGGGACACAGATTTAAGGTTTGGGGCAAGAGATACAGGGGGGACGAGAGGAAAAACTTTTTTATGCAGCGAGTGGTGAGGACCTGGAACTCGCTGCCGACGGAAGTGGTGGAAGCGGAGGAATGGGACTGACTGGATTGCTCTACAGAGAGCCGGGGAATGGGACTGACTGGATTGCTCTACAGAGAGCCGGCATGGACTCGATGGGCCGAATGGCCTTTCCTGTGCCGTTATGACTCTATGACTCTATGACTCAATGAATTGGAAATAGCGAGACACAAGGAAATAATTAAACTGAAATCACATTACCAATTACAACCTGCTGAGGTCCCTCATTGAATTTATTTCATAATTCCCAGTAAATCTTGACAATTATTGCGCTGCTGAAATGCAGCCCAAGTCAACTGATGATGATACTGTTATAATCCAGTCGCTAAATGTATCCAGTAAATTAGCCAGATCCTGTTGCTAAATATGGAGTACTAAGCCCTACATAAGAAGGTAAAGTATTGTAAAGGCCATTAACTCACAGCTGCACAAAGTCATGAGATAATTATGGATTGGTAAAGACATTCAGCCATCTTAATTCACTCTTCCAGGAAATCTTTCAATCTCCTCATCACAGCACCCAATTGTCTCTCAAATGACTCCAAGACTTTCCCATATCAAGAACCTTATCCCATTACCACCCTCTTTTGCCTTGCACCATCATCCCGTTTGTCATTTAATGAGTCCTGCCCTCCACCCTATCACAGACCTTCCCTTTTGTTCTTTCCTTTCCTCCTCCCCATCTCCCTTCTTTCCCTGGCTCTGTACTTGCTTTTGAACTGTTAAATCTCTAACTTCCTCCAGGTCCGACGACTTGAAACATTAGCTCTGTTTCTCTCTCTCCACAGATGCTGCCTGACCTGCTGAGTATTTCCAGCATTTTCTGCTCTTATTTCAGATTTCCAGCATCCGCAGTATTTTACTTTTGAAGAAGCGCATCGATTGTTTCTTGAACCCATTTATATGTCCCTCCTTTACTCATTCAGTTACTGTTACACTGAGGAGAGTGAAGAAGAAGAAGAAGAAGAAGAAGAAGAAACACTGTCACTCGATTTCACACTCCCAGCCACCATTTCCTCAAGGTCGACCAGCAAGGGCATTTGTAGTGTCCCCTACTGAAAGTCAGCAGCTTTCCACCAGCCATGCTGCAGCCACTGGGGTAGCACTGTGTGACATCACTAGAATAGGCAAAGGCACACACAAGACAGTCACTAAAGGAATGCACAAGGTTGATGAGTTGATTTTTTGATGTAATATTGGATGCATATATGGATAAAGTTGGATTGGAAATTTTGCTTTGTGGTGGCTTTTCTTTCAGCACTGTGGCCAAGAGGACGCTGTGATGGTCAATAACAGAGAGAAGGTAAGGTTAGGGACAAATTTTGAAAGGGGAACTGGAGTTGTGTGCACTGGTACCACAAGCGAATGATTCAATCCTGGATATCTTGGCTAGAAAGGGATTGTCTGGGTTGCCTCCTTCCTTCCACTTCCTCCTCTTCTGCTTTTTCCACTTCTGCTTTTTCCTCTTCTGCTTTTTCCTCTTCTGATTCCTCCTCTTCAGCTTCCTCCTTTTCCTCCTCCTCCTCCTCCCTCTGTGAGCAGTTTGTCCTCTTTGCTGCCTCTGCTCCATCTCCATGTGATGCTGCAATCCAAGGGGGACTGCAACTAGAACCCCCAGGACTGGGAGCAGGTGGTGTTTCCCGGCCTCAATCTCATAAGCAATAGTCATACAGAGAAATAAACGATATTACCCACTTTCGCTCTGGATGGAGAACATAAACTTCATTGTTCTTGTCTCTCTCTATGAATTGTGAAGGAATGCTTAAGTTCTTTATCAGGCTCTAGTTACATACAGCCCTTAAAAAGAGTTGTTTTATCCGTTTCCTAACCGATTTAATGATCATTGTCTTGTTTGTTTGTGATATAGGCTTCCCTCTTATCTGGGAGACTACTGACCCCTTATTCAGCATTTCTTGCTAACAAAAGACCTCTCCTTGCTGACCAAACTTTTTCTTGCTAAATGTCTTCCATACCCTGAAGAATTCTGGGAATGAGCAACTTAGCCATTTTATTATTTCTAGCCACAGTACAAGTCTACAAGTTATTTACAAGTGAAAAGAAAGCAAAAAAGCCTTAATCATATGAGATTAAACCAAATCCCAATTCTACGTATATATGTATATAAAAATAGAGTAGCGGGCTACAGATTGTAATTAGTTATTGATGCTCCAACATTCTGTCAGATCTACAAACAAGACTGGTTGTTAATGCTACAATCCGCTGTCAGCCTTACAATCATAATAAAGTATTCTACCCTGCTGCACCTTCCAGCTAATGACCGTTACCTTCAGCAGAAGCCCTCAGTACTTTCCATCTATCTGTTGCTGTATAAAAATTTAATAATCAGGCGGCAGCTCTTAATTAGCATTGGTATCTCAGAAGCTCTTAGACTCTAACAAACTTTGATGACTCAAAGAGCTGGCAGCACTATAAACATGTTTATGGGTGCTTCACTTTGCCACAGAGTGGTGAGACATGGGTCTGCCTGAAGATGTCCTTCAGGGCACACTCCTGACAATCCATGTAAGGACTGCTGGTTAGGCTGCATGTAGACCTGGTTATCCTGAATGTAGCAGGCCCGGCGGTGGCTGAGTTCAGGGCGGCCCACATTGCGGGAAGTGGTCCTTCAACAGGCATTAGGCCCCTCATTAGCATATTCAATGGGCCTAACGCCTCTTTTAGGCATACGCCCAGGATGCCTGAAAAATGTGCCCCACGAATTTAGCAGTAGGACCAACGCCTCCACAGATTGGGCGCAGGCTGTCCCAGTGCTAAATTGGTATGATTTTCCCCCGTTTTACACCCTAAAAATAACAACAACAACAACTTGTATTTATATAGCGCCTTCAACATCGTAAAACGTCCCAAGGCACTTCATGGGGTATTAAAAGACAAAAAATTTGACACCGAGCCACATAAGGAGAAATTAGGGCAGGTGACCTACAGCTTGGCCAAAGCGGTAGATTTTAAGGAGTGTCTTAAATGAGGAAAGAGAGGTTTATGGAGGGAATTCCAGAGCTTAGGGCCTAGGCAACAGAAGGCACGGCCACCAATGGTGGAGCGATTATAATCAGGGATGCTCAAGAGGGCAGAATTAGAGGAGCGCAGATATCTCAGGGGGTTGCGGGGCTGGAAGAGATTGCAGAGATAGGGAGGGGTGAGGCAATGGAGGGATTTGAAAACAAGGAGGAGACTTTTGAAATCGAGGCATTGCATAACCGGGAGCCAATGTAGGTCAGACAGCACAGGGGTGATGGGTGAACGGGACCTGGTGCGAGTTGGGAAACGGGCAGCCGAGTTTTGGATGACCTCAAGTTTACGTAGGGTGGAATGTGGGAGGCCAGCCAGGAGTGCGTTGGAATAGTCGAGTCTAGAGGTAACAAAGGCATGGATGAGGGTTTCAGCAGCAGAGGATCTGAGGCAAAGGCAGAGACGGGCGATGTTACGGAGGTGGAAATAGGCGGTCTTAGTTATGCCGCGGATATGTGGTCAGAAGCTCATTTCAGGGTCAAATATGACACCAAGGGGGCGATTTTCTGACATCGGAGGAGGCGGGTTTGGAGGCGGGAAAGGCGGGAAAATTAGATTCAAAGAGGTCGGGTTCGGAACCCGCCTCCAACCCGCCTCCGTGGGATTTTGCCGGTGCCGGTTTTGGAGGTTGGGAAACGCTCCCGCCTCCAGCTGGCCATTGCACTAATTAACTTCCTTAAATGCTCGTTAAGGGCTTCTCTAAGCCTATTTTGAGAGGCCCTCGTGAATTTCCCAGCATTTCGGCGTGCTCCACGCAACTCCTGAACCATGCCAGGTAAACCTGGCGGGTTAACTCGTGGGTGGCCTCCTCACTGCTGCAGGTCTAACAAGACATCGTTTACTGCGGCAAGGATTACTTGCAGGTGCCAGACCTTGGCTTTAAAAGGTCTCTGACCACTTTTAAAAGTCCTTCCGAAGTCGGAGGTGCTGCAGCTTGACTCCATCAACTGTGGGACCTCCTTGGAAGACTCTCGCCCCGTTTGCAATGAGCGCTTCCCCAAAGGAGGCATCTACAAGCAGCATGGGAACCATTCATTTTCTTTTTACCATGGACCTCAGATGAGGATGCGAACCATCCACGGCAGCAACAGAACCAGGCAGCTCAGCAGCAACAGCAGCAGGAGCCCCAACCTCCTGCTCAGCCACCTGATGCTGCACAGAGCACAAGGCACCAGCTCATCAAGGGACCTCGCCTCAGGAGATACCCCCGACAGAGGGTTTACAGACAGAGGCTGAGCTACCTCAACATGAGTGAGCAGCAGTGCCAAAGGAAGCTAAGACTTTCACAAGAGGTTGTCCGAGAGATCTGCGGCCTGCTGCAGCAAGACCTGGTGCCCAGAGGAACGGGTGGACACCCCTTACCAGTGGCTGTCAAAGTCACCACCGCACTCAACTTCTTTGCCTCAGGCTCCTTCCAGGGATCATCAGCAGACATCAGCGGCATCTCCCAGTCAGCCGCCCACAGTTGCATCACCCAGGTTACCGATGCCCTTTTTTCTGAGGCCCACAATGACATCCAGTTCACAAGGGATCAAGCAAGTATAACTGCCCGTTCGGTTGGATTCACAAATATGGCAGGCATGCCAATGGTGCAGGGCGTCATAGACTGCACACATGTGGCTCTTAGGGTGCCCCATCACAACCCAGCTATCTTTGTCAACCGAAAGGACTTCCACTCCCTCAACGTACAGCTGGTGTGTAACCACAAGAAGGAGTTCTTGCATGTTTGCGCCAAATTCTGTGGAAGTTGCCATGACTCTTTCATTCTGTGGCACTCTATTGTTCCTTCGCTTTTCAATCCACCAAACCAACTTAATGGATGGTTCCTTGGTGACAAAGGCTACCCCCTGAAGAAGTGGCTAATGACGCCAATCAGGAGGCCAGCTAACGAGGCTCAAGAGCATTACAACGCCAGCCACACTTCGACCAGGTCCATCATAGCGCAGACCATTGGGTTGTTGAAGATGCACTTCCGATGCCTTGACTGATCAGGTGGAGCCCTGCAGTATACAGGGTCTCCAGAATGGTCGTGGTCTGCTGTACACTGCACAACATCGCACAGCGTCGTGGCTTGCAGCTTCCTGATGAGCAAGCGGCTCAGTTCCAGCCCTCCTCAGATGAAGATGAGGAGGAGGAGGAGGAGGAGGCTGAGGAGGAAGAGGAGGAGGATCTGGAGGAGGAGAATCTGGAGGAGGAGGAGGAGGAGCACGAGGAGGTCAGTGCACCGGTGTATCGACCAGCGGCAGTGGCAGCACGCGAGCACGTGGCTGCCAGGGATGCAAGGGATGAACTTATCCTGGCCAGATTTGCATAGGTTGCCCAAGTTGGTACATGTCCTTGGCTCCATCCTAGGACTTCATTGACAATGGACATGACTCTCTGGCCTCCTTTCACTCAGGCCACCAACCAGACAACGCAAGTGTGGCGGTGCCCACAATGTGGAGCTTCCTGAGGCGAAAGAACAGATGGCATAATGCCAACATTTTGGCTTCAAATCATTTTAATGCTTTCCAACAGGCATGGCATTTCATCAATACACAGAGACAGTCTCCCAATCTGCACACTGATCTGGAGGTTATATCCCTTACCAGCTGTACCCACACAGCCTTGGTTTCTTTGGCAGGCCTCTTTCTCCGAGATGAGTGGAAGAGCACCTCCATGCTACCTCTCACCCCCTCAAACAACATTTGCAGCGCCTCATCTGAGAGCCTCGGGTAGGCCCTTGCCTTGGAATTGGACATAGGTTTGTCAAAAGATGTTGGAGGTTGTGCAGGAGAAGCAGAAATGCTGTGGAGTGAGCCAAGGGAGCAAGAGCCATAAAATCAGACTGGAAAAGTGCTGTCAACAGAGGCGACTTTCAGTCCCAAAACACTAATTGAGCATGGGCATCCCACACCTCTGAAATCAAGTGGACAATCATGGAAAAATCGCAAAATTTTGAAACCTATCAGTGGAGGCGAGTTTCAAACCCACCCAAACTGAAACCAGCCTCCATCTCGCCTCCAGTGGGAAAATTGCCCCCCAAGGTTGCGAACAGTGTGGTTCAGCCTCAGAAAGATGTTAGGGAGAGGGATGGAGTCAGTGGCTAGGGAAAGGAGTTTGTGGCGGGGACCGAAAACAATGGCTTCGGTCTTCCCAATACTTAATTGGAGAAAATTTTTGCTCATCCAGAACTGGATGTCAGACAAGCAGTCTGACAATTTAGAGACCTGTGGAGGGGTCGAGAGAAGTGGTAGTGAGGTAGAGCTGGGTGTCGTCAGCGTACATGTGGAAACTGACGCTGTGTTTTCAGATGATGTCACCAAGGGACAGCATGTAGATGAGAAATATGAAGGGGCCAAGGACAGATCCCTGGGGGACACCAGAGGTAACAATGTGGGAGCGGGAAGTGAAGCCGTTGCAGGTGATTCTCTGGCTACGATTAGATACATAAGAATGGAACCAGGCGAGTGCAGTCCCACCCAGCTGGACGACGGTGGAGAGGCATTGGAGAAGGATGGAGTGGTCAACCGTGTCAAAGGCTACAGACAAGTCAAGAAGGACGAGGAGGGATAGTTTAGTTTACCTTTGTCACAGTCACAAAGGATGTCAAAAATGGGCGCAATGCAAATCAATTTCTACCCCAAGGGGCCTGGAGGGTTTTGGAATGAAATCCTAAGAAACGAGAGGAGTAAAGAATGTCAAATATGGCACACAAAAAAAGCGGAATTATAAAAATTAAAATGTTGGCCTGGTTTCAATTCATTTCTATCTTTATACTTGTCCCATAATTGCCTCAGTGAAGTAAAGTGCTGTGATAGGTAAAAATTAGAGATAAATATTAAGGTCATTTTCAAATTCCTGAAGAACTGCTTGCCTACAAGCTGCATATACGACCATGAAAATCAATGCCGGCTTTTGTTAATGAAATGTAGTTAGATCTAACCCAGATATTTTGATCGAAGTTACTTTATTACTACATGGGCTGAATTCTAAATGAAAAGTTTTCTGATATGTTTTGCTTTGTGTGCCAGCGTCTGTTGTGTACCATGTTTTTTGCTTGAAGGCACATTCTCTCTTGTCACTAGTTCTTTCCCTAGGTGTGTTCGGGGGCGGGGGAGGGTTGGGAGAAGGGGATGACTCACTCCCAGAACATTTTCCAATCACGTTGTTGGCCAGCACTAGGAAATGAGCAGGCCTGATGTGATTTTCTCTCGTCACAGAGCAGGCATGTTCGGACAAGCATCATTCCTGCCCTCCAGTGATCATGCAGAGTTCAAAGACTCTGAATAAGTTGCATCTATTCCCTGTGCCAATGAACTTTGCATACGGTTGCTACACAATATCCCAGAACTCATGTAGAGCACAATTTGCTAAATTATTCATAACACATGGTCACAATTTGATGCCTCCTGGCTGGATACTTGACTGCCGAATGCCAACCTGAGGTAACTGCATGCTGGTAAGCCTCACCAACAGTCCTGGCATGTGGCTTCTTGCAGAGTGGGTAAAGCCACAATAGTGGAGAAGAACGAGAAATTTGTAATGATTCCGCGACCATGCTTAAATAGGAGGTAATACTTTATACCGAAAATATTTCACCTTTCATGACATTGTGCAAGTTCACCCCAAATGCTCAATTAGAATCAAAAAAATCATACAGCACAGAAGGAGACCATTCGGCCTATCGTGCCTGTGCCGGCTCTTTGAAAGGGTTGTCCAATTAGTCCCGCTCCCCCAGCTCTTTCCCAATTGTCCTGTAAATTTTTCCTTTTCAAGTATTTATCCAATATCCCTTTTGAAAGTTACTATTGAATCTGCTTCCACCAACCTTTCAGGCAGTGCATTCCAGATCATAACAACTCGCTGCGTAAAAATAATTCTCCTCATCGCCCCTCTGGCTCTGTTGCTAATTATCTTAATCTGTGTCCTCTGGTTACCGACCCTCCTGCCAGGGAAAACAGTTTCTCCTTATTTACTCTATCAAAAGCCCTCATAATTTTGAACAGCTCTATTAACTTTCCCCTTAACCTTCTCTGCTCTAAGAAGAACAATCCCAGCTACTCCAGTCTCTCCACATATCACCTCTCCAACTTACTTGTTTTTTTTTTCTTGAACGTGTTACTTCATGGTTATTATTTGTATGTGTTGCAATAAATATGTATTTTTTTTATTCATTCATGAGATTTGGGCGTCGCTGGCAAGGCCAGCATTTATTGCCCATCCCTGATTGTCCTTGCGAAAGTGGTGGCGAGTCGCCTTCTTGAACCGCTGCAGTCCGTGTGGTGAAGGTGCTCCCACAGTGCTCTTAGGTAGGGAGTTCCAGGATTTTGACCCAGTGACGATGAAGGAGGTGGTGGTGTTCCCATGTGCCTGCTGCCCTTGTCCTTCTAGGTGATAGAGATCACGGGTTTGGAAGGTGCTATAGAAGAAGCCTTGGCGAGTTGCTGCAGTGTATCTTGTAGATAGTACACACCAACGTTCCCAGGACCGGCTTTTTCAATGTAGAGTTAACTGTCAATGGGCCGTGCAGCCCCTTAAAGAAATTAAGAGGGAAGATTGGTACACACTGCAGCCACGGTGTGCCAGTGGTGAAGGGAGTGAAAGTTGAAGGTGGTGGTTGGGGTGCCAATCAAGCAGGTTGCTTTGTCCTGGATGGTGTCGAGCTTCTTGAGTGTTGTTGGAGCTGTACTCATCCAGGCAACAGGAAAATATACCATTAAATTCTTGACTTGTGCCTTGTAGATGGTGGAAAGGCTTTGGGCAGTCAGGAGGTGATCACTCGCAACAGAATATCCAGCCTCTGACCCATTTTTGTAGTCACAGCATTTATGTGGCTGGTCCAGTTAAAGTTCTGGTCACAATAAGAAAGAGAATTAAAAACTTCAAAGTAAACAAAGAAGCCCAATTTTTAAGCTGTAAGGCACACATATGTCTTTTCAATTGCTTCATGTTCCAGTGATTTGATTGAACCAATCACAGAAGCGGTGCTATTTGATGCTGTGCGATCGGGTTATAGCATCATGCATTATAATAAGCTTTCAATAAGGCAGCTCACATCGTGGCAAAGGGCCAAAAAAGAGGTGTCAGCCTTGGCTCAGTGGTAGTGCTCTTGCCTCTGAGTCAGAAGGTTGTGTATTCAAGTCGCATTCCAGAGGCTTGATCATACAATCTAGGTTGATGCTCCAGTGCAGGACCAAGGGAGTTACTAGATTACTACCCAAGCAATGAAGGTGAAAATGACCTCCCTCAAAACCCTTCCTTTTGACCAGATTATCTAGCTCTTCTGCTGCTGCTTAGTTTGCCCTCTCCTCGCTGAAGTACCTTGCTGTTGGACCTAGTGTGGATTGTAGTCACCTGGCCTAATGTATTGCGGGATTTGTTGTTATCTGTTGCTGTATGCTGCCATACTCTCACAAGATCAAGTATAGATGATGAAGGCTATTCAACCACCTTAGCTCATCCATCTAGACAATTCTACATTCTCCCCATTACAGCATCCAACTCTTCTAAACAATTTTCACACAAAGGATAGTATAAATTTGGAACTCTCTCCCCCAAAAGGCTGTGGCTACTAGGACAATTGGAGCTTTCAAGACTGCGATAAATAGATTTTTGTTGGATAAGGGTATCAAGGGATATGGAGCAATGATGAGAAAATGGATTTTAGGTACAGAACACCCATGATCTAATTCAATGGCAGAGCAGGCCCAAGGGGCTGAATGGCCTACTCCTCTTCCTAATGTTACTATGTTACTTTGTCCCTAAGGTTTATTCCTTCACTACATTACGCTGAAGCCCATTCCAACCACTCTTAGAGCTTCCTGACATCAGTATAAATTTGCCTTCCACCAGCTTGCATGTGTCCCCTTGTCCTATGGTCGAAGCTTACCTGGAAGTAGTGCCCCGGCTTTATCATTTCTGGACCATTTACTATCTTATATATCCCTGTAAAGTCTTCCCTCAGTCTCCTCACTTCCTCCTGGCCTCTGGAAAGATTCCTTGTTTGTTCTGCTCCGATCAATTTATTTCTATTAGCATTTTTCTCATCTCTGGTACACCTGCATCAAAATAAGTCAGATTAAAGTTGAGCGAACATCATGGTCTATTTGCAATGAATAATTAAAAGTCTGTTTTCCTTATAATGTTTTATTTAGAATCCCCTACCACCTAGGCGATGGCAGACTGCCAGGTTGCCTGTCCTCTCATGCTGCAATTCTTCATTTCTCGTTGGCCTTCCAATTATTTTTCAACCGGAAATTTTAACTCGTTTCTCCAAATTTTCACCTGTCTTTTTTAAATGTAGCTGAACCTTTTTTTTAGATATATATATATATATATATAAAAATAAAACAATTAACCCCCAAAATGGAAAAAAAATAACTATTTTAACTTTGAGTTGATATTTATTTTGCATGTCCTTCAAACCAAGGAAAGTTTGTGCTGGAAGGTGAAGTGTGTCTTTTTTTTAAATTTAGGCAGTAACAGCTTCAACCATTCCCAACTCGCTTAGCGTACGGTGTCATGCAAAGTAAAGTTCCTTTCAAGATGCCCAACCATATCCTTTTAGTGTAATGCCAGAAAAAACATCACTTGTTGCTCATAAGCATCCCTATGGACGCGCCTTAAAAACTATCTCTTTGACCAAGCTTTTGGTCACCTGTCCTAATGTCTCCTTATGTGGCTCAGTTGTCAAATTTTGTTTGATAACGCTCCTTGGGATGTTTTATTATTTCTGCATTTCTACTGATTCTTGGGTAGTTTTGCGTCATTGGTTAACACCCGCTAGGAATTCGGTTGAGAGTCCCCAAACTCATTGGATCCTTTCTACCTTTGGACAGAGGAATCCTTGGTACTGTCAGAATGTTGGCAAAGTCCGAAGAGATGATTTTCCTACTTCGCACACCTAGCAGGGAGCCTTCCCTTGCTGGGAGTGCACAGCTGAAATTTGAGCATGCCTAACTTTTCATAGCTCTTAAATTGCTGCCCAGAAAGTCCTGCCTTTTATGTGTTGCCAGCAGTGAGGCTCCCCACCGAGAACATCAAGTTTCTACCTGATTTAAATGATACTTGCCTCCCTTCTCTAGCGAGTTAACTAGCACTGAAGAGGTTCTGGGGAGCAGGTGCAGAGCAGAAGAGACTGAGTAGATCAGGCGAGAGCCGAGAAATTCTGTTTTAAATGAATAGCAGCAATCTTGATAAAATTGGTTAGAAACCAATTACAGTACTTGAATTTTGTTTCTGCGATTTTGATTTTTCTTCATATCTATTGTGGGAATTGTTGGGAAGGAGACTTGCTGGCCAATCAGAAAGTCCAGATTCAGTATCACTAAGTATTAAAATAAGTAATGGGATTAGTTACCCCAAGTATACTTTGTGTGCAGAATGGTAATGGAAAGCCATACTGTACTTTGGACACTAAGGGATATGGGGATAGGGCAGGAAAGTGGAGTTGAGGTAGAAGATCAGCCATGATCTTACTGAATGGTGCAGTCAGCTCAAGGAGCCTTATGGCCTACTCCTGCTCGTATTTCTTACGTTTCTTATGGTGCATATAACAATCTGAGTGGAGTATTCTAATTGGTGTCCATACAGAATTACTGGACAACTGGGCTTTTTCTGTGTCTCACAACTTCTTGGAAGGTGTCATTGACAGTCTGCACAGAAGGGGAGCAGGCCAGTAGCCTAGAGATACTCAAGTATTTAAACAATGTATTTACTTTTGATTAAAATGTCATATTTGTATTAAACTTGAAGGGGGAAAAATTGCAGGGCTATGGGGGAAGAGCAAGGGAGTGGGACTAATTGGATCGCTCTTTCAAAGAGCCGGCACAGGCAAGCTGGGCAGAATGGCCTCCTTCAGTGCTGTATCAGTCTATGATTTTATGATACCAAAATATAGTTAACAAGTGCTTAGGGAAAGTCAGCAAAGAATTGTTCTTTGCCACTAAGTGGGGGGAACACTGGGAAATGTGATATAAAGATGTGTCCTCCAATGTCAAGGAGTGGAGATGAGAAGTTACTCTGGATTGTTCTGAGTAACTATTTCCCATGGTTTCTCCAGCCATAGCCTGAAATACACTGATGGATCAAAAGGTGAGCACTGGCAATTAGATTCCCCGATATTGACAGAGCTGGGTTGGTGTTAGCTTGACGCTGCAAGTTATCTTACCTCATCACTGTGTTACGTTCCCCCGAGCATTAGATTTGCAGCCAATTAATAAAAATGAATTATGTCTGTCGGTTTGAGGGGTTGAATCTCTCACCCAAAAGCTAGCACTGCTGTACAATTAATAACCATCATCCATTTTAAATTAGCAATACAATGATCGCCCAGCAATCCCTGCCTCCTAATTTATTACACTGCAGTGGGGTAAAGAGACTTTCAAACCATTTTTTATGCGTAGGATTCTGATTTGCAGCAAATTTGTGTGCAAAACAGAAAATGCTTCTACATAAACAATGCATCAAATTCCCAAATGGCTCAATAGGTAAATGCAGTACAAGGAGGGAGTACAGCGTAGATTCACTAAATGATACCTGGACTCCAAGGCAAACTAGGGTTGTATTCCCTGGAATTTAGAAGATTAAAGGGAGGGGTGATTTGATCAAATTTTCAAGATATTATGGGAACTAATAGGGTAGATAGAAAGACACTACTTCTGCTGGTTGGGGAGTCTAGGACCAGGGGGCATAGCCTAAAAATTAGAGCCAGGCCTTTCAGAAGTAAAGCTAGGACACACAAAGGGTGGTAGAAATTTGGAACTCTCTTCCGCAAATGGCAATTGATGCTTGGTCAATAATTAATTTTTAGTCTGAGATTGATTTCTGTTAACCAAATGTATTAAGAGATATGGGGCAAAGGCGGGTAGATGGAGTTAGGCACAGATCAGCCATGATCTCATTGAATGGCAGAACAGCCCCGAGTAGCTAATTGGCCTACTCCTATTCCTATGTTCCTATGGACAGTAATTATCAACTTAACCATCTGGGTAATAACCTGGCAGAGTGTATCATTCAACGGATGCTGCCTGGCTTGCTGAGTTTTTCCAGCATTTTCTGTTGTTATTTCGGATTTCCAGCATCTGCAGTATTTTGCTATCAGAATATAGAGCCCGCCTGATTTTCATTTCCATTGTGGAAGTGGGTGGGAAGGGGTGAAAACTTTCCCTGTGGAGCAGCATGAGGCCAAACTAACCAGAACGGTACCAGGTTAGCTAATCTCGGCCAGGGTGCTGATAGGTGCAACAATTGATATCATTATCAATGGATTGGGACTGAGAAAGCAGTCTTCCTGCTCCTGATCTCAGAGGAATCAGCTAGTCTTCCTATTCCTGATCTCGGAGGAATCAACCCATCTTCCTGCTCCTGATCTCAGAGGAATCAGCTCATCTTCCTGTTCCTGATCTCGGAGGAATCAACCAGTCTTCCTGTTCCTGATCTCAGAGGCATCAGCTAGTCTTCCTATTCCTGATCTCGGAGGAATCAACCCATCTTCCTGCTCCTGATCTCAGAGGAATCAGCCAGTTTTCCTTCTCCTGATCTCCAGCCAGTGACTCCGGATGGAAGTGTGTATATGTGGACATCGGATGAGGGTAAAATACAGGATTGGCTCTGACAATTCCCCCTCCCAAAAAAAAGCCCTGCCAACAGTCATTGTCAAGGCTCAGAAATGGAGGTGATTATTTGTCCAATGTGACAGAGGATTACTGAAGCTATTGGAATTGTACACGAGACTGAGTCACTCCCTTCAACAGAGAATAGGGAAAGGAGAATATCGAAGAGGAACAAAACAATCAACACACCAGTACACGACACAAAATTAAAAGTCAAGACAACAAAACCTCAAATTATGGTGCATAAGACCAAAGGCATCAAAGTGTATTGTAATGAAATGTATGCATCAGTAAACAAAGATTAGGGAGGCCCAAAGTTTGCAGTACAGACCATGCCAGATTCAATGAAGCAAATTCAACAGGAAAGAAGCAGGTTTAATTAAGGACAATAGTTTCTTGCAGATTGTTTGCAACAATTCATTGAATGAGAAAATTATGCTTCCTCTTGCCCTTGATATTGTAAAAGGACCTTCCATGATCAAAGTTTCATTTCATGTTATTTCTTTGAAATTTGTCATTTAAACTGAACAAATACAAAGGATGCATAATGTGCACCTAAGCATTAAATTAAATGCTCAGCTAAGTAATTAACTGGGCACAGAATAATGACACTGCTAATTTCTATAGTGCTTTTGTCAACAATTAAAACGGTGGAGACAACGGGGCAGAAATTTGTCTCGACCTGTTATACGGCCCACTTGAGATTCAGGTCTGTACAAATCAATGGAACTGAGTAGCGGGCGGGGAGCATAATGGTCGATTCGACGCAGCTTGTTTTGCACGACAGAGTTTCTAACCCAACAACTATTGGCAGTATGGTCTGCACAGCGCCAAGTAACTCCTGTATCCATTCATGCACCCAAAGGCACCCTCGGTTTCAAAGCTGCCCTGTGAGGTCAGAGGGTCAAGAAGCAGCTCAAAGGAACTTAACGGAATGCAAAGCCTCCGCTCAGCAGCGACCAGCCTTTCTTCAGTATCTATCTCTGCCACGTTCACACCTGTGCAAGATGATTCACCCCGCAATTCCTCCTTATAAGTCCGCATAGACCCTCCCGAGTGCCAGTCTCTGGGTTGCCGCTGGCTTCACGTGGTCACGACGCTAGGACAGGTCAAGTTTAGACTTTGAACCTCGGACTTTCTGCAGCCGAAGCATGAATAAATCCGATGCCCATCCCTCTTATACCCATCAGAACTGGGTTGCTTTTTTCCTTCTGGGAGACAAAATGTACCACGAGCAATTGCTATTGTCTTTAGTCTGGCAGTACTGGGCAGTCAATTGTATCACCCACTGATATGAGCCTGTACCAACAACCATCTGACCCACAAGGCAAGAGTCTGGGCATCACATCTGAGCTTGATTTTAACACAATGGCCTAGAAAGAAGTGCCAGCTGCCTCAGGACAAACCAATCTTGAAGTGGGGGGCTGCAAACAGGTGTTAGGCCCTTTATTTGCATCTGCAAAGGGCCTAATGCCTGATTCAGGCGTGGGCCCTGGATGCCTACTTCACCAATATACCGGGCGGTGCACTTCCGGCCATATTGGGGGTTTAACATTCCAGTTAGCACCAGAATAATGGTGCTGCACGGCCGAATTATAAAGGCCAATCTACCTGTTGCAGTCACATTCTTTTTCAGCTTTGCAGTAGCGCAATATCAGGTGTGCATTAAACTTGCAACTTTATCATGTTCTCCTGCATTCCACAAGGCCTCAGGTGACAGGGTAAGCTGGTAAAGCTGTGGACCGACCAGCAGGTTCAATGACCTGGGTCCAATCTGCCTCCGTTACCTTAACATAATCTCACCTGTTAGTTGGCACTGCAGCGATTGAAGAGCTTCACTAATTAATTTAAAAACCAAAAACTGATTGAAGCAGGAAGGTAAAGGAGCTGTTCAGATTTTTTATAACTTGTAAATAGTGCGACTCATGCCTGTTTTGTTATGTGCCTTGAATAGACCCAGTTTACTCATGCATAATGCATACTGTTGAGAAGCACTTTTATTGATCCTTCTGGTATCAGTGCTGTGATTTCTTACTTAAAGCTCTCAGGAAGCAACCCACAGCCCTATGGTTCCATTGATACTGTACTACCTGGTATGCATACTGACACATACGAACAAGGAAGGGTCCCAGTTTCAATCCATGGTCTGAGTTAGCTGAGCCCATCTGGGACGATGGTGGGGTTATTTCAATTGGCCTCAACATCCCTGAGCCAGGAAGACATAAACTCAGCTGCAGATCCCGCTGCTTATTGTAACAGCCACCCCACTGCCCCCCGCCCTCCCCCCCCACCCCCCCCGCCCTCCCCCCCCCCCCCCCCACCACCCCCCCACACCCTCCCCCACTCCTGGAAAGTGTGCATGTGTAGGCATAATGTGAGGATTGCCTGTGATGCCATTTAACAAAGCACCACAGATTAACTTTGAGTGTGTGAGCCTTCAGAGAGGAAAAGGGCAGTTTGCACTGTGCTTGTTGCGAAACAGAGCATTGCGTAGGTTGCAATGTGGGTATTGATTACGTGATCAAAAGTAAAGAAATAAATCAGTGGTTACAAACAAAACTGGCAAGCAGCAAGCCCTTCAGGGAACAAACTGAACGAGAAATGGAAAGGGCCAAAGCCAATTAAAACGTAGGTTTTAAGTTTTAAGTTTTTTTCTTCAAGTTGGAAGGCACCTGTGACTAAATTATACCTCACCATTTTGAAAATAAAGAAATACTCAACTGATGCTTCCAGAGGTATTTTTTCCCCCTGGAAATGTCCTCCCCCTCCTTGCCCTGAAGGTCCTAACTCCTGTGGAGGTACCTAACCTCACCCAAGTTCTCTTTCTTCATGTGTGAACCTCAAGCAGTGAGTGTCAGCAGGCAATTCACCATGGTCAGCATCTCAACCAAGTCCTCATAGGTCATTCAAGTGTGACATCAGGAAGCAGTTCTTCACACAAAGGGTAGTAGCATGTTGGAACTCTCTTCCCCAACAAGCTGTTGAGGCTGGGGATCAATTGAAAATTTCAAAACTGAGAATGATAGATTATTGATAGGCAAGGCTTTAAGGATTATGCAACCAAGGCGGGTAGATGGATTTAAGATACAGATCATCCATGATCTAATTGAATGGCGGAACAGGCTTGAGAGGCTGAATGGCCTGCTCCTGCTCCTATGATTACCAAGTGGGAACATTTTCCCTGCTGATAGTGGATGGGTGTGGATATGGGTTGAGGGACAAGATCAGGGTTCACTGCGATGCCCGTGAGATGGCGAATAGACAAAGCATAAATAATGGTCAGTAGCATAAAGTAGAGGATGGTGCCTTGCGCTCACAAGAGTCAAGAACTACAAGAGATCTTTGGTGAGAAAATTGATAAAGAAAAACTGACTGATTATTGATCATGGTGCATTGTTGGCCGCAGTCAGGGAGAGAGGCTCCTAATTTAATGAGTTTACATGGGCAAGCAAGGCGTAAAATGAACAAAATATTACCTCTCTCACTGGGACCAACTAGATGGATCACAATATTTTTTCTTCCAATCCTTCTAATGATCCATTAAAGGCCATTGAATAATGACCAGGAGTGGGACATCTGACTGATTTTACTACTCCCTAGTCTAGAGGCAGAGAGACCAATTGTATTTTATCCAGCTGGTAATCAGCACAGATTGCAGGGCCAGGGGGCGGGAATTGAACCTGGAGTCTATATCAGTTACAGCTGCACACAGTGAGGTGCATTTACCAACCAAGCACAGCCAGTCCCATTTCACAGCCAGTGAAATGCTTTTGAAGTGTAGTCACTGTTGTTTTGTAGGCAAATGCTGTGGTCCATTTGTGCACAGCAAGCTCCCACAAACACCAATGAGATAAATGAGCAGATGATCTGTTTTTGGTGGTGTTGGTCGAGGGGTAAACGTTAGCCCGGAGACCGCCCCTGGTCTTCCCGGGTGATAACACCTTTCCTACCACAGTTGCACTCGCACAGGTTTGACACTTCAATCAAAAGTTAAATTTTTACAGTCGGTATATTTTTGCTTTTCAGATCCTCTCGATAAGCATTTCATTAGCACCCTGAAGGTTCAATTTCTCAGAGTCAAATGCTCATTGGCACAATCACATTGGGCATATTGGAAGACCAGACACGTGGGCTGAGTTATATCCATGCACAAAATTGTATTTTTGGGTCAGATATCATGGGTCAGCGTATTAATATGCATTTGCCATGCAAATAAAAGTACGTTCAGTCACAAACTCAGTGGGCTGGATTTTGATACTGGGGCGGGTTGGGGTCATGTCATCCGCATTTCGTGTTATCCACTGCATTTGGATGTGGGAGATTGATGCAATTTTCACTTAATTGGGCAATTGAGTTCCAGCATGTGGGAACCCATGAACTAATTAGTGGTTTCAGTCTGAAAGTCGCCTCTGATGTCATCATTGCTGCTGCATTGCAGGTCAGGTCAGGTCGGAGACTGCCTGGCTCTTGCTGTGAGAGGACCTGGATCAGACAGAGAGAGAGAGAGAGAGAGAGAGAGAGAGATTTATAAATTTATTTATTTACAAATAAAAACAGGATATAAAGTTAAAACTTGATTTTTCACTGCTTTTACAGATGATGGTTTCAAGTAACAATAAATAACTGAAATAAGCTGTTAAGTAGCAGTAAATCTGTACTGCTAAAACAGCAACAAATGTTTTGAATTACAAGTGAACAGGAAACCTTCAGTTGTTGCCTAGGTTACTTCGATTACAGGCAGCCAGACTGAGAAGAACCTGGACCTTGTTTGTGTACAAACATTGCACACAGTCATGACAGAGAAACGACTTGAGGCCAAGCAAAGGGCCCGAGGCTCCCCCTTTCTGCATAAAGTGAGGTGACGCCCCGAACATCTGACGAAATTGAAAGGCTCTGTGGCCGATTGAGAGCACATTGGAGAATTGGTTTCCTATCTCCGGCCCATGCTCCTGTTTAGCATTGGGAGCAGGACCTCGCAATCTCGGAGTGCGCACGCAGACAATTGGAGAGGCATTTTATTCATATTGGGCCAGAATGTACTGTAAACATAACGGTGAGGTTAACAGTGCTCATCATTATTTATGCACAAATCAGACAGCAACATCTAGTGAGAGGAGATGTACAGTTAAAATAAGGAAGTTGCTGTCCGAGATGCGCCGCTCCTCCGTAAACTGTGAGAAACCGGCATCTCGCCATCTGGTTCCCCATTCAAATGTATTGGATAGGGAAGTCCTGTTACAATGGTACAGGGCATTGGTGAGACCACACCTGGGGTACTGCGTACAGTTTTGGTCTCCTTATTTAAGGAATGATATACTTGCATTGGAGGCAGTTCAAAGAAGGTTCACGAGGTTGATTCCGGAGATGAAGGGGTTGTCTCATGAAGAAAGGTTGAGCAGGTTGGGCCTTTACTCATTGGAGTTTAGAAGAATGAGAGGGGATCTTATTGAAACATATAATATTCTGAAGGGGCTTGACAGAGTAGATGCAGAGAGGATGTTTCCCCTCGTGGGGGAATCTAGAACGAGGGGGCATAATTTCAGAATAAGGGGGCACCCATTTAAATCGGAAATGAGGAGGAATTTCTTCTCTCAGAGGGTCGTGAATCTTTGGAATTCTCTTCCCCAGAGGGCTGTGGAGGCTGGGTCATTGAATATATTTAAGGTGGAGATAGACAGATTTTTGAAAGGTAAGGGAGTCAAGGGTTATGGGGAACGGGCAGGGAAGTGGAGTTGAGGCCAAGATCAGATCAGCCATGATCCTATGGAATGGCGGAGTAGGCTCGAGGGGCCAAATGACCTACTCCTGCTCCTACGTCTTATGTTCTTATGTCTTATGTTATGTTCCTGTGCTTGCAAGGCAGATATGGACTAAGCTCGTCATAGAAAGTTAGAGCTTGTCCATTGCAGTCTAAATACCCTTTTTAACAGCATGATAAGTCTTAATTACTGCCAAACAACATCTTTGACACTGAAAATTAACTTTTACAAGTGTGGAGTCTCATTCCTTCAGCTTTTAATTGTTGGAGATTTAACAAAAAAAAATGTATATCTCTTTTATCTCTCAATCTTTCTTTCCTGATCTTTATTTTGCTTTCTCTACCTGATTTGACGTTGAACTCACTATTCTAACTTACACTTCAGTCTTGTACTGGTCATTAACAATTCTTCAATCGGATTGGTTAAGAAGATACCCAGTTGCTTTCCCTGTTCACACAGGTCCCAGATGCCCTGTAGAGGGCGCTGCGCCGTTTCGATCTCCCCAAAACAGCAACTTGCTGTGCAAAAGCTCATGGAAACTAAACGGAAAAGGGCGCTGTTCATTTGCCGCCTACAGTAAATTCTGGCCCAGTGGATTGACACAGATATGCGTGTGTTCTTGAGAATTCAACCTGTGGCACAGACAAGAATCAGGTCATTGAAGTTATTTTGGGGCGAGCTGGGAGTAGGTTAAACACAGCTTTTCAAATTATTTTTTGCAAGGTTGTGTTTCTGATGCAAATTGCAACAGACGAAATTATGAAATTGCATCTAACGCACGGTATCCAGCAAAACTGGCCATGTTATCTGTGTTTCTGACCAGTGCAAAATCACGGATGCACACTGCGCTACCAAATTGTAAGATTACTGTTGTCCGTGTGTTTTTAAATATGCCCCTTAGTCTTCAGACATGTGGGATTCTCTACTATAAACAGTTCTAATTACGATCCCCTGGTACTCAAATTATACATATATTTTTAATTATTTTTTTCTCTAGGGGCCACTGGCTGGTGCAATCGGTGAGAGCGCTGTCTTTTCAATTCTGTGACTTGGATTTGAATCCAACCCAGTCTGATAAGATGCAATTCTCAGCTCTCCGGTTATGAAGCAAAATGAGATTTGGACAGCTTCAAGTGAGGTTCTGGTGGGTCACTGGGCACTCAACACTAAATTGGCAACCTTTCTTAAGACCAGGAATGTCTCCAGCTGGTATAATTCATCCCACGGGCCCAGTCAAGTGCCCACTGTGGCCTTGTCAGTGGGACGAATGCAACGCGTGTAGGAATTTGCTCGACGTTGGAAATGGACAATTTCACACATGTGCATTAGGAAGTCCTTCCTGCAGTTGAACTTAAAGCCCCCACTGTTGGGATCGAACAGAAGAAACTTTACTCTGCAGCTAATCCATGCAACTCCCGGCTAAGGAGTACTTGGTACTGAAAGTAAGGGGGAGGTTTACTGAGTCGTCACTCATCACTGCACGTACTGGAAAATCAATGGTGAGCTGCCCTCAATTTTCAGATACATACCAGCGGCAAGCAAGGTTCTTCACTGCAGATGATCTTAAATAAAATATTGCTCCAGTCTCTATCACTGATATCCCTCACTTTCATATAAAATTCACCACTAAGTATAAAGTTAAGCAAGAAATATATAGGGCTGGATTTTCCAAGCCCCGAGGAGGCGGGCATGGAGGCGGGACAGCCGGTAAATTCTGAGAAAGTGGGGGCGGATGGCAAACCCGCCCCCATCTCGCCTCTGTGCCCTTTTGCCAGGAGGCGGGAAGATGTGCTGCTTCGGGTCCCGTCTCCTGGAGGCGGGAAAGGCATTTAATCCTTTTTAACTGCCTGTTAACAGGTAGTTAACAGGCAGAAAACAGGATTAGTGCCATTTTACCTTCACAGATGAAGGCTTCCTGACCTCAGAGAACCCCGCCGGGTTGGAGGAGACGTGGAGGAGGTCTGCGGGGGTCGGAGGCACCTGGAAGTAAGGTGAGTGATGGGTGCAAGGGTGGAGCGGTAAGTATGCAAGGTGAGTGATGAGTTTTAAAAAGTGTTCACTTACCTTGTTTTGTTCCTACAGCCTTCAGCCGCGGTGGATTGGGAGAGCCAACATCCTCCTTGTCAATTTCACAGACTGGCTGTTGGAACCTCCGATCCAACAGCCATGTGAAATTTACAAATTTGAAAGGTTTGATGAGTCCTGAACGCAAGGACTCATCAAACTAAAGAGAATGTCAGTGTTTGACAGCTTCACAGAGCTGTCAAACACTGACATTTCTTCTTTCAGGAAGTCTTGACAGATAGCACGTCTGATGTTGATGTGCTCTGTCAGTGACTACCTCCCTAATTGGCCTGCTGAGCCCGCAGGGCGGGCTTAACAAGGTCAATCAGGGAAAAATCCCTCTGGTTGGTCAGGCGAGGATGGAGGCGGGACAGTGACACAACAAGCAGCAGTCCCGCCTCCAACTCACCTCCATTCACAAAATCCAGCCAATAATCTCAATTCGAATTATTTCGGCATTATGGCTAAGTTAAAATCTACTATTTCATTAAGCTGTGCTTATACAACACCTACCAGCCTGAGAGTGAATCTGTCAGCCATGATGCTCTTTTGGTAGATATATTGTTATATTGCCAACCAAACTATGGCGTATCAACAGCAAGATAGGGGGAAAATGGAATTCTGTATATCCCCACGGAAAAAGCACAACAATCAAAGCCATTCTTGCTCCACCTCCCTGTAATTTTTAAGACTGTTGTAAGCCTTTCTCTTACTACTGTTCAGACCTCGAGAATTACAAATAAGTGTAACAATGACAGAGTATGTGATCAATAAAATTGGTCTTTATTCACACTACAGTTCAAAATTCAAGTGTGCATTGCAATCAATATGTTCCCAATTTACCGTACATAAAATTACTTCCCAGCAACTTATATGCTAATTACAGGCAATTTATATCCCAAGTCAACCATACATAAAAGTACCCTTTAACAATATCTAAGCTCTATGTCCGACTTTCATACATACTCCTTTATCTCTGGGTGATTAGTCCAGAAAAGTCGTAGGTTGCAAACATAGACTGGCCAGCTTTCTTTGTTTCTTTCTTCCTTCTTTCTGAACTTCCCACCTCTGGGTCATCTATTTATAGGGCCTTTCTACCGGCCTCCCTCGTATATCACCATCTGCCTCCCTCTGATAGGTCAGTTTCACTCCAAACCTTCCCTGATTGGTGTTCCTTCTGCGTGACACGTTCATGTTCCTGTGATGTGTGTGGGGGCGGGACTTCCTCTTCACCCGGTGTTTCTCCTTCCTGTCTATGTGGCCTCACAAACAATATGCTGACCACCAGGCAAAGGACCCCCTGCTGACTTCCTCCATTCTGTGTCTTCACAAACAAAGGAACACATGCTGACTTCCTACATTTTGTGTCTATCCATCACCGATTCACAATTCGTTCACAATTTCAATCTCCACATGGTAGCAGCGGTTTTATTATGGTTTTTAGAATCTTACACTGTATCTAGTAGTTAGGCATGTATCTGGCTGTGAAGGGAATCAAGGGATATGGGGATAGTGCGGGAAGGTGGAGTTGAGGTAGAAGATCAGCCATGATCTTATTGAATGGCAGAGCAGGCTCGAAGGGGCCGAATGGCCGACTCCTGCTCCTATTTCTTACGTTCTTATGTGCTTAGAAGGAGCCTAGTCCTGGATGTTATACTTGTCAGGTAAGATCCTGGGTGAGAGGTTAAAGATCAACAAGTCAGGACATGTGAGGCTGCTGAAGGAATGAGAAAGGACACAATGATCTTGTACAAGGCATGGTTTCACTACAAAGGGATTCAAACTCAATTCCACACGCACACACACACCAACACAAACACGCACACACACACCAACACAAACACGCACACACACACCAACACAAACACGCACACACACACCAACACAAACACGCACACACACACCAACACAAACACGCACAAAGAAGACTAACCTCAAATGTCTTGACTTGTTGATCTTCCACATCCTAGCCAGAACCTTACTAGATTAATTATAGCATTACATCGAGGTCTAGCCTCCCTTTACATATGTTGTCTAGTCGTTAAGTATGTTCCCAGCAGCCACCTGTCAAGCAACATTGCCGGAAGCCTGGGAATGAATGTGATGCCTATCTTCCCAGACAGCAAAGGTGCCTGACACAGGAAATTTCAAGGGAAAGAGGAAATAACATGTCATTTGCAAAGAAATTCAGCCAGATTGGGGTTGGTACAGTCTTATAAGCCAATTAAAATCTTCTGGGAAACTAAATTTCATAACACCAATGTTATTTATCCTACTATCAAATTATTTATTTTCCCCTCCAGCTCTTGAGCTGGGTAAAATCTACTGATCCATTGATCATTTGAAATTTCCCTCTCTAATATATATAAAAGTTATCTTTCATGTCCTCACCTAAATGAAAGGCCTTGTGTCGTCCCCAAAGTGGGGGAGAGGGGAAGCTCATCAGGTACTTATTGGGATAAAAAGAATGACGTGCCACAAATGAAGTGCCTCTGTGACGTGCCTTGGGATATTTTTCTACATTAGAGGCACTAAGTGCGTGCAAGTTGTTGTTGTTGTTGTTGTTGTATGTCCTTTGTCCACTATTTTAATGGAGGCTTTTATCATTTATTCTCAACCGGTTAGTGCCTCCGTCAAAACAGTGGGCGAAGTAACAGCATGCGAGCACGTTGAGCATTCGTACACTGATAGTCACACTGTGAAATTCCGTGGGCCTTATAACGCCTATTGCGTAGCCTTTCTTTTGTCAAGTGAAATGTTGCCCTTGCGGAAGTTGAAGAGCAACATCTCACATTCATATAGTGTCTTTAATGTCGAAAAGCTGCCCAAGACTTTTCACAGAAGCACAGTCAGACAAAAAATGGATGTTGAGCCAAAAAAGGAGATACTAGGAGGGTGAACCGAAAGCTTGGTCAAAGAGGTGGGTTTTAAGGATGGCCTCAAAGGGAGAGCGGAAGGTGAAGATACAAAGGTGTTTAGTGAGGGAATTCCAAAGTGTGGAGCTTAGACTGCTGAAGGCACGGCCGCCAATTGTGGGGCAAAGAGAGAGGTGAATGCACAAAAGGCCAGAGTCAGAAGAATGGAGAGTTCTGAGGGCGGTGAGGGGTGGGCGGTGGGGTGGGGTGGGGGGCCGGCTAGTGGTTGTAGGGCGAGAAGACATTACAGAGATAGGGAGGGGATAGGTTCCGAAGTGATTTAAACACGAGGATGAGAATTTTAAAATTGGAGGAGTTAGGGGACTATGAGTCAATGTAGGCCAGCAAGGGCAGGCTTGATGAGTGATTGGGACTTAGTGCAGGACAGGATGTGAGCTGCAGAGTTTCAGATGAGCTGAAGCACAATTATGGAGAACAGATCCACACTGTTGCTCACTCTGTCAAAGATACGCATTGTCCCAATCCAGGCTCTTTTGCACTGCTATAGCACAGATTCCATCAGTCGGAGGATGAGCGAAGCACGGCGCTAGAATTTTTCATGTGCACACCATCCCCCCCAACCCCCACCAGAAGAGCATAATCTCTGCCGTAGCAACGATACAGGCAAATCCTATTAAAATGGACAAATCCTCAAGGGAGCCTTGTAAAAGACTTATGTTCAATTGTAACTAAAATAGAAAGCATAGGTGACATTGACACACAGGCTACACTTCCAACTGGTTAAGGGTGTTTATTTCCTAAGGGGGGTATTTTACTTTAGATCTACATATACAATTGTCTGCTTCTAAAATCTGAATTTCGGAGAAACTTAACTGGCTTGCTTGTTCAGCGCAATCCTGGATGTGCACTGCCATCTACTGGGCCTTTTCCAGATATTCAAGTGTTACGTGAAACTATTACAATCAACCCTTCAGTTAAGAGAAAAGTGAGAAGTCGCACGACACCAGGTTATAGTCCAACAGTTTTATTTGAAATCACAAGCCTTCGGAGCTGCTGCTCCTTCGTCAGGTGAAGTGATAGAGTTAAGAGATACAACAACAACAACTTACATTTCTATAGCTTCTTGAACATAGTAAAACGTCCCGAGGCGCATCGCAGGAGCGTCACCAGACAAGGTTTTGACACCGAGCCACGTAAGGAGATATTAGGGCAGGTGACCAAAAGCTTGGCCAAAGAGGTAGATCGTAAGGAGCGTCTTAAAGGAGGAGAGAGAGGTAGCGAGGTGAAGAGGTTTAGGGAGGGAATTCCAGAGCTTGAGGCCCAGGCAGCTGAAGGCACGGCTGCCGATGGTGGAAAGACGAATTATGGTGGCCGCTCACCAGCTGCTGTCCCTGGAAAAGATACCGTGCCGGTGTGGCCGCGGCAGCAAATTTAAAGGGACCGGCACGAAATTTTTTTTTAGAGGGAACATTGCCTACAACCCTCCGAGATCTCTGCGCTCCTCCAATTCCGGTCTCTTGCGTATTCTGATTTTAATCGCTCCACCATTGGCGGCCGTGCCTTCAGCTGCCTGGGCCCTAAGCTCTGGAATTCCCTCCCTAAACCTCTCCGCCTCTCTACCTCTCTCCTCTTTTAACACACTCCTTAAAACCTACCTCTTTGACCAAGCTTTTGGTCATCTGTCCTAATACCTCCTAGTGTGGCTCAATATCAAATTTTGTTTGATAATGCACCTGTGGAGGTGCTATATAAATGCAAGTTATTGTTGTTGTTGTTATTGAATAGTTACTTGGGGTGGGTACTGGACAGTGCCAGTGCCTGTGGAACAGTAACTGAGCATGAGTTAATGCCTTCGAGAGAGCGGGAGAGGTAATGATAGGGAAATTCATACAAAAAAAACATTGAATTCCCTGAGATATCATATTCCTAATACAACTTGATTCAAAAGTAAACTCAGACTTAGTATGAATAATTCACTCTGTAACAGGAAATAAATACAAAAACATAATAAATATGTGTTCAAATCTACTGAATGAAAAGGGAATCTCGTTTATTTCTGTACAGAGCTTGATTGTAAGTGTAATTTTTATTGGGAAAATTCAGTCAAATTATAGAGTTTCAACCTTATACTAACTCACTGCAGAAACAGTTTACAATTTGGCCAAAATTCCCTTTATCTACTGCAGCTGTTAGGAGAGCAGGGAAGAGGATTAGATTTTAATTACTGGGATTCAGGGACAAGTATTCCCAGCCCCCTGTGACATTTTTACTTCTTAAAGCAGTGCCTATTTCTAGAGCTAAGGAAATGGGCAGCTTTCGTTCATAGTATTACATAGAATGTACAACATAGAAACAGGCCATTCGGCCCAACTATGCTGGTCTTTATGCTCCACACGAGCCTCCCCCTGTCCCTCTTCATCTAACCCTATCAACATACCCTTCTATTCCTTTCTCCCTCATGTGTTTATCTAGCTACCCCGTAAATGCATCTATGCTATTCACCTCAACTACTCCTTGTGGTAGTGAGTTCCACATTCTAACCACACTCTAGGTAAATAAGTTTCTCCTGAATTCCTTCTTGGATTTATTATTGACTATCTTATTTTGATTGCCCCTAGTTCTGGTCTCCCCCACAAGTGGAAACATTCTCTCCACGTCTAGCCTTTCAAACCCTTTCATAATCTTAAAGACCTCTATCAAGTCACCCCTCAGCCTTCTCTTTTCTAGAGAAAAGAGACCCAGCCTGTTCATTCCTGGTTGAGCTGTATTTAGACTGAATCAATACCGGTGATTCGATCACAGACACATATCTTGCTGGGGAAACATATCCAGGAAAGGTGTTCTTCATTTTCTTCCTACATCTTGTTCCTTGTGAGCTCCAATATGATATTCTACAGATTTCTTCCTCCTTCCTGTAAGCTCACTGTGTTCAAATTATGGCACAATGCGCCGCCTCCTACTCATTCTCTCCCAGGACCTCAAAGTTCTGTGACTCCTTGCATAGGAACAGGTGTAGACCATTTAACCCCTCGAGCCTGCTCTGCCATTCAATAAGATCATGGCTAATCTGTGACCGAACTCCATTTACCTCTTTTAGTCTGCCCTCCCCTTTATAATCTATAGGCTTCAAAACATATGCTTGGTGTCAACTATTCACCACTTCCTTATTGATGTCTTCTTCAACCTTAACGGGAGTCTCGCGATCAGGGCCGTGGCCCTCTATCGAGGGTTCTCAGTGCAACACCAAGCATAAATCCAGTACCTTTAAGAATCACGCTGCCTGGTTCTGGCATTCAGTGCCATCACTGAGTTGCAGGAGACACTGCAAATGAGATTTTCACTATTGATTACAGAACCCGCTCGAGAAGCAGAAAGCAGCAGATCTGAAGCCTGGTTTCAAAATTCTCCCAAGGACAAGAATAAATAAGTGTCTGTGATCAGAGAATGGAAACACTTTTCTTAATCAAACACCTTTTCACTTTCACTCTATCTCTCAGCTTGAGATATCTTTGCATCAGAAACGGATTAGGAAGGCGGACTTTTAATGAATTATTTATGAATTAAAATGTGGCATCATTTGATGGGGTGACTCTCTGGATTTGAACCTGCTGTTTTAATTGTAAATATGGACAATCAGTTCGGAAAAATTCTAACAACAACTCCCACCCGCTGAGGGAGGGAACGACAATCAAAGATGTTTGCCTTTGTCTTGGACTAGGAGTTAGCAGTCACATCAGCAGATTTAAATGGCCCGCATTCTGGGGAGTCCATCATTAGTTACCATGGTTTCCCACAGTGTTGGAAACTGAATTTGCATGGGCGTACTGCCGTTGATAGCTCGTTCATTGAGCAAGTCTACAGTGCACATGTGTAGTGCACATCAGTCCTGCTCTCTCACTGTTTCATGCAAGTCAGTATCTAAGCTTGTCCCAAAAGTAATCACTGGCACAGACAAACCCCGTTTATACGGTTTATAGGGTGGTGGAAGCGGGTTCAATAATAACTTTCAAAAGGGAATTAGATAAATACTTGAAGGGGAAAAATTTGCCGGGCTATGGGGAAAGGCCAGGAGAATGGGACTCACTGGATAGTTCTTTCAATGAGCCAGCATAGGCACAATGGGGCGAATGGTCTTCTTCTGTGCTGTATCATTCTACGATTCCATGACCATTTTTATAATAATTTAGTACAAAATGTGACCAGGTCACAGTAAACACTTCATTGCAAGTGCCTGGCATCTCCATATACGTTAGCTAAGAGCATTTTACAATTCTGTACATCTGGTTAGTATCATTCATTGACAAGACTGGGGTCATCTTTTGGTATGAGGCTTGGGTCATGTGGGGAGGGGAGGGGAAGGGGGAATGAGGAGCAGGTTAGTCAGTTTGTGGTACCTATGGGAGTTTAGAAGGATGATGAGGTGATGGAGCCTGTCCGTCAGAGCTAGGTGGGTGTTGGCAGGGGGGAACGCGCGTGTGGAGGTGGGGTGGGGGGGGGGGGCGGGGCGGGGGGCGGGGAGGGGTGGTTGAGTAGACAGCCTGTAGGAAGGTTTTCCTAGCTCTTGGACCTTTCCTAACTCCAGGTACAGTCTGTGCATCACTTATACCTTTAATCAACAAGCACTCCAATAAGCTAGAAGCTTAAGCTGTTTCTATTAACGTGAAGCAATCTAAATTATTCTCAATCAGCGAGACTTGAATGAAAATATGAATCATTAATTGATGGCATTTTTTAAAGGGGCAATGCTGTTGAGGTAAAATATTCTATTAGAATGTCTTTAGAGAGGAGACCAAGCACTTGCTTGGTGGCAAGTGTAACATTATTGTGCTACCGTCTATATCTGGGGTGGCTGTTTTAGTGTCTTTTATCTCCAGTTTCTGTGATACACTGCAGAATGGACTTGCGATGATTCTTCCTTCCTGGCTATTCCAGCAATTGGTCCTACTTGAAAACTCTTTCACACAGTGACGTTGCCCTTTTAAGGACTGGGATTGTTTGCTTATTATAAGATGAATCTGTGACACTTTCCTACTTGCCTACAATGTTTCTCCTTCCATGCCTTATACGTTCAAAAACTGCGACTCAGGCACAGTCAGAGAGGAAGCATTCTTTGTAGAATCATCTCCTCGTTGACGTTGGGAGGAGCCAATGCAGTACACTCATGAATTCAGAGTTCGGCAAACAGCTCTCTATCCCCATTCAAGACATTACAGGATTATAGATAAAGAAAAAGAAAGAAAGACTTGCATTTATATAGCGTCTTTCACAACCTCAGGACATCCCAAAACGCTTTACAGCCAATGAAGTACTTTTGAAGTTTAGTCACTATTGTGATGTAAGAAACGCGGCAGCCAATTTGCACACAGCAAGATCCCACAAACAGCATTGCGATTATGATCCAATAATCTGTTTTAGGGATGTTGGTTGAGACTTACAATTTAAAAGAAAATCATATAAGTATTTGAAAAGGAAGAATATAAAAAAGGACATAGGGAAAGGGAACGGCAGCATAGTGGTTATGTTACTGCACTAGTAATCCAGAGGCCTGGACTAATGGTCCAGAAACGTGAGTTCAAATCCCACCACGGCAGCTGGGGAATTTAAATTCAGTTAATTAAATAAATCTGGAATAAAAATCTTGTGTCAGTAATGGTGACCATGAAACTACCGGATTGTCATAAAAACCCATCTGGTTCACCAATGTCCTTTAGGTGAAGGAAATCTGCCGTCCTTACCTGGTCTAGCCTATATGTGACTCCAAACCCACAGCAACGTGGTTGCCTCTTAACTGCCATCTGAAATGGCCCAGCAAGCCACTCAGTTGTAACAAACCGCTACGAGAAACAATAATAAGAACAAAACTGGATGGACCACCCAGCACGACCTCGGCACTGGCTTCGGACATGACAACGGCACACCCAGCACAGTCGACCAGGCAACGTCCTCCTCACTAACATCTGGGGACTTGTGCCAACATTAGGAGAGCTGTCCCACAGACTAGTTAAGCCTGATATAGTCATACTCACAGAATCATACCTTTCAGCCAATGTCCCGAACTCCTCCATCACCATCCCTGGGTAGGTCCTGTCGCACTGGTGGCGGCACAGTGGTATACAGTCAGGAGGGAGTGGCCCTGGGAGTCCTCAACATTGACTCCGGACCCCATGAAGTCTCATGGCTTCAGGTCAAGCAGGGGCAAGGAAACCTCCTGCTGATTACCACCTACCGACCTCCCTCAGCTGATGAATCAGTACTCCTCCATGTTGAACACCACTTGGAAGAAGCACTGAGAGTAGCAAGGGCACAGAATGTACTCTGGGTGGGGGACTTCAATGTCTATCACCAAGACTGGCTTGGTAGCACCACGACTGACCGAGCTGGCCGAGTCCTGAAGGACATAACTGCCAGTCTGGTGATGAGAGAACCAACACGAGGGGAAAAACCTACAACACCCCATCCTCAACAATCTACCTGTCACAGATGCATCTTTCCATGACAGTGACCACTGCACCGTCCACAGTGGAGATGAAGTCCCATCTTCACACTGAGGATACCCTTCATCGTGTTGTGTGGCACGACCACCGTGCTCAATGGGATAGATTCAGAACAGATCTAACAGCTCAAAACTGGGTATCCATGAGGCGCTGTGGGGCAGCAGCAGAATTGTATTCCACCACAATCTGTAACCTCATGGCCCGGCATTTCCCTTACTCTACCATTACCATCAAGCCAGGGGACCAACCCTGGTTCAACGAGAATTGCAGAAGAGCATGCTGGGAGAAGCACCAGGCGTACCTAAAAATGAGGTGCCATCCTGGGGAAGCTGCAACACAGGACTACATGCTAAACAGTGGAAGCAGCATGCTATAGACAGGGCTAAGCGATCCCACAATCAACGGATCAGATCAAAGCTCTGCAGTCCTGCCACATCCAGTCGTGAATGGTGGTGGACCACTAAACAACTAATGGGAGGAGGAGGCTCCATGAATATCCCCATCCTCAATGATGGCGACACCCAGCACATGAGTGCATAAGACAAAGCTGAAGCATTTACAACCATCTTCAGACAGAAGTGCCGAGTACATGATCCATATTGGCCTCCTCCTGAGGTCCCCACCATCACAGAAGCCAGTCTTCAGCCAATTCGATTCACTCCATGTGATATCAAGAAAAGGCTGAGCGCACCGGATAGAGCAAAGGCTATGGGCCCCGACAACATCCCGGCTGTCTACTCTCAATCATCAGCGAAGTGATGGAAGGTGTCATCGACAGTGCTATCAAGCGTCAGTTACTCACCAATAACCTGCTCAGTTTGGATTCTGCCAGGACCACTCAGCTCCAGACCTCATTACAGCTTGGCCCAAACATGGACAAAAGAGCTGAATTCCAGAGGTGAGGTGGGAGTGACTGCCCTTGACATCAAGGCAGCATTTGACCGAGTGTGGCATCAAAGAGCCCGAGTAAAACTGAAGTCAATGGGAATCAGGGGGAAACCTCTCCACTAGCTGGAGTCATACCTAGCACAAAGGAAGATGGTTGTGGTTGTTGGAGGTCAATCATCTGAGCCCCAGGACATCGCTGCAGGAGTTCCTCAGGGCACTGTCCTAGGCCCAACCATCTTCAGCTGCTTCATCAATGACCTTCCCTCCATCATAAGATCAGAAGTGGGATGTCCGCTGATGATTAAACAGTGTTCAATTCCATTTGCAACTCCTCAGAAAATGAAGCAGTCCATACCCGCATGCAGCAACACCTGGACAACATTCAGGCTTGGGCTGATAAGTGGCAAGTAACATTCACGCCATACAAGTACCAGGCAATGACTACCTCCAAAAAGAGAGTCTAACCATCTCCCCATGACATTCAACGGCATTACCATCGCCAAATCCCCCACCATCAACATCCTGTGGGTCACCATTGACCAGACACTTATCTAGACCAGCCACATAAATACTGTGGCAACAAGAGCAGATCAGAGGCTGGGTATTCTGTGGTGAGTGTCTCACCTCCTGACTCCCCAAATCCTTTCCACCATCTACAAGGCACAAGTCAGGAGTGTGATGGAATACTCTCCACTTGCCTGGATGAGTGCAACTCCAACAACACTCAAGAAACTCGACACCATCCAGGACAAAGCAGCCCGCTTGATTGGCACCCCAACCACCACCTTAAACAGTCACTCCCTCCACCACCGGCGTACCGTGGCTGCAGTGTGTACCATCTACAAGATGCGCTGCAGCAACTCGCCAAGGCTTCTTCGGCAGCACCTCCCAAACCCACAAACTCTACCACCTAGAAGGACGAGGGCTGCAGGCGCATGGGAACACATGCAAGTTCCCCTCCAAGTTGCACACCATCCTGACTTGGAAATATATCGCCATTCCTTCATCGTCGCTGGGTCAAAATCCTGGAACTCCCTCCCTAACAGCACCATGGAAGTACCTTCACCACACAGACAGCAGCGGTTCAAGAAGGCAGCTCACCACCATCTTCTCAAGGGCAATTAGGGATGGGCAATAAATGCTGACCTTGCCAGCGACACCCACATCCCATAAACGAATTCAAGAAATGTGGGATTAGAGTAGGTATCTCAATTTGGAGAGCTACCATTGACATGGGTACGATGGACTGAATTGCCTCTCCCTCTGCTCTGTAATTTCTGTGAAATGAATAATAAATATTGCCGTAAGTACCCAGTAAATCAGTTAACAACAACCTGCTGTTCCATAGTACTCCTCACGTGCAGCAAGATATCTCATTCGCTTTACATTAAATAGGACAAAATAGTGGGTGCTGAGCAAGAGGGGAAAAGGAAAATAATGCAGAGGCTTAAAGGGGGGCTCAAAAGCATAACCAAAGAGAAGGCTCCTGAGGAGGTTACAGCCAGCATTGGAACAGAAAGAATGAGTTAACATTTAGGATGGGATTCTTTACTCGACAATTGATTTCATTTTGGATTTTCAGCATTTGCAGATTTCTTTCCCTCTCTTCTGAATCTCACTGAAGTAGAGATTATGAAAGGGTTTGATAGGGTGGACATAGAGAAGATGTTTCCACTTGAGGGGGAGAACAGAATTAGGCGACATAAATATAAGATAGTCAATAATAATCCGATCGGGAATTCAGGAGAAACTTATTTACCCAGAGAGTGGTTAGAATGTGGAACTCACTACCACAAGGAGTAGTTGAGGCGACTAGCATAGATACATTAAAGGGGAAGCTAGATAAACACATGCGGGAGAAAGGAATAGAAGGATATGTTGATGTGTGGTTAGATGATGTAGAGAAAGAAAAGAAAGACTTGCATTCATAGAGTGCCTTTCACGACCACCGGACGTCTCAAAGTGCTTTACAGCCAATGAAGTACTTTTGAAGTGGAGTCACTGTTGTAATGTGGGAAACGCGGCAGCCAATTTGCGCTCAGCAAGCTCCCACAAACAGCAATGTGATAATGACCAGATAATCTGTTTTTTTTTAGTGATGTTGGTTGAGGGATCAGTATTGGCCCAGGACACTGGGGATAACTCCCCTCCTCCTTTCCCATGTAGGGCGGGAGGAGGCTTGTGTGGAGCATACACATCGACAGGGGCCAGTTGGGCCAAATGGCCTGATTCTGTGCTGTAAATACTATGCAACGCCGTGTAATTTTGTAAATTCTAAACTTTAATTCTAAAAAGTGCCATGGAATTGTGTCACAACTGGCCTCACAATCACGTTTGAACGGATCCCAATGACATCATCAGCTTTTTGGTTCTAAATGTACTGAACAACGAATCCGAAGATAATGTCCTAATTATCGCACGTACAGCACAGGAGATCTCGGAGTATATCATTCATCTGTGGGCGTGATAGAATCAACTCGCATCCCGGCTGGCCATGGAAGATTATTTTGTAAGACACAGTGTAAAATAGAACAGTGTTGGCAGTGATATGATAAGCAATGATGCCGCGTTATTTGCCAACATATTCTGCTTGTTCAGAACCGTCTTAATTCCCATGGGCACAATTGGCAATTTCACAGCACAGAGGACACACGTTAACACATGTGCGAATCGAAGTTGATTATCCTCACTTAGCAATTCTCATTTCACAGTCGCAAAGTTCTGTTGTTGGATAACTGACTCAGAAGGCGCACATTGAGGACCTCGCAAAGACTTGTAGCAAATGGAATGGACGACTGGTGATAATGAGTTTGGAGCGATTTTTCTCGTGAGGAGGGCTGTCGTAACTTGTGCTAAGTTGCTTGTTAACTTAAGAGACAGTTATACTGTCCCTTTCGCTTCAAGGCAAAATTGGTGGTGAGAAGAATAGTGAGCGAGTGGCACGAGGCCCCCTTCAGAAGGCAGTTTCGCACCAGTTTGAATTTGTACTGAGCACAGTATAACTCCAACCTTATGGTACCACCTGCTCTATTATAGCTGATTTGACACCTTTCAAGCTCACTGGGAAAGTAGCTTGTGCACCATGTGTAATTTTTAAGTGTTCTATACATCTAATGCCTCATTTACCTGACAGGATTGTTGCTGATGGAAGCCCTGCATTAGGGTGTAGTGAAAGGGCAAAGGAATGCGTCGAAATGACTTGCTCTTTCAGAGAACCTGTGCTAGATAGGCTGAATAGCCTCCTTCTGTGCTGAAACATTCTATGATTCTGTTGCTTCTGGAGGCTGTGAGACCCACACAGACATTCGTTTTACTACTACCTCCAGAAGCTGCTGTGCCTCGTGTGGCAATATAAACTTTGCCAACTGATGCAGAAGCTACCATCTTTTCTGGCCAGCGGCGAGCTGCATAATTTAGTTTGCCTGCACAGGCCAGAAAATGTGCTTTTTTTAATTCTTCAAAGATAGAGCAACAGAAGCAAAGGTGCAAATGATAAATTTACACGGCGGCTGAGATTCTGATGCCCCATTGGTCCTTTAGCCGTGGCTCAGAGGGTAACACTCTCCCCTTCGAAAGTCAGAGAGTTGCAGGTTCAAGTCCCACTCCAGAAACTTGAACACAAAATCCAGGCTGACGCTCCGGCGCAGTACTGAGGAAGTGCTGCACTGCCAGAGGTGCCGTCTTTCGAATGTTAATCTGATATAGTAGGGTGGATAAGAAATAGGGGGTAATTTTAACCTAACATGTGAGGCAGCAAGCTAACAAGGTCGGGTTATAGCAGTCTATTTTGCACCCTCATCGAAATTTGACCCCAGCATGTGTGTGCATGTCAGGTGGGAACAGGATCAGCCTCGACGGCGACGTCTTCCAGAGTTGAATCGCCGGTCGACGCTCACCATCTTGGCTCACGCATGAAAATCGGCTCAGCTGACGAAGACCAAGAGGACTGCTGGCAGCCGTGGAATCCAGCCTGGAATCAAAGTGGCAGGAGAAGGGAACTAATAGCGTGGAAAGGCAGGAAAACAGCAGGCCGGATAAACACCAGCCATTTGAACAAATGAGGCGTCTTTCCAAACGGGCCCTCAGCGTTTCAGCAGCAGCTCTACTGAACTCGTCATAAAGGGATTGCAGGCAATAGCTGTCCGCGTCCCTTCACCTTCACTGGGGGAGTTTCACAGGCAGTTAGCTATCATGTGCTTTGCCGAGAAACAAACAAATTAAGGAAAGACAACTTGATTAATGACAGGAATATGTGTGAGGAGTCACACTTGAATTGTGAAGTTGCCAACTACACTAGAGAGATAGTAAATTAGTCTAGATTGATTTTCTTTTTAAACTTGTAAATGAGTGCCAGGGTTTTTAATTGGATAGGATTTAATGGCTGGTGCAGATTTTGCCTGCATCACCTCGCATATTAATCTAAATATTAGTTCAGAGAAAGTGAATCACTTATTATTTATTACTGGTATGCACAATATGTAGTAGAAAGGATGGGTAATGTGGAAAATGCTGGTGGTGGGGGTGGGCTACTGAATAAAATGAAGAAACCAGAAAGGATAAAATGGTTGAAATGTGCGCTAGTAGCTCAGACCCATAAAACGATCCCCCAAAGGGCAAGATAGTTTCAGATGAAGAAGGTCCTTCAGCCCTTCGAATCTCATCCTTCCAGAACACCAAGCCTATCATTGTCTACGACAGCAACATCACCATCTGCCTCCAACATCAGTTCAAGAGCATTGAATTCTTCAACGCAGTGAAGCAGGGTTCAGGAGAGGAAGAGGACCCAGTGACGACTTGCTACGACTTTAAGAACACATCCTCGGTGCCTTTAGCAAAAAGAAGAACAACAATAACTTGCATTTATATAGCGCCTTTAACATAGTAAAATGTCCCAAGGCGCTTTACAGGAGTGTTACCAAACGGAATTTGACACCGAGCCACATAAAGAGATAGTGGACAGGTGACCAAAGGCTTGGTCAAAGTGGTAGGTTTTAAGGAGCATCTTAAAGGAGGAGAGAGAAAGGTAGAGAGGCAGCTTAGGGAGGGAATTCCAGAGCCTCAGGCCTAGGCAGCTGAAGGCACTGCTGCCATTGGTGGGGCAATGAAAATTGGGGATGCACAAGAGTCCAGAATTGGAGGAGCATGGAGATCCCTGAGGGTTGGGCTGGAGAAGGTTACAGAGATAGGGAGGGACGGATCAACTGAAAAACAATTCAGGCCATGGAAGGATTTGAATAGAAGGATGTACATTGGTGGTGCTCCTGGGCACTGAATAAACATAGAAACATAGAAACATAGAATCTAGGAGCAGGAGTAGGCCATTAGGCCCGTCGAGCCTGCTCCGCCATTCAATACGATCATGGCTGATCATCCAAATCCAATACCCTGTCCCTGCTTTAATCCCCACAGTACACATATCCCACCCTACCCCCATAACCCCACGTATTTAATTCCCCCTAACATATCCCATCCTATCCCCATAACCCCACATATTTAATCCCCCCTAACACTAAGGGTCAATTTATCATAGCCAAATCAACCTAACCCACACATTTTTGGACTGTGGGAGGAAACCGGAGCACCCGGAGGAAACCCACGCAGACACGGGGAGAATGTGCAAACTCCACACAGACAGTCACCCGAGGTCAGATTCGAACCCGGGTCTCTGGCGCTGTGAGGCACCAGTGCTAACCACTATGCCACCGTGTTGCCCATAAGGCTTTTGACATGGTTTGGCATGCTAGATTGGAATAGACCATCGCCCAGATCAACATCCCCAGAGTGCCCAGTTGAGGGCAGAGTGGGCACAGATATCTCCACTAGGTTTTGGCCCATGACAGGGGTTCCCCAGAACGCTCGGGTTCTGTTCCTCATTTATGTCGAATGACATTCCAACACCTGAATACAGACTTGGGGGCTTGCTCACAACTTGCTGATGATATTGCCACTTGTGTATCCTCCACGAGTGGTGGAAACAGCTTCGGAAAAGCTCTGGAGATGCCTGGACGATCTGGAGGAATGGGCATGCCAAGGGGGAATTCTGCTGAATCCCAGAAAATCATGCTGCGGGCTAAAAGAAGAAAGCACAAGGAACAGGATGTAAGGATCAAGCTGCTGTCAAAACCAATCAAGACTGGCAGGCAGCAGAAGTTCCAGAGGAATATGGCTTGGATGCACGACCACCAAGGCAACAGCCAGGCCCAGTCAATTGTGAGTTTTCTGTTGAAAGAAACACTGGCCTTCTTGTTAACTCACCCGTCTGACGGACGTATAAAATTCTTAAGGGGATTGACAGGGTAGATGCTGGGAAGATGTTTCCCCTGGCTGGAGATTATAGAACCAGGGGTCACAGTCTCAGAATAAGGGGTCGGCCATTTAGGACTGAGATGAGGAGAAATTTCTTCACTCAAAGGGTTGTGAATCTTTGGAATTCTCTACCCCAGAGGGCTGTGGGTGCTCAGTCGTTGAGTAGATTCAAGACAGAGATTGATAGATTTTTGGACTCTAAGGGAATCAAGGGATATGGGGATCAGGCGGGAAGGTGGAGTAGAAGTAGAAGATCAGCCATGATCTTATTGAATGGCGGAGCAGGCTCAAAGGGCGGGCGGAATGACCTACTCCTGCTCCTATTTCTTATGTTCTTACACTCTTATGTTCTAAACCAGGCGGTGGGGAGGGAAGTTAACATAAGGGCAGCGACATACCCACTGTGACCCCGCTGCCTTCCTGCTGGGTGCTGATATTAACCTGCTTTTTTGAGCAGGCAAGCAGAACACCCGCAGGGTGGCAACGGGGTCCTTCTTTAAATACGCACATTGGCTCCCGACTGGAATTTTAACCAGAGGCCTGAGCGAGGGAGCAGGGACGGCTTCCCTACCAGGCCGAACCTGCCAGGAGGTGGACTGTGGGCCAGGAAAGGTCTCTGGACCTCTCACGGAAACCTTGGGCCTTCCTTGCCCTTGGCTTTCCTCCATCCTCCAGCCCCCCCACTCCTCCCGCCCTCACCACTTACCTGACTACCAGAGATTGTTCCCATGGATCCCTGGTTGCGACCTCCTGCCACCTGAATTCCTACTCCCACCCACCGGCCAGACTCGGGTGGGAGTCCGAGGAAATTTAGTGAAATGAGGCCCGGGCCATTAAAATCAGGGCCACGGATTCAGCCCCAGAATTTCCCTGAGACTGTATTTAAAGTCTACACATTGCCCGATTTGGAGTATGGCCAGCCAGCCTGATGCGCAATAAATCAGGCTACAGATTAAGAGATTACAAATAATTCAGAACTCAGCATTATGCTAGAGGCTGTAATGCTAGCTGGTAATATTGGGAGCTGGTTGAGGATGGCCCAGGGTTTTATTACCCTTTTCGCATCATCTTTTAGATTGAAAATTCTGGATTTTTTTGTAAGAGTTGATTCTCACCAGTGTGTGAATTTCAGTGTCGCTCAGTTGCCTTGTGTTGCTATAATCTCCTCTGTGATTGAATGTTGCTAAGGTCAGTTATAACTTACAAAATCAAACAGATTAAACACTTTAAAACCCCTGACCCTGTCATCTCTGCTTCTTCCCATTTTCTCTCTGCCACTTTTGACTGTTTTGAGATTGCAGCTCACACTCTGCGCTGCTGAAAAATCACAGAATATTGCAGTCGTATTGCAAGTCAGAAGGTAGGGGTAGAATTTTTTTCTCACCAACTTTCTCTCCTTTCCTTGTCAGGTTGACATCAGGTCAACAACAACAACTTGCATTTATATAGCGCCTTTAACGTAATAAAACATCCCAACAGTGCTTTTTGGTCATCTTCTGGTCATCTTTATGGACATCATCAAGGCCACCTTCTGGTCCCCTCCCCCAAAATGAACATTCTTCTTGTGTAAGCCCTGGACAGTGAGTGGCGATGTCATGGAACAGGAGGGATGAAAGCCGAGCCCAAACCTGTTCTCAGCCATTCATAGGATCATAGATCATAGATCATAGAAGATAGGAGCAGGAGTAGGCCATTCGGCCCCTCGAGCCTGCTCCGCCATTCAATGCGATCATGGCTGATCATCCAAATTCAGTACCCTGTCCCTGCTTTCTCCCCATATCCCTTGATCCCTTTAGCCTTAAGAAATATATCTAACTCCTTCTTGAATCTATTTAATGAATTGGCCTCTACTGCCTTGTGTGGCAGAGAATTCCACAGGTTCACCACTCTCTGGGTGAAGAAATTCCTCCTCATTTCTGTCCTAAATGGCTTACCCCTTATCCTTAGACTGTGACCCCTGGTTCTGGACTCCCCGACCATCGGGAACATCCTTCCTGCATCTAGTTTGTCCTGTCCTGTCAGAATTTTATAAGTTTCAATGAGATCCCCTCTCATTCTTCTAAACTCCAGCGAGTATAAGCCCAATCGACCCAATCTCTCTTAACTACACTTGCGCTCTCCAGCAGGGGCTCTTGGACAGGAATCAGATATGGGGAGCTTGGCCGGTTTTCCATCCCCCACCGCCCCTTAATCTGTTGGGTGTGGATACCCCTAAGTGCTGTTTTGCCTTTTTTTTAATTTGTTAATGGGATGTGGGCGTCGCTGGCAAGGCCAGCATTTATTGCCCATCCCTAATTGCCCTTGAGAAGGTGGTGGTGACAACTGAACGGCTTGCTAGGCCATTTCAGAAGGCAGTAAGAGTCAACCACATTGCTGTGGGTCTGGAGTCACATATAGGCCAGACCAGACAAGGACGGCAGATTTCCTTCCCTAAAGGACATTAGTGAACCAGATGGGTTTTTCCAACAATCTGGCAGTTTCATGTTCACCATTACTAGCTTTTCTATTCCAGATTTATTTGATTAACTGAATTAAAATGTCCCCAGCTGCTGTGGTGGGATTTTGAACTCTTGCCTCCGGATCATTAGTCCAGGCCTCTGGATTACTAGTGCAGTAACATAACCACTATGCTACCATTCCCCTGAGAAAGGCTGCTTTAGCACAGTTGGACACATTCAGCGAATTGAACCTGGGATCTTCCTGGTCAGCTGCTCACTGGATAAGCTCACTGAGGCACTAAAAACCAAATATTTGTTTCAAAGTTTCAATTTCATGTAAAAAGTTTAAAAAAAATCAATGGGGTAGAAGTTCCACGATGGTTTCTCCCAATTGTCCACCATAAGTTCAATGGAAGATCCAGGGAAACCCCCTCTAGTGGATGATCGGGAGAAATTCAACTCCATTATTTGTACTGTTCCTCAATCCTTGTCTTATTTTCTCTCCATCTTCTCTTTACACTGCTTTAACTTTTATCCTAATGTGTCCTCATATTAATTCTTTGGTCCCTTATTTTCGCTTATTTCTATCTCTGTTAGAATCGTACCTTTATTCCCCTTTGACTCCACAACCCCAGTTGAATCAGGACCCAAATCTCTGAAATCTTGGATGGGGGAGAGTTTCTTGCTGTATGTTTGCAACAATGTAAATACGCTCATGGAGATGTCCTCTGGTCAATGGAGTAATCATTACCATTTAGCATTCCTCATGCAGGAGCTGACCTCTGCATCTGAACTCCCCATATTTTTGAAAGCTAATGAGGTAAACTTTATGACTTAGTGTTCCGACCACACGCTGTGCTGAACCGTGAGCTCCGAATCATAAAATTGACCTCAATCTGTCTTTACGCACCTACCGTGTTGTTGTTGGAGCCGGGAAAGGTTTTTAATGTGTGTTTTTGGCAGCCCGAGAGACACCAACAAAAAGTAATCCACTGTTTGAATGTATTTACAGTGCTGCCACACTCTGCAAGCAAAGCCGTTCCTCTTCCTGATTGCTAATTAGCTGATAAACCAGCTCCAAAAGGCTGTTTTATCCACCAATTCAGTTCCATGACATTGAACATAAGCAAGTCAAATCTATAAAACCTTCATGGGTATAACATCGTCCTTTCCAGCTGCTCAAAGGGTTGTCATAATGACAACCCATGACTGCAAGCCCCCAATCAGTTCACAAAAGGGTTAACAGAGAAACATGTTTATTCTTTAGAATCGATTGTCAACAACCACAGTGGAAGGATTCTTATAGGCCTAAAGGGACAAAGGCAGCAGGGCAGTAGGTGCCATCACTTCCAAGTTCCCATCGAAGTCACACGCCATCCCGACTTCGACATATATCGTCGTTCCTTCGCCGTCACTGGGTCAAAATCCTGGAACTCCCTACTTAACAGCACTGTGGGAGTACCTTCACCACACGGGACTGCAGCTCACCAGCACCTTCTCGAGGGCAACTAGGGACAGGGCATTAAATGCTGCCCCCATATCCTGAGAATTACTTTATTTTTTTTAATCCACTGTTTGCTTGTCAGACTTGTTGTCAGTCACCTCCGACTAAGCTTATGATAAAAATTTATAGGTTACCTGGTGAGCTGCCGAATTGGATATGCAACTGTCCCAGAGGATACAAATTACTGGTCATGATAAATGGAGCTTCATCTTCTTATCACAACAGTTGCACAGTGAAATGTGATTGGCACCACTTTGTTTCCAGTGCTCATCAATGAGCTGGTGGGTGTGCGATGACACCAGAGTGCTTAACTCTTCACCGAAAAGACAAGTAGCTACAGAATCATAGCGGTCATGTATTGACAGAATTGAACTGCAGGGAGAAAAATGGTGCATAATCTCTAATGCTGAGACGATCAGGTCAATAACTCTGTCGAGATATATTGACCGTGATGTACACCTACCCCTGCTCCATATAGATAACAAATCTCTCTCGTTAAATCGACATTCAACTTGTTTTGATCACATTTGATACACGCTGGAACAAACAAGGGGCACAAAGAGGTGTTCAAAGAAGAGAGGCAATTCTTAAAGAAGTATGGCTTTAACTGTCATCTGAAACTTTGATGCTATACAGAGACTACTTTCTTCCCATCACTTCTCCATGAGTAAGAACTTGGCAAAGACTTCACTTACAGCTGGTGTCTTATTGGTAATTGAGTAGCGGCGGGAATCCTGGTCGCAAATGTAATAAGACAAATCATGGGAAGAGTTAAGGAAGTAATAACACCATCGTTCACCACTTCAGTCTGGGATAGAATCCAACCAGGCTAATAGGGTGATTGCTGTCGCGGACCAAAGTGATATTGGATGTAATTCCTCACCGCCAAACTGCCCATCATTCAACACCATTTAGCACTAAATTGGCATTTTCACACAGACAGGTACAAGTTACGCAAAGGCGTGTAGTTGACAACGTGTATGCAACTCCCAAAAACACCAATTTGGTCTGTTGTTGGGGAGAGTCTCAAAGAGATGCAAATAAAACAGTCTACTATCTTGAGCAATGGAATGAATATCTGACTAATGCATAGGTGACGCATTCACTATGCAATGACATCCGTAGGCTTCTGAGATGTGGCAACATTCTAAAAGGTAAGACTGTTACTTCAGAGGAGAAAGAAAGATCTTGCATTTGTAGAGCAACTTATCATATCCTCAAGACATCCCAAGTTGCTTTCATCTTTTGAACTTCGAGGGCTAGAAATTCATTATAGCCCAGGAATGGGTGGTATCATTAGAAAAGTTGGAGAATTAGCGCCAGGCGCTAATGCTTTAGACTGCACACAAAATTCATTCTCACTGCTCAAAGAAATGATTGGAGCACTAATTCAAGTCTTTAAGCCCAAGCTGATTGGCGTTACACTCAAAGGCTGGACCAATATCAGGTGCGATCTAATCGCAAGTCATGAATGCCACAGGTTTTTTGCAGTTCTTAAAGGGGAGGTTCATTGATGCTGCAGGACCTCATTCTCAGCATTGCTGGCTGAGTGCTGTCCTACAGGGGTCGAGCACAGGTCCTAAATCAACTGGTGGCCGCAATGCTGTGGTATCGGTTGGTCACTTTGATACCTCCCCCTGCACTTGTCACCAAGATACAGAAGAAGGTCATCGACTTCTTCTGGGACAAAAGGAAGCATTGGGTCTCTGCCACGGTTCTGAATCTCCTGCTTAGGGAGGGCGGTCAGGCGCTGGTGTACCTTCATACCCAGGCTGTGACTTTCTGCCTTCAGACCCTGCAGAGATACCTGTACGTTGAGGATCCTTCCAGATGGTGTGCGCTGGTGACGTATTTGTTCCGCCAGCTGCACGGCCTCAATTACGACACACAGCTCCTGTTTGTAAACCTGGGGGGTACCCGTGCCTCCTTGCGGGAGCTGCCTGTCTTCTACCAGGAACCGATCAGGGTCTGGAACAAGGTCGCCTGCAGATGGAGTTCTCCCCATCAGGAGTGGCGGCTATCCTTTGGGAGCCGCTGCTCAGGAATCCGCACCTCCATGACCGTGGGTTCATGTGGCTGATGGAGGGCAGGGCTCTGGCTGGCAAGGTGACAGGGACCTACTTAATGGTGGATGAGCGGGTTGGATGGTGTCAGAGGAGCTGGCGCAGTGCCTGTCCTGGGCCGACGTCTGGCTCACGGCCAAAGCCATCGAGTCACTAAAAGTGGCACTGGGCCTTGACTCCACTAATTTTGTCGAGGAGGCTCAAGCATGTGGGGTGATCCCATCTGAGCTCACCCCCGTTTGGACGGAATTCCTCATCGGCGCCACGCCGCGAAACTTCCCTCGGGAGCCGGCGCCTCACAACTTGAGCCGTCTCCGGGAAATCCCCTCCATGCATTTCCATTCTGCGTGGAGGGGGTCCCTGTACGGGCTGCTCTTGCACACCCTCCACTTTGTCATCCTCGTCTGCCGTCCGGACACGCCTTGGCGCACCATCTTGGCATCCGGAGGAGGCGGAGATCCCCAATGGAGAGCTCTCTTCGCGGGAGATCTCTCTTTAACTATTGGGGACTTGGCCTGGAGGATGCTGCACGGGGCAGTCCCCGTGCAATAAGGTTTTAATTCGGTTCACGGACTCCCAGGCCACCTGCATTTTCTGCTGCCTGGAGGAGTCCGTGTTCCACGTTTATATAGAGTGTGAGAGTTTGCAGCCCCGCTTCCACTATTTGAAGGGGCTGCTCCTTGACCTTTGGCTGCACTTCAGTCCCATGCTCTTGATCTTTGGTCACCCGGTGCGGAGGGGAGCGGGCAGGTCGAGGGACCTCCTCATGGGACTGCTCCTGGGCCTGGCCAAAATGGCCGTCGACAGGTCCAGGCAGCAAGCGGTCGAGGGGGGTCGCTCGGCCCGACTGCCTGCCTCTCTTCCGCGGCTACGTTCGCGCCGGGTGTCTCTGGTGATGGAGCACGCGGTGTCCACCGGCACGCTCGAGGCCTTCTGCGACCGGTGGGCACCGCAGGGACTGGAGTGCATCATCGCCCCCGGGTGTAGCATTTTAATTTAATTTGTTAAGTTTCTTTTAAAATTTTGTTAAGTTACAGCCTTTATTGGTTGTGCTCCTTTAAAAAGAGGGCACATGCTTCACTTTAAACAGGCAACAGCCTGTGATAAAGAAAGATTCAGCTTTGCTGGCTGTGCGGCTGCCTCAGCCAGCAGCAGCAGTTCAAGGAGAAGGAGCCGGAGGACTGAAGCAGATTGCTAGGGATGCTGAGGTGCTGCCCCGGGGGAGTGGCAGTGGGTCAGTGGAGCAGGAACCTGCTGTCCTCTCTCAGGATGACAGCATTCCTGCTCCCACCACTGCCACTCCACCATTGCCCTTGTCGCTGCCTGTCATCCAGCCAGCCCAGACTGCTGCCGCCCATGCTGAGGTGGTGCAGTCTACAGCCGGGCCTTCCAGGCCCAGAGGTGGTCGAGGGCGTCCTGCAAGGCCATCTGAAGTCTCCCGCATGGACACTCAGCAGCCTTCCACCAGTTATGCTGCAGCCACTGGGCCAACACTTCGTAGGAGCACTAGAGTCGGCAAATGCACTGTAACGAGAGGCACAAAGGGATTGCACAAGGGTGAATAGTTAATATTTTTGTTGTAAATATGTGTTCACTGATTATTGATAAATTTTTGCTGTCTGATGAGGTGGTCATGTGGCCGATTGAATGGCTGCCTCCTCCCTCACTCCTGTTCCTCCTCCTCCTCCTCCTCATCCTCCTTTTATTCCTCTTCCTCCTCCTCCTCCTCTCGCTCTTCCTCCTCCTGAGGTGGTCCCGCAATCCCTGTGGCAAGGGTTGGAACCTCATAATGGCCAAGTTGTGGAGCATGCAGCAGACCACCACGAAATGGGACACCCGCTCAGCCGAGTACTGGAGGGCTCCTCCTGAGCGGTCAAAGCAGCGGAACCATTGCTTCAGCAGGCTGATGATCTGCTCGATGATGTTCCTGGTGGCAGCATAGCTCTCATTATATGAGTGCTGGGCAGGAGTGTTGGGGTTGCGGAGGGGAGCCATGAGCCAAGTGGAGAGCGGATATCCCTTGTCTCCGAGCAGCCAGCCATGAGCTTGACATGGAGGCTGGAAGAGTGCTGGCATACCGGTCTGGTGCAAGATGAAGGCATCGTGGCTGCTGCCAGGATAGTGTGCATTAACATTGAGGATTAGCTGTCTGTGATTGCACACCAACTGCAGCTTTTTGGTTACAGAAGATCTCAGGATTGATATGCAGTGCCCGCAAAGCCATATGGGTGCAGTTAATGGCACCCTGCACCATGGGGAATTCCACTATCCTGGCAAAGCCACATGCATGCTCGTCCTGCTTCTCTCTGGTGATAGGGAAGGAAATGTAGTTTCTTCTCCTACTGTAGATAGCTTCTGTGGCCTCCCGAATGCAGTGATGGATGGTGAACTGCAAGATGTTAGCTGTTAGATGTTAGATGTTGCAGGCTGCCGAAGAAATTGAGGGCGACGGTGACCTTGACTGCCAAAATGAGAGCCATGGTTGACCTGATTGGAGGCTAGAGGTCTGGTTGCAGGAGGTGGCAGAGTTCTGTGACCACCTCCTTGGTGAAGCAGAGCCATCTAATACACTGCTCCTCGCTTAATTGGAGGTAGGAGAAGTGCTCTCGGAATTCCCTTGGAGGGTAAGGCCTCCTGGCGAGAGTCCTGGTGGCCCTCCTCCTCCCTCTGGGCACATGCTCCAGTCTTTCTCGATGCCTCCGCTCCCTCCTCCGTAGATCCTGGAGGGTGAGATTGACTGCCAGTACAGCCCCCATTAATGCAATGAAGTGTAGCAGTTTACATTTTTTAAGGATAAATGTAGCTACTTTTTAGTTGCCACAACACTCCTCATACAAAATAACCTTGAAAACACTGAATTAAACTGTTGCACTATGTGAAACTGACAACAAACCACTGAAACTCCACTAATCTTCAGCTGCAAGTCATTACTCGTGGTCCCTTTAAATAACATCCCTGAAGCCACTTTCCTGTTACTTCACGCCAGCTCTCCCTGTCGCTGTTTCCCCCAGGCGCTAAGGTAGGTGGCGACAATCAATTTTGCAGATCAGGTGCTCAGTGAGCGTTGCACACTCACTGACGTCACGATCCACCTGGCGTTGAGACTGCCGGTGATAACTGTTAGCGGTGTCGCTGCGGGGGGTGGGGGTCGGGATTTGCCATGCGCCGTTGGATTCACCTCGCCCCGGCGATAACGGGAGGTGCTAAGCTACCGAATTTTTCCTCCCCACCTGTCTATTGCACTTGGGAAAGAACCTTGGGTTAATCTACAATATGGCTTTGATGTGAAGTCAAATCCAGGATCCCTAAGAGTTTAATGGCCGAGGTGCCAGAACCTTTTCTTTAACAAAGGAAAAAGCTGAAGCCATTTGAACATTCGGGGCCCTATAATGTCTCATTGGGTTCTGTTTGGAAAGAATGGACCAGTCATCAAAACTGTTATCTTTATCAGATCAAGACAAATAGATAAGTTGTGAGCGCACTTAGACAATTTCACGTATTCACATATGCAATGTCGAAATTTCTGCAATGTCTGTGAACTCAGCAATGGTTGTCTGACAGTAAGGAGGGCAATGCTGATTTAATTGGCTGCCCTACTGACTGCAGCGTTTCAAGAAGGCGGCTCACAGCAACCTTTTCAAAGGCAACTAGCGACGCCCACATCCCGAAGCATGACTTTTTTTTTAAAGGCCTAAAAGGGAAAAGCTCAGAGCCAGTGAGAACCAGGAAAAGTTAAGTTAGCCCACGAATGTGAGATATTGTGGCATGCTTTATTATTTGCTGATTTGCGAGGAAAGGGGTTGGAAATTAACCTCTTTTGTTTAATATCTTTAATACTTTTTAAATGACCTAGGGCTAGGGGGGTCACAGGCACAGTGGCTAAAATAGCAAACCATACAATGAAAGAAAAGAAAAAAGAAAGTCTTGCATTTATATAGCGTCTTTCACGATGTCCCGAACAGTTTACAGCCAATGAAGTGTTTTCTTTTTCGAAGTGGTCATTGTTATAATGTAGGAAACACAGCAGCCAATTTGCACACAGCAAAGTGATAATGATGAGATAATCTGTTGTTTTTAGTGATGTTAATTGAGGGATAAATATTGGCCAGAACACTAGGGATAACTCCCCTGCTCTTCTTTGAAATAGTGCTGTGGGATCTTTTATGTCCACCTGAGAGAGCAGACAGGGCCTTGGTTTAACGTCTCATCCGAAAGACAGGTGCAGCACTCCTTCAGTACCGCACTGGAGTGTCAGCCTAGATTTTTACGCTCAAGTCTCTGGAGTGGGGCTTCGAACCCACAACCTTCTGACTCAGAGGCGAGAGTGCTACCAACTGAGCCACAGCTGATACAAATTCTAATGAAGGTTGTAGACTCCAAAGCTGAACAGGATAAGCTGCAGGAGGATTTGAGTAAACAAGGGAATTGGGCAACCAGGTGGCAGATGAAGTTCAATGTAGAGAAATGCAAAGAGCTCCACGTAGGACCAAAATATCCAGCGAGTCTCTATTATTTAAATGGAAAGAAAACTATGTGTATGGAAAAGGAAAGAGATCTAGGGGTCCTGATTAACAATAAATTAAAACTATCGCATCAGTTTTTCAGTGGCAGTGAGTGAAGCAAATCTGATGTTGGGATGTATTAAAAGGTCAATATTGAACCGGAACAGTGAGGTAATCCTGCCACTTTACAAATCATAGGCGTGACCATACTTAGAATATTGTGTGCAGTTCTGGTCACCGCAGTACAAGAAAGATATTGCAGCTATTGAAAGGATACATTGTCCAGTTCATACATGTGTTTTTTTTTTAAGTTTCAAGGAGTAATTTTCTAATTTATCTCATTGAAACATGTAAAATTCTTAAGGGGCTTGACAGTGTGGATGCTGGGAGGATGTTTCCCCTGTCTGGAGAGTCTAGAACCAGGGGTCACAGTCTCAGAATAAGGGGTCGGCCATTTAGGACTGAGATGAGGAGACATTTCTTCACTCAAAGGATTGTGAATCTTTGGAATTCTCTACCCCAGAAAGCCATGGATGTTCAGTCGTTAAGTATATTCAAGACAGAGATCGCTAGATTTTTTTCATACTAAGGGAATCAAGGGATATGGGGATAGTGCGGAAAGGTGGAGTTGAGATAGAAGATCAACCATGAGATTATTGAATGGTGGAGCAGGCTCGAAGGGCTGGTATGGCTACTCCTGCTCCTATTTCTTATGTTCTTATGTTCTTCAGTATATATAATTCTAATTTTTAATAGACATTATGAGACCATTTGAAAAAAATGCCTCTGGTTAATCTCCCTTAAGTGCCACATATAATTCAAAATTCCTAGCTACCTTCCACTCCCTTTAAATCTTTGCAAAGACCATCCATCATTAGGTTTAACAACCAATATATATGTAATGGTGGAAGTGTGACCAACTGGGAAAAATGTATCCCGATCTGATGATCATTATTGACTGATAAATTCTCCTTTCACCGTGTGCTGGGATTACAGAAAGCCTTCAGCCATCTTGATTCTGATTTTTCGCCCTTGGCTTCATCTTTGCTGTACCTCATTACAGTCCCCAAAGACATTGGGGGTGAAATTGGTTCTGTGCGCTCTTGCAAAACATGCGATAGCGATTCGGCAGCCCATTTTACATGCCACCCGATTTTCTTTTCCATTCACTTCCAAAGTTCAACTATCTGAACTAGTTTCACCTAGGACCTTTAAGCATCGCTAAAAGGACATAACTTCTTCTTCCATAATGTGCAGACTGGATTCGGATTCTGTCTTGTAATTTCTCCAAGGACAGCATCCCAAGGCAGTAACTTAAGGGGCAAAGAAGCCAGCCAGTTATGAAAAGCATTGTTTCTGGGAGCCTGCTGCAAAGCCCCTGGAGAGCCCCAGTATTGCGTGACATGTGGTAACACTACCTCACCTGGCATCAGTGACAAACTGGGTTAACAAGTGGCTGATGTGGAAGTATGGAGACGAGCCTCCGAGATGCTAATTTGGAGCTACACCTCATTCCTTAGCCCAGAACTGGTCATTCTTGAGCAAAAGTTCAGTCCTTAACTGACCAATTAGAACGGCGATTCAGTCCTTAACCCATTGCCATCTGAGCAGAACCAGAAAAATTGAAAAGTCGCAATTAGACAAAATAATGATGAAGAGAAACAAATGAAGTTGTATAAAAAAAGGGTAGATTTTCAACTTGCTGCGCAGCTGTATAACTAGTGGTGCAGTTCAAACACTCATTGTAGAAACCGTCTGCTTTTCATTTCCATTCAGGCCGCTGGAAGTGAAAATCGGACAGTTTACATAGTGGGGCGGCTGATTCGCCACGCCAGTTTAATGCCCAGGCAGCAATTTGAAAATCGACTCCAAACACTTTGCTTTTCACTAGGGGGGCTAGGCGGGAATCTGGTCTCAGTGGAGCATAGGAACAGAAGTAGTCCATTCAACCCCTTAAGCCTGTTCCTCCATTCAGTTAGATCATGGCCGATCTGTATCTTGACTCCATCTACCCACCTTGGTTCCATAACCCTCAATACCCTTGACTAACAAACACCTCTCAATCTCAGTTTTAAAATTTTCAATTGACCCCCAGCCTCAACAGCTCTTTGGGGGAGAGAGTTCCAGATTTCCACTAACCTTTGTGTGAAGAAGTGCTTCCTGACATCACCCCTGAACAGCCTGGCTCTAATTTTAATGTTATGCCCCCTTGTTCTGGACTCTCCCACCAGAGGAAATAGGGGGAAAAATTCAGTTGGTTGCGCCTCCCGTTAGTGCCTTAAGAGGGCGCTAATGGGGCGCAAAGCAACTAGCGCCCGGGCGCAGCGATGTTTGCGCCGCTCGTAAAATTAACTAGACATTTTGCGGCGGCGCTAAACATTACCGCCCCGATCTCCTGCGCATGCAGATCTTGATGTCATATGAGGGTGCAACACCCTTGAGGCGCCCCGGAGCGGAAATTGAGTGGCATCCCCATCCTTTACGCCTGGCACAACCAACGACCGGAAGACTGGAATGCTCCCCAGTCGCTGTGGGGCTGGGGGGGGCGCTATTTAAAGGGGGCCTCTTCCTGTCTTTCTCTGTGGTAGACATTTTTGCACCACTCGTTCTGAGAGAGAGAGATTTGGAGAGAGAGAAAGAGAGACTTCTGCATTGAGTCAACGCTGTGTGAGGTAGTTTTGACTACTGATCATAACTTTGCAGGTACTTTGGTTTTTGACCTTCATAACTTTGATTGCCAAGAGACTTTGGGGGCTGCACTGATTGGGGGCGTTGTCCTGCGCCACCAGAATCGGAGGACACAGAGACGCAGAGAGAGAGTGGCAATCATGGCCAGACAGAGGAGGGCCAACAGGCCTCTGTACAGGAGACCTTACCGTCCCAGGGTATATCGCCAACAATTCACATATATTAATATGTCTGAGGAGCAGTGTTTGCGAAGGCTGCGCTTCAGCAAGGAGGTAGTCACTGAGCTCTGCCATCTGCTGCAGCCAGATCTGCAGCCTCAACTGAGGTCCAGGACGTCTCTGTCGGTGGCAGTGAAGATCACAGTGGCTCTGAACTTTTATGCCACTGGCTCATTTCAATCAGCTACTGGGGACATCGCCAATATCTCCCAGTTTGCGGTGCATTGCTGCATCCATCAGGTCACAAATGCCCTCTTTAAAAGGAGAAAAGAGTATATCTCTTTCCCCATGACCCCGGACAAGCAGCAAGAACGCGCAATGGGCTTTGCTAGGATAGCGGGCTTCCCCATGGTGCAGGGCGCCATTGACTGTACGCATGTGGCTTTGCGTGCTCCGCATGAGAATGCTGAGGATTTCCGCAACAAAAAGGGGTTCCATTTCTTAAACGTTCAGTTGGTCTGTGACCACAGACAGCTGATACTCGCTGTCAATGCCCACTATCCTGGCAGCTGCCACGATGCATTCATCCTGCGCCAGACTACTGTGGCAGAACTTTTCCAGGCACCGCATCAGCCAGTTGGTTGGCTTCTCAGGGACAAGGGATATCCACTGAGCACCTGGCTGATGACACCGCTCCGTACGCCCAACACGCCTGCTGAGCTGCGGTACAAGGTGAGCTATCTCGCTACCAGAAACATCATTGAGCACACAATCGGCGTGCTGAAGCAACGGTTCCGCTGTCTGGACCATTCTGGAGGAGCCCTGCAGTACTCGCCTGAGCGAGTCTCCCACTTCGTAGTTGTGTGCTGCATGCTGCATAACCTGGCAATCCTCAGGACCCAGCCAATGCCACCAGGCCTTGGCGCACCACCAGAGGAGGAGGAGAAAGAGGAGGAGGAAGAGGAGGAGGATGATCATCAGTAGCACCAAGGCGGGAGGGAGGCCCACAATGTAGAAACTGGAAGGACCGTCCGTCAACGGCTGATAGCAAGTCGCTTCTAGGCCCCTGCTGAGGAAATGGCTTCTGCCATTGAGAACAACATCAATGAAACCAACCTGCAACCCCTAAGCCAGTCAAGGCAACAATGATTCCAAAGACCAAACATGTACATTTTGAATACAAAAACGTATTTATTTTACAAACTCTGTGTGTGTCATTTCTTCATGACAAATTAATAGAAAGAAACACAAAAAAACAGTCATTAACATAACTGGTTCTCACAACCTGGAGATAATGTCCAAAACACTAAACAAAAGTTTGACCACGAACCTCGGCCTTTAATAAAAAATTGACCAACATTTTGTCACACCTCCTACTTTTTGCCCTTCGAGGGTGATCTCCTTCCCTTGCGCACTTCCCCCCTTCCCACCCTACTGCTCCTTCGTAATGGGGCCTCAGTGGCTGCAGCAAGGCTGGTGGAAGGCTGCTGAATGTCAGAACCTGAGACTGCAGATGCCCTTGAAGGACGGCCTCGGACCAGCTCTGGGCCTGGAGAGCCCGGCTGCAGACTGCACCAACTCTGCATGGGCGGCAGCAGTCTGTCCTAAAGGCGGTGGCAAGTGCAGTGGAGAAGTGACAGTGGTGGCAGCAGGAATGCTGTCATCTTGAGAGAGGACAGCACCTCCCTGCTCGACCGACACATTGGCACTCCCACGGGGCAGCACTTCAGCATCCGGAGCAATCTGCTGGAGCACAGATTGCTGGCCTGCTGCGGCGCGGTGAGAGCCCCGGGGACATGTGAACAAACCATCGAGGTTGGCAGCAGTCAGTGCTCGCGTGGCCTCAATCTGAGTCTGCATGAGAGCTGTCAGAGATGGCGTCATGGCAGCCAGTGCCTGAATTGCAGCACTAAACATTTGCGTGGCATCCGCCTGTGCTACAGCGATGTGCTCCACACTCCTTGCCAGTGATTCAATGCATTTGGGCACCCTTCCCACTGCACCCATGAGCTCAGTGTGCATGTCCACCGCCTGGGTGTTCATTTCAGCGATCAGCCACTCCTCCTCTGCGTCCAGTGCAGTAGGACTCGCTGGCCTACTCTCCCTCCGGGGAGAAGGCCCCCGAGCTTCCCTACCCCCATCGCGTTGCTGCAGCCCGCTGGGTCCTGGAGCGTCACCCTCATCAGACCCTTCCCCCCTGCTCCCCTCCAGGGAAGGTGTGTTCCCAGTGTGGGCATGGGCTTCCTCGGGAGAGGGTGGCGCTGATGCTCCGCCTTCATCTTCCTCCTCCCACTGGCAGCTTGAGGGCCCGTCTCCTCAGCTGCTGAATCACCATCTGAAAGCAGGGAGGTACAAGAGTGGCTTTAGCGTGAGGACAGGGGGGCAGTAAGGGAGGAATGAGTGCAGCGATCTAGTAAGTTGAATTGAAAGTGTCAAAGGCTGGTGTTGTGAGGGACAAGTGGAAGGAAAGAGGACAAAAAGGTGATGACCTTACCATTGCTGTCCAGAACAGGGTCGGCATCTCCAGTGGCGACGGGACCGATCACCCGGCTTGCCACAATCCTGTGGACGCGCGCCTCAAGATCGCTCAGGGTTTGCAGCTGAGGCCACCCTCCACCCGTCCGTTGCTGCTGTCTCCTATTATGAGCTAGCTTGGCCTGCAAGAAAAAGGACGGCGTCTGAGTAAATATACAGCCATGGTCTTGCCTGTTGTGCCTCCCATAGGTTAATAGCCCTTACTGTATGCAGCCATGGTCTTGCCTGATGTGCCTCCCATAGGTGAATAGCCCTTACTGTATGCAGCCATGGTCTTGCCTGATGTGCCTCCCATAGGTGAATAGCCCTTACTGTATGCAAAGTGTGGAATGTGCATGTGTGATTCATGAGAGGGCCATAGGTGTTGGATGAGTGTTGGGCATTGGGGTTTTAAGACCCTCTGGCCATAGAGTGAGTTTGAGATGGAGGGATGGAGAGGTATTGAAAAAAAGCCACTCACCCTGACGACCTGAGTGAGGTCGTTGAACTTTTTTCGACATTGAGTATGGGTCCTGGGCACCATGCTCCTGGAGGAGACGCTCTGAGCCACCTCCCTCCACACTCTTCTGTACTCACGTGGCAAAGGCCTCCTGCCACTCTCTGGGTACAGTATTGATCTTCTGCGCTCCACCGCGCCAACCAGAGCATCCAAGGCCCGCTCGCTGAAGGGTTGAGCTCGTTCTCTCACCCTCTCCATAGTCCTTGGCTGGAAGATTTAGGCACAGGTCTCTCCAGGCCGAGATTCAAGGCTCCAATGAGCAGGGTGTGGCTGGAGTGCAAGATCGACCCTCCCCTTTAAGAACTGTCCGGCGCCAGTGTGTCTGTGTTCCATCGCTAACTGACATCACCTGCGCTGCGCCCGTGCTCTGAGTTAGCGCCTCGCTCCTCGGCCTTTGCGCCTTAAGACAGATGTGTAGTGCCTGATTTAGCGCTCCAATCACCTCCAGGGGCGATAAAAGTCAAGTTTGCAGTCGGAGGCGATAATTAGCGCCAGGCGCTAATCTTTGCGCCTGGCCGATAATTGCGCCCCAAATGGGGCGATACTGAATTTCTCCCTCATAGTTTCTCTCTCTATCTACCCTATCAAATCTTTTAATCATCTTAAACTCAATCAGTTCACCCCTTAATCTTCTGTACTCAAGGGAATACAAGCCTAGTCTATGCAACCTGTCCTCATAATTTAACCCTTTTAGCCCCAGTATCATTCTGGTGAATCTGCGCTGCACCCCTCCATGACCAATATATCCTTCCTGGGGTGCAGTTTCCTGAAGTGAACGCAATACTCTAAATGAGGTCTAACCGGAGACTTATATAACTTCCACTCCTTTGTATTCCAGCTCCCAGTGGCGAAAGGACACTGGTGTCCCAATCCTTCTACAGGTTTCTAACTGAAACTGTTTCTCTTTGTGCTTTGTAGGACTTTTGTGAGCTGGACATAGAATTACTGAGAGAAAGGGATCAGCGAGAAGCAGATATATTCCCAAGTACTGAGACAGATGATGATATTTTCCCTCATGCAGATTTATCCTCGAGTAAATTCAGCTACCTGCTTCTGATGATATGGTTGGTTCCGCTATTTGTGTTCGGTCTTGCTTGGTACTGATGAATGATAATAGCACAGCCAATGTGTTGCAAAAAAAACTATAACTGTCACAACTTATTTTGTAAAACTATGGGTAACTTTGCGCATGATTGCACTGTAATTTACAGCAGAAACGATCTGCTTCCCTTGTGTCAATCACAACTCAACACTATTTAGTGTCATATATGGTGCAGTAAAATAGCCATTCGTAGTGGCCGATTTCTGTGTGCTGCAAAGTGGGCTCAGTGGCTCTTTACATGAAATTGGAGAATTAAAAGAACACTTGCAGAAGGCTGAGGTGTGGTGGTCTCTGCACAGTGTTTGGGTTAACTAAGTGGTGTATGGTCAGGTTGTACAAGCAGTTGTCATCAATAGACACATCACTATCTAACATCTGAGGCCCAAGCTATGAGTTGAATTGTAATAATTAATATACAGATTTATGCCTAGAATTTGCCCAGAGGTTCTCCCAAACGTCTGTCATAACTTTGGTGGGAGATTGGCAGAATTGCTACCCAAGTGTATCGTGTCCCTTTATGGAACAGGCATACCATCTGATTCTCTACTGCGGTATGGTATGTTGTATCAGACTTAAAGGTTAGAGTTGCCCAAATTTGGTTACTGAGAGTAATGGGTTTACAGTGACGTGAGTAAGATAGGAACACAGGAACAGGAGGAGGCCATTCCGCCCCTCGAGCCTGTTCCGCCATTGAATTATATCATGGCTGATCTGTATCTTAACTCCATCTATCCGCCTTGGTAAGCACATTAAGCACGTGTTCAGTGCATGCTGCTCCATCTTGGTGACCTGCATGGTGACCTTGAGTGGGCTGTTGGGGATCGTTCCTATTGCTTGCTGGAGATGCATCCATATCAGAGGACTTTCATTCTGACCTCAAGTGCTTCAAACCTCCTGTCAGCAAATGAGATTCCACATATGCTTATTATTTTTTTTCCCAGCAAAACAAATTGACTTGCGGCAATTGATCCCAAAGCACGAATAAAAATCTTGATATCCAATGTAATAAAGAGGAAGTTAATTTATTCTGTCACCTTGAAGCAGTGGCCTTGCTCATAGGCCAGTGCCTAAGGCTGCTTTTGAATTGTATGTTGGTTTCTGAGTGGCCAGCTTTTTGCGGACTGCGTCAGCTTTTTTTGAAGTTGATCATCAGCTTTTCTGAGTTTTGTCGATTGGCATGTATGCAAACACTTTGTCGAGGAGTTGGGTTTTGAGAAGGTTTTCAAAGGATATTATGTGTGATAGCTGTAGATGTTAACTAAACTTCCTTCTATCAGAATAAAGTTAGTGGCAGGCAATGCAGAAAAAAAGGATTTTGCCTTTATTCATTTTTTTAAATATGTGTTCTTGGAATATAGGTGTCAATGGTAAGGCCAGTATTTATTGCCCATCCGTAGTTGCCCTTGAGGATGAGCCTTCTTGAACCACTGCAGTCCGTGTGCTGAAGGTATTCCTACACTGCTGTTAGGGAGGGAGTTCCAGGATTTTGACCCAGCGACAATGAACAAACGCCGATATATGTCCAAGTCAGGATGGTGTGTGACTTGGAGGAGATCTTGGAGGTGGTGGTGTCCGCATCCACCTGCTGCCCTTGTCTTTTTAGGTGTTGGAGGTCGCGGGTTTGGGAGGTGCTGTCAAAGAAGCCTTGAAGACTTGCTGCAGTGCATCCTGTGGATAGTACACATGGCAGCCATGGTGCACTGGTGGTGGAGGGAGTGGGTGTTTAAGGTGGTGGATGGGGTGCCGATCAGACAGGCTACTTTGTCTTGGATGTTGAGTTTCTTGAGTATATTTGCAGCTGCACCAATCCAGGCAAGTGGAGGGTATTCCATCACACTCCTGACTTGTGCCTTGTAGGTGGTGGAGAGGCTTTGGGGAGTCAGGAGGTGAGCCACTCGCCACAGAATACCCAGCCTGCTCTAGTCGCCACTGCATTAATGCAGCCGATCTGGCTGATTTTCTGGTCATTGGTGACGCCCAGAATACTGATGGGGGGATTCAGCAATGATGGTGTACACACACACAAACATAGGTAGGAATGCTGTAGCAGCAAGCCCTTCAAGTCAACTAAAACAGGAGCTAAAATGGTTGCTCCTAATTCATATGGTCTTGATGGTGCCTGTCACCTGGTTCTACAGACCATTAATTCTCATTGGATGTTTGAAATATCTTGTCTTAAGGGAAGAACTGACTGACTACTTCATATCCCTGAAAAACTAGCTCCCCCCAGCGTAGCATGGAGCAAGATTAGTAACACAGTGCAGTGGTACCTTCACATGCTCTCCACTCAAAAGGTTTTCATGACGTTATATTTTTCTCTCTTTTTTAAGGGATTTTATCTATGGTTCACAGAAGAAGAGTAGAATTGCAATATTCATCTATGTTCTGATGGTTGTGGGATGGGGATACCCTATGTACACCTTCATGGTAAGTAATGCAATCATTTACTTAAAAGCCTGGGTGAAGGGCTGGGACCCATAGTGCAGAAGAGCAACAAGGTTGAAAAGAGTAAATGAAAAATCAAGGCAAATCAGAAAATAGTGAATAGGTGACATGAAGCTTGGGTTGAAAAAGCCTGAAAATTTTGAGATAAAGTTTTGAGGTCCTAGGAATGGATTGGTTAGGACAGGAGAACCAAAGAATGCAGGAAATAGGAGCAGGAGTAGGCCACTCAGCCCTTCGAGCCTGCTCCGCCATTCAATAAGAACATGGCTGATCTTCGACTTCATCTCCACCTTCCCGCTCGATCACCATATCCCTTGATTCCCTTAGTATCCAAAGACGAGACTGAGGAATGGCTCTTGATTTCAACAGAGGAGGGATGTGAGGATGAAAAAGAGCATGTAGGGTAGTGTACTCATAGTTTGGAAAGAACAGGAGAGGAACATTCAGAGGTGCACTGTTCATAGCATTGTTGAGGAGCTAGAGAAAAACAGGAAAGGTTGTGGAGGAGAGACAAATGTTGAAAGTTAAAGGTGGGAGCACAACACCTACCAGAAAGGAAACTCTTCCTTGTTGATGACCAGTTCAGACGAAAGATCATTGACCTGAAACGTTAACTCTGTTTCTCTCTACATAGATGCAGCCTGGCCTGCTGAGTATTCCCAGCATTTTCTGTTTATATTTCTTGTGTCTTATTCAGTTATGCAAGCAAGGTATTAGAAGAACCTTCCCGTGTCAGCCATGGCTCAGTTGGTAGCACTCTTGACACTGAGTTAGAAGGTTGTGGGTTCAGATCCCACTCTGGAGACTTAAGCACAAAAATCTAGGCTGATCCTCCAATGCAGTACTGAAGCAGTGCTGCAATATCGGAGAGCGCCGTCTTTCAGATGAGATGTTAAACCAAGGCCCTGTCTGTTCTCTCAGGTGGACGTAAAAGATTCCGTGGCATTATTTCGAAGAAGAGCAGAGAGGTTATCCATTGTCTCCTGGCCAATATTTATCCCTCAATCAGCATCACGTAAAACAAATGATCTGGTCATCATTAATTGGCTGCCATGTTTCCAACGCAACAACAGTGACTACACTCCGAAAATACTTCATTGGCTGTGAAACACTTTGGGATGTCCTGAGGTTGTGAAAGGCGCTATATAAATGCAAGTCTTTCTTTTCTTTTTTCCCAGATATGGGAGCAGCATTCAAGTCTTGGTTGGAATTTATAAAAAGTAAGAGGTGGAATTTAACATTTTTTTATTTGTTCCTGGGATGTGGGCGTCGCTGGGAAGGTGAGAATTTATTGCCCATCCCTAACTGCCCTTGAGAAGGTGGGGGTGAGCCGCCTTTTTGAACCTCAGCAGTCCGTGTGGTGAAGGTACTCCCACAGTGCTGTTAGGGAGGGAGTTCCAGGATTTTGACCCAGCGACGATGAAGGATCGGCGATATATTTCCAAGTCAGGATGGTGTGTGACTTGGAGGGGAACTTGCAGGTGATGTTGTTCCCATGCGTCTGCTGCTCTTGTCCTTCTAGGTGGTACAGGTCGTGGGTTTGGGAGGTGTTACTGACGAAACCTTGGCGAGTTGCTGCAGTGCATCTTGTAGATGGCACACACTGCAGCCACGATGCGCCAGTGGAGTGAATGTTTATGGTGGTGGATATGGTGCCAATCAAGCGGGCTGCTTTGTCAAGGATGGTGTCGAGCTTCTTGAGTGTTGTTGGAGCTGCACTCATCCAAGCAAGTGGAGAGTATTTCATCACACCCCTGGCATCTGCTTTGTAGATGGTGGAAAGGCTTTGGGGAGTCAGGAGGTGAGACACTCGACGCAGAATACCCAGCCTCTGAGCCGCTCTTTTTGCCACAGTATTTATGTGGCTGGTCCAGTTAAGTTTCAGATCAATGGTAACCCCAGGATGTTAATGGTGGGGCATTCGGCGATTGTAATGCCATCAAGGGGCGGTGGTTAGAATCTCGCTTGTTGGAGATAGTCATTGCCTGGCATTGGTGTGGCACGAATGTTACCTGCCACTTGTCAGCCCAAGCCTGAATGTCATCCAGGTCTTGCTGTAAGCAGGTATGGACTGCTTCATTATCTGAGGAGTTGCGAATGGCACTGAACACTGTGCAATCATCAGCGAACATACCCACTTCTGACCTTATGATGGAGGAAAGGTCATTGATGAAGCAGCTGAACATGGTTGGGCCTAGGACACTGCCCTGAGGAACTCCTGCAGCGATGTCCTGGGGCTAAGTTGATTGACCTCCAACAACAACAACCATCTTCCTTTGTGCTAGGTATGACTCCAGCCAGTGGAGATTTTTCCCCCTGATTCACATTGACTTCAATTTTACTAGGGCTCATTGATGTCACACTTGGTCAAATGCTGCCATGTTTGGACCAAGGCTGTAATGAGGTCAGGAGCCGAGTGGTTCTGGCGGAACCCAAACTGAGCATCCGTGAGCAGGTTATTGGTGAGTAAGTGCTGCTTGATAGCATTGTCGACGACACCTTCCATCACTTTGCTGATGATTGAGAGTAGACTGACGGGGCGGTAATTGGCCGGGTTGGATTTGTCCTGCTTTTTGTGGACAGGTCACACCTGGGCAGTTTTCCATATTGTCAGATAGATGCCAGTGTTGTAGCTGTACTGGAACAGCTTCACTAGAGGTGCTGCTAGTTCTGGAGCACAAGTCTTCAGCACGACAGTCGGGATGTTGTCAGGGCTAATAGCCTTTGCTGTATCCAGTGCGCTCAGCTGTTTCTTGATATCATGTGGAGTGAATCGAATTGGCTGAAGACTGGCTTCTGTGATGGTGGGGACCTCAGGAGGAGGCTGATATGGATCATCCACTCGGCACTTCTGGCTGAAATTGGTTTGAAATGCTTCAGCCTTGTCTTTTGCACTCGTATGCTGGGCTCTGCCATCATTGAGGTTGGGGATATTCATAGAGCCTCCTCCTCCCGTTAGTTGTTTAATTGTCCACCACCATTCATGTAACAGGACTGCAGAGCTTTGATCTGATCCATTGATTTTGGGATTGCTTAGCTCTGTCTATAGTATGCTGCTTTTGCTGTTTAGCATGCATGTAGTCCTGTTTTGCAGCTTCCCTCGGTTGGCACCTCATTTTTAGGAATATAAACATAGAAACAGAGAAAAATAGGAGCAGGAGTAGGCCATTCGGCCCTTCAAGCCTGGTCCGCCATTCAATATGATCATGGCTGATCCTCTATCTCAATACCATATTCCCGCTCTCTCCCCATACCCCTTGACGCCTTTTGCGTCTAGAAATTTATCTATCTCCTTCTTAAATATATTCAGTGACTTGGCCTCCACAGCCTTCTGTGGTAGAGAATTCCACAGGTTCACCACCCTCTGAGTGAAGAAATTTCTCCTCATCTCAGTCCTAAATGTCCTACCCCGTATCCTGAGACTGTGACCCCTTGTTCTAGAGGCCCCAGCCAAGGGAAACATCCTCCCTGCACCCAGTCTGTCTAGCCCTGTCAGAATTTTATATGTTTCAATGAGATCCCCTCTCATTCTTCTAAACTCTAGTGAATACAGGCCTAGTCGACCCAATCTCTCCTCATACGACAGTCCTGCCGTCCCAGGAATCAGTCTGGTGAACCTTCGCTGCACTCCCTCTATGGTAAGTATATCCTTTCTTAGGTAAGGAGACCAAAACTGCACACAGTACTCCAGGTGTGGTCTCACCAAGGCACTGTATAACTGTAGTAAGGCCCTGTATGACTTGCTCCTGTATGCCTGGTGCTGCTCCTGGCATGCTCTTCTTGAACCAGGGTTGGTCGCCTGGCTTGATGGTAATGGTTGAGTGAGGGATATGCCGGGCCATGAGGTTACAGATTGTGGTAGAATACAATTCTGCTGCTACTGAGGGCCCACAGCATCTCATGGATGCCCAAATTTTGAGCTGCTAGATCTGTTCTGAATCTATCCCATTTGGCATGGTGGTAGTACCAGAGAACATGCTGGAGGGTGTCCTCAGTGTGAAGATAGGACTACATCTCCACAAGGACTGTGCATTGGTCACTGCTACCAATGCTGTCATGGAAAGATGCATCTACAACAGGTAGATTTTTAATCTTTAGTTCAAGTAGAAAGATCACACCAAGTAATCATCACGCTAAATATTGTGATTAACTTCATTCTACTGAACAATCTTGAATTTAATTAATTGGATTAATAATCTTCAAAATAAGCAAGGGTAAACACAAGACAAGCAATCGAATTCAGTTTTACTAAAGTTTTACTGACTAATACCTTAATTAAGATGGGGAAAATAGAGTATGAGAGTAAGCTTGCAGGGAACAGAAAAACTGACTGTAAAAGCTTCTATAGATATGTGAAGTGAAAAAGATTGGTGAAGTCAAGCGTAGGTCCCGTGCAGTCAGAATCAGAGGAATTTATAATGGGGAACAAAGAAATAGCAGACAAATTAAATAAATATGGGCAACACGGTGGCTTAGTGGTTAGCACTGGTGCCTCACAGCGCCAGGGACCCGGGTTCGAATCTGGCCTTGGGAGTTTGCACATTCTCCCCGTTTCTGCGTGGGTTTCCTCCGGGTGCTCCGGTTTCCTGCCACAGTCCAAAAATGTGCGGGTTAGGTTGATTTGGCTATGATAAATTGACCCTTAGTGTTAGGGGGGGATTAAATATGTGGGGTTACGGGGATAGGATGGGATATGTTAGGGGGAATTAAATACGTGGGGTTACGGGGATAGGGTGGGATATGTGTCGGTGCAGTCTCGATGGGGATTCTGTGTGAGAAAGCAGGGACAGGGTACTGGATTTGGATGATCAGCCATGATCGTATTGAATGGTGGAGCAGGCTCGATGGGCCGAATGGCCTACTCCTGCCCCTAGTTTCTATGTTTCTATACTTTGGTTCTATCTTCACAATGGAGGACACAAATAACCTCCCAGAGATGTCAGGGAACACAGGATCTAATGAGAGGGAGGAACTGAAAGAAATCAGTATTTGTAGGGAAATGGTGTTAGGGAAATTGACGGGATTGAAGGCCGAGAAATCCCCAGGGCCTGATAATCTACATCCTAGGGTACTTAAGGAAGTGGCCCTACAAATAGTAGATGCATTGCTGGTCATCTTCCAAAATTCTATAGACTCTGGAACAGTTCCCATGGATTGGAGGGTAGCTAATGTAACTCCACTATTTAAAAAAGGTGGTAGAGAGAAAACGGGGAATTATATACCGGTAAGCCTGACATCGGTAGTGGGGAAAATGCTAGAGCCCATTATAAAAGATGTAATAGCTGAGCACTTGGAAAACAGTGACAGGATCGGACAAAGTCAACATGGATTTACAAAAGGTAAATCATGCTTGACTAATCTACTGGAATTTTTTGAGGATGTAACTGGTAGAATAGATAAGGGAGAACCAGTGGATGTGGTGTATTTGGACTTTCAGAAGGCTTTCGATAAGGTCCCGCATAAGAGATTAGCATGCAAAGTTAAAGCACATGGGATTAGGGGTAAGGTACTGACTTGGATAGAGAACTGGTTGGCAGACAGGAAGCGAAGAGTTGGAATAAACGGGTCTTTTTCCGAGTGGCAGGCAGTGACTAGTGGGGTACCGCAGGGATCGGTGCTAGGACCCCAGCTATTCACAATATATATTAATGATCTAGACGAGGGAACTAGATGTAATATCCCAGGTTTGCAGACGACACAAAGTTGGGTGGGCATGTGTGCTGTGAGGAAGATGCAGAGAAACCCCAGTATGATTTGGACAGGTTGGGTGATTGGGCAGATGCATGGCAGATGCAGTATAATGTGGATAAATGCGAGGTTATCCACTTTGGTGGCAAAAACAGGAAGGCAGATTATTATCTGAACGGCAATAGATGGGGAGAAGGGGAAGTGCAACAAGACCTGGGTGTCCTTGTGCACCAGTCGCTGAAGGTAAGCATGCAGGTGCAGCAGGCGGTTAGGAAGGCAAATGGTATGTTGGCCTTCATAGCGAGAGGATTCGAGTACAGGAGCAAGGAGGTCTTGCTGTAGTTGTACAGGGCCTTGGTGAGACCACACCTTGAGTATTGTGTGCAGTTTTGGTCGCCTTATCTGATGAAGGATTTTCTTGCCATGGAGGGAGTGCAGCGAAGATTCACAAGACTGATACCTAGGATGGCAGGAATGACGTATGAAGAGAGATTGGGTCGATTGGGCTTGTATTCGCTAGAGTTTAGAAGAATCAGTGGGGATCTCATTGACACTTATAAAATTCTAACAGGACTAGACAGACTAGATGCAGGAAGGATGTTCCCGATGGCGGGGGAGTCCAGAACCAAGGGTCACAGTCTAAGGATAAGGGGTAAGCCATTTCGGACTGAGATGAGGAGGAATTTCTTCACCCAGAGAGTGGTGAACCTGTGGAATTCTCTACCACAGAAGGCAGTTGAGGCCAATTCATTAAATATATTCAAGAAGGAGTTAGATATATTTCTTAAGGCTAAAGGGATCAAGGGATATGGGGAGAAAGCAGGGACAGGGTACTGAATTTGGATGATCAGCCATGATCTCATTAAATGGCGGAACAGGCTCGAGGGGCCGAATGGCCTACTCCTGCTCCTATCTTCTATGTTTCCATGTAACATTTCATACCTCATCTTTTCTGAATTATTTATTAGGTAATGAACAAATTATTCAGTTGGGAGAAGGATAAGCTGATGAATCAATAGTTAGATTTCTGAGACAGAGTCTGAGGAATCCGATTACTAGTCACCCAAAGTTTACACAAAGGGTTAAGTTTCTGATATTGCATTGCTGGTGGGAAGCTTTTCCTACTGAGATCATATATTGGAAATTTGGCCATGTGCTGCCCTCAATTTTCCAACCTTGTGAAAGAGGTTAAGAAAGAAAGAACTTGCATACATATAGCACACTTTTGTGTCTTCAGGCCACCCCGAGTGCTTTGCAGGCAATGAAGTACTTACGCACCGTTGTATTATAGGCAGAAGGCCAATTTGCACACAGCAACATCCCAAAACAGCAATAAGATAAATTACCAGTGCATCTGTTGGAGACTGGTGGCAGTCAAAGGCCACCAGGAGAATGTTGCTGTTTTTCTTCAAATGTTGCTATGGAATCTTTTACATTCATCTGAGGAGGTAGAAGGGGCCTTGGTTTCATACCTCATTTGAGCACAGCACCTTTGACAGTACCTCACCCCTTCAGTACTGCTCCAAAGTAGCAGCCTAGAGCATGTGCTCAGGTGTCTTGAACCCACGGCCTCCGACTGGGAGGTGAGAGTGTTACCACTGAGCCAAGGCTGACACCTGTCAGAAAAAACATATGCAGCAAACATCAGAATTCCCTATATCTACTCTTGGTGAGCAAGTGCTCCCTACTAGCAGCATGAAATACGACAATTAACCTTAAAGTGACAAGCAAGATTTTTTTTTAATTCTTTTTAGCGTTGCGTTGATATTCCATTGAACAACATGGTGTGGATGGGGACCAGGTTGTTCTTGTTGAGTATCACATTTTTGGAATTTTGCCCGATTTCATTTGTTTTATTAAATGAGCAGATGGCATCTTTTGAACTTGAATCAATTTGGTCACTGATTTAAATTGCTAATGCCGGCATCAATGTAAATAACAGATGTTTCCTATAATCTGAAGGAGCTAATGGCGGGCCCGTTGTCAATTTCAGATCACATCTCAGCTGACTGACTTGTTTGTCTGAAAACTTGTTGATGAGGTTTGCATCTTAGTCCACACCATTCTACTTTCCTGCAGATTGAGGCTTTGGATTCTTGTCAGACTCCACGCATGCTTACTGTTTTTTTATTTGTATATTGTAGATGACATTTGAATGTAATATCTTGAAGTTCACCGGATAATCTGACTTCAGAAAAATTAACAACAACTTGTATTTATATAGACGGAAAATGCTGGAAATACTCAGCAGATCGGGCAGCATCTGTGGAGAGAGAAACAGAGTTAACGTTTCAGGCCGATGACCTTTCCTTCATTTATATAGTGCCTTTAATGTAGTTAGACGTCCTACGGCTCTTCACAGGTGCGATTATCAGACAAAATGGGACACCGAGCCACATAAGGAGATATTAGGACAGGTGACCAAAAGTTTAGTCAAAGAGGTAGGTTTTAAGGAGCATCTTAAAGGAGGAGAGGCAGGTAGAGAGTCGGAGAGGTTTAAGGAGGGTATTCTAGAGCTCAGGGCCGAGGCAGCTGAAGGCACGGTCATAAATGATGGAGCGAAGGAAGTCGGGGATGCACAAGAGGCCAGAATTGGAGGAACGCGGAGTTCTCGAAGGGTTGTAGGGCTGGAGGAGGTTACAGAGCTAGGGAGGGGGCAAAGCCATGGAGGAATTTGAACACAAGATGAGAATTCTCAAATCGAGGTGTTGCTGGACCGGAAGCCAACGTAGGTCAGCGAGCACAGGGGTGATGGGTGAACGGGACTTGGTGCGAGTCAGGATAGGGCGGCAGAGTTTTGGATGAGCTCAAGCTTACGGAGGGTGGAAGATGGGAGGCGGCCAGGAGAGCCTTGGAATAGTTGAGTCTGGAGGTTTAAAAGAGAAAGCTTGCTTCAGTTCAGTCATATCTTACTCTTATCTCTGGTTTCTAGACTGAACACTCCACTCCATTCTCTGTGTCTGGGTTCATTATCTGTATCACATGACAGTTGAAAAAATTACCCCAGTACCAGAAGATGACAAAAACAGATGGAATTTTCTGTTCAAGGATAAAACTTTTCCAAAAGGCATTTATTCTCTTTTTATATCAAAGAAACCCTTTTAAACGGGAAAATCTACCCATTTATATTGTTCTTTGTCGTATTTTACTATTTGTGCTTCATATTTCTATTTCCTTGTATATAAATATGTTAATTGTTGTGACCGGCAAAAATGTTATCAGAGTTCCCGGCACTGGCACGATGGGCTGAACAGTCTCCTTCTGTGCTGTATGACTCTATGATTCTGTGAGTTTAATATCTGCCAAATGAAGTGAATATGGTAGGGAAAAGGTATTGGGCCAAAACTTCAGCACTTGCCTGGGTGAGTACGCGCTGTGTACTCACCCATAAGGCGTCCTGAAGTGCCGGTTTCCTGCATGCACTGCGCATGCGCGGGAAACCGGAACTTCCGGTCTGGTGAAGGGAGCAGGTTCAGAGGTGAACCGCGTGCGCGGTAGAGGCTGCGCGCACGCAGCGAACTTAGTTTTTTTTTCAGGTTTCTCCGGGAGGGTAAGTATTGAAGAACCTGCGCTTTTAAAAAGGAGGTGCAGGACCCGTTTTCAACAAGGTAAGTGGTTAATTAATTATAATTTAAAAATTTTTTCAACAGGTTTATCTTTTTTAGATACTTTAAAGAAAGGTAAGTTTATTTTTAGCACTGCTAAAAAGTATTTTAATTTTTTCAAAAACTTAAATTTTTGTTTAAAGTAGTTAATTTATTTAACTTATAGTTATTTTATAAATGTGATGGGGTTTTTTTTAAATTTATTTGAAGTTTAGCTGTTCTTTTGGGGCCGATTTCAATTCATAGATTTGACAGGTCTTCCTGTCAAATCTATGAATGAAAGATGGTCTGCTGCCATTGGCTCTCCATGGCCCACGTGATCCCAGGGGACGCATCGCACTAACTACGCCCCTGGGACACGCAAGCACTGCGCGCCGGCACTTGGAGCAGGCCCAGGAGCTGAAGTTCCCGTGGGCCCAGAGGTCAACGGCAGGCGCGGTAGGTAAGTGCGCGCGCGATCCTTACCCCCGCGGCAAGCCGGAGTGGTGAATTTCAGGGCCATTACTTTAAAACCAGTCAGAAGATTATTGCTGTTAGTTTAACCTCAGGATACACAACTATGCAAAAATATTGAAAAATATACACCTTCCAATTTATAGAGAACAAGGTTCATTAATTGGAACCACTTTGAAACCATCGAGAGACAACACTTCTCTAAAATACTGTAACAGCAAGTCAGCTGATTGATTCGTTAAATCATACCCCTTGTTGTCCAATTTCTCCTAACAGATTAGACTTTAGTCAAACACTATGAATTATTCTACCTAAATTTGGTTCTTATTAACAAATACTGTCTAACAAAGTTAGGGCAATACCAGGATAGATTTAATGAATTCAAGCTCGTGGCATAGACCTTCACGCAGAGTGCAGTGCTGCAGTGATTATGTTACTGGACTATTAATCTAGAGAGCGAGAGTTCAAATCCCACCATGGCAGTTTGAGAATTTGAATTGAGTTTTTCGAAAAAAAAATGGAAATTAAAAACCTGCATCAGTAAAAGTGACCATGAAGCTGTCAGATACTCATAAAACCCCAACTGGTTCACAAATGAAACCTGCAGTCCTTATCCGGTCGAGCCTACCTGTGACTTCAGTCCCTCACCAATGTAGTTGACGCTCAACTGCCCTCTGAAGTGGCTCAGCAAGATAGTCACTAATAAATCTAATAGGGAATTCAAGAGAAACGTCTTTACTCAGTGGTTAGCATGTGGAACTCGCTACCACAGATATAGTTAAGGCGAATAGCATAGATGCATTTTAGGGGAAGCCAGATAAACACATGAAGAAGAAAGGAATAGAGGGATATGTTGATGGAGTTAAATGAAGAAGGGTGGGAGGAGGCTCGTGTGGATCCGTTGGGCCGAATGGCCTGTTTCTATGTACAAAGACACAAAGAATGTGAGATACTTTTCACAGGAGCACTAATTGCATCACTGGTCTGCACTGACTCCCCGCACTCAAGTTTAAACGATGTCATTTTCGGTGCTGACCAGCTGTTAATTATTTTTTGCAGGTTGCGTCGATGGGCTGGAAGGAGCACTTGGGCTATCACACACTCTTTATTCTCAGTAACCTTGCCATGTGGTTTTACTACTTGAATGCCTCACTATCAGATCCAGGCAACCTGGTGCGATACACAGACCGGTATAACCATGTCATGAGGCAGGTGAGAAAGACCTTCCAGCCAACGTCAACAAAAGCAAGAGTGACCAAACTCTTTGGACTGAATAATTAGGATAAGAAGGAGGTCAGGCAGAACTTTAGGATTAAGTAAGATGAAAGTTACTCCAATACTTAAATTGACTGGGCCAGATTTTGATGTCGCAGGGCATCTAACGGCGTCTGCCGCTGGTTAGTCTTGTTCCGGCACACTTCAACGACCTGGCTTGGGATGGGGGAGCATAGAAGCATAGAAGATAGGAGCAGGAGTAGGCCATTCGGCCCCTCGAGCCTGCTCCACCATTTAATGAGATCATGGCTGATCATCCAATTTCTCCCCATATCCCTTGATTCCTTTAGCCTTAAGAAATATATCTAACTCCTTCTTGAATATATTTAATGAATTGGTCTCAACTGCCTTCTGTGGTAGAGAATTCCACAGGTTCACCACTCTCTGGGTGAAGAAATTCCTCCTCATCTCAGTCCTAAATGGCTTACCCCTTATCCTTAGACTGTGACCCCTGGTTCTGGACTCCCCCGCCATCGGGAACATCCTTCCTGCATCTAGTCTGTCTAGTACTGTTAGAATTTAATAAGTTTCAATGAGATCCCCACTCATTCTTCGAAGCTCTAGCGAATATAAGCCTAATCGACCCAATCTCTCTTCATACGTCATTCCTGCCATCCCAGGTATCAGTCTGGTGAATCTTCGCTGCATTCCCTCCATGGCAAGAACATCCTTCCTCAGATAAGGCGACCAAAACTGCACACAATACTCAAGGTGTGGTCTCACCAAGGCCTTGTACAACTGCAGCAAGACATCCTTGCTCCTGTACTCAAATCCTCTCGCTATGAAGGCCAACATACCATTTGCCTTCTGAACCGCCTGCTGCACCTGCATGCTTACCTTCAGCGACTGGTGCATAAGGACTCCCAAATCTCGTTGCACTTCCCCTTTTCCCAATCTATTGCCGTTCAGATAATAATCTGTCTTCCTGTTTTTGCCACCAAAGTGGATAACCTCGCATTTATCCACATTATACTGCATCTGCCATGCATCTGCCCAATCACCCAACCTGTCCAAATCATACTGGAGTTTTTCTGCATCCTCCTCACAGCACACACGCCCACCCAGCTTTGTGTCATCTGCAAACTTAGAGATATTACATCTAGTTCCCTCGTCTAGATCATTAATATATATTGTGAATAGCTGGGGTCCTAGCACCGATCACTGTGATACTGCACTAGTCACTGCCTGCCATTCGGAAAAAGACGCGTTTATTCCAACTCTTTGCTTCCTGTCTGCCAACCAGTTCTCTATCCAAATCATAGGGAGTGTCCTATGAGGACAGATTGAGGAGACTAGGCTTACATTCTCTAGAGTTTAGAAGAATGAGAGGTGATCTCATTGAAACAGACAAAATTCTTACAGGGCTTGACAGGATAGATGCAGGGAGGATGTTTCCCCTGGCTGGGGAGTCTAGAACCAGGGGTCACAGTCTCAGAATAAGGGGTCAGCCATTTAGAACTGAGATGAGGAGCAAGTTCTTCACTCAGAGGGTGGTGAATCTTTGGAATTCTCTACCCCAGAGGGCTGTGGAGGCTCAGTCGTTAAGTATATTCAAGACAGAGATCGATAGATTTTTGGATATTAAGGAAATCAAGGGATATGGGGATAGTGCAGGAAAGTGGAGTTGAGGTCGATGATCAGCCATGATCTTATTGAATGGCGGAGTAGGCTCGAGGGGCTGAATGGCCTACTCCTGCTCCTATTTCTTATGTTCTTAAAAAAATGTTTGCTCCCTAAGTTGCTGAAAGTGCGAGCTAATTAGGTCAAAGCGAGGAAAGCAGGGCATCTAGGACCTGAGTGAACAGGGCAACCAACAGGGCATGTCCATGGTCAATGAGATTTAAGGATTAGGAAATAAACACAGGAAGGACTGAGAAGGAGGGTGAATTAAAGGGGGTGAATTCAATGTCAAATCAGGTACAGAAAGAGAAATAAAGAGAGATTGGATTAAGAGAGAGAGAAAAAAAAGAGGCAGAAAGGAAAAGTAAGAAAATAAAAATTAAATTTAATATTTGTCATTTTTAAAATCTCTCCCCCCAAAATTAAAAAAATACCTGAAGGAAAGACACTCCACACTTGTAATATTTAATTTTCGGTGCTAGAGATGTTAATTGGCGGTCATTGATATTTATCCCGTCATTAAAAGGGTACTTACACTTGAAATGAAACGACTTAACTTTCTGTAGCGAGCTTAACGGGCAAGTAATGAGCAAATACAGCAAGTCCCTAAAAAGAAACAGGGAAGCTGAGGGCGAGATGCCATTGCTGTGAAGCTAATGGTGGAGTGGTGCAACTCGGACAGCAGTCTTTCAATATTCACATTTAACCGCGCATCTGCTCCTCTCCAGAAGTTGCCGAACCATTTACCCATAAATAACGGCGAGCGCCATTAGCCTTGCTGTTATTTTGACAGCAAATCCTGGCCCAATCAGACATTCCACAGGCCAACCTTCTGTGAAGTGGCATTAGATCCCACTTTTGAAGGATATATAAAAATGCAGCCAAGCCTCAGGATTATGGCCCTGAAAATCCACAGGCCTGTGGAGTTCCTAACACTAACACCAGGGGAGCACCTGCCAGAAACCTCTGTTGCTCACCTGAGTCACGATTCTGGGGTCTGGGGGAAGATTTCCTCATTAAATAGGAACATAGAATTGCTGGACGAAGAAAGACCAAGGTCCATCTAGTTTGCCTTCTACCATCCTTCTACCGTCGCATGATACAACGATAATGGAGTTGTTGACTAATCATGGCAATCAATCTCTATCAATGAGTCTGCAACAGACCCAGACACGAGGCGAGGAAAACCCCAGTGCTGGAAAGTTTTCGGAAGCCACAGGACAAAGGTTACATGTCCCTCCCAAGCGTGCTACACTTACCACATGTCAAGACTTAAATTATTCATATACTGTATCCCAGAATGTTATTTTCTGAAATAAATCTATCTACTGTGCATTTGAATTAGCCTAATGGCGGACACCCATTCCACTAGGGCGCATCTAGAGCGCATCTTGGGCGTCTGTCATATAAAACAAGCTGGAAACTCCAGCACAGGTGTCCAGGTTATGGTGGGGTGTCAGGCCATCCCCCCTTCAGAAACAGCCCCCAGTTGTCTCCTTGGCAAGGGTGCCACATTGAAAAGTAATTTTTAAAGAAAGTTCCCTCCTCTTCAGTATCAGATCTTGATCTAGGACTTGACCTCTGAAAGGAAGAGGTCCACTTCTACCCCTGTCAGCCAAGGATTTCTCCGTCGACCGCACACTGGGCTCCAATGGAGGCTCAGGATGTGGGAACTCCGACATGGAGGCAGATAGAGGCTCCGCCCCCCCCAACAGGCCATTGCCAAAATATCAGCACATGGTTGGGACCTGGCAAATCTTGGTCATGGCCTAGTTTCCAGCCATTCCAGCAATCAGAATGGCTGCAGATTTTCAGGGCCTATATCTGTTTTAGCTTAGATTCCTGTATGAAATATAATGACTTTCTTTTGCTAATCAGCCTGGGTGATTCTAGCATCTTGAATGACGATACTGACACAATATTGATAAGTGGGTCATTGAGAGCAACACACAGTGACTTAAAACAAACAAGTCTCACTTTATCTGTGACAACCCCAAGTGGGGGAGGGAGAAAAAGCATCTCCCTTTCAAAAGAAGCAATTTTGCAAGACCAAGATATTGGAACTATCTGCTGAAATTCCATTCACTTGGAACAGCGGTTTGAAATTTACAAAGAAAAAAGGATTAAGACCAATTGACAGACAGGAGAAAGCTATCACCGACAGTATTTGAAATAATGCTGTAAGCGCGTAACAGAAATCCCTGTTCATTCAGCCACAGATTCATTTCCCCTCTCCAGCCTGATCCTGGCTCTGAGAATTTCACGTCCAATCACAATTTGACACTCTTTGACATAGTTTTTGACAGATTAGGGCCAGTGTTTAGCACTGAAATTGCTACCAGCATCAAAAGACCTCGTATCCATTTAATTAAAAAGCAAATTGGGAACTCCCATCATAGCTGAGCAGATGCATTGCCTGGGGTGGAATTGGCCCATATGGACCAGGAGGGTCCCTAGGTTCAGTCCCCAGTAGATCTTTGCTGATCTCAGTCAGGTTGGCAGCAAGCAGGCCTCAGGGTCTTTATATGGAGTAGGGGGGAGGGCCTGGAGAAGCTTCTCATTCCAGATTGCTTTCCAGTGTTGCCTGCACATGTGCGGGCATCTGGTCAGGACGAGATTGGCCACATCCAACGGGTAGTTTGCCAACATTCACTAATGGTCATTTGAGTGAGGTAATGGAGGGGAACCATGTTTCAGTATGAGTCAGTGCCTTCAGGAGAGGAGGGGAGGGCGGGGGAGGTTATAAGTCTGCCAGCGCGACATATCGATATCTGACGGCCTGATTCTGCTTGTGTTTCAGGTCATTGAGAATAAACTGGATTCAGACCGACTGGTGGCAAAGAATCTGTGTCACTCCTGTCAGCTCCTCCGACCACTTCGATCTAAGCACTGTTCTGTTACAAATCGCTGTGTGGCACACTTTGATCACTACTGCCCTTTCATTTACAACGCCGTTGGATACAAAAACAGGTTAGCACTAGCCTGAAAAACCTCCCATCACTCCTCCCTCTGGCCCATCTATCACTATGGCTGGAATTTTGCCAAGCGCTCAGAGGGCGGGTTCGGAGGTGGGTCCGCTGTCAAAATCTAAAAGTTTGACCGCGGGTCGGGATCCCGCTCTGAACCCGCCTCCGTGTCAGTTTCCCAAGTGCGGGGTCTGCCTGCGCTTTACAGACCCGGCACTAAGTGGCGTGTCAGCCAATTGAGATAGTTAAGAGGGTCTGTAAAGGTAGTTGAACAGCATTTTACCACCTTCTAGCCATTTTTCCAACTTTTCCACGAGGTTCCCGTCGTTCGGAGATCATGTCAGGTAAGTGTGTCGGGTTCTCTATATCTCTCCATTGCTGTGAATAGGTGACAGCTGCAAAAGTGGTATAAAAGCTACCATTTCACAGCTGTTCACTTTCCAATGTCAGAAGCTTGAGCCTTCAGGATTTTGAAGACACTTTTGAGCTGTATGCTGTTGGAAGTGTTTGGAGTAAACTCTCTATCCACTGCCACTTCCTTGGAGCAAGCTCTCTCACCATTGACAGATCACTTCTGTCATCTCAACTTCAGCTGCTATGTATTTCAGCAACATGCCCTTGAAAAAATCTCACCTTGGTCCTCAGAATCCCACCACGATCAGCCCCAAAACCAGCAGCATCAGGCACACCAGCAGCACCAACAACACCAACCTTCTCCACAATCAGCTTATACTGCACTGGACACAGAGCATCAGCACTTGACCACATTGCTGCCCGATTGCCAGGGATGGCCTCACCATGGCCAGATTTACTTCACTTGACGCTGTACACCCTGGCTGCCACATGATGCGCCAGGTTGGCACCACCCCACACCAGCACCATAAAGCATCCCTACAATGCCCAAACCATTCCTTTCACACTCATCAACATTTGCGGGGGCGGCGGGGGGGCGTTATGTCTCACCATTCACTGGAACTCACTAAGACACTTTCAAAGGTGCACACAAATCTGCCCAAGAAGGAAAAAAGATTTCAATGCTTACACGAACATTGGCTAAAGCACACAAGTGCCTACCCTTGTGTGTTGTTAGTTTGAATGATTGGACAAGGATGAGGGTGAGTGTGAGGGGCGGCTAGTGAGATGGGGAAGTGATAATGTAGATAGAGCGGGATGTGTGGAGGTGCAAGATAAGTTGGTGTAAGTAAAGATGTGCAGGAGTATGGTAGGGAAGGCTGAGTGATGGGGATGTGATGAATGGCACAGCAGGATGAGGTTGAGCGTGGATTTGCAGTAACGTTTCGTGATCTACTGAGATCATTGAAAGGTTTGCGCCACTGCAGCCTGGTCCTCCTGACGACATCCCTGCTTGTGCCCTCCTCTGCAATGTGCAACCAGGCTGTGTTGGTGTCCTGGGGAGGTCTCTTCCGCCCATTGGAAGGGAAGAGAACGTTCCTGTGTGCTGTGACTCCCTCTATAAGCATATGGAGGGAGTCATGGGAGAGCCTGGGTGCAGCCGTGCACCTTTGTGCAGTGCTTGTCAGTGTTTGCAGCACCTCAATGCTGTAGAACACTGACAGCACAACTGTCAAAATGAATGTGGACATGGCCCCTTTAAGGAAACCGGCTGATGACGCGTCATCAAATTACATCATCAGACCCGCTTCCTATTAATTGGCCGGGAACCTCGCAGGGCGGGCTTAACAAGCCCAATCAGGGCAAAATCACTTGGAGGAGGCGGGATGAAGACGGGAGCGGGGTGTGAAGCCACCACCACTCCGGCCGCACCGGACTCGCCACGGTTGGCGAAATCGCGGCCCAAGAGATTGTATGTGTGTGCGTGTATATGTTTGCACATGTGTTTGTGTTTATACATATGTCTGTGTGTAACTAGGTTGGTAACAGCCATGGGGCTAAATTGTATCACCAATAAATAGCATTAACGCCATGAATTAGCAGTTCAAATAATCCCATGTTTTAAACTTCTATCAGCAATCACTCAAATTGCCCATGCAGTGCTGTCAAGGGGGAAGAGATATGTACATTGCGATTAATGAGCCCGAGAAATATTGCCAAATGCGTGGTTTTTTTTAAATACTAGTGGATATTCTGTGGCTTTGTCCGTGGAAAGTCAGGAGAAAGCAAATTTCCCCTCAGAGTGCATTAGTGAAGCTGTGGGTATCGGTATGGGGATCTGCCATTTCTGGACCTCATGAAGCTCCGACTAGTGGTAGAAGTCTGCAGCTGCAGGCGTGACTGTGTGTCACAGAATGGTGATGCCCAAATATGGAATGCCAGCTACGTAGCAAGTTAGATAGACAGACAGACAATAGATACATTAATGGATAAATGAATAAAGATAGATAGATAGATAGATAGGTAGGTAGGTAGATAGATAGAAAGATAGATAGATAGATAGATAGATAGATAGATAGATACATAGATACATAGATAGATAGGTAGATAGGTAGATAGATAGATAGATAGATAGATAGAGAGAGAGACGGAGAGATAGAGAGACAGAGAGATAGAGGAATAGAGAGACAGAGAGACAGAGAGATAGAGCGACAGAGAGATAGATAGAAAGATAGAGAGACAGGTAGATAGAGAGATAGAGAGACAGAGAGATAGAGAGATAGAGAGACAGAAAGATAGATAGATAGAGAGACAGAGATAGAGAGAGATAGAGAGAGAGACAGACAGATAGACAGATAGATAGACAGAGAGATAGATAGATAGATAGATAGACAGACAGACAGATAGAGAGACAGATAGATAGAGAGACAGATAGATAGAGAGACAGATAGATAGATAGAGAGAGAGAGAGATAGATAGAGAGATAGAGAGACAGATAGATAGAGAGATAGTGAGACAGATAGATAGATAGATAGAGAGATAGAGAGAGAGACAGACAGATAGACAGATAGAGAGACAGAGAGATAGAGAGATAGATAGATAGATAGATAGATAGATAGATAGACAGATAGATAGATAGGCAGGCAGGTAGATAGATAGATAGATAGATAGATAGAGAGACAGACAGATAGACAGAGAGATAGAGAGATAGATAGATAGATTTTGACTATATGAGCCCACATGGATCGGAAACCAGATTAAGGGAGTGGGGGAGGGGGGCACTGACCTAGCCTGACCTCTGCTGGAAGGTTCTTCCGCAGATCATAATTTACAATGAAATTCCTCAATATGACTTGTAGAAATTCACCACATCTGGCTTGTAGATTCAGAAAGCACAATAAAGCACTTTCTCCTGTATCACGCCCAGGCTGTGTCAGGTTCAATAGAAAACGCTGCAAGTTTCAAAGCAAGCCCTTACCTCTATACGGCAGTGTGGGGTCTACGGGCCAACACTGTGAAAAACCAACGACGAGAATCTCTGCATAATTGAAGCCGTCCATTTCATCTTCACACGTTGAAGTATGCTCAAGTATTATTGGCAAATCATACATAAATTTAAAAATGTATTCAGAGCGCTTTGTACTTTTGAAATCTACTTCTATCCAGCACAACAGAAAGGACAGAGAGTTATTTTTCAGGAGAACTATGATTTCAGCTTTTAAGATTAATCCATTTCAATAGAATTATACAATACTTAAAGTATGAAGTCTTAACGAAGGACGAGTGAACTACTTGGAGAGTCTTAGCACTTTATTTTAAATATTCATGAAGGAATGGGAAGGCCTGCTAAATGGATAAAATTAATCAACAACAACTTGCATTTATATAGCGCCTTTAACGTAGCAAAACATCCCAGGTGCAATTATCAGAACATATTAACATACTAAAACATCCCAAGGTGCTTCACAGGAGCGTTATCAATCAAAATTTCACAGCGAGCCACATAAGGGGATATTAGGACAGGTGACCAAAAGCTTGGTCAAAGAGAGAGGTTCTAAGGAGCATCTTAAAGGAGGAAAGAGTGGTAGAGATGAGGAGAAGATTTGGCAGGGAATTCCAGAGCTTAGAGCCTAGCCAGCTGAAAGCATGGCCGCCAATGGTGGAGCGGTGAAAATTGGGGATACACAAGTGGCCAGAATTGGAGTAATGCAGAGATCTCGGCGGATTGTAGGGCTGAAACCATAACTGACAACAACAACAACAACTTGTGTTTAGATCACACTTATAACATAGAAAAATATCCCAAGGCGCTTCACAGAAGCGTAATCAGAAGAAAATAGACGCTGACCCAAAGAAGAGGATATTAGGAGGGTGTGAATATAAGCTTGGTGAAAGAGACGGGTTTTAAGGAAGGTCTTGAAGGAGGAGCGTGAGATAGAGAGGAGGAGAGGTTTAGTGAGGGAATTCCAGAGTGTAGGGCCTAGAGAACTGGAGGAACTGCTGCCGTTGGTGGGGTGAAGGAATTGGGGGATGCATAAGAGGCAAACAGGCAGATGGTCATGGCCAATTATCGCAGCCTCAGGACATTGCTGCAGGAGTTCCTCAGGGCATCATTCTTGGCTCAACCATCTTTAGCTGCTTTTTCAATGACCTTCCCTTTGGCCTGGCACTTTGTTCGGACAGAGTAGGTGGAGCTTTACTTACATAGGATATAGGATATACTGCACAAAAACAGACCATTCGGCCCAACTTAGCTGCGCTATGCCTGACCTGACGTGATGCTGACACTAGGTGCCTGAAGGCAGTAATATCCTTCACTTTCATGAGCACAAAATTGACCAATTAGTGAAAAAAAATAATCAACTCGTTTTCTTCCTCCCTAGAGTTGCGTTTTTCCTCTTTCTGGTTCTGCTTGCTCTGAATTGCTGGATGGCAGCTTTTATTGGGGCAGCATGGTTCCGAAGATTTGGATTCCACCTGTTAATCTTTGTTGTTTTTCTTGTTCTACTGTCGAGTGCAGTTGCTGTGTCTCTGCAAGTGTGCTTCACGGTGAGTAAACAATATTGAAGAACTTCATTCATGCCCTAAAATTAGGATCTTTGGGAAATGGGATTAACGCTTCCTAATTCACCAGTAAAAGAAAGAAATATCTTGCATTTATAAAGCACCTTTGCACTGTTGCAATGTCAGAGGTGCCTCCTTTCAGATGAGACGCCCCATCTGCCCTCTCAGGTGAATGTAGAGTATGCCAGGGCACTGGGAAGAGAATAGCAAAAGCAAGCATTGGTCCCTTAGAGGCTGAGACAGGAGAACTTATATTGGGGAACAAGGAAATGGCAGTGACCTTAAATAAATATTTTGTATCTGTCTTCACAGTAGAAGACACAAAGGGGGAGAAATTCATTATCGCACCGTTTGGGGCGCTAACTTCTGAAAGCTGGGAAATGTAGCGCCAGGCGCTAATGACTCCCAGCTTTTTCAAAATTCAGTGTTTGTGCTCCAGGAAGAAAGTGGAGCGCTAAATCAAACGCTGCACTTCCTTCCTGGAGCGCTAAAGGATGCAGGCGGGGCGGTAGTGGTGCAGCACTGCACAATGTCCCGTGCAGCGCTGCACAATGTCCCGTGCAGCGCTGCCGTGATCCAAGGCTCCTTCCCTCCATTAAAGGGAAGGGCCATCACTGCAGGCTCTGCATTGGGACCAGTTAGCTGGTCCCCGACGGCAGCCCCGATCCGGCCCGATCAGCAGAGTGCCGGGCTGATCGATCACGGCCCAGGAGCAATCCAAAAAAATCACTTGAAGCGTTGTTAAAATTTTTCTCCTACCCGCGCCAACATCCCCTTTTACTTGCACCTCTGAAGCTCCCGGCCTCCCGAAAAAGGCCTCCTGCAGCTGTCGGTGTTTTCGCCCGGTGATGCTGCAGGGGGCAGAACCTGTAATGTATCTAAGTTTGCTGATGATACAAATCTAGGTGGGAAAGTAAGATGTGAGGAGGACACAAAGAGCCTGCAAAGGGATATAGACAGGTTAAGTAAGTGGGCAGTAAGTTGGCAGATGGAGTATAATGTGGGGAAATGTGAGGTTATTCACTTTGGTAGGAAGAATATTTTTTAAATGGTGAGAAACTATTAAATGTTGGTAATAACAACAGAAAACGCTGGAAAAACTCAGCAGGCCAGGCAGCATCCGTGGAGAGAGAAACAGAGTCACCGTTTCAGGTCGAGACCTTTCATCAGAACTGGAAACAGCCGGAAATCAAATAGATTTAAGGCAAGGATAAAGCTGGGAAAAGGGGGAGGAGATGAAAGAACAAAAGGAGAGATTAAGAGACATTAAGAGACATTAAGAGATATTCAAGGCAAGAGGTGGTGTTAATGTGACAGGTTAAGGCTGAAAGAAGTGTGAAATCCACTGGCAGAATGAAGGACAGCTGCCAGTTTCTAGGAGGGAATAAAAAAGGGGGGGGGGGGCAAATAAAAGGGTGGATGAAAAAATAAAATATAAATGTGATTGGGGCTAAGGTTATGATCTAAAATTGTTGAACTCGATATTGAGCCCAGAGGGCTGTAGCGTGCCTAAACAAAAGATGAGGTGCTGTTCCTCGAGCTTACGCTGCGCTTCCGTGGAACAGTGTAATAGGCCGAGGACGGTGAGGTCAGAGTGGGAGTGAAGCGGTGAATTAAAGTGACAGGCGACCGGGAGCTCGGGGTCCCCCTTACGGACTGAACGGAGGTGTTCCGCTGGTGAAATGTTGGTGTTCAGAGAGATTTAGGTGTCCTTGTATAGGAAACACAGAGATTTAGCATGCAGGTACAACAAGCAATTAGGAAGGCAAATGGCACGTTGGCCTTTATTACTAGGGGGTTAGAGTACAAGAGTAAGGTAGTCTTGCTACAATTGTGCAGGGCTTTGGTGAGACCACACCTGGAGTACTGTGCACAGTTTTGGTTTCCTTATCTGAGGAAGGATATACATGCCTTAGAGGCGGTTCAGCAAAGGTTAACTAGACTAATCCCTGGGATGAGAGGGTTGTCTTCTGAGGAGAGATTGAGTAGATTAGGCCTATACTCTTTGGAATTTAGAAGAATGAGAGGAGATCTCATTGAAACAGATAAGATCCTGAGGGGGATTGACAGGATAGATGCTGAGAGATTGTTTCCCCTTGCTGGAGAGTCCAGAACTAGGGGGCAAAGACTCAGGATAAGGGGTCGGCCTTTTAATACTGAGGTGAGGAGGGACTTCTTCACTCAGAAGGTTGTGAATCTTTGGAATTCTCTGCCCCAAAGGGCTGTGGATGCTCAGTCGTTGAGTATATTCAAGGTTGAGATAGATAGATTTTTGAACTCTAGGGGAATCAAGGGATATGGGGATAGGGCAGGAAAGTGGTGTTGAGGTCATAGATCAGCCATGATCTTATTGAATGGTGGAGCAGGCTCGAGGGGCCGCATGGCCTACTCCTGCTTCCAATTCTTATGTTCTTATGTTCTTAGCAGGGGCGTTCTCCCAGGTGTCCTGGTCAATATTTATCCCTCAACCAACACTCAAAACAGATTATCTGATCATTATCTCATTGCTGTTTGTGGGAGCTTGCTGTGCACAAATTGGCTACTATGTTTCCTACATTACAACAGTGACTACACTTGCAAATAACTTCATTGGCTGTAAAGCACCTTGGGACATCCTGAGGTCATGAAAGATGCTTTATAAATGCAAGACTTTCTTTCTTTCTGGTTTGAAGGTGACAACGGCTAGATTGCCAAGGTTGTGCAATGTTCCAGCCCGCTTATCTAGGCTGACACTCCAGTGCAGTACTGATGGATGCCCCGTCTGCCCTCTCAGGTGGACGTAAAATATCCCGTGGCACTATTTGAAGACGAGCAGGGTAGTTCTCCCTGGTGCCCTGCCCAATGTTATCCCTCAACCAACATCATTTTAAAAAAAACAAGATTATCTGGTCATTATCACATTGCTGATAGTGGGAACTTGCTGTGCTCCAGCCTACTAATGTCATTTGAAGGAGTTTGGTTAGCTCATAGTTGAACTATTAAATGGAGTATCACATGATGGCTCATTGGTTAACTCACCCAGTGTATATCTCACCCTAGATTATCTCACTGAAGCGTTTCGGCCCTTGGCTGCAGTGTGTGATAGACGCTGTGAAGTAGATGATGCCATTTTAGATTTCAAATATAGGGATTGGTTGATGCAGAGTGTTTATAAAACTGTTTTTTCACCCCCTGTCAGACTTGGGTTATGACCCGATCCAGAGGAATGGGTTTAATGTCTGCTTTTTCTTTTGCTTATGAAGGACCTATTTGAAACAATTTTGTAAATGATGTCTCCTAACCCGCTGCCACTGTTCAATTGTCCTGGGTTTTTTGGCACAATTCCCCCGATATCGCCGTAACCGGCGCAAAAGATCGCTGAGTTTTTGGCGCAAATTGCATTCAATGCAACTCGAGTTTCCGCCATCTTTTGCGCTAGTTTTTAAAACATCGCGCTGGAAGCCGGCCCCTCCCACAAAACTGTCCACACCCACAGGCTGAATCAATCACCATTGGGAGTTTCCGCTAATTGGGCTCTTTTCAGGCCTTTGAGGAGGCTCCAAAAAATTAAACTGGAACTTTTGGGCGTAAGGAAACTAATAGGCACATTTCGACAGGTTTGGAACAATTTTTTTTTTAATTTACTGAGGAACTGACTACTGTACCCCAATCTAACTAGAAAATAGTTTTGTATATTTAAAAAAAAATCATTTTCAGTCATTTAAAATCAGATTGCACACGGGAGTGGTCAATTGACACTGTGGGCTGGATTTTCAATGACCCGTGGAGTCGGGTTTGGAGGCGTGTGGGGGGTTAAAGTTGCAGATTCGGGGGTCCCGACCCCATCCCGACTCCATTCCGCCTCCACGCAATTTTGACAAAATCGGTCGCGGGGTTCCCGACTCCGTCCCGCCTCCAAGAGGCGGGAGAGGCCATTAAAGCCCTTAACAAGCCCTAAATTGGCTCTGTAATGCCATTTTGAAACATTTTAGCTAGTTTAACCCTTTTCCGACGTGAAGTACGCCTGATGTGAAACACGCCAGTGAAACCTGGCGGGAGCACAAGTGGATAGCTGACTATCAGCTGCAGGTCCACTATTACAACGGAGATGTGATGAAGGTAGTAGTAGTATTAGGTCTGAAAGTCGCCTCTGATGCTGCTGCATTGAATGTCTTCAGAGACTGCCTCTCTCTCTCTCTCTCTCTCTCTCTCTCTGAGATGCTGCTCATTTTGCATCCAGGTCCTCTCACAGCAAAAGCCAGGCCATCTCTGAGACCAGGCAGTCTCTGACCTGCAATGATGACATCATCAGAGGCGACTTTCAGACTGAAACCACTAATTGGTTCATGGGTTCCCACATTCTGGAACTCAATTGCCCAATTAAGTGAAAATTGCATCAATCTCCCACATCCAATTGCAGGCGGGTGGATAACACGAAGGGCGGATGACACGACCCCAACCCGCCCCAGTATCAAAATCCAGCCCTGTGGATTTAAAATGCTTATTTTTTCTGATAAACCCATTTGTCTCTGCATTAATTAAACTTTACCAAGTTGCCACTCTTAAACATATCAAGGAATATTTTTGAAAGCAAAACTTTAAAAAACAAAAATGACATTTTAAAACACTGCCTGATTGCACTGGTTCAGGGCAGATTTTGCGCTCGGCGATATGCAGATGAGTTTGAGCGGAAACGCGCGGGGGGGGGGGGGGGGGGGGGAGCAAGCCCTTTTCAAAACGGACACAGTTTGCGCCGGAATCGCCGATTGCGCCCAAAGCGGAAACTCTACCTCAATCTATTTTGCCGAGGAGCAGGAGTAGGTCATTCAGCTCTTCGAGCCTGTTCCACGCACACCAATCTTAAAAATAAGCTGGGTTTCATATATTCCAATGAGTTTGCGGTCTGTCTTATCAATGGCACAAATAACATTTTTCCCATGTTGGGGGGCTTTGTTTGGAATGATTAAGTCGATGAACGGGTGATTTGGAGAGCAGGTGCTTACTGTCGATTCTTTGCTCTAGTTGACCCTGGCAATGATGAACCTGACGGCCTATGAGGTGCGGCACTGCCGAGAACTTGACTATCTGCAGAGAAGACGCGGCCGTATTTATAACCCTTTCCACCAAGAGATGAAGCTCAGTTTGCTGGAGTTCTTCCACTTCATCGAGCCGCTCACCAACGAAGAGGCCCAGAAACACCTGCAACAGGACTTGGTGTGACTGCTGAAATTCCGATCGTTTTCCCAATAAAATTAGCTGTTTGTCACATTAAGTCTCAATTCTCTGGGGTTTGAAAGATTCAAGCATTTCGTCTTTATCGTAGCAAGTGGGTCAACATACAAAGAAACAATCTCGGTAATCAAGCCGTGGTTTTGTGGTCTACACAACTTGCTGAAGGTTTTGTAAAAAAAAAATGTCCCGGCAAAGGAATGACAGATGGAACCATTTGAGTGGGATAATGTTTTCCCTCAGTTCTTTCATGAAGATTGCACAGGAGACTACACTTCCTTCTATGAGAGGAGCTGTTGAACTGTGCACAGGGATAGGGTTGTCTATTTTTTGGCAAGTCCTAAACCAGATGGGGTGGGGATAGAGGCACAGCAAGACTTGGCATTATGACTTAGCTTCTGAGACTCGTGTTGCTACTCATGATGATCATCAAAAGGCTTTACATCCTTTATATCCTCCATTATGGTTGTCTCCTGAAGCATGCAGTGCAGAAATAAGTGGAGAAAAATACTTTTGCATGTATAAAGTCTCAGCTGTGGCTCAGTGGGTAGCACTCTCACCTCTGAGTCAGAAGGTTGTGTGGTTCAAGTCCCAACTCCATAGCCTTGAGCACAGAATCAGTGCCGTACTGAGGGAGTGCTGCACTGTCTGAGGTGCCATCTTTCCAATAGGATGTTAAGCCGAGGCTCCATCTGCCCTCTCAGGTAGACGCAAATGATCTCAGGGCACTATTTCAAAGAAGAGCAGGGGAGTTCTCCCTGCTGTCCTTGTCAATATTAATTCTTTATCCCACGCCTAAAAAACAGATTATCTGGTCATCATCACATCGCTGTTTGTGAGAGCTTGCTGTGTGCAAATTGGCTGCCACATTTCCTTCATTACCATAGTGTAAGATTTGGATCACAGGTCACACACAGATTACCCAAAGGGTCTTAGGAGTTGGCAGGCTTTTTTTATTAGAGAGCTACAGTTTAAGCATAATCAGATACTACTACATGCGGTTGAAATAAATACAGTAGACGTACAACCCGTGACAGGTGAGGGCGATCTACGGCCCTGGAACTGAATGAAACGATCGGACGGACAGACGGACAGTGAGGCAGTACGGTGGTCTCGGATTGGGTGGATTCCTGCAGTCTGTGGCCTGCAGTCACTTCCGTTGGGTCGTCCCTCGAGCTGTTGGAGGTGTTAGGCCGTCAGCCAGCATTGATCCACCTCAGAGGCTAAACTTGACCAAGGTGTTAGGCCGTAGCCACCTCGGGGAAGCCCTCGCCCCTAACTGCCTGTTTCCCTCTCTCGGTCACCTGTTTTTATACCTTATTTCGATGGGCTGGTGGATACCTGGTGTCAATCATTTTTACCCATCCCATTGTCCAATTACAAGGAAAAGGGTACCTCTGACAGCCCCTCCCAGCCTCATGAGGTCATTTTCCTCCTTATCTCTGTTCTAAACTATTATTTAAATCGAGAGAGATTACAAAATGCTACAGTTCAGAGGGACCTGGGGGTCGTTGTGCATGAAACACAAAAAGTTAGCATGCAGGTACAGCAAGTAATCAACAAGGCAAATGGAATGTTGGCCTTTATTTCAAGGGGGTTGGAGTATAAAAGCAGGGAAGTCCTGCTACAACTGTAGAGGTATTGGTGAGATCACACCTTGAGTACTGCATACAGTCTTGGTCTCCTTATTTAAGGAAGTATATACTTGCATTGGAGGCAGTTCAGAGACGATTCACTAGGTTAATTCCAGAGATGAGGGGTTTGACTTATGAGGAAAGGCTGAGCAGACTGGGCCTATACTCATTGGAATTTAGAAGAATGAGAGGTGATCTTATCGAAACATATAAGATACTGAGGGGGCTCGACAGGGTAGATGCAGAGAGGATGTTTCCCCTCATGGGGAAATCTAGAACTCAGGGGCACAGTCTCAGAATAAAGGGTCACCCTTTTAGAACTGAGATGAGGAGGAACTTCTTCTCTCAGAGGGTTGGAAATTTATGGAATTCTCTGCCCCAGAGAGCTGTGGAGGCTGCGTCAGTAAATACATTTAAAGTGGAGATAGACAAAAATTTTGCAAGATAAGGGAGTGAAGGGTTATGGGGAGCGGGCTGGGAAGTGGCTTTGAGCCCAAGATCAGCCATGATCTTATTGAATGGCGGAGCAGGCTCGAGGGGCCAAGTGGCCTATTCCTGCTCCTATTTCTTATGTTCTTATTTTCTTAAAGATCTTGTTGCCCTCTCGTAGACAGCTTGTTTATCCTACAGCTCCTTCCTGCATCCCTTATCAGGCCCAGCTATGCCCACTCGAAGGCCTGTTTTTGTGTTCTGACCTCGTAATTCAGCTCTCTATACAACTCCTTTTCTGACATGACTGGAATCCTTCTGTGTCATCAATTAGACAAACTGCTGATCTAGGGAACCCGTAACAGACTATTGGGACAAAAATTCGGCCCTTCCCGGGTGAGTACGCGTTGTGTACTCACTCGCAAGGCCACCTGAAGTGCCGGTTTCCTGCATGCACTGCGCATGCGCGGGAAACCGGAACTTCCGGTCTGGTGAAGGGAGTGGTTCAGAGGTGAACCGTGTGCGCGGTAAAGGCTGTGCGCATGCAGCAAACTTAGGTTTTTTTTCAGGTTTCTCCGGGAGGGTAAGTATTGAAGAAGCTGCGCTTTTAAAAAGGAGGCGCAAGACCCGTTTTCAACAAGGTAAGTGGTTAATTAATTACAATTTTAAAATAATTTCAAGAGGTTTATCTTTTTTAGATACTTTAAAGAAAGGTAAGTTTATTTTTAGCACTGTTAAAAAGTATTTAAATTTTTTTTTAAATTTAAATTTTTGTTTAAAGTAGTTAATTTATTTAATTTATAGTTATTTTAAAAATGTGATGGTTTTTTTTTAAATGTATTTGAAGTTTAGGTGTTGTTTTGGGGCCGATTTCAATTCATAGATTTGACAGCTCTTCCTGTCAAATCTATGAATGAAAGATGGTCTGCTGCCATTGGCTCTCCATGGCCCACATGATCCCAGGGGATGCATCGCACTAACTACGCCCCTGGGACACGCAAGCACTGCGCGCCGGCAGTTGGGGGAGGCCCAGGAGCTGAAGTCCCCGTGGGCCCAGAGGTCAACGGCAGGCGCGGTAGGTAGGTGCGCGCGGGATGCTAACCCCCGCGGCAAGCCAGGGAGCCGAATTTCTAGGCCAAGATTTCTTTCAATCCACGATTTCTTACAATAGTGATTACACTTCTGGAAAGCAATTCATTGGCTGTAAAGCACTTTGGAACAGCCTGAAGTCATGAAAGGTGCTGTATAAATGCAAGTCTTTCTTTCTTCATAAAATTCCACACGATTAGAAGTACAATGGAGCAGAACTTCCATCCACTTTGATCAAGCAACGATCTTCTCCCAAACCTGAGGACAGGATCCTTTAAGAGTTGAGCACCCATGTCTGTAGCAGGCGTCAGTGGGTGCCCAATCGTTGGAGCCAGTGTGGTCTTGGAGGGGCAGCCAGCTGCTCTGAGAGTGGGAGCCAGAGGCCGGACCATAATGAAGATAGAGAGACAAACCTTTCTCTCCCCTTGTCCAGTCTCTTCCTACCTGCATCTGCGACTCTCCTGGCACCCTCCGCCAATTTAACAGTTTCCAGTTTCCTGGTCCTAACCGTTTCCTTTTCACTATGGACGTCCGATCCCTCTACACCTCCATCCCCCACCAGGGTGGCCTGTGGGCTCTCTGCTTCTTCCTTGAGCGGAGGTTCAACCAGTCCTCTTCCGCCTGGCTGAACTTGTTCTCATATTGAACAACTTCTTCTTTGGCTCCACTCATTTCCTCCAAATAAAAGTTGTTGCTATGGGAACTTGTAAGGGTCCTAGCTATACCTGCCTTTTCATGGGATATGTGGAACATTCTTTATTCCAGTCCTACTCAGGTCCCCTCCCTCACCTCTTTTTCCAGTACAATGATGACTGTATCGGTGTCGTTTCCTGCTCTCGCCACGAAATGGAAAATTTCGTCAACTTTACTTCCAATTTCCACCCTTCCCTCGCCGTCACCTGGTCCATCTCCAACTCTTCCCTTCCCTTCCTCAACTTCTCTGTCTCTATTTCTGGGGATACTTTATCGACCAATATCCAATATAAGTCCACTGACTCTCACAGCTTCCTGGGCTACACTTCCTCCCTCCCCGCTTCCTGTAAGGACTCTATTCCATTCTCCCAGTTTCTCCAGTCTCCCTCACATCTGTTCTGAGGATGCCACCTTCCACACCAGTGCTTCTGACATGTCTTCCTTTTCCACAACCAAGGATTCTCCTCTACCATGGTTGACGCGGCCCTTGACCGAGTCAGTTCCATTTCCCGCACTTCTGGTCTCACCCCTTCCCCTCCCTCCCAGAACCACGATAGGGTTCCCCTTGTCCTCACCTTCTGTCCCACCAGCCTTCACATTCAATGGATCATCCTCCGCCATTTCCGCCTACTCCAGCGTGATCCCACCACCAAACACATCTTCCCCTCCCCTCCTTTCAGCATTCCGAAGGGACCGCTCCGTCCGCGACACCCTGGTCCACTTGTCTATCACCCCCAACCCCCCACCCCCTTCGCCCGGCACCTTCCCGTGCAAGTGCAGGAGTTGCAACATTTTCCCTTTTACCTCCCCACTTCCCACTGTCCAGGGCCCCAAACACTCCTTCCAGGTGAAACAGCGATTTACTTGTACTTCTTGCAATTTAGTATACTGTATTCGCTGCTCACGATGTGGTCTCCTCTACACTGGGGAGACCAAACGCAGATTGGGAGACCGCTTTGTGAAACACCTCCGTTCATCCACAGCCTGACCCCAAGCTTCCGGTCGCCTGTCACTTTAATTCTCCGCTCCACCCCCACACTGACCTCACTGTCCTCGGCCTCTTACACTGTTCTAATGAAGCTCAACGTAAGCTCGAGGAACAGCACCTCATCTTTCGCTTAAGCACTTTACAGCCTTCCAGACTCAACATTGCGTTCAACAATTTCAGACCATAACCTCTGCCCCTATTTTTTTGGACAGCAGCTGATGATGATTCTACTATTCCCATTAACGCCTCCTCTCGACCCATCTTTTGTTTCTTTACTTGTCCCATTACCATCTCCTTTCGCCTTGTACCATCATACCTTTTGTCATTTAATCTCTGCCTGCCTTCCACCCTATCACAGACCTTCCCTTTGTTCTTTCCTCCCCTCCCCCCTCTTTCCCAGCCACTGTATTTGCTTAAAAACCTGTTACATCTGTAACATTTTCCAGTTCTGACGAAGGGTCATCGGCCTGAAACGTTGACTCTGTTTCTCTCTCCACAGGTGCTGCCTGACCTGCTGAGTGTTTCCAGCATCTTCTGTTTTTATTTATGAGCCAAACCTGTTGTCTGGTATTAAAATAGGCAGAAGGGTAACAGTAATCTGCCCCTTCTGGGATCTTGTTGGATAATTGGCTACTGGGACTTTCACTAGGTCCAGAACATGACCTACGTCTGCTCAACCTATCTGGGGCACCTCAGGCGGGGTTCTTGGTCCAGTCTGGAAGCTCCTACCAGACACATCCCAGACAGCTGTGCAACGTAACTAAGACGTGCCGAGGGAGAACCCAACCCCTAGCGTTGCAATTCCTTGGTCTTTTATGTATGGGCCGGAAACCTAGCAGATTTAAGAACTTGTTCTTTCTTATATGGTCCTAAGGACTCCTTAAAGTGTCCACAGAGGAACATCCCTCTCTGACCTTACATACATCGGTATCTGTGCACCAGGAAGGAAGTGATGAACTCAGGACACGGAGAGGCTGGCTGTTAAAATCCGAATTGCCTGCTTCCAAGTGAAGGACAGTTAGGGTTGCCAACTCTGGCCGTATTCCTGGAGCTTTCATCACATGACCACGCGCCTCCAACCGCCCGCCTTCCCGTCATTGGTCGCCCGATAGGTCCATCTTTGCAACGCTCTGCCATCCCACACCGGAAGTGAATAGACTCATTACCTGATTGGATCATTCTCTACTGTCAGTCAAACAGCCTTTTTTCCTCACAATCTCCAATATTTCTAAAACTAATAAACAAAAGTGTTCAAAGAAATTGAAAAAGAACACCCTTTTTTATAATTGCCCGTGATGTTTCTCCTGGGTGATGCTCGCAGCAGTGCCTGGAGAGCAATCTTCAGTTCCTGGAGACTCTGGAGTGTTGGCAATCCTCAGGACAATGCCGAAGGGGCTTTGGGTGCAGCAGAAATGCCCTGATTTCTTCAATTCAAGGGTTTGCCCACTGAATTACAGACGGACTGGGAGTAATATTCACCTTCAGCACCTGGCGGTAAGCTGGTGGAGTGGACTCCCCGCCTATTGTGGAACGGGACTGATTTTAAATCAGGCGGCTTCTACAAAGGCCGTGCGTTCTGCTCCGCCAAACTACCGCCCAGGTGGTGAAGATAGAAGGTGAACCCCACTGTCATCGCCTGTCACCGTAAGGACAGTTTAGAGAGGTACATCACACATTAAACGTGTAGCTGCTGATTTCACTCTGTCTGCACCGGGAACAGGAATGAGGTATCGTGCTTTTCTGATTGGCTCAAATAAGTACCATAACGATATAGATTTGCTAAAATATAAACGAGGGAATATTCCTGCTGATAAGCAACCAAATCAAACATTGTAATTTAAACCAGTCAGGTTGCTTAATTTAATTTTTCAAAGTGGTTCTAGGATCCAAACACATAGGCACACACAGACACACACACACCTATACACACACACACACATGATCTATACACACACACACACATCCATCTATACACACACACACACACCTATACACATACACACACATCATCTAACATAAGAAATAGGAGCAGGAGTAGACCAATCGGCCCCTCGAGCCTGCTCCGCCATTCAATGAGATCATGGCTGATCTGATCCAACCTCAACTCTAAAGAACACAAGAAGTAGGAGCAGGACCAGGCCACTCGGCCCCTGGGCCCGCTCCGCCACCCACAGGGCCTTGACCGATCCGAACTCACTCATGTCCAATTTCCTGCCCGCTCCCCATAACCCCTAATTCCCTTTGCTTCTAGGAAACGGTCAATTTCTGTTTTAAATTTATTTAATGAAGTAGCTTCCACAGCTTCCTGGGGTAGCAAATTCCACAGACCCACTACCCTCTGAGTGAAAAAGTTTCTCCTCATCTCAGTTTTGAAAGAGCAGCCCCTTATTCTAAGTTTATGTCCCCTAGTTCTAGTTTCACCCATCATTGGGAACATCCTCACCGCGTCCACTCGATCAAGCCCCTTCACAATCTTATATGTTTCAATAAGATCGCCTCTCATTCTTCTGAACTCCAATGAGTAGAGTCCCAATCTACTCAACCTCTCCTCGTATGTCCACCCCCTCATCCCCGGAATTAACCGAGTGAATCTTCTTTGTACTGCCTCGAGAGCAAGTATGTCTTTTCTTAAGTATGGACACCAAAACTGTATGCAGTACTCCAGGTGCGGTCTCACCAATACCCTATACAACTGCAGCAATACCTCCCTGTTTTTATATTCTATCCCCCTAGCAATAAAAGCCAACATTCCATTGGCTTTCTTGATCACCTGCTGCACCTGCATACTAACTTTTTGATTTTCTTGCACCAAGACCCCCAGATCCCTTTGTACTGCAGTACTTTCCAGTTTCTCGCCATTAAGATAATAACTTGCTCTCTGATTTTTCCTGCCAAAGTGCATAATCTCACATTTTCCAATATTGTATTGCATCTGCCAAATCTCTGCCCACTCACCCAGCCTGTCTATATCCCCTTGTAGGTTTTTTATGTCCTCCTCACTCTCTACTTTCCCTCCCATCTTTGTATCATCTGCAAACTTTGATATGTTACACTCGGTCCCCTCCTCCAAATCGTTAATATAGATTGTAAAGAGTTGGGGACCCAGCACCGACCCCTGCGGAACACCACTGGCTACTGGTTGCCAGTCCGAGAATGAACCATTTATCCCAACTCTCTGCTTCCTGTTAGATAACCAATCCTCCACCCATGCCAGAATATTACCCCCAATCCAGTGATTTTTTATCTTGAGTAATAATCTATACACACACACACACACACACACACACACACCTATACACATACACACACATCATCTATACACACACATCATCTATACACACACACACACACATCTATACACACACACACACACATCTATACACACACACACACATCATCTATACACACACACACATATCATCTATACACACACATGAAGGGATTATTACTAGTCCTAGCCCCTTTAGGGCTACCCCAGATCAGGCGTATTCCCCAGACGTTCACTTTCAACTAAAGTTTGAGGTAGCCGAATCCTAAAAACGCTTAATTGAGTCTAAAGGACCAGACTATCTCTCCCTAAAGGAAAGGAACAACCTGAAGATGTTACCATCCTTCAGATAGCACTTTTAATAAGTTTAGCTAGACTGTAACGTTCATCACACACACACACACATCATCTATACACACACACATCTATACACACACACACACACATCTATACACACACACACATAATCTACACACACACATCTATACACACACACACATAATCTACACACACACATCTATACACACACACATCATCTACCCCCACACACATCTATACACACACACATCATCTACCCCCACACACATCTATACACGCTCACACATCTATACACACACACATCATCTACACACACACATCTATACACACACACACACATCATCTATAGACACACACACACACACACACACATCATCTATAGACACACACACACACACATCATCTATACACACACACATCGGGCTGGATTTTCAATGACCCGTGGAGTCGGGTTTGGAGGCGTGTGGGGGGTTAAAGTAGCAGATTCGGGGGTCCCGACCCCATCCCAACTCCAACACGCCTCCACGCAATTTTGACAAAATGGGTCGCGGGGTTCCCGACTCCGTCCCGCCTCCAAGAGGCGGGAGACGCCATTAAAGCCCTTAACAATCCCTAAAGTGGATCAGTAATGCCATTTTCAACCATTTTAGGCACTTTAACCCTTTTCCCACGTGAAGCACGCCTGATGGGAAACACTCCAGTGAAACCTGGCGGGAGCACAAGTGGATTGCTGACTCTCAGCTGCAGCTCAACCTTTAAATAGGAGATTTGATCAGCCATCAATTGCAGGTGGCAGGACTTTGTTGTAACAGGTCTGGGGGAACTTTTAGAAGGCATAACCACAGCTCTGGAAGTTTGGAGCCTGACACCCATCTGCAGTGTGACCTCCTGGGAACCCCCTCTCACCACCCTCATTGAGGGCTTCCTCAACTGAGACATATACCAGAGGCATTTATTTCCTTCCCTCCTGGATATCCGATGAGGAGGAACAGCAGCCGCGGCACCAGCAGAATCATGAACAACAGCACCACCAACAGCAGCAGCAACAGCAGGAGTGCCAAGCTGCTGCTCACCCACCTGAAGCTGCACAGGACAGAAGGGGCCAGCGCATGGAAGGCCGTCGGCGCAGGAGATACTCCCCAACCAGGGTCTACAGACAGAGGGTCAGCTACCTCAACATGTCTGAGCAGCAGTGCCAAAGGAGGCTCCGACTTTCTCGAGAGGTAGTGGGTGACATCTGCGCAATGCTGCAACAAGACCTGGAGCCCAGAGGACCAGGTGGACGCCCCTTACCAGTGGCCATCAAAGTCACCACCGCACCCAACTTTTTTGCCTCAGGCTCATTCCAGGGATTAGCAGCAGACATCTGCGGCATCTCCCAGGCGGCCGCACACACCTGCATCACGCAGGTAACCGATGCCCTCTTTGCCATCGCGCACAATCACATCCATTTTACCAAGGATCGAGCAAGTGTCACGGCACGGGCGGTTAGATTAGCTAATCTGGCAGGCTTTCCAAGGGTGCAGGGCATCGTTGACTGCACACATGTGGCCCTTAAGGCACCCCATCGCAATCCAGGTATTTTTGTCAACCACAAGGGCTTCCACTCCCTCAACGTTCAGCTGGTGTGTGACCACAACAAGGAAGTTCTGCATGTTTGTGCCAAGTACCCTGGCAGTTGCCATGACTCCTTCATACTGCGCCAGTCTAGTGTGCCTCCGCTATTCAGTCCGCCAGACCAACTTCACGGATGGCTACTTAGAGACAAGGGCTATCTCCTGAGGACGTGGCTAATGACGCCGTTCAGGAGCCCATCCAACGCAGCTGAGGAGAGCTACAACTCCAGCCACATTTCCACCAGATCCATAATCGAGCAAACCATCGGTAAGCTGAAGATGCGCTTCAGATGCCTGGATAGATCAGGTGGAGCCCTGAAATACTCAGCAGCCAGGGTCTCCAGAATCGTCGTGGTTTGCTGTGCACTTCGCAACATGGCACAGCGTCGTGGCTTGCAGATGCCAGAGGACCAATTGGCTCCTCACATAGCCTCCTCAGATGAGGAAGAGGAGGAGGAGGAGGAGGAGGAGAGAGAGAACGAACAACTTGCAGAGGCCCCTCAACCAGCGGTAGCATTACGCGAGACCATAGCTGCCCGGAATGCAAGGAACGCACTCATCTTGGCCAGATTTGCTTAGCCTAGACAAGAAAGCACTTTTGCCTCGCAGCTTCTTACCAGAGCTACGACAATGGCCCAGACCCAGCGGATCCCTAACAATGTGACCACCATACTGACAATTGCAAGTTATCCTAAGGCCTCATTGTGGAAGTCCCATTAGTGAAATGACAGACGCCACAACTGCAGCTGTAGCCATCAGAGTTTTTATTTAAACTTTAGACCTGATGGCTTTTTAACAATACACATCAAAATTCACCCAAGTGACTACCCTTGTGACTATTTGTGCAGTTTCTTTCTCTTACGCGTGCTCCTACGTGGTGCTTCCCCTGTGGCTTCAGCAGAAGTGGAGGCCCCCTGCTCACTTTGTTGCTGCTCCTGTCTCGACTCCTTTGGCAGGCGTCCTCTGGGGTTGCGAACCTGAGAGGGCTCGGCAACAGTCTGCTGCTCCTGCGGCTGGGCAGGGGTTGAGATGCCGATCTCACTTGGGGGCGGACTCTGGTGGGGCTCTGACCGAGGACCTGTCAGTGGCATGGAAGTGTGAGCGCTTGGAGAGGAGACCCCACCTCCTTGTTGTGTGCCACCAACATCCCTCTCATGGGTCAGGTCCGCCTCAGCGCTTGCAAGAGGCTTGAGAGCACCTTGCTGCACATCAGGGGGGCCATGGGGACCCGTATCCGCACTGGAAGTCCTACTCAGAAGGACTTCCATGAAGGTCTGGTTTCTCTGTTCAATAGATGTCCATCGCTCCTCCAGAGATGTCATTCTATTCAGAACAATGACCATGTTCTCTGCACTCTGGTGACTTATCACCTCCATGGAGGTTGCCATCCTTTCCATGGTGATGCGTTCATGCGCCAATGACTCCACAAAGGCTCTGCTCATGTTCGCTATGGACTCCTCCATTCGCTCCACACTCGCAGCGACCCTGGAGACAAAACCTGTCAGAGACTCCTGCATCTGTTCCTGGAGTCCCAGCACCGCTGATCTTATGGATGGCCCCAGAGGCACAGGGTCCACATGCAGCTGAGCCGAGCTAGGAGAGTCCTGCGCCCTCCAACTAGGACTCTCCACTGCTGTCCCTGTCTCCACCATCTGCTGATGCTCACTTGTGAGCTGTGATACACCAGGTGACAACACTACTCTATGTCCCGACGGTCCCACCGAGGTGTGAGTGTCTGCGCTGGTGCTGGGTGCTCTTAGTTCTGCTGACGCTGCGTCCTCAGAGGTTGCAGCTTCCTCTGAGGAGTCTGTCTGCTCAGGCTGCTCCTCCTGGCTAGTGGGGACGGGTGCTTGCGATGGTCCTGTGGGGGAGTAAAGGAAAGAGTCAGAGATGAGATGCCAAGGTTACATGCACATTGCATATTGCAGATGATCATAAATCCATCTGTTAGAGCTTCAGATTCATTATCAGCGACTCATGCAATGTCAATGAGAGAGATGGAACACTGTTCAGTCACCAGCTTGCTCTGCTGCACCCATCTGTCCGTCCTCCACTTGCGTTTCCTCCTGGACGCCCACGATCTCCAGGACTGCATCCTCCCAGGGGGTGAGCTGGGCTAATGAGGGTGGGCCTCCTCCTGTCCTGGCTCTTTCCCTTTTATTGTGAGCTCTCTTTTCCTGCAATGAGGGAGACAAGTGGAGTTTGAGTGAGATTGAAGGAGTGAGTGTAGAGAATCCATAGCGTAGATGCTTCGAAGGAGACAAAGATGGATTGAGCTGGCGAGACTAAGGGCCCTCCCTGTGTGTTGTAAGTTGTTTTCAAAGCATGACAGTGATAGGGAGTGTGAGGGCTGCATAGTCGAATAGTAAGGTGAATGTGACCATAGAGGGAGAGGGAATGGGTAAGGGTGCATGGATGTCAGTGTCAAGTGGGATATGGAGGAAGAGGTTGCTAAAGCTGAGTGCTGGTGAGGAGAGGCAATGGGGATCAGATTGAGGGTGAAGGGAAAGTCATACTCACTTTAGCAGTACATAGAAGGTCATGAAAGCTCTTCCTGCACTGGATCCAGGTTCTGCATGTCAAAGATAAAGAGGTGACCTCCTGGGCGATCTGGACCCACACAGCCTTTGTCTGCTGGGGAGGCTTCTTCCTCCCTGAGGAGGGGAAGAGCACCTCCTTGTTGGCTCTTGCTCCATCCACCAAAGCCTGAAGGGCAACATCATGGAATCTGGGAGCAGCCCTGGGCCGTTGGCTGGCCATTCCTGCTGCAGGTGCTTAGATTTCAGGTCCAAAAGCTTGGCAGCCTGCAGAGGAAGCAAGGCTTGTTGCAGACCTTAAATGCAGCAGCAATGATGACGTCATCGGAGGCGACTTTCAGACTGGAATAACTCATTGGCCATGGGTTCCCACATGTTGGAACTCAATTGGCCAATTAAGTTAAAATTGCATCATTAATCCACATTAATCTGGAGTCGGGGGGGGGGGCAACACGAAATGTGGGTAACACGACCCCAACCCGACCCCAAGACAAAATCCAGCCCATCATCTATACACACACATCTATACACACACACTCACATCATCTGTACACACACACACATCATCTATACACACACAGACACACACACATCTATACACACACACATCTATACACACACACTCACATCATCTATACCCACACACATCTATACACACACACTCACATCATCTGTACACACAAACACACATCATCTATACACACACTGACACACACACATCTATACACACACACATCTATACACACACACTCACATCATCTATACCCACACACATCTATACACACACACTCACATCATCTGTACACACACACACACATCATCTATACACACACTGACACACACACATCTATACACACACACTCACACATCTATACACACACACACACACATCATCTGCAGACACACACACACCTATGCACACACACACACAAACACAGGTGGACAGGTAGAAGCAGTGAACCTTACCACACAACGTTACTTCGTAATATTCCTTTAGTTCTGATTACTTCTTACAGTTAATAAAAATTGGTTCTGGGACACTGTTGCTGTACTCCCAGCTCTCACCACAAGAGGGCAGAAATGTCTCAGTGCTCCACAGAGCCTGTCTGACCTGCTGAGCGTTTCCAGCATTTTCTGTTTTTATTTCAGTATTTAACAGTTAGATTTGGCCTGGGCACAGATTCGGCTCAAAAATTCTGCATGTGCTGTTGTCGTACCAAATTTTTTTTTTTTTTTAAATGCTCACTTTGTACAAGGTTTAGAATGTTGATGGGTCAGCAGTGGGGAAACCATTGGAGAAGAGACAACGTCACAAAGCAAGTGTTTAGCGCCGCACAGAGGGAGTGCTGCATTGTTGGAGGTGCCGTCTTTCAGGTGAGAGCTTAAACTCAGGCCCCTGCCTGCCTGTTCAGGCGGATGAAGCAGGTCATAAGTTGGGGAAGAGCAGAGGAGTTTTCCTGATTCCCTCCCTTGCAACATTGTTCTGCAAACAATGGTCCTGAATCTTTAACTCACTGCAGTCACATGAGGTAGAGATAAAAAAATCACGAATGCTGGAAATCTGAAATAAAAGTTAAAAAATCCACAATGCTTCACCCAATCGATTACGGACTGGAGGAAGGTATACAGTGGTGTTCCCCAGGGATCGGTTCGAAGACCACTGCTTTTCTTGATATATATTAATGACTTGGACGTGGGTGCACAGGGCACAATTTCAAAATTTGCAGATGACTCAAAACTTGGAAGTATAGTGAACAGTGAGGAGGAGAGCGATAGACTTCAGGAAGCCATAGACAGGCTGGTGGAATGGGCGGACACGTGGCAGATGAAATTTAACGCGGAAAAGTGCGAAGTGATACATTTTGGTAGAAAGAATGAGGCGAGGACATATAAACTAAATGGTACAATCCTGAAGGCGGTGCATGAACAGAGAGACCTGGGGGTATGTGTGCACAAACCGTTGAAGGTGGCAGGGCAGGTTGAGAAAGCAGTTAAAAAGGCTTACGGGATCTTGGACTTCATAAATAGAGGTATAGAGTACAAAAGTGTGGAAATTATGATGAACCTGTATAAAACACTGGTTCGGCCCCAGCTGGAATATTGTGTCCAATTCTGGGCACCGCACTTTAGGAAGGATGTGAAGGCCTTAGAGAAGGTCTTCATAAATAGAGGTATAGAGTACAAAAGTGTGGAAATTATGATGAACCTGTATAAAACACTGGTTCGGCCCCAGCTGGAATATTGTGTCCAATTCTGGGCACCGCACTTTAGGAAGGATGTGAAGGCCTTAGAGAAGGTCGTAGAGTCATAGAGTTATAACGGCACAGAAGGAGGCCATTTGGCCCATCGAGTCCGTGCCGGCTCTCTGTAGAGCAATCCAGTCAGTCCCATTCCCCCGCTCTATCCCCGTAGCCCAGCAAGTTTATTTTCCTCAAGTGCCTATCCAGTCTCCCCTTGAAAACATTGAGTGTCTCCGCTTCCACCACTTCTGTCGACAGCGAATTCCAGGTCCTCACCACTCGCTGCGTAAAAAAGTTTTTCCTCACGTCCCCCCTGTATCTCTTGCCCAAAACCTTAAATCTGTGTCCCCTAGTTCTTGTGCCATCAACTAGTGGGAACAGCCTTTCCCCATCTAGCTTATCCAAACCCGTCATAATCTTGTATACCTCTATCAAATCACCCTGCAACCTCCTTTGCTCTAATGAAAACAAATCCAGCTTCTCCAACCTGTCCTTTTAGCTAAGATCCCCCATCCCCGGAACTATTCTGGTAAATCTCCTCTGCACCCTCTCAAGAACCTTCACATCCTCCTAAAGTGTGGTGACCAGAACTGGATGCAATACTCCAGTTGTGGCCTAACCAGCGCTTTATAAAGGTTCAGCATAACTTCTCTACTTTTGTACTCAGTACCTCTATGAAGCCCAAGATCCCATATGCTTTGTTAACCACTCTCTCAATATGTCCCATCAAGTTCAGGGACCTATGCACATTAAATCCCAGGTCCCTCTGTCCCTGCACACTCTTTAAAACTGTGCCATTAAGTGTATATTGCCTCTCCCTGTTCCTTCTGCCAAAATGCATCACCTCACACTTCTCTGTATTAAATTCCATCTGCCACTTGTCTGCCCCTGTTGCAGTCGATTGATATCATCCTCACTGTTTGCCACCCCCCCAAGTTTGGTGTCATTGGCAAATTTAGAAATTCTACTCTGTATTCCAATATCCAGGTCATTTATATATATCAAAAGAAGCAGTGGCCACAGCACTGACCCTTGGGGAACACCACTGTCTACCAGCCTCCAGTCTGAAAAACAGCCATTTACCACAACTCGCTGTTTTCTGTCCTTAAGCCAATTCCTTATCCAAGCTGCCACTGACCCACCTATTCCATGAGCCTCAATTTTGTTAACCAGCCTTCTATGTGGTACTTTGTCAAACGCCTTCCTAAAATCCATGTGGACAACATCCATTGCATTCCCTTCATCAACCCTCCCTGTTACTTCATCAAAAAATTCAATTAGATTAGTCAAACACGATTTTACTTTTACAAATCCATGTTGGCTCTCCTTAATTAGCTTAAATCTCTCCAAGTACCCATTAATTTTTTCCTTGATTATTGTTTCTAAAATTTACCCAACACTGATGTTAAACTGACCAGCCTGTAGTTACTAGGATTGTCCTTACACCCTTTCTTGAACAAAGGTGTCACATTTGCCACTTTCCAATGCTCAGGCACCTCCCCCGCATCTAGGGAAAATTGGAAAATTATGGCAAGCCCTTCCGTTATCTCCTCCCCCAATTCCCTTAGCAACCTGGGATGCAAGCCATCTGGACCAGGCGGCTTATGCACTCTAAGCATACCCAGCCTTTCTAGTACATCCTGTCTATCAATTTTCACCCCTTCCATTGCTTCTAACTTTTCCACTTCTACTGATATTTTGTCAGCATCCACCTCCTTAGTAAACACCGATACAAAGTACTCATTAAGTATTCTAGCCTTGCCCTGCGCCTCTAAGCATATATCACTTTCTTTGTCCCAAATAGGCCCCACCCCGCCTCTTACTACCCGCTTACTATTTACATGCCGGTAGAAGATTTTTGGCTCCCTTTTATGTTAACCACCATTCTACTCTCATATTCTCTCTTTGCCAATCTTATTTTCATCTTCACTTCCCCTCTCAACTTATTATATTTGGTCTGGTTCTCCCTTGAAGAATTCACCTGACATGCATCATACACCCTCTTTTTTTGTTTCATCATCTTCTCTATCTCCCTCGTCATCCAAAGAGCCCTTGCTTTGGTTCCCTTACCCTTCCCTCTTGTTGGAATGTACCTAGCCTGTACTTGGAACAGATCCTCCTTAAAGATCGCCCATTGTTCCATTACAGTTTTTCATATCAGTCTTTGGTTCCATTTTACCCTGGTTAGTTAGATCCTTTCGTATCCCATTGAAGTTAGCCCTATTCCAGTTTAGAAGTTCCACTCTAGATTGTTCCTTGCTCCTCTCCATTGCTAATCTAAATCTTATGCTTCGATGATCACTCGTACCCAAGTGTTCTCCCACAGACACTTGGTCGACCTGGCCCACCTCATTCCCCAGCACCAGATCCAGCAAAGCCTCCTTCCTAGTTGGGCCAAGAACATACTGGTCAATTAAATTCTCCTGAACACTTTTCAGAAATTCCTCCCCCTCTTTTTCCTTTACCCTAGCATTATCCCAATCGATATTTGGGTAATTAAAGTCCCCCAATATCACCATTCTATAGTTCTTGCATATCTCTGCGATTTCCCTGCAGATTTGCTCCTCTACCTCCCTCTTACTATTTGGAGGCCTATAGAATCCCCCAATAGCGTGATCATACCCTTTTTGCTCCTCAACTCTAACCAAACAGATTCTGTCCTTGTCCCCTCAAGAACATCCTCCCTTTCCAACACTACAATGTCTTCCTTAATCAGCACTGCCACCCCACCTCCCTTTTTTCCTTCCCTATAAGGCGCAGAAAAGATTTCCGAGAATGATTCCAGGAATGAGGGACTTCAGTTACGTGGATAGACTGGAGAAGCTGGGGCTGTTCTCCTTGGATCAGAAAAGATTGAGAGGAGATTTGATAGAGGTGTTCAAAATCATGAGGGGTCTGGACAGAGTAGATAGAGAGAAACTGTTCCCATTGGCAGAAGGGTCGAGAACCAGAGGACACAGATTGAAGGTGATTGGCAGAATTACCAAAGGCGACGTAAGAAAAAACTTTTTTACTCAGCGAGTGGTTAGGATCTGGAATGCACTGCCTGAAAGGGTGGTGGAGGCAGACTCAATCTTATTTTTCAAAAGGGAGTTGGATGAGTATCTGAAGGAAAAAGATTTGCAGGGCTATTGGGAAAGGGCGGGGGAGTGGGACTAGCTGAGAGTTGGCATGGGCTCAATGGGCCGAATGGCCTCCTTCCGTGCTGTAACTCTTCCATGATTCTATGTTGTCTTTCTCTTTCAGACTGATCTGAAAGAAAGAAAGACTTGCATTTATACAGCATCTTTCACGACCTCAGACCATTACAGCCAATGAAGTACTTTTTGAAGAGTAGCCACTGTTGCAATGTGGGAAACGCGGCAGCCTATTTGCACACAGCAAGATCCCACAAACAGCAATGTGATAATGAGCAGATAATCTGCTTTTGTGCTGTTGATTAAGGGACACCGGGGGAGAACTCCCCTGCTCTTCTTCGAATTAGTGCCATGGGATCTTTTACGCCCACCTGAGAGAGCAGACTTGGTTTAACGTCTCATCCGAAAGACGGCACCTCCGACAGCGCAGCACTCCCTCAGCACTGCACTGGAGTGTCGGCCTAGACTTTTGTGCTCAAGCCTCTGGAGTGGGGACTTGAACCCACAACCTCCTGACTCAGATGCGCGAGCGCTAGCAACTGAGCCACGGCTGACACCTGCCGTCCATATGGCACGATCATTGTCTAGGTAATATAAAAAGAAAATGCTGGACATACTCAGCAGGTCAGGCGACATCTGTGGAGAGAGAAACAGAGTTAACGATTCAGGTCGGTGACCCTTCGTCAGAACCAGTGAACGTTGTACAGGTAGTTACTCAGTCTGCCCACCAGATGGTGCTGTTACAATAGCAAAATACTGCGGATGCTGGAAATCTGAAGCAACAACACTCAGCAGGTCAGGCAGCGTGGAGGAGAGAGAAACAGAGTTAACGTTTCAGGTCAAGGTCCCTTCGTCAGAACTGGAAAAAGTTGTAGAAGTAACAGATTTTTAAGCAGGAAAAGGGAGGAGGGGAGTAAAGAACAAAGGGAAGGTCTGTGATAGGATGGAAGGCAGGAGAGATTAAACGACAAAAGGGATGATGGTGCAAGGCAAAAGGAGATGGTAATGGGACAAGTTAAGAAACAAAGGATGACTCTAGATGAAGTGTAAATGGCAATGGCAGAATCAGCAACAGCTGCCATGTGAGAGAGAGAAAAAAGAAAACATGGGGACCGAGGTTATGGTCTGAAATTGTTGAACTCAGTGTTAACTCCAGGAGGCTGTAAAGTGCCTAATCGAAAGATGAGGTGCTGTTCCTCGAGCTTACGTTGAGCTTCGTTGGAACAGTGTAAGAGGCCGAGGACAGAGAGATCAGAGTGGGAGTGGAGGGGAGAATTAAAGTGACCCGAGATTCCGGTCGCCTGTCACTTTAATTCTCTGCTCCACTCCCACTCTGATCTCTCCGTCCTCGGCCTTTGAAACTTTGAAAATGTATTTTGTTTTAAAACACAACGCTTCAACATAGCACAATCCCACAATTCTTTCTGCTGCCCGTATCCTAACTCGCACCGAGTGCCGTTCACCCATCACCCCTCATGAACCTACTTTGATGATGATATAGAAAGTCATATATCCAAATTTGCCGATGACAGAAAGATAGGCGGAATTGTAGACCTGTAGATGAAAGCATAAAATTACAAAGGGACATCGACAGATTAAGTGAATGGGCAAAACTGTGGCAAATGGATTTCAATGTAGGCAAATGTGAGGTCATCCACTTTGGACCTAAAAAGGATAGAACAGGGTACTGTCTAAATGGTGAAAAGCTAAAAACAGTGAATGTCCAAAGAGACTTGGGGGTCCAGGTCATTAAATGATCATTAAAATGTCATGAACAGGTACAGAAAATAATTTAAAAGGATAATGGAGTGCAGACCTTTATATCTGGAGGACTAGAATACAAGGGGTAGAAGTTATGCTGCAGCTATACAAAACCCTGGTTAGACCACACCTGGAGCACTGTGAGCAGTTCTGGGCATCACACCTTAGGAAGGATATACTGGCCTTGGAGGAAGTGCAGCGTAGGTTTACCAGGATGATACCCAGGCTTCAAGGGTTAAGTTACGAGGAGAGATTACACAAATTAGGGTTGTATTCCCTAGAATTTAGAAGTGATCTGATCGAAGTTTTCAGGATATTAAGGGGAACAGATAGGGTAGATAGAGAGAAACTATTTCCGCTGGTTGGGGATTCTAGGACTAGGGGGCATAGTCTAAAAATTAGAGTCAGACCTTTCAGGAGTGAAATTAGGAAACACTTCTACACACAAAGGGTGGTAGAAGTTCGGAACTCTCTTTCGCAAATGGCAATTGATGCTATATCAATTGTTAATTTTAAATCTGAGATTCATAGCGTTTTGTTAACCAAAGGTATTAAGGGATATGGGGCAAAGGCGGGTATATGGAGTTAGGTAACAGATCAGCCATGATCTCATTGAATGGCGGAACAGGCTCGAGGGGCTGAATGGCCTACGCCTGTTCCTATGTTACTATGTTCCTGTGCTCGCTGACCTACATTGGCTCCTGGATCGGCAAAGCCTCAATGTTCAAATTCTCATCCTTGTTTTCAAATCCTTCCCTGGCCTTGTTGCTCCCTATCTCTATAACCTCCTCCAGCCCGAGAACCCTCCAAGATCTCTGCACTCCTCCAATTCTGGCCTTTTGCACATCCCCGATTTTCACCGCTCTCCCACTGGCGGCCGTGCCTTCAGCTGCCTAGGCCCTAAGCTCTGGAATTCCCTCCCTAAACCTTTCTGCCTCTCTACCTCTTGTTCCTCCTTTAAGATGCTCCTTAAAAATAAACTCTTTGACCAAGCTTTTGGTCACCTGTCTTAATATCTCCTTATGGCTTCCTGTGTCCTAACTTGCACCAAGTCCCGTTCACACATTTCCCCTGTGCCCGCTGGCCTACATTGGCTCCCGGTTAAGCAGCGCCACAATTTCAAAATTCTCATCCTTGTTTTCAAATCCCTCCATGGCCTCGCCCCTTCCTATCTCTGTAATCTCCTCCAGCCCCACAACCCACCAAGATATCTGCGCTCCTCTAATTCTGCCCTCTTGAGCATCCCTGATTATAATCGCTCAACCATTGGTGGCCGTGCCTTCTGTTGCCTAGGCCCTAAGCTCTGGAATTCCCTGCCTAAACCTCTCCGCCTCTCTACCTCTCGTTCCTCCTTTAAGACGCTCCTTAAAACCTTCCTCTTTGACCAAGCTTTTGGTCACCTGCCCTAACTTATCCTTATGTGGCTCGGTGTCAAATTTTTTGTCTTAAAATACTCCTGTGCAGTGCCTTAGGACGTTTTACTACATTAAAGGTGCTATATAAACACAAGTTGTTGTTGTTGTTTGTTGTTGTGGCTCGGTGTCAAATTCTGTTTGATAGCGCTCCTGTGAAGTGCCTTGGAACGTTTCACAATGTTTAAAGTGCTATATAAATGTAATTTGTCATTGTTATGAAGAAATAAGTGAACAGAAATCCCAAGATTTGACAGTTGCTTTATGGTAGGTAGACATGCTGCAAATACCATGGTGTGCTCCTGAACTAAACCTTCATTGGCCAAGCAAGTCTGAACATCAGCCAATGTTAAGCACAGACACTCTTCTTGTGGTTTATGAGGCGAAGATATTGGGGATGATTCCTTGATCAGTCATCCCTGTAAAGGAACAGATGGTCACAGGGAATGTTGGTCTCTCGCCTATGAATCAGAAGGTCATGGGTTCAAATCCCACTCCAGATACTTAAGCACAAAAATCTAGCTTGACACCCCAGTGCAGTACTGAGGGACAGTTGGTGCCATCTTTTGAATGGGATGTTACACGGTCTATCCTCGCTGGTGGACGTAAAAGATCCCCGGTGTCCTGGCCAATATTTATCCAGCAAGCAGCATCACTAAAACAGATATCTGGTCATTATCACATTGCTGTATGTGGGAGCTTGCTGTGCGCAAATTGGCTGCTGATTTTCCTCCATTACAACAGTGACTACACTTCAAAAAGTACTTCATTGGCTGTAAAGCGCTTTGGGACGGCCTGAGGTTGTAAAGGACACCATATAAATGTAAGTATATCTTTTATTTTCCACAGTTTAAACCATTTTAAATGGGAAGGTTGAACGGACTCAGAACCCATTTCATGTGTGTTTCACAGACAACATGCCAATCAACAGCAGAACTCCCATTTATTATTAATTCGGCAGCATTATCAAATTCCCCATTTACGACGGCGGGTCAAATTCGGCAAGCGTCGGTCGATTGAACCACATTTGATCTTTTAAACTCTTGTCAGGGCACCTGATCCAAGAGGCCCTGGCGAACATCAGGCTCGATCATATTACTGCTCGACACACGCTGTCTGTTCTCAGCGGGAGGCGGGGGAGTGGCGCAGAGGGAAGCAGGTGCAGAGCCAGGTCTGGCTGTTTACGTGAGCCTAACCTGAATCACTAGAGGGCCTGAGCCGATATAGAACAAGCAATTTAAGGCAGGTGGGGTTTTCCTAATGGCTCCCTAATGAAGCCACGATAAACAAACCCTCTCCCCGATCCAGTGTGTTTTCGCACATCTCCGCTGTCTCTCTGGCACCCTCGCTAATAGCGGGCGATTGGCTCTTGCTTCTGACTGGAAGCGTAGCAACAAAAGCTGTAGAGGCAAAAAGAAAAGCAATGATTTGTGGTCTTCTGTAGGGCCTCCTTCAGCCTGACGCAGAGTTCTGAGGAAGGATCCCATCCAATACGCTGAGATCCTCCTCTTTCAGATGCTGATTCATTCTGGAGCGGCATTTTCTGCCCATGAGATGGCGGTGGTGGGCCTCCTTCTGGAACCGCTGTCGTCCAATTGGTGAAGGTGCTCCCACAATGCAGTTAGATAGGGATCTCCGGGAGTTTGACCCAGCGACGATGAAGGAACGGCGATATCTGTCCAAGTCGGCATGCTGTGCGACTTGGAGGGGAGCTTGGAGGTGGTGGTGTTTCCATGCGCCTGCTGCCCTTTGTCCTTCTAGGTGGTGGAGGTTGCGGGATGGGGGGGTGCTGCTGAAGTGCGCCTTTACAGAAATTTCTGTTTTACTTCAGTTTAGTATGTGTTTTTTTTATTAAATAGTTGGTGACAATGTTAGTCACTGACCCCAATGTTCTCAGTTTGGCAGATCCAGGTGAGAGGAACCTGTCACTGTGTCAGATTCCCAGTGCTAAAACAACGAGTAATCATTCCAGGGTCCCCAGCGGTCTGATGAGACTCTCACACCCGCTACTGAGACCGAGTCTGTAAGGGGGCGTGTCTCAGACGGTGCTGGTGCGAGGTTAGGCCTTCGTTGCCTATACTATTGCTTGCTCTGGTCTCCGGCCAGCCTTTTTGCAATAAGCACCTGTGAGTGGTTCGACCCACTCGCCCTTACGGTTCTGACACCTGGACTTAGATGCAAGGAGCAGTAATGCAGAGAAAAACTCAAATAGACCCGGTTGAATAGCACAAAATGAAAATCTTTATTGCATGGCGTCTAAAATCATGAAATACATGTCATAGGCGCAAATCAAAGAGAGTGCAAGTATACACACGTTCATAAAACTTGGTCTATGGAAATGGAGAACACACGGTACATCGTAAAAAGGGGAACACATTATACCTTAACCTTATTAAAACCACCCTCCCTTAACAATACCTAAACTACGTCTGGATTTGTAGGTTCGGAAAACATGCTCACCACTCGGCTTACTACGGAGATTTTAAAGTGAGGCACTCAGCTCGTTTCGCTGCAGCGCCTGACTGTCACGTGTTTGGAAGGGTTTCTGCACCCCACTTGTTTACTTTCGCTGCTGCGACAAGCAGGCCAGACTCTCTGTTGTCATGAAGCAGTCGTTGGTCCCAAACCGCCTTAGAATTCAAAGTAGGGTCTTCCTGTGTTACGGTACATGTAGAAGTCGGTGGAACTCAAAGGAAAGTTCTTGTTGTTATATTTTCGGGTGCGGTCGGGGTTTACTGACCGTGGCGGCACGTGGAATTTCTTCTCGTCTTCTTCTCTTCTCGTCTTCTCGGGCCTCCGGGTCCAGACACCGTTTACCGACACTCGGGATGGTGTACCCTGTTACTTGCCCTTGTCGGGGCGGCTCGTTCCGATTGAGCTCCACCCAACACTCGAATAACCGACCAGTACGGCTAAGAGTCAAGAGTCAACAGAGTCCAGAGAGAAAAATCAAGAGCCCACACGTCAAGCGAGTTCAGCAAGAGGCAAGAGAACAAAAGACCGATGGACATTTGTTCTCTATAGTTATACTGTTGTGTCCGCTTTATCTCCCGCTCAAATCTAAATGTTTATCCTTTGTGTGATTTTGGCGCTTAAAACTCCCAGCATGGGGCGATTATCTTCTTTACGGGTTTCGGTAGCACCTGAAACAGGCCAACTATCCGTTAATGTCTTTCCCCATTGTTGAGCCAGCCAGGATGTGTATGAATCGTCTCCTCGACTGGTTTTGGGGCCCCCCGAATACTGGCTTAATCACCCGCCAATGTCTCTCTCATTGTTGAGCCGGGGGGGTATTTGTGTATTGATGTGTCTGGATGGGCCTTCGATTGCCCAGTTCAATGATCCTTACTGTGCATAGGAAAACGATTCCAGCACTTATATCATTGCTATTGTTCACAATGCAAACGGGTTGCATCCTGTCTTTATCAATGTTTACCGAGTATGATCCAATCTTATACTGAATGTATATTCGACGCCATCTTGTCTGCCCACTGTGTTTCTGGAAGCTTCTGCCACGATGCGCGGCGGCCATTTTACAGGCTTCTGTGTCCTTTATTATCAGGACAGCATTTCGTTTAATAAAACTGATCAATTGAATCTGCTTCTCTCATGTTATTTTGAATCGCGATAATTGCGAAACTCTGCAAGTCTTCGAATCCAGCTTCCACACATTTTAAATGGGAAGGTTAAACGGACCCATTTCATCTATATTTCACAGCCAACATATCATTCACCAGCAGGCGTTCCATTTATTACTAATTCATCAGCATTATCAAATTCACCATTCGACCCTGAAGCCAAAGATCCAAACCAAATCCTGAATAAAGTAAAATTCTCAAACCGAATTTGCTGTTATTGGAGGAATCCTGAAATCTGCATGATTCCAGCTTTAACCAGAAGAGGGCAGCATAACTTTGAGTTTCCTCTTTATTCCGGTGTCAACCAGGACCATTTGGGTTAATTAATAAGAGATCAAATTTAATTCTAATTCATCTGTTTTTTACACTAACGATCCCATACACGAAGACTTAATTAACACTGTATCTTTTTCTACTTAATTTGATAAGAACATAAGAATTAGGAGCAGGCGTAGGTCATACAGCCCTTCAAGCCTGCTCCACCATTCAATAAGATCATGGCTGATCTTCCAGCTCAACTCCACTTTCCCGCCTGATCTCCAGATCCCTGGATTCCCCTAGAGTCCAAAAATCTATCGATCTCAGCCTTGAATATGATAAGAACATAAGAATTAGGAGCAGGGGTAAGATTGGGAGCAGTAATACATTTTTTTGATAAACTGTCATGACGCCTGTGTGGACACTTTATTTAAATGTCCTCGGCCTCTTGTATTGTTCCACGGAAGCTCAGCGTAAGCTCGAGGAACAGCACCTCATCTTTCGATTAGGCACTTTACAGCCCTCTGGACTCAACATAGAGTTCAACAATTTCAGATCATAACCTTGGCCCCTATCATATATATATTTTTTATCCACACTTTTTACCTGTGTTTTTTTTTCTTCCCTCCCACATGGCAGCTGTCCTTCATTCTGCCAGCGCAATTTACACTTCATCTAGAGCCATCCTTTGTTTCTTAACCTGTCCCATTACCACCTCCTCTTGCCTTGAATATCTCTTAATGCCTCTTTACTTCTCCTGCCTTCCATCCTATCACTGACCTTCCCTTTTGTTCTTTCATCCCCTCCCCCATTTCCCAGCCCCTAAACTTGCTTTAAAATCTGTTCCCTTTCCTGCTTGTTTCCAGTTCTGACGAAAGGTCTTCGACCTGAAACGTTAACTCTGTTTCTCTCTCCACGGATGCTGCCTGGCCTGCTGAGTTTTTCCAGCGTTTTCTGTTGTTATTTCAGATTTCCAGCATCCGCAGTATTTTGCTATTATTTAAATGACTATCTGGCAAGGGTTGACACAGTTGCCAAGTCTCACACATTTTAATTTGCTGTCATGCTCTTATGCAATACTGTTGGGAGCCTTTGAAATCTTCTGATCATTTTACAGGAGACCGCCAACTCCATCCAAGCCCATTAATCCCAAACACCAGTTAAATGATTCACAGACTCAAAGACACCATTGGCAGCCACGCCCTGAGCCCTAAGTGCTGGAATTCCCTCCCTAAAACCTCTCCGCCTCGCTAACTCTCCTCCGGGTGTTGCTCACAGCCGTGTCCTCCGCGGAGATCAATCTTCAATTCCTGAAGACTCCAGGCCAGTCCTGGAGGGTTGGTAACCAGTGTTCCCTCTAATTTTTATCCTCCTGCGCGGGCCCTTTAAATTTGCTGCACGTGCGGTATCCCTTCCAGCGGCAGCGGCCGGTGAGCGCCCTGCGCGGGACCTCACGATCAATGCCCGGCCTCGCACTTGTAACCGGTTTCTGCGGTGGCCAATTTCCTATAGGCCCTGCCGCAATCGCCAATTATTGTTAGTGGTTTCGCCCCGCCCGTAGCGAGCACGCAAACCCCCTTACTACAAGTTCTGGACGATAGGGATTACTGAGGACAGATTGGAACACGGACAGCATTTTTGGGCTCACCTGTACAGTGTTTATTACGGTTGACAAAACCACTCCACTCGCATACAGTACGAGCGGTGTGAACACAACAGTACAGTTTAAAACAGTACAACCCTGACTTGTCCAACAAGCCCCTGCCGTGCTGACTTAACACGGCCTAAAAACACCCTCCCGTAAACTAAACTATCACAGGACCCTTCCAACGCTAAACCCCCTCTGGTTTGGTAGGAACATACAGGCACCCCCTCATACAGCTAAGTGATCTTGTGGGTGTGCAGGCTTGGCAATGCTCACCTAGATTGCCCTAGATCTTGCTTGCAGCTTCCTCCCGTACGTCTCAGCTACCTGGTTCCGTCTCGGCCTTGCGGCATGTGAGTTCCAGTCTGATTCGAAGTCCCTCTCGGTTGGAAGAGCAAGGCTAAGCTCCTCTTGACGTTCCATTGTGGGGAGGGCAGGAGAGAGAGAGAGAACTATCCAAAACGGCTCTCTGATATACCCCCCCAATACACAGACTGCTGTCTGTGGTTTTAATGGACACATGGCCTCAGGGAAATGGTTTCCAGGCCTCCTCCCAGGTTTGGATGGTTTAGATCCCGTTTCGATCTCCCAGCCGATTTAACTTAACGAGCTCATCTTCTTCAGAAACAATGAGTCGCCAGCCTCGTTATTCATGACTTGGGAGTGGGCCTCTCGGGCCATTGTTCCCAAGGACAGTCCGTTACCAGACGAATGCAATCTGGTTACATCAGCCACCTCCAGCTCCAGTGTTTTTCCACAGCTTCGCCCCCCCAACCCCCCAAACAGCCTGTCCAGTTTTTAATAAGGGTATATGTTCATAATCTAAAAATCCATAGAGTCTGCGCCGACTGCTACACACCTTAGGGGGAACATTGTTAGCAACCCAATTAGGACTCGGTGGAGTCCTGCATAGTTTACAGCTCCCTAAGTCCTTCCCTCGTGAAGGAATCTCAGTGGTTGACTAAATCTTCTTCTTCTTCTTCTTCTTAGGCAGTCCCTCGGACCCGAGGATGACTTGCTTCCACATTAAAAATGAGTTCTCAGGTGACTGATGAGTCCAATGCGGGACCTACTGTCTCTGTCACAGGTGGGGCAGACGGTGGTTGAAGGGGAGGGTGGGTGGGGTGCTTGGGTTGACGTGCGCTCCTTGCGCTTGACTTCCGCTTGCTCCCGGCGAAGAGACTCGAGGTGTTCGGCGCCTTCCCGGATGCTTCTCCTCCACTTTGTGCGGTCTTGAGGCCAGGGATTCCCAGGTGTCGGTGGGGATGTTGCACTTTTTCAAGGAGGCTTTGAGGGTGTCCTTGAAGCGTTTCCTCTGCCCACCTGGGGCTCTCTTGCCGTGTCGGAGCTCCGAGTAGAGCGCTTGTTTTGGGAGTCTCATATCGGGCATGCGGACTAAATAGCAGTACTGACAGAGGCCTCGACAGAGGAGGACAGCGAAGAAATGGAATAGGGGGAGGAACTCACTCCAGGATGGAAAACAGAGGGGGAAATAAATTAGAATAATAAACTCTGCCACAAAAAAAAACAAGCAAAATTGAATTAACTTTGGCCTACAAATATTGTCCTTCTTTAAAAAAAAATTAATCTCTTGTGAATTTGAACATATTTGGGTGCTGCAGTTAGTGTAAGTGATTCCGTTTCTCGGGGTCAAAGATGAAAATCTACCCTAGGGACGGTAAACAAGGTGACGTCAGCTTGTTTTCATCCGACTGAACTATCTCTGTGTAGAAAACCTGTTGAATTGTTCGGAAAGACTGGGCTCCCTGCTTGTGTTTACTCTGCAAAAACACCACAAAACCCAGATATTGCTGGAGCGAGGCCCGTCAGTTAGACCTTTTCCCCTCGCCCGTCAGCTCGAAAAAAAAATTGCGGCACAAGCTACTGGAAGTGCGAGCTGATAACGGAGGGGGGGGTGGGGGGTGGGGGGCAACGGGGCATCTGGGACCTTTGGTGACCGCCGGGACCAACAGCTTATCTCCTTAACCAATGAGATTTAAGGATTGAGAAAGAACCAGAGGAACAACGGAGAAGGAAATTAGGGTGAATTAGAGTCAAATCAGGTCCAGAAAGAGAAATAAAGAGAGGGAAAGAAAGATTGGATTAAGAGCGAGAGAGAGAAAAAAAGAGAGACAGAAAGGAAAAGAAAGAAAAAAAATTAAAATTTTAAATTAAAAAAATTGTCTAACAATTTATTACCTGTAGGAATGAGACTCCACAATTTAAATTGTTCCCTTTCTGGGCCGGCGAGATTTGAGTGACATTGCAGGAAGATAAATTAGTGACACAGGTTAAAGAGGCCATAAAAAAAGCAAACCAAGCACTTGGGTTTATTTCTAGAGGGATAGAATTGAAATGTAGGGAAGTTAAGCTAAACCTGTATCGAACCTTCCGCCTGGAAGTCAGACGGTTGAGTTCGCGGAAAATCTTGGATGTCTGCAGACTATTCCACCATGAGGGGAATCACAGTTTAACCCAGTACTATCCCTACCTGAGGTTTAAACATGTGCGTTTCCCAGCAGGTGTCACTGGATGACAATCAGGAGTGGGCACCCTGTTTGGCACTGTCTAGCTGAACAAAATGTTCCCAATCTTCATCGTAAACTGAGCCTTACCTAGTGACAGTCCCAGCAGTAGCTCTCTGGATAACATTCAGTAACGGGAGCACTGGGTAAGTTTGTTTTCCCCTGTCATGCTAACTGGCTGAGGCCAAGAGGTTTTCTAGAAGCCCAAATCTCACACACTCTGCAAGATCTTTTTCAGGTTAATAAGAAAGAAAGACTTGCATTTATATAGCGCCTTTCATGGCCTCAGGATGTCCCAAAGAGCTTTACAGCCAATTAAATACTTTTGAAGTGTTGGCACCATTGTAATGTAGCAAACATGGCAGCCAATTTGTGCACAGCTACTCCCACAAACAACATTGTGATAATAAACAGATAATCTGTTTTTATTGTGATGTTGGTTGAGGGATAAATATTGGCCAGCATGCCAGGGAGAACCCCCCCTGCTCATCTTCAAAATAGTGCCATGGGATCTTTGACTTCCACCTGAGAGAGCAGCCAGGGCTTCAGTTTAAAGTCTTGTCCAAAAGACAGCACCTCAGAAAGTGCAGCACTCCCTCAGTACAGCACTGGAGTATCAGCCTCGAACTCTACAGTTTTGTCCCTTTCCGAAGCATTATCAAGAGATGTAGCTAGCATAGGTCAGACATCCAACAGTCAATGTGTTACGGAGGAAAACAGCCGCGGTTTTCCAGAGAGCATAGGCTTTATCCCTTTGGCAACAGAGCAGGATCAGTGGGGTAAAAATTCACTTGGTTGCGCTTCCCGTTAGCGCCTTAAGAGGGCGCTAATGGGGCGTTAAGCCGCTAACGCCCGGGCGCAGCGATGTTTGCGCCGCTCGAGAACTTAACTTGAGATTGTGCGGCGGCGCTAAAACTTACCGCTGCGACCACCTGCGCGCGCAGATTATGACGTCATTCCATGGTGCAACGCCCTTGGGGCGCCCCGGAGCGGAAATTGAGTGGCGCCCCCTGCCTTACCGCCTGGCGCTTCCAACGACCGGAAGACTGGAACGCTATCAATCGGTGTGGGGCTGGGGGGGGCGCTATTTAAAGGGGGCCTCTTCCTGTCTTTTTCTGTGGTCGACATTTATGCACCACTCGTTCTGAGAGAGAGAGAGAGATTCGGAGAGAGAGAGAGAGAGACTTCTACATTGACTCAACGCTTTGTGAGGTAGTTTTGCCTATTCATCCTAACTTTGTTGCTACTTTAGTTGCTGTCCCTCATTACTTTTCTGGCAAAGAGAATATGGGGGCTGCAATGATTGGGGGCGTCGTCCTGCTCCAGCTGAATCGGAGGATACAGAGATGCAGACAGAGAGTGGCAATGATGGCCAGACGGAGGAGGGCCATCAGGCGCATGTACAGGAGAGCTTACCCTCCCAGGGTATATCGTGAACAGCTCTCCTACATCCATATGTCCGAGGAGCAGTGTTTGCGAAGGCTGCGATTCAGCAAGGAGGTGGTCACTGAGCTCTACCACCTGCTGCAGCCAGATCTGCAGCCTCAGCTGAGGTCCAGGACGTCTCTGTCGGTGGCAGTGAAGGTCACAGTGGCTTTGAACTTCTACGCCAGTGGCTCATTCCAAGCTGCTGTTGGGGACCTCGCCAATATCTCCCAGTTTGCGGTGCATCGCTGCATCCGGCAGGTCACCAATGCCCTCTTCAGAAGAAGACAAGACTTCATCTCTTTCCCTATGACCCCAGACAAGCAGCATGACCGTGCTCTGGGCTTTGCGAGGGTAGCGGGCTTCCCCATGGTGCAGGGCGCCATTGACTGCACGCATGTGGCTTTGCGTGCTCCGCGAGAGAATGCAGAGGAATTCAGGAACAGAAAGGGGTTCCATTCCTTGAATGTGCAGTTGGTCTGTGACCACAGACAGGTGATACTCGCTGTCAATGCCCACTATCCGGGCAGCTGCCACGATGCTTTCATCCTGCGCCAGACTACTGTGGCAGAAGTTTTCGAGGCACCGCATCAGCCAGTTGGTTGGCTTCTCGGGGACAAGGGGTACGCATTGAGCACCTGGCTGATGACACCGCTCCGTACGCCAAACACCCCTGCTGAGCTGCGGTACAATGAAAGCCATCAAGCAACCAGGAACATTATTGAGCGCACAATCGGCGTGCTGAAACAACGGTTCCGCTGTCTGGACCATTCCGGAGGAGCCCTGCAGTACTCGCCTGAGCAAGTTTCGAACTTCGTAGTCGTGTGCTGCATGTTGCACAACATGGCAATCCTCAGGACCCAGCCAATGCCACCAGGCCTTGTAGCACCACCAGAGGAGGAGGAGGAAGAGGAGGAAGAGGACGAGGACGATGATCATCAGCAGCACCAAGGCGGGAGGGCGGCCCACAATGGTCAAACTGCAAGGGCCGTCCGTCAACGACTAATAGCAAGCCGCTTCTAGGGCCCCTGCCATTGCTACAAACATTAATCAACCCAGCACGCAACCCCTAAGCCGGCCAAGGCACCAATAATTCCAACCACCAGCCATGTATATTTTGAATACAGAAACTTATTTATTTTACAAACTCTGTGTGTGTCAATTCCTCATGACAAACTCATAGAAATAAACACAAAAAAACAGTCAATAACATAACTGGTTCTCACAACCTGGAGATAATGTCCAAAACACTAAACAAAAGTTGGACCATGAACCTCGGCCTTTAATAAAAAAATGACCAGCATTTTGTCACACCTCCTACTTTTTGCCCTTCGAGGGTGATCTCCTTCCCTTGCGCACTTCCCCCCTTCTAACCCTACTGCTCCTCCGTAATGGGACCTCAGTGGCTGCAGCAAGGCTGGTGGAAGGCTGCTGCTCGTCAGACCCTGACACTGCAGATGCCCCTGAAGGACGGCCTCGACCACTTCTGGGCCTGGAGGGCCCGGCTGCAGACTGCACCAACTCTGCATGGGCGGCAGCAGTCTGTCCTACAGGCGGTGGCAAGTGCAGTGGAGAAGTGACAGTGTTGGCAGCAGGAATGCTGTCATCGTGCGAGAGGACAGCAACTCCCTGCTCGCCCGACACACTGGCACTCCCACGGGGCAGCACTTCAGCATCCGGAGCAATCTGCCGGAGAACAGATTGCTGGCCTGCTGCGGCGCGGTGACAGCCCCGGGGACATGTGCACGAACCATCGAGGTTGGCAGCAGTCTGTGCTCACGTGGCCTCCATCTGAGTCTGTATGAGAGCAGTCAGAGGTGGGATCACGGCAGCCAGTGACTGAATTGCAGCACTAAGCGTTAGTGTGGCATCCGCCTGTGCTACAGCGAAGTGGTCCACACTCCTTGCCAGTGACTCAATGCATTCGGGCACCCTTCCCACTGCACCCATGAGCTCAGTGTGCATGCACACCGCCTGGGTGTTCATTTCTGCAATCAGCCGCTCCTCCTCTGCGTCCATTGCAGTAGGAGTGTCTGGCATACTCTCCCTCTGGGGAGAAGGCCCCCGTTCTTCCCTACCCCCCCATGGCGTTGCTGCAGCCCACTGGGTCCTGGAGCTTCACCATCATCAGCCCCTTCCCCCCTGCTCCCCTCCGGGGAAGGCGTGTTCCCAGTGTGGGCATGGGCTTCCTCGGGAGAGGGTGGCACTGATGCACTGGCTTCCTCTTCCTCCTCAGCTGCAGCATCACTCCCAGTGGCAGCTTCAGGGCCTGTCTCCTCAGCTGGTGAATCACCATCTGAAAGCAGGGAGGTACAAGAGTGGCTTTAGCGTGAGGACAGGGTGGCAGTAAGGGAGGAATAAGTGCAGCAAGTTAGCAAGTTGTATTGAAAGTGTCAAAGGCTGGTGTTGTGAGGGACAAGTGGAAGGACAGAGGACAAAAAGGTGATGACCTTACCATTGCTGTCCACAACGGGGTCGGCGTCTCCAGTGGCGACGGGACCGATCACTCGGCTTGCCACAATCCTGTGGACGCGCTCCTCCAGATCGCTGAGGGGTTGCAGCTGAGGCCGCCCTCCACCTGTCCGTTGCTGCTGTCTCCGATTATGCGCCAGCTTGGCCTGCAAGAAAAAGGACAGCATCTGAGTAAATATACAGCCATGGTCTTGCCTGATGTGCCTCCCGTAGGTGAATAGCCCTTACTGTATACAGCCATGGTCTTGCCTGATGTGCCTCCCATAGGTGAATAGCCCTTACTGTATGCAGCCATGGTCTTGCCTGATGTGCCTCCCATAGGTGAATAGCCCTTACTGTATGCAAAGTGTGGAATGTGTGTGTGTGTTTGATGAAAGGGCCATAGGTGTTGGATGAGTGTTGTGCATTGGGGTTTTAAGACCCTCTGGCCATAGAGTGAGGTTGAGATGGAGGGATGGAGAGGTATTGAGAAAAAGCCACTCACCCTGACGACCTGAGTGAGGTCGTTGAACTTTTTGCGGCATTGAGTATGGGTCCTGGGCACCATGCTCCTGGAGGAGACGCTCTGAGCCACCTCCCTCCACACTCTTCTGAACTCGCGTGGCAAAGGCCTCCTACCATTCTCAGGGAAGAGCATACATCGTCTGCGCTCCACTGTGCCAACCAGAGCATCCAAGGCCCGCTCGGTGAAGCGATGAGCGCGTTCTCTCACCCTCTCCATGCTTGGCAGCAAAATGGATTCACAGGTCTCTCCAGGCTGAGATTCAAGGCTGCAATGAGCAGGGTGTGGCTGGGGAGCAATTGGCCCCCCCCGCTTTAAGAACTGTCCGGCGCCAGTGTGTCTGTGTTCCCTCGCTAACTGGCAGCAGCTGTGCTGCGCTCGCGCGCTGAGTTAGCGCCTCACTCCTTGGCCTTTGCGCCTTAAGACAGGTGTGCAGCGCCTGCTTTAGCGCTCCACTCACCTCCCGGGGCGGTAAAAGTGAAGTTTCCTGTCAGTGCCGATAATTAGCGCCAGGCGCTAATATTTGCGTCCGGACGATATTTGCGCCCCAAATGGGGCGCGACCTAATTTCTACCCCAGTGTGTCAGCATAGGTCCTATCAACTGATGAGATCCCTTCATGATCACTCACAAGTGGCTTGCTGGCCACTTGCCCAGATTGAATATCTGTTCCAAAATCAGAAAGAGTTCCCAATCCGCGAGCATAAGAGTGTTTCAGCTGGTGAGTGGATATCCATTGTAGGTTAAAGGCCCAACAGGAGAGGGCGTACTGCTGGATCCAGTAATGGAAAATGAAGCAGAACAGATACGGGGGAGCATCTAGGCAATAGTAATCACAACATAATATGGTTTAAGATAAAGATTGAGAAGGACTTAAGTAAGACTAAGACCAAAGTAATAAATTGGAGGGAAAAAACTGATTTTAAGAATGGAACTAGGGAAGATAAATTGGAAAAATTTACGAACAAACAAAGAAATAGAATAGCTTAGGGAAACATTTAAAATGGTGATCAATAGCGTCCAGGAGAAATATATCCCACTAAAGAGCAAGAACAAACTAGCCAGTATTGACACACCATGGATGGATAAAGAAATAAGGGCAAAATGGAAACTAAAGAAAAAGGCATACACTAAGTACATAGACAACACAGGAGAGGATGACAAAAGGGAATATGAAAAGGTGAGGAAAGAAGTCAAAAAAACAATTAGGAAGGCAAAGAGAAACTACAAAAGTAAATTATTAATGTATATATAAAGAAATAGTAAATTATTCTACAGACACATAAATAATAAAAGAAAAATCAGGATAGGGATAGGGCCACTAAGGGATACACACAGGAAATGACAACAAAATGAATAATGACTTTCCCTCGGTATTTACCAGGGAGACTAAGATGGTGGACCTGACATTCGAAGAAGCGATCAAAAAAGATATAAAGACATCTAAGATAGAAAGGTGGAGATAATTGATAAACTAATCAAACTTAGAGAGGATAAAACCCCTGGATGGATTGCAACCACGCATATTAAAAAAATCTCGAGAAGAGATAGCAGAGGCAGTGTTACATATATATAAAAATTCATTAGAAAAGGAAATAGTGTCAGGGGACAGGCGGACAGCTAATGTGATTCCTATATGTAAAAATGGAGATAGAACAAGTCCAGGGAACTTGAGACAAATTAGCTTAATGTTGGTAGTAGGAAAGATAATAGACTCCTTAATCAAAGATGTAATAGAAAAACATCTAGAAGCTGAAAATATAATAAAGAGTAGTCAGCACTGATTTCAAAATTGAAGGTCATGCTTGACCAACCTTATTAAATTCTTTGAAGAAGTAACAGAAAGGGTAGATAAGGGTAATGTAGTAGACATAATATATTTAGATTTTCAAAAGGCCCTCAATAAGGTACCGCATAGTAGACACATGACTAAGGTCAGAACATGCGGAGTCAGGGGGCCAGTAGCAGAATAGATACAAAGCTGGCTACAAAAGAGAGAGTAAGGTTGAAAGGTAGTTACTCAGACTGGCAAATGTGGGATCAGTGCTGGGACCACTGTTGTTGTTCACCATGTACATAAACGGTTTGGACTTGGGAATCGAAAGTACAATTTCAATATTTGTGGATGACACCAAATTGGGGGGTGTAGTTAATACAGAGGAGGACTGCAACAAAATTCAGGAAGACATCAATAAACTTGCAGAATGGGCAGGTAATTGACAAATGAACTTCAATATAGATAAGTGTAAGGTGGTGCATTTTGGTAGGAAGAATAAAGAGGCCACATATACCTTGGAAAATAAGTGTCTAAATGGGGCAGAGGAGCAGAGGGATCTGGTGTAAAATTAAAACAGAAAATGCTGGAAATACTCAGCAGGTCAGGCAGCATCTGTGGAGAGAGAAACAGAGTTAACGTTTCAGGTCGATGTCCTTTCATCAAAACTGGTAAATGGAACTGGAAAACTAGAAAGAGGGATCTAATGGTACAGATACACAAATCACTAATAGTAGCCGCGCAGGTTAATAAGGCCATTAAAAAAAGCAAACAAAGCACAGGGATTCATTTCTAGAGCGATATAATTGAATAGCAGAGAAGTTATGTTAAACTTGTGTCGAACCTTGGTTAGACCACACTTGGAGTATTGTGCACAGTTCTGGTCTCCATATTATAAAAAGCATGTAGAGGCACTGGAGAAGGTGTAAAAAAGATTTACTGGAATACTATCAGAACTAAGAGGTTATACCTAATAGGAAAGATTAAACAGGCTGGGGCTCTTTTCTCTAGAAAAGAGAAGACTGAGGGGTGACCTGATAGAGGTCTTTAAGATTATGAAAGGGTTTGATAGGGTAGACGTAGAGAAGATGTTTCCACTTGCGGGTGAGGCCAGAACTAGGGGCCATAAATATAAGTTAGTCATTAATAAATCCAGTCGGGAATTTAGGAGAAACTTTGTTACCCAGAGAGTGGTTAAAATGTGGAACTCACTCCCACAAGGAGAGGAATAGCATTGATGCATTTAAGGGGAAGTTGGATAAACACATGAGGGAGAAAGGAATAGAAGGATATGCTGATGGGGTTAGATGAAGAAAGGTGGGAAGAGGCTTGTGTGAGGTGGAAACACCGACATGGGCCGAATGTCATGTTTCTGTGCTGTAAGTACTATGTAATACTATGTAACAGTTTATGTAATCTCTCCTCATTATCTGACTCTTGGAGCCCTGGTAATATCTGATGAATCTGCATTGCACTTGAAGAAAGGGAAGGGAAGCTGAGCCTGAGACACTGAAGTGGAGTTGTCCACTCTCTGGGCTAATTGTCCCATTACCCAAGGTAACATGTGAGTACTGGTCTGAGATCAAGTCATTACTGCTCTGAACTTTACTCTTCTTCCTCCTAGGATCCAAACATGCTGTTCTACACACTCTTCCCTCCTCCCTCCTGCTCCTCCTGGCCCCAAAAAATAAAGTGAAACTTACATTCAGGCTCCTCTTGGGTTGGACACCCAGCTGATAGTTTGCGACGGACTCTCCACCCTGCACTGTCCCAAAACAGCAAGGCAGGGTCCTATGAACACCTTTTATATAAGAGCATAAGAATATAAGAATTAGGAGCAGGAGTAGGCCATACGCGCCTGCTCCATCATTCAATAAGATCATGGCTGATCTTCGACCTCAACTCCACTTTCCCGCCCGATCACCATATCTCTTGATTCCCCTAGAATCCAAAAATCTATCTATCTCAGCCTTGAATATATCCACAGCCCTTTGGGGCAGTGAATTCCAAAGATTCACATCCCTCTGAGTGCAGAAATTCCTCCTCATCTCAGTCTTAAATGGTCGACCCTTTATCCTGAGACTATGCCCCCCTAGTTCTAGACTCTCCAGCCAGGGGGAAACAACCTCTCAGCGTCTACCCTGTCAATCCCCCTCAGAATCTTATATGTTTCAATGAGATCACCTCTCAGTCTTCTAAACTCCAGAAATCCCAATCTACTCACCTGAGATATGATTTTTGTAAGTGAAGCTGGTTTTCAACTTCTTATGTATTATATTGCAGAATTAATGAAGCCAATACCATAATAAATCTTAGACAAGAGAACTGCAGCTTCATCAGCACTGGGTACGACCCCTACTATTCATCCTGCTCCTCCTGGTTTTTGCCCTTCACAACTGCTCTTCCTGTCCTCGTCGCTTCTCTTTTTCTTACTTACTGCACCTCCTCAACAAACTCCCTGACACAATGATTACAAACTGTGCTGTGTGAATGAGCAATCAATGTGCTAACACATGCTTATCAGTAGTTTAATGTCTTTGCTAAAACAATAGACACAAGAGATTTATATAAACATGGTATGAATGTAACCTCATGTGATTTCAAACTCATATCTCCTCAGGGGGATGGAGAAAACTTTAATGGAAGGGACAGAATTCACAAGGGACCATTCTCACATAAAGAAAGAACTTACATTTATATAGCGCCTTTCACAACCTCAGGACGTCCCAAAGCGCTTTACAGCCAATGAAGTACTTTTTGAAGTGTAGCCACTGTTGTAATGGAGGAGACGCAGCAGCCAATTTGTACACAGCAAGCTCCCACAAACAGCAACGAGATAATCTGTTTTAGCAATGTTGGTTGAGGGATAAATATTGGCCAGGACACCGAGGAGAGCCCCTTCTGCTCTTCTTCAAATTATCGCCAAAAGATCTTTTACAACCACCTGAGAGGACAGACATCTCATCTGAAAGACAGCACCTCTGACAGTGCAGCACTCCCCTCAGTGCTGCACTGGAGCGTCAGCCTAGATTATGGGCCCGAGTCTCTGGAGCGCGCCTTGAACCCATGAGCTTCTGACTCAGTGGCGAGAGGGCTTCATCGGCTGTAAAGCGCTTTGGGACGTCCTTCTTTTTTGTTCTGAGGCCTTTGCTGTTTACCGTGGAGCTGCTCCAGAGTGCCTTCTATAAATGAATTCACCAGAACAGCACAGCCAGGTCTCCCGACCTGGACAGTTTTAATAAAGTATCAAAGACATTTACGATAAGGTATTAATTCCTTCTTTGAAAAGAGCCAATACTTTAAACAAAAAAAAAACCCTAGATTTCCTTGCCGCTTTAATTATTAATTTAGAAAGCAGATTCGCAGCTGTCTTGGAGTCCCGATAGCTTAATAGCAAGTTGAGAATCCTATTAATAAATGATGTGCCAGATTTAAACTGTAAACCCAGCTAATATTACAAATTGCTGAGCAGTAACGGTGAGGTAGGCGGCCTTCACATTGGCTCCTGGCTTTCCTGGGAGGGGTAGTCATGTGCAAATTTAGGAAGAGGGGTGAGGGTTTCTATCATAGATTTAGCCAGACCCTGTCCATCATTTGTTTTTCTTTTCTTTCCCTAATTCTCATACCTGTTCTCCTGAAGGTGCTGGTTATGTGTTGGGGATTACAGTTCCACAAATACCGACAACACTATTCTCTTACCCAAGGGGGCCTATTCTTCGCCTATGAGTTTGGGCATTGACTGGGCTGGTGGGCTGGTGGGCCATCAGAGACACGCTGAATGCTGCCCTCATTGAGCAGCCACACATGTGCGCAAGGGTCATTTGATAGCGATTGGGAAACAGGGATCCTGGCTGATTACGCTTCTCCCTGCCGCAGTGTACAGCGGCCTACCGTTGCGCTCCTTCTGCTATACCAGCTGAGGTCACGTAATTCGGTAGAACCTGGAGGCGCCTTCGATAGGGTAAATTTGGGTCTTCACCAAGTGAATGGTAATCTGCCACGTTTTATAAATCAATGAAAGTCAGGCGGCTTCGAAAATGGTGGACAATCTGCTCTCCGCCTGATTATCGCCCATTCGGATGACGGCGAAATTACTCTAAAGGGGGGGTAATTTTAACCTAACTATAGGGAAACCTACAGGATCGGGTGGAATGCCGATTTCGCATCCCGTCCAATATCACACTCCACTGACATCAATGACGAGTAACATTGAGCAGGGTGCAAATCCAGCGTTGCACACAATCTCGTCAGTTTCCCGACAGGCAGGTTAGTTTAAAATTGCCCCCATAATATTGAGACATTTTGCCACCTTAATCCAGGCAAGATTTTAAATCAAAGAATAACTCCATAGGTTCTTAAAGGCTTAATTATCGCAGTCAGTTGCATTAAAGCTACATTTGGGGAGGGGGGTACGGTGGCATAGTGATGATGGCCGGAATTTTGCGGGGTCCGTGTGGGCCCGATAGGTGGCTGATCGGAAGTGAGAAAGTGGGTTTTTGGACAGCGGGTCGGGAACCCACGGTCAACCCGCCGCCACGCACCTTTCCCAATGTCGGGTCTGTCAGCACTGAGAAGACCCAACAGGCAGCGGCGGGGGACCGAATTAAAATGTTTAGCATCTAGTTGCCAGATGCTTAACAGCCTTTTTTCACTTACCTTTTGTCTTTAACTTCATGACCACGGGATCCCCGCTGTGGGCAGACCATGGCTGTCAAGCTGAGGCATGAGTTCAGTGGCCATTGCTCCAGCTGATTACTTGACAGCTTCAAATATTTGGTAAAAGCTTCCACCCGACTGATATTCACTTTCCTCAGGCAGAAGCTTTTTCTCACTCCATTTCCAGCACACATTCTGCAGGCTTTCCACTTTCCACTCTCCAACCACTCTCACCTCATTGGAAGAACTTTCTCACCATTGACAGAATGCTTCTGTCATCTCTACTTCACCTGCCATCTATTCCATCAACGTAAGTGCCCTTTATACTCTCTCACCTTGGTCCTCAGAATCCCACCACGATCAGCCCCAACACCATCAGCACCAGGCACACCAGCAGCACCAATAACAACACCAACCTTCTCTGCAATCAACTGATGCTGCACAGGACAAAGGGCATCAGCACCCGAGCACATTGCTGCCCGGGAGGCCAGGGATGGCCTCACCATGGCCAGATTTACTTCACTTGATGCTGTACACCCTGGCTGCCACATGCTGCACCAGGTTGGCACCACCTCAATGGTGACCACGAAACTACCGGATTGTCATAAAAACCCTTCTGGTTCACTAATGTCCTTTAGGGGAGGAAATCTGCCGTCCTTACCCGGTCTGGCCTATATATGACTCCAGACCCACAGCAATGTGGTTGACTCTAAACTGCCCTCTGAAATGGCAGCTCACCACCACCTTCTCAAGGGCAATTAGGGATGGACAATAAATGATGGCCTTGCCAGCGACGCCCACATCCCATGAATGAATTTTTAAAAAATTACATATGTGCTTGACAAATGACCTTACCTTGTGGATTTCCGATTATCAAAGCACTGAACGGTATTAAGTCCGTGACCTGTAAACACAAATTGGTTTACAAAATCTCAGTCGTGAATGGGGAGTTGTTCCTGAAAACCATCACTCAGAAATGATTTATGAAGAATTATTCTTGTAATATAACGCATCTTAAAAACAGCCTGACTTGTATCTGGGCAAACTTGGTGCTGTGGAGCTAAGTCAAATGTACTACCTTTTGGGAAGCCGTTGCATTTAAGATCAAGCACAAGAGAGATCCAAACAGCAAAATGTAACTCGGTGGAAAGCCTGAGTGCGGAGGTGTTTCAGTGACGCCAATCAAGAGGAATCCCCATGGAACAGTTCTGCTACTCAGCGCTGCGGTGCATATAATTGGTTTACTTTAAGAATGATCTGGGGCAGTCCAACTTTTTTCCTTAACTTCATCTCTGTGCCGTCACTAGTCCAATACACACTTCCTCCTTTCCAGCCTGCTCATGCTGTCGACATTAAGGGTTTGCAATTGTACGGTACTGCAAAGCAAGAATACAGCCCCAGGATGTTTCAAAGCATTTTACAGCCAACGCGTTACTTTTGTTGAATCGCAGTCACTGTTGTTGTGTGGGGCAAGCGTGGCAGCCAATCTGTGTACAACAAGTCCCCACAAACACCAAATGAATGAATGACCAGTTAATCTGTTTTTGAAGGCGTTACATAGGAACATAGGGAATTTGAACCCCCAAGAACGGGTGGATTGGTGTCGGGTGAGATGTAAACAGTTTCAAAATCTCAAACCTGACCCCGATCCGCCCACTTCCTGGCTTAACGGAGGCGGTACAGGGGGCGAACAGCCAACCCGCTCCCAGGAGGCCGGTAGGCCATTTAAATATTATGATGAGGCTGGGAGCCTCACATTTAACCTGCTTTACAGGTTTAACCCGGGCCTTGGGAAACACGGCACTCAAGGGAGGCGAGTACAGCTTCGGGGAAAAGGTAAATGCTCTTACAGCACTGCTTGTGGGCCAGGAGGAGCAGGAGTGCTTCCCTCCGACCCCCCAAGCTTACCTTCATCCCCCCAGGCCTCCCAAGCTTACCTTCATCCCTGCCATCGGGCCCCCCCCCCCCCCATTGGACACCCCAACCAAAGTACCCCTCCCCCAGGGTGGGAGATCGGACCCCCCTCCCAATGCTCGCACTAGCAGCTGCAGGCTCCCTACCTGCTCCTATGGCCTGCTCCAGAGCGCTCCCCCCACTGCCGCGACCGGGAGCCAAGCCTGTCAATCAGGCTGACTTCCAGGCGGGGATCCTGTCGAAGAAAAAAAGACACACGCTGTGGAGCCAAGCGAAATGCCTCTGCCCGCTCGGAAAACCCGGCCCCCGTCAATATCGGAGCCGCTAACCCTGTTTCTCTCTCCACAGATGCTGCCTGAGTATTTCCAGCATTTTCTGGTTTTATTTCAGATTTCCAGCATCCGCAGGATTGTGCTTTTATTTAAGCTAAGGTATGGTGCGATTGGCACAGGCCAACGTCCAGCACCAGGTGTGACCCCCCAGACAATTACTGTCAATAGGCTATTTGACTGTGAAAGGCAGCACTGGCCAGCTTAAGCATGTCCTCACCCAACATCCCAGCACATGCATATTCCTGTGCCTGGGACTATTGGATTGCCTGGGCACCATAAGTACAGGAGAGTCAGAAGTGGAGAAGTACACACCCCTAAAAGAGCCCACCAAATATTCTGTCAATTCATTTAAATGGATAGAGACTCAGCTGAGCTCCCGAAACGACATACACTCATCCCGCCTGAATTTCCTTTATTCGCTGTGCCTGGGAAAATCTGTGCCATTTTATCTAAAATGAATCGCTCTGTTCCTTCTTGTAAGATTATCTGTAAAAAAAAAACCTGATAGTGCCTTTCACAGCCTGAAGACCAAAGCGCTTTACAGCCAATTAACTACTAATACACTGTTGTAATGTAACCAGTTTCCAGACAGCAAGCTCCCACAAACAACGGTGAAATAAACATCTGTTTTGGGTGTTGGTTGAGGGATAAATATTGACCAGGAGACCAGCTCTGTGCTGAGCCTCGGTTTAACAGCGCCTCATCCGAAAAACGGCACCTCCAACAGTGCAGCTCTCCCTCGGTACTGCACTGAAGTGTCAGGCCAGAATTATGTGCACAAGTCCCTGGACTTGGAGCTTGAACCCACAACCTTCATGACTCAGAGGCAACAGTGCTACCCGTTGGGCCAGCGCTGACACCAATTGTGATGAAGGGCTATGCCCCAAACGTTAACGTGTCACTTCTCTCCACAGCCTAACCTACTGATTGCTGTCAGCAATTTCCTGGGCGCTTTTTTGTACTGGGTTTCCAGCACTCCTCATTATAATTATTGATTCTAAAATAATTATTCCTTTAATCAAGGATCACAGTTCTCTGATTCGCGGAAAACATTTTTTTTCTTTTCAAAAAGTGGATGATTCGGTACCGTACTTAGTCCCGTGTTAAACGGGAAGGATCCTGAAAAAAAAACAACCAGAGTGACTCTTGATAAATCCGCTGCACTTCCGGACTTCCTTGATAACCCAATAACAGAGAGAGAAAATCTAGAGAGGCAATCACTGCCCGGAGACAGCGTGAGCGTTTCACATCTATCCCAGGGAGGCTGCGAATTCAGAGGCGGATGCATCAAATTGTCTGAAGGATCAGGTTAACACTCCGAGGTAGTTTGGACAGATCTGATAGGTTTGTGTCAATTTCCCACCCACACCCATCCAAAAGAAGTAGTCTAATTGTTCCCCCCCCCCCCCTCCTCCTCCACCCCCGGGATTAGATACACTTGTTTCATCCGAGAGGAGGAGGTTGCACGCGCGTCAGTTGCACCTGCCAACTCAAGTTCAGTTTCATGCCGAGCCGAGACACGTCTGTGTCAGTTTCCACCGCACCGCCTCCTGTGGGAGAGTTTGGATCAGGGGGAAGCCCCAGAAATTAACCAAAGCAATACTCCAACACACAAAAAAAGGAGCAAGAGAGAGATAGAGAGAGGAAAAGTCCTCAAAGATTTAAAAAAAACTGATGCAGAGATTTGCAATCACGGGCGGTGAAGGACGGGGAGAGAGAGAGAGAGGAGGCTAAAGTGGAAGAAGTGGAAGAAGAAGGTCGATTGAGTGAGCTTGCTGCTGCAGTGAACAGATTTTCGGGCAGGCAGCCTCTGCTCATCTCGGCTGGCGGGTGTACCGGGGAGTTTGGTGCATGTGTGTGTGTTTTATCCCCCCCCCCCTGTAGCTCCTTTAGTTGAAGATTTCCTAGCTCTCTGGGTGCAGGATGTCCAGGGGTGAGATAGTACAGGTCCCCGATGATGCACATTTCACCTCCTTCCGGGAGCAGTGCGAGCACCAGGAAGGCTGGATGGTCCAGTACAACAAGGGAGGCACAACCGTGTGGAACCGACAGCCGGAAGAGAACAGAACAGTACAGAAATTAAAGGTAAGGAGACCAGGGGCGGGATGGATAGAAATATGCACACAATCTAGGCTGGCACTGCAGTGCAGCGCTGGGGGAGTGCTGCACTGTCGGAGGTGCCGTCTTTCGGATGAGACGTTAAACCGAGGCCCCGTCTGCCCTCTCCGGTGGACGTAAAAGATCCCACGGCACTATTTTGAAGAAGAGCAGGGGAGTTCTCCCCGGTGTCCTGGCCAATATTTATCCCTCAATCAACACCGAGAAACAGATTATCTGGTCATTATCAATTGCTGTTTGTGGAAGCTTGCTGTGCACAAACTGGCTGCTGCATTTCCTACATTGTGACAGTGACTCCACTTTAAAAAGTGTTTCACCCGAGGTCCTGAGAGGCACTATATAAATGCAAGTGTTTTTGTTGTATAAAATAAAGTACAGACAGTGCTGTCAGTGTCGAGCAATGTTAAGTTGAAACTTCCGTGTTTCTAATTTTAAAATACCCTGGGTTAAACCTGGGGGTCTCCTATAAAAGTTCCAAGACAATTCAAAGTTGCTCAATTGAAATAATCAGATAATTTGCAGTTTAAGCAGTATTCCAAATTTGCTGTGCTATTTTTGTCACTTAATACAAGCGATCAGAAATTATTCAAATTTCTTTAGGACAAAAAAATGACTTTGGATTATTAGGAATAGACCACATTCATTTTGATGAAGTCCATGCCCACTTTAATATTGTGAGATTTAACGTTTAAGACTTTGTTGGAAGGTGTTTGGGAAAAGCATTGCTCTCTGTTCATCGAACACTCAGCATAGCAATTATAGAATCATAGAAACTGAAGCCACAGAAGGAGGCCATTCGGCCCATTGTGTCTGTGCCGGCCAAAATGCAGTTCATGCTGAAATTATGAAGTTATGTTAAATCTGTATCGCACCTTGGTGAGACCACACCTTGAGTACTGTCTGCAGTTTTGGTCGCCTTTTCTGAGGAAGGATGTTCTTGCCATGGAGAGAGTGCAGCGAAGATTCACCAGGCTGATACCTGGGATGGCAGGAATGACGTATGAGGAGAGATTGGGTCGATTGGGCTTATACTCGCTGGAGTTTAGAAGAATGAGAGGGGATCTCATTGAAACTTATAAAATTCTAACAGGACTAGACAGACTGGATGCAGGAAGGATGTTCCCGATGGCCGGGGAGTCCAGAACCAGGGGTCACAGTCTAAGGATAAAGGATAAGCCATTTAGGACTGAGATGAGGAGGAATTTCTTCACCCAGAGAGTGGTGAACCTGTGGAATTCTCTACCACAGAAGGCAGTTGAGGCCAAGTCAGTAAATATATTCAAGAAGGAGTTAGATATATTTCTTAAGGCTAAAGGTATCAAGGGATATGGGGAGAAGGCAGGTACAGGGTATAGAGTTTGGATGATCAGCCATGATCTCATCGAATGGCGGAGCAGGCTCGAGGGGCCGAATGGCCTACTCCTGCTCCTATCTTCTATGTTTCTATGTAAAAAGGATATAGAGGCACTGGAGAAGGTGCAGAAAAGATTTGCAAGGTTATGCCTATCAGTAAAGATTGAACAGGCTGGGGTTTTCTCTAGAAAAGGCTGAGGGGTGAACTGATAGAGGACTTTAAGATTCTGAAAGGGTTTGATACGGTAGACGTAGAGAAGAGGGTTCCACTTTTGTGGAGACCAAAACTAGGGGCCAAATATATAAGATACAACAACTTGATCGTCACCAATAATTCGAATCGGGAATTCAGGAGAAACTTCTTTACCCAGAGAATGGTCAGAATGTGGAACTCGCTACCACAGGGAGTAGTTGAGGTGAACAGCATAGAGGCATTTAAGGGGAAGCTAGATAAACACATGAGGGAAAAAGGAAGTAAAGGTTATACTGAGAGGGCTGGATGAAGTAGGGTGGGAGGAGGCTCGTATGGAGCATAAAAACCAGCACGGATCAGTTGGGTCAAATGGATGTTTCAGTGCTGTACATTCTATGTAATTCTATGTAACGTAAACTGTGTTACTGAGTCACAAAACATCACCCTGTCAATGGCACGATGACTACAACAATGACAGAAAGGTTTCCTAATCCTTCTCCATCCTCTGTCTCCCTTCATCTTGATTTTTAAGGCACAAAACATCAAATTGAACCTAAATTCGCTTTTTGAACTACGTTTTGTTTCAATGTGACATCTGCAGGAGGGGAGGACAGAGAGAGAGAGCACAGGATTAGGTGGCGCTATCTGAACCTAACAGAAAAAGACACTGGAGATAAATGAACTAAAGAGATAAATATAAAGCCGCCCTTAGAGAGCATCACATAGAATGTACAGCATTGAAACAGGCCATTCGGCCCAACTAGTCCAGGCCAGTGTTTCTGCTCCAGATGAGCCTCCTCCCACTCTACTTTATTTCACCCTATCAGCATATTCTTCTATTCCTTTCTCCCTCATGTGTTTCTCCTCAAATGCATCTGTGCTATTCGCCTCAACCACTCCCTGTGGTAGCGAGTTCCACATTCTAACCACTCTCTGGGTAAAGACATTTCCTGAATTCCCTATTGGATTTATTAGCTACTATCTTATATTTATGGCCCCTAGTTTTGGAAGGTTAAGGAAGATCTAATAGAGGTGTTCAAAATTATGAAGGGTTTTGATAGAGTAGATAGGGAGAATAATGAGAAACTGTTTCCACTGGCAGGAGGGTCATTAACCAGAGGACACAGATTTAAGATCATTGGCAGAAGAAACAGAGAGTGGCAGAGTGAAGTGGGGCGGAATGAGGGGGACTTTTTCTTTACACAGCGAGTTGTTATGATCTGGAATGCACTAGCTGAAAGGGCGGTGGAAGCAGATTCAATAGTAACTTTTAAAAGGGAATTGGACAAATACTTGAAAAGGAAAAATGTGTAGGGCAGTGGAGAAAGAGCAGGGGAGTGGGACTAATTTGACAGCTCTTTCAAAGAGTCGGCACAGGTACGATAGGCCGAATGGCCTCCTTCTGTGCTGTAACATTCTATTGATTCTATCAATGTTCAATTGATAATATAAAGTGCAATCTGAGTCTCACAATGTAAAATAACACTACATCCATCTGGTGGGGTAGAGTTAACCAGCACTAAATGAACAGTTAAAATATTATTATACTGCCAGTGTACTTTAGTGATACAACCACAAACAATGTGCTTGGAGCACTAGAGAGCACAGGCCATAAACAGCACTGAAACTAAAGCCCCCATTGTTTTATAAAACCAAAAATAATTACTTGTGGTTACTTTTGAGGTGATCTCATTGAAACATACAAAATTCTTACAGGGCTTGACAGGGTAGATGCAGGGAAGATGTTTCCCCATGGCTGGGGAGTCTAGAACCAGGGGTCACAGTCTCAGAATAAGAGGTCGGCCATTTAGGACTGAGATGAGGAGAAATTTCTTCACTCAGAGGGCGGTGAATCTTTGGAATTCTCTACCCCAGAGGGCTGTGGAGGCTCAGTCGTTGAGTATATTCAAGACAGAGATCGATAGATTTTTGAATATTAAGGGAATCAAGGGATATGGGGATAGTTCAGGAAAGTGGAGATGAGGTAGAAGATTAGCCATGATCTTATTGAATGGCGGAGCAGGCTCGAGGGGCCAAATGGACTACTCCTGCTCCTATTTCTTATGTTTTCCCAAGGGCCTTTAACACCCATCTCATTTATGTCGAATATCAACAAATGCAACTCTTTGAACTAATAAATAATAATATTGACAAGAACATTTTTTTTTTACTGTGCAGTTCCCTCCCATGTTAGAGTAATATAGAGTTCCTATTTCTTCCATCACAGTGAGGTTCAAAATTCTAATGCCAAATATTAATATATGGTGCATGGTTTCCATGGCACTTAATAACACAGAATCATAGACTCATACAGCACAGAAAGAGGCCATTCGGCCCATCGTGCCTGTGCAGGTTCTTTGAAAGAGCAATCCAATTAGTCCCACTCCCCTGCTCTTTCCCCATAGCCCTGCAATTTTTTCCACTTCAATATTTATCCTGTTCCCTTATGAAAGTTATTTTTGAATCTGCTTAACCACCCTTTCAGGCAGTGCATTCCAGATCCTAACAACTCGCTGCATAAATTTTCTTTGTCCGCATGTCGCCTCTGGTTCTTTTATCAATTACCTTAAATCTGTGTCCTCTGGTTACCGACCCTTCTGTCACTGGAAACTATTTCTCCTTATTCAAAACCCTTCATGATTTTGAACAGCGGAGTTGTAAACATTGGCACTAGATTTATTTAGTGGCTTTGCATCTGAAGTAATGTATTGTCCCCTTGTGTCTTCCATTCACTCACATGCATACATTAAAGTTTTATCATTCAGATGGTTCACTTATCTTGGCCTGCTTTAGAGGACTTTAAGCAGGCCACACAACAGAACAGTAAAGATGCAGATTTCTGAGGGAGGCCTGTGGATCTACTGCATAAAAAGATTGATAGTGGCAGAGGGGTAAATCTAACATGAAGGGATTGTTAGCTTCTGAATAAGAACTGTGGGTTTAACCACCGGTGATGTGGAAGCTTGGCAGGTACAGTGCGTGTCTCTCAAACAGAACGTTATCAATTTGAGTCTTGAGGCTCAATACTGTAAAGGAAACACATGAAGACAAATGTTAATCTGAAGAATTTCAAGTCAGGCTTCACAAATACTGTGTCAGCAAATTGTGAAGTTTGGCATAGCCTTATCAAGGTCACATCTCACTTGTGTGTGCTTACAACAGTGAAGATTAAAAGTGCAGGTTCCTACAACTGTCCAAACCAATTAGTTTTTGATTTATAGTTGGAACTGCTAAAATCTACTTGTGCTCAGAAAAATCTCTCTATCATCAGCCACCGTGGAGATGTTTATGTTTCCAATATGGAAGTCACGTTCAGGAATATGTGAGTTATGTACTTGTGCCATTGACCTTTCCCTTTGGATCCTGGCTCAGTGATTGGCAGAAATCCAGGGACAAAGAGTAGAGGTCAGCAGACTGTGCCTTCATGAACCTGACTTGAATACCTTTGTAACAGATGGTGCTCGGGAGAATGGTGCTCTGGGCTTCTGTAGCTCCCAACTATAGGTCATGAAGCATACTTTGAGACAACCTTGGGAGTTTACAACTTCAAGTCTCCAACTAGCTCTCAACTGGTGTGTTCTACAGACTGCTACACAATAGTGTAATATCCCAGCTTGGGTGTGAAGGAGAGAAGTCAAAAAGGAAACATCATTCTTCTGCATGCTTTAATTACATCTCCAACTAGCCAATCATGAAATGCTATTGATCGTTGGAGACTAATGGGGAGTGAAATCCATTCTTGAGTAAAGATGTTGACAGAAAGAATATAAGAACATAAGAATTAGGAGCAGGATTAGGCCATACGGCCCCCTCGAGCCATTCAATAAGATCATGGTTGATCTTCGACCTCAACCCCACTTTCCAGCCCGATCCACATATCCCTTGATTCCCCTGGAGTCAATTATGTCTCAGGATACAACTCCATTGTAAATCAAAATTTTATGCAAATTGCTGGGGGCACGGTATGTGATGGGAGGTACCTTACCTTCAAAAGGACAATTAAACTCAAGAGCATTCAGAGACGAGAGTAATTCTCAGACTCAAAATGCTACTTTTACATTGACCTAATTGTATTTGTTTGGAGAAAAGAAGACCAAAGAATATGATACAGGACAGGAAAATGTTGAAAGATATGATTAACATGGGTGTAGGCAGATTATTTAACTTACACTGTAACCTCCGGGCTAGTACGATTCGAGACTTGTGCCATTTTAATGGTACAGCTACATCGAAGGGCAGGTTTTGCTGCATAAAAGTCCCAGGAAATTATGGCATAAGTCACTTATGCCGATTCTTACGCCACATCATAATTTCCTGATACTTTTGCGACGCTCAACCGAGGCCCTCGCTAAAACAGTTGAAAGTTAAATACAGTGGCTCCGCTCCTCCAACTCAAAACAGCGGCGATGCCAAATTTCCTTGATGCGCACTAGTCTTCGCGCTGATAACGAAAGGCGCAGGTCATAATTTTGAATTTTAATAAAAGCTGAATCTGACCAAATCGATTTCTGTGCAGTCGCGCTCAACAAAGTTGAATCTTATTCATGTCACCTTGTCTGATCGGTCTCGTGTTGCATCAAATTCTTTATTGTGTAAAGTTATAATCGGGTGAACTATTACATCCTTGAAGTAATGATGTGGAGATGCCGGCGTTGGACTGGGGTGGACAAAAATGAGAAGTCGCACAACACCAGGTTATAGTCCCACAGATTTATTTAATTTTACAAGCTTTCGGAGCTGTCGCTCCTTCCTCAGGTAAATTAGCAGTGAGAGAATCTCCCAGAATTCACAATTTAAACACAGACAAAATCTATTCAAATATTACCCTACATCAAAGACACACTAAGAGCACAGCCAAGACAATGAGATGTGTCCCAGGGGGTCCAACGTGTCAAACCACCTGCTGGCTGCATATCCTGTCAATTTGTGTTCTTGTGTTAGTCTTTTTTTTTTAAAAAACCACCTGGGAAGACCGGCCATGATGTCAAGTCACGTTCTGTATCGTGACCTGAAGTATGCATATGTGAAGAGAATCGACTGCTATGAATACAGTACACATGTAGTAGGAGAGAGAGGCAAGCTAGATTTTAAACAAAATAGTTCAGGGCATGCTCTTTAATGTTACACATCATTTAACTTACAGTGTGAATTACAATCCAAGCAAAAAACGCTGTTGGAATTCTCAATTATAACCCACTGTAAAAGAAGAGGCTTGGGCAGCCCACTATAACTAAGGACCCCATCCTGATTCACCGCGCACATTATGCATCCCATAGTTTAAAGTCCAACCATGCTGGAAATCAGTGAAGGCAATGATAAGTTTAAAATCCAAGCTCTGTGGTTGACACATAAACACAAACGACTAAAGTTGTGCAGTGCACAGGAAACCGAAAGTGGGGACATACAAAAGGGATGAGAGGCCGGCCCCGTTTACCGCCGCTGTCCCAGAATTAGCTACTGGCTCCGCCGTTTACGATTCGCCACTACGCTCGCTGCGGCATGTTCAAATTACAAATCCAGGAAATTTTGGCGCAAGTTCGGAACAAGGAGGTCGGCGTGCAAAATGGCGAAATTCACGGCGTGTGTTCGCGATCTCGCTGTTGCAGGGAAATTCTGGGCCAATAGCGACAAGTTTTATCAGCGACGTTTCCATGGTTACTTGAAACTGGTCAAAAATGCTGTTGGGATTAACGTGCTACAAATCGACTTGCTGTGAGTCCATTCCCCACCCCTGCTCTGTGTATAATAATTTTGTACATTAACCATTCAGTACAACGCTCTATTATATCGTAATCTCTGATATAATACATTTCTTAGCTGATCCTTCTTTAATAATCAAACTATATAGGATGGACTCTCCATTCGGCACGATGGGCCGAATGGCCTCCTTCTGCTCTGTGGCATTCTATGCTTCTCTGATTCTACTTCGAAAGGTTGAATTTGAAGAGGTTCCAAACGAATTAAAGCAACAGAACATATTTCTTCTCGACTAAGAAATGCTTAAACAATTAAAGTTTCAAAAGACACCTACAATTAAGATAAAATCAACAGCAGCAGCGTCAGCAACACTTGCCCAGATGTGCTATCCTGGTGGGTTTTAATTGTTGGAAATTATTAAAGAAATTGCTGGTGTCAAACAATACTCTATTTACGTTGAAAGACTCATTTGGTCTTGGGCTCTGTTGATTGTAATTGATCGTAACTTAAATCTGACTCCTCAATATTTACACCTTGCTGCATTCCCCGAAAACAGATACTACATCAGTCAGTAAAAGTTTGTGGTGTGTGTGTCTCTGCCAAAAAGTGCCTGTGTATATGGGCAAGCTCTGCAGTTTTGGTGCTAACGCAATCAGTTTTTGTGCATTGATAAGGATGGAATTCAATATCAGACGCTGCTGCCTTTACTACCTAGTCAGCAATGTGCCGTGCCAACACATGCACTACGTTCCTGTTCTGATGAAGAGCAGAAGCACTCTGATGTTACTGGAGTATGGATTCAAAGCAAACGATCTGGGGTCTAATCATTCTGAGCAGTGCCGAAGTTTAAAAATGCTCTTACTTATGTGAAAGGCATATTTTGTCGTAAGGTGAGGTTAGTAACCGCAAGGAAAACAGAATGGCCCAGAATTTGCCAGTGAAAAAAATAACGGCGGGTGAACGACGACGCCCGGCGTTATTAAATCGGCCAGCAACTTGTGGCGAGGGCGCGATACCCCGTGTATTGCAAACCGCCACAAATTGCTGGCCGCTTTACGCCGCTCCACCGTTAGCTTCACGAAAACAGCACCTCGCCCTCAACCTCCCCGTGATTTTCATGAAGTTGTTGCATTTGCTCATTAATTGCTCGTTAAAATTGTCTCACAAAGTTATGTCTCGTGATTATCAGCATAAGTATCCTTATAACGACGTGATAATTGTTAATGACTGCCGTGTCAACCCCGCTTGCCCAGAAAGTGAACACTTAGGGCTGGATTTTCATTGACCCGTGGAGGTGGGTTTGGAGGCGTGTGGGGGGTTAAAATTGCAAAAACTGGCGGGTGGGCACAAGTCCACCTCCATCCCGCCTCCACACAATTTTCATTAAATTGTGTCTGCTGGTCCCAACTGCGTACCGCCTTTAAGAGGCGGGATAGGCTGTTAAGGCCCTTAACAAGCACTAAATTGGCTCTATAATGCCATTTTGAAAGGCCTTTGTGATTTTAACCCTTGATCTACGTGAAGCACGCCTGCTCTGAACCACGATTGTGAAACCTGGCGGGAGCACATTTGGATAGCTGACTATCAGCTGCAGGTCCACTATTACAACGGAGATGTGAGGAAGGTAGTAGTAGTATTAGGTCTGAAAGTCGCCTCTGATGCTGCTGCATTGAAGGTCTTCACAGACTGCCTGGCCTTTGCTGTGAGAGGACCTGGATGCAAAAAACATTTTCTCTCTCTCTCTCTCTCTCTCTCTCTCTAGTTAGAGCTGCTGCTCATTTTGCATCCAGGTCCTCTCACACCAAAAGTCAGGCAGTTTCTGACCTGACCTGCAATGCAGCAGCAATGATGACATCATCAGTGGCGACTTTCAGACTGAAACCACTAATTAGTTCATGGGTTCCCACATGCTGGAACTCAATTGCCCAATTAGGTGAAAATTGCATCAATCTCCCACATCCAATTGCAGGCAGGTGGATAACACGAAATGCGGATGACACGACCCCAACCTGCCCCAGTATCAAAATCCAGCCCTTAGAATGGGCAACTAATGTGCAAACGCAGCAACTTCATGAAAGTCATGGGGAGGTTGAGGGCGAGCTGCTGTTGCTAACGGCAATCCGTCCAGCAAGTTGTGGTAACTCGCAGTTCACAGAGTATCTCTTCCTCGCCACAAGCTGCTGGTTGATTTGTACTTTAATGAGGGCATGAGTCATTCACAAGCTGTTATTTTTTCAGCAAATGCCAGACCATCGTCTTTCAGCTTGTACCTGCTGACTAACCCCCAAGTATAGAGGAGCTGAGTGCCTCAGTACTGCAGTGTAGTCAGACATTGCCACGGTTTGTATCGGGCGCATGGTGCAATGGTGGCTGAGCGACAGGATTTACTCATTGTCGGGGCTGGAGTTTTATTGTCCTGACTCTCCTCTTTACGATACTTGTTGATATTGCTGGAAATATTCAATATTGGACGAGGTACTAGAGCGCGACTGGCACTCTCCACCGGGTATAGCGTTAGCACCAGCACATCTGCGATAAGTGTTGGGGACTGTAAAAGCATTGCAAAAGGTACAGGCTAGTTTCACGAGGATGTTACCAAGAATGATGGGTTGCAGTTGGGAATAGAGAGTTGAGCAATTAAGGCTTACTTTCACTAAAACTGAGAAGGTGAAGGGCAGACCTGATTGAGCCCTTCAAGATTATGAAGTTATAAGGTTAATATTGATAGGATGCTTGCACTGGTCAGCGAGTTGATATTGAAAGTGTACAAATTCAAGATAATCACAAAAAGAGTTAGATGAGGTTAGAAAATAACACTTTAAATAGAAGGGGATTAAAATATGGAATTTTTTGCTAAAAACACTTGAAGTAAAGTCTATTAATTTCTTTTTAAAGGGAATTTGATAGTTGTGCTCAAAGAGGAATATTAAAGGGCATGGGGAACGAGTGGGAAAGTGGGATTAGATTACATGGCTTGTGTGGGGAAAAAACACTGGCACAAACTTGATGGGCCAAGGAAGAAGGTCAAGGCCTTGGTAAAGGTGCTAAGGAGCTAGAAACATAGAAACATAGAAGATAGGAGCAGGAGTAGGCCATTCGGCCCCTTGAGCCTGCTCCGCCATTAATGCGATCATGGCTGATCATCCAAATTCAGTACCCTGTCCCTGCTTTCTCCCCATATCCCTTGATCCCCTTAGCCTTAAGAAATATATCTAACTCCTTCTTGAATATATTTAATGAATTGGCCTCAACTACCTTCTGTGGTAGAGAATTCCACAGGTTCACCACTCTCTGGGTGAAGAAATTCCTCCTCATCTCAGTCCTAAATGGCTTACCCCTTATCCTTAGACTGTGACCCCTGGTTCTGGACTCCCCCGCCATCCTTCCTGCATCTAGTCTGTCTAGTCCTGTTAGAATTTTATAAGTTTCAATGAGATCCCCTCTCATTCTTCTAAACTCTAGTGAATACAAGCCCAATCGACCCAATCTCTCTTCATACGTCATTTCTGCCATCCCAGGTATCAGTCTGGTGAATCTTCGCTCCATGGCAAGAACATCTTTCCTCAGATAAGGCAACCAAAACTGCACACAATACTCAAGGTGTGGTCTCACCAAAGCCCTGTACAACTGCAGCAAGACATCCTTGCTCCTGTTCTCGAATCCTCTCGCTATGAAGGCCAACATACCATTTGCCTTCCTAACCGCCTGCTGCACCTGCATGCTTACCTTCAGCAACTGGTGCACAAGGACACCCAGGTCTTGTTGCACTTCCCCTTCTCCCAATCTATTGCCGTTCAGATAATAATCTGCCTTCCTGTTTTTGCCACCAAAGTGGATAACCTCGCATTTATTCACATTATACTGCATCTGCCATGCATCTGATCAATCCCCTAACCTGTCCAAATCATACTGGAGTTTCTCTGCATCCTCCTCACAGCACACACGCCCACCCAGCTTTGTGTTGTCTGCAAACTTGGAGATATTACATCTAGTTCCCTCGTCTAGATCATTAATATATATTGTGAATAGCTGGGGTCCTAGCACCGATCCCTGCGGTACCCCACTAGTCACTGCCTGCCACTCGGAAAAAGACCCGTTTATTCTAACTCTTTGCTTCCTGTCTGCCAACCAGTTTTCTATCCAAGTCAGTACCTTACCCCCAATCCTATGTGCTTTAATTTTGCACGCTAATCTCTTATGCGGGACCTTATCGAAAGCCTTCTGAAAGTCCAAATACACCACATCCACTGGTTCTCCCTTATCTATTCTACCAGTCACATCCTCAAAAAATTCCAGTAGATTAGTCAAGCATGATTTATACTTGAATGCAGGACTTCAGTTATGTGGAGAGACTAGAGAAGCTGATGTTCTCCTTAGTGCAGAGAAGGTTAAAGGTAGTCTTAATACAGGTGTTAAAAATCATGAAACTTTTGATAGATTAAATAAGATGAATTTAGTAACGAATATGAAACCATAATCATAGAAATTTACAGCACAGAAGGAGGCCATTCGGCCTATTGTGTCTGTGCTGGCTGAAAAAGAGCTCTCCAGCCTAATTCCACTTTCCAGCTCTTGGTCCATAGCCCTGTAGGTTACGGCACTTCAAGTGCATATCCAAGTACTTTTTAAACGCAATGAGGGTTTCTGCCTCTACCACCCTTTCAAGAAGTGAGTTCCAGACCCCCACCACCCTTTGGGTGAAAAGATTTCCCCTCAACTCCCCTCTAATTCTTCTAAACCATAGCCTATGACCTAAAGCCTGTTGATTTTATAGGGTTGTAGTCTTCATGAGAAAGTGCCAGGCAAACCTATTGCCCCCCATTTACTCACAAGCATAGAATGCAGCAATATAATTCACACTAAGACCCACTTAACCATCACCTCCAGAATCATTGACCCACACTGGCTTCTTGTCCTCCAAACCATCAAAATGTAAAATCACTATCCACATTTACAAAACCCTCCACAACCTCACCCTGCCTTCGATAACTTTCAAACACTGAGCCACCATATTGGAATCTTGGAACTGAACCGGTTAGATAGCTGTAATCAGGGACCGAACACTTCTCCTCCCTCCTCCACCCAACCCCACCCCTCAAGCCCATCACTCCGAGTGCATTTTTTTTAAGTGGACATGTGAGAGGTTCATTACCTGGTCTTTCCTATAATTGATGCTGAATAAGTGTGAGAAGCAAGTGCTACCAGCCGTAAATGTGTGTGCGCGAGTGTGTGAATCATGTGTATGTAGGGCAATAATATAATAATATTTACAATATCTTTAAAACATTCTGAAACACATCTGAAGAAGGCAAACAGACCAGTTGTTTTTTTTTTTGATTATTAGGAAAAGGAACACTTCAGAAAAATGGCAGCAAACACTTTTAAAGGGGCACTGCACCCATGTAAAAAAAAAAACCTGTGTTTGGCAAATTTGATCTGGCTGCGATTCTTGTTGCCCAGATTCCCTGCTTCCTCCATCACCCCTTTAAGCAGCAACTGGTTTTACCTGCTATTGTCGCACCATGTCTCTGCCTCTATGCCACTATGTTCCAGCCCCCCAGCCCCTGCTGCTGTGTGCACGCATTAACACGTACACACACACACATGCAGAGTGGTATTTCCTGGGTTGGACAGCAGCGCAGAGCCAGCAGTATAACTTGGGGCCTGCACGTTGCCCTTTGCCGGTTCAAACCAATACTTTTGTAATATCACTGCGCTCTTTGTTGAACGTGCAATGGTAAATTTTCCACTTGGTCAGTCTCGGCGAAGAACCTCAGGAAATCGGCAACCTGCAAATTTCTGTGCCTCCCTTTCAATTTTAATGTGTTGGAAAATCACGGGCTGCACACATGCCCTTTCCTGACATGTTGCTGGTACTCAAGGCGCCCTCGAGCTGAAAAATTACGCTGTACTTGCGCATCCGCGAAGTTGCACCTATCTTCCGATATGCAAGGTCAAAGGAAGGAGTGTTAGCTTGAAAAACCTGTTGTATCCAGTTCAGTTGCACTGTTAGATTCATTGGCAGCAAGTCATGCTTCGCTGTTTGTATTATCCACACACTATTAACTGACTTAACACACAGCACAAAGCTTTGTATCACTGTGACATGTGACTAATTCACTTTATTAAAAGTGAGGATCAATTTCCTTTTAGTTCATTTTATCTAATTGTATTACCTGAAATGTATACACTGTCACCTGGAAGTGACCGTGAGCAGACGATCACTTAATGCGCTCCTCTTTCTGCTCTTAAACAAGTTCCTACCCTATGAACCAAAAGGAAATAGTGGAAAGTGAAATTACATACGTTAAATCTTCATCCACTAATAGTGCAAACAGTCATTTCCAAGCTTGTAACTTAGGACGTTATATAAACAGTTATATCTGCAACCACACATGCAATTTAAAAAGAAAGAAAGCATTTATACAGCACCGTTCACGATCTCAGGCTGTCCCAAAGCGCTGTGCAGCCAATAAAATACTTTTCAAGTTGTAATGTAGGAAACACGCAGCCAATTTGCGCACAGCAAGGTCCCACAAACAGCAATGTGATAATGACTAGATCATCTGCTCTTTTAGTGATGTTGATTGAGGGATAAATATTGGCAAGGACACTGCTCTCCTTTGAAATAGTACCAGAGATTGTTTACATCCATCTGAGAGAGCAGATGGGTCCTTGGTTTAACCTCTCATCTGAAAGACTGCACCGCCAACAGTGCAGCACTCACTCGGTACTGCACTGGAGGGACAGCCTAGATTTTGTGCTCAAGTACCTGAAGTGGAACTTGAACGCACAACCTTCTAACTTGGCGATGAGAGTGCTGCCAACTGAGCACAGCTGACACATGCAAATCCTGCACAGAAACACTTTACTGGTGCCGTAAGAACGCTTGCAGTAATTCTAAGTTGCTCAGAATACCAATGAGCCTTTGATCGTAATGAAGCATCTATTAACAATTGCCATTATTTCCATCCACTGACCTCGTTTTTATTTCAGTTTGGTTTTTATATTACAGCGCTGTAGATATTGGATTAATCCAACATGAATGTGATCCTCCAGGGTTTATACTTACTCAGTTTCAGAGCGTGAGTTGAATGCTATCAGGTTACCAGCTCAATGCATAAAGCGAGCTTTTCTTTCCTGCAGAAGTTCCTTATTAAAAAAATCTTTAGTTGTACAGAACAATGCATTTTGTCCCAGGCTCCACTATGGAATGACAAAAAGGTGTCCTCTGGTTAAGCAGAGGTTCCTGTGTTACTTTTTTTAATTCGTTATGGGGATGTGGGCATCACTGGCAAGACCAGCATTTATTGCCCATCCCTAATTACCCTTGAGGAGGTGGTGTTGAGCCGCCTTCTTGAACCACTGCAGTCCGTGTGGTGAAGGTACTCCCACAGTGCTGTTAGGGAGGGAGGTTCCAGGATTTTGACCCAGTGGCCATGAAGGTATGTCCAAGTTTGGGATGGTGACTTGGAGGGGAACATGAAGCTGATGGTGTTCCTCTGCACTTGCAACCCTTGTCCTTCTAGGTGGTGGAGGTTGTGCGTTTGGGAGGTGTAACGCACTTTACATTGGCAGGGGCAAAATCTAACTCCATCAGCAAGCCACAGTTGTTCTCGCGATAGAAGCACTCAGTCGCAAGGATAAATTGACTGTAGCAAATGTTTGAAGGATTGACTAGCCTCTCGTCTCTAAGCAGCAAGTGTTGGCCAAATCCAGAAAATATTCCAAGCACTAAACGATCTGATAATTCTTGAATGTTCCTAGAATTGCTCACTGAACTTTGGAAATTTAACTTGGTTGTGTCCTCATTATAAATATTCCACTGTATCCCAATATGATTTGGGAGAGGTAACTTCATAACCACATGTTTTCTTCCCACTAAACTTTATAATGACGGAAATTGTTTTAATCATAGGGCTCCCAGAAACCATAACAACAACTTGCATTTATATAGCGTCTTTAATGTTGTAAAACATCCCAAAGCATTCACAGGAGTGTAATCAGACAAAATTCGACACCGAGCCACATAAGGAGATATTAGGACAGGTAACCAAAAGCTTGGTCAAAGAAATAGGTTTTATGGAGAGTCTTAAAGGAGGAGAGGTTTAGGGAGGGAATTCCAGAGGTTAGGGTCTAAACGGCTGACGGCCCAGAGAGCGCAGAGATCTCGGAAGGTTGTAGGGCTGAATGAGGTTACAGAGATAGGGATGGGCAAGTCCATGGAGAGGTTTGAAAACAGGGATGGGAGTTTTAAAATCAAGATGCTGCCAGACCAGGGGCCAATGTAGGTCAGCGAGCACAGGGGTAATGGGTGAACGGGACTTGGCGTGAGTTAGGATGAGGGCAGCAGAATTTTGGATGAGCTTATTTTTACGGAGGGTAGAACGTGGGAGGCCGGATAGGAGAGCAGTGGAATAGTCTATCCTAACTCATATGCCATTCAACAGAGGCTGTATCTATGTTGCAGAGAAACTTTTACATTTAATTTGGGCAGCTTTGGATTTTAAATTTAATTTGTACAGCCAGTTATGTGGGAGTTGGACGATGCAGGTAGGTTTGGGGACTGCCTTGTTACATCAAAGTTCTATGATCACATCACAGCCCAGACTGATCAGATGAAAGTGGTGGTTATAAGCTTGAAATGAGTCTGGCTAGTTATCAACCGTGTTCCTAGCGGACATCAATCTACAATAGCAAACCACCGACAATTTGGTAATATTACTGAGTGATAAGGATGGATTGCCTGGGAAAATATCATATTGGGCTAATAAAGAATATTTTTCTGAGGTAGGATATATTGTTGAGCAGGGTTGAGGGGACTTGATTTTAGATTTAGCCATGTTATATCTACCCTGAGTCTGCTTGATGTTGATAGTGGGTGATTAGCCCTCCTAAAATAAACCAGGGAAGATTTTCTTGGGTCTAGTGCGCAAGTGATGCAGTGAGTTAGAGTGCAGTGAATATTGGAAAATTGGGCAGGTTTGATGTCTGTTCTGGTGGTTTGTGGACATTTAACATCCAGGACACTATTTGAAGAGCAAGGAGTTGCCCTCATTTTCTGGTCAACATTCTTCTCTTGGTCAACATAATCCCCTCAGCCAACATTCCTACCGAATAACAGTGACTAGACTTCTAAAGTACTTCATTGGCTGAAAAGCATTTTGGGACGTCCTAAGGTCATGAATTGTGCTCTATAAATGCAAGTCTTTCTTTCTTATAACATCACTGGAAAATCAAAAAGCTGGACATGCATCTCATTGCTGTTTGTGACTGCTTTGCAGCTATGCTAGAGTGACCGTATAAATACAACCTCAGTCTCTTTCAGGCAAGCTATTAAGTTTGGGGCAGTTATGCAGAGTTTGCAGATAATATTGTTATGCAATTTGCTATAAACTAGACTGAGATTTTTTTGATATATTTCCGTGACCAAATGTTATATAAAAAAACAGAAAATTATGCAACCCCATGGGAGCTTTCTGGAATCCTGGAATGGAATAGAAATAAAATGACTCTATTTTCAGTTCTAAGTACTAGATTTGAGAGAGAGTAGGTTGGAAAAGGAAATGATCAGAACCGAGAGACTTCAAAAATGGATGCAAATTTTGAAATCTACTTTTATTGATTTTTTTAATTTTTCATGGCGTTCAGTCATAGCAACTCTCAATTTAAAATTTTTAAAAGCAGAGGAAAATAACTGCTTTGATGGGGCAGTGGATAACGGTAGCATTGAGGCATGCAGACTCAGAGTGTCTTTGTTCAGTTCTTCTTCTATGCTGATCTTAGCAGCAATCAGAAGGTGTTGTTGGGGACCGGAGCCTTTGCTGTGACCAGTGCCTTCAGCCGTTTCTTGATGTCACGTGGAGTGAATCAAATTGGCTGACGACTGGTATCTGTGATGGTGGGTACCTCAGGAGGAGGCCGTTTAGGATCATCCACTCGGCACTTCTGGCTGAAGATGGTTGTAAACGCTTCAGCCTTGTGTTTTTGCACTCAGATGCTGGGCTCCGCTGACATTGAAGATGGGGATGTTCGTGGAGCCTCCTCCTCCTCCTCCTCCTCCTCCTCCTCCTATTGGTTGCTTTATTGTCCACCACCATTCACGACTGGATGTGACAGGGTTACAGAGCTATGACCTGATCTGTTAGTTGTGGGATCGCTTAGCTCCATCTATAGCATGTTGCTTCAGCTGTTTAGCATGCATGTAGTCCTGTGTTGTAGCTTCACCAGGTTGGCACCTCATTTTCTGGTACATGCAGTGCTGCTCCCAGCAAGCTCTTCTATACTCTCCTTGAACCAGGGTTGGTCATCTGCCTTGATGGTGATGGAGGAGTAAGGGATATGCCACGCAATGAGGTTACAGATTGTGGTGTATAAAATTCTGCTGATGGCCCACAACTCCTCATGGATGCTCATATTTGAGCTGCTAGATCTGTTCTTAATATATCCCACTAAGCACGGTGGTAGTGCCACATGAGGGTGTCCTCAGTGTGAAGACGGGACCTGGTCTCCACAAGGACTGTGCAGTGGTCATTCTTACCAATGCTGTCATGTACGGACCCATCTGTTACAGGTAAGGAAGAGGATGGGTATGGTAGTGTAATGGTTACATTACTGGACTATTAATCCAGAGGCCTGGACTAATAATCCAGAGAATGTGAATTCAGATCCCACCATGGTGGTTTGAGAATGTGAAGTCAGTTTAAAAAAAAACCTGGAAATTAAAAAAAAGCTGCTGGTAAAAGTGGCCATGAAGCTGTTGTATTGTCATTAAAACCCAACTGGTTCACTAATGTCCTTCAGGGCAGGAAACCTGCCGTCCTTACCCAGTTTGACTTCAGTCCCACACCAACGTGGTTAACTCTTAACTGCCCTCTGAAGTGGACTAGCAAGCCACTCGTTTGTACTCAACCACTACAAAAATTTGTGCTGAGGAAGGTGAATGCAGACTGTGAGCAAACTACTGCATCAGTCATTTCATTAGCTCAGCAATAAAAAATGCTTCACACTGAGCAGAACAATGAATATGAATTATGATCACAAGTTTATTGAGCATTAGCATTCAACCCTGTACTTGGGAGAACGGCTTAGATTCCTTAAAAACTATGGAAACATTTTGCCCTAAAATAAATTCATTCATGCACATTTATATGTGTGATTTTTACAAATCTACTTAAACAGTACATCTATTTTATTTATGGGAGAATATTTTTACTAAGGAAACAAAGACTTGCATTTACACAGTGCCTCTTACGACCTCAGAATATCCCAAAGCGATTACAGTCAATGAAGTACTTTTGAAGTGTAGTCACTGTTGTAATATAAGAAATGCGGCAGACAATTTTGCGCACAGCAAGGCTCCACAAACAGCAATGAAATAAATGATCAGATCATCTAACTTAAGTGTTAGTTGAGGGGTAAATATTGGCCAGGGCACTGGAAGAACTGCCCTGCTCTTCTTCGAATAGTGCCGTGGGATCTTTTACATCCCCCTGAGGATGGTAGACGAGGCCTTGGTTTAATGCCTCATCTGAAAGACGGCACCTTTGTTTCCTATCTAGTGATGTCAGTTTTATTCTTTTCGGGGGAGCTTGGGAGGTGCGGGGGTGGGGGGAAAGAGGAAAATTTATTTGATCAGTGGGATCCTGGTAGAAAGGAGTGAAACTGGCCATGAGGAATTATTAGGGTAGATGTTCCTTTGCCCTGTCTATGGAATCAGCATTCCTCAACTGCAGGGCCCAAGATAAAGGAGCAAAGGCCCATTTTGTTAAGTCTCTACCCCCACCACACCCCCACCCTATTACGCTGTCCTGGGAGTTCAATACATTCCCACAAGTCACAGCTGAACTGAGCCTGTGGTAGGTGCAGGCCCAGCGTGGTTATTATATTGAGCCGATCGGCCTCCCACCTCATTTTTATCCAGTAACATTGGGGTAAAAATTTGGTATCGCCCCGTTTGGGGCACAATTATCGGCCGGGCGCAAAGTTTAGCGCCTGGCGCTAATTATCGCCTCCGACTGCAAACTTGGCTTCTATCGCCCCTGGAGGTGATTTAAGCGTTAAATCAGGTGCTACACACCTCTCTTAAGGTGCTAACGCCGAGGAGCGAGGCGCTACCTCAGAGCGCTGGCGAAGCTCATGTGATGTCCATCAGCAATGGAACACAGACACACTGGCGCCAGCCAGTTCTTAAAGGGGAGGGTCAATCTTGCTCTCCATCCAAACCCTGCTCGTTGCAGCCTTGAATCTTGGCCTGGAGAGACCTGTACATCAAATCTGCTGGAAAGAACAATGGAAAGGCTCAGGGAAAGAGCTCAGAGTGCAGCCCCCACACTCTCTTCTAAATCGATGCAAGGAAGATCAAATCAAAATGAACCTGCAAAGTGCTGCTCAGTACCCAAAACTCCTCAACACAGCGTTGAATATCTCCAGAAGAGTCTCTCTCTCGCTCAGAATGTGTGGTGCAAAAATGTCGCCGACAAAAAAAGGCAGGAAGCGGTCGCCTTTAAATAGTGCTCCCCCAGTCCCTTCCCGACTGCAAAATGCTCCCCTCAACCTGTTGTTGCTAGCGGCAGGCAGTAAGGCAGGGGGCGCCACTCAATATCCAGTCCGGGGCCTTGCACACTCGACTGATGTCACGATCTGCGGGCGCAGGAGATCGTGGCGGTAGTATTTAGCGCCGCCGCAAAATGTCTGGTCAATTTCGCAAGTGGCGCAAACATCGCCGCGCCCGAGCGCTAGTTGTTTTGCGCCCCATTAGCGCCCTCTTAAGGCGCTAACGGGAGGCGCAAACCAACCGAATTTTTCCCCCATTGTCTCTTGTAAAAGAAAAGAAAGACTTGCATTTCTGTATCGCCTTTCACGACCACCGGACGTCTCAAAGCGCTTTACAGCCAATGAAGTACTTTTGAAGTACTGTTGTAATGTAGGAAATGTGGCAACCAATTTGCACACAGCAAGATCCCACAAACAGCAATGAGACAAAGACCAGATAATCTGTTTTAGTTATGTTGGTAGAGGGATAAATATTGGCCGGGACACGGGGGATAACTCCCCTGCTCTTCTTCGAAATAGTGCCATGGGATCTTTTACGTCCACCTGAGAGAGAGCAGACGGGGCCTCGGTTTAACGTCTCATCCGAAAGACGGCACCTCCAACAGTGCAGCACTCTAGTGTCAGCCTAGCTTTCTGTGTTCAAGTCCCTGGAGTGGAACTATGAACCCACAACCTTCTGACTCAGAGCTGAGTGTGCTACCAACTGAGCCACAGCTGACACTGCCTGAGAATTGTTGGCGTCGTTTTCTATCCCGGACCCACACAGACCAGAAGGTCTGCAGGGTAAGACTGAACGTCATGTGTTAATTTCAAGGGCCCCGAGGCCAACTCCCAGCACTCGGGCTCTTCTGCTTTCAAAGTCTGCAGCTGCACTCAGACATGCTCCCACATTTCATGGCACATAGCCCAGCCATTGGGTGGACTTGTGCCTGAAGTTCCCCAAGGCCCCGCGGAGGAGAAACAGGGGTAGCCATTACTTCACATGTGCTGCTGGGCGCCCAGTGAGAAAAGACTCCCCTATTGTGCGGAGAGGCTGACTATTGTTTGAGGTATTTAATACCCTTTTTATATTATTGAACTACAGTCTATTCCTCAGTTCTTAATTCAGATTATATGTTAATACAAATCATTTTCAAGTGCTTTAATTAAATTGCTTAATATGAACTACTAGATCATTTTAATTCTTTTTGAGTACAAATTGACATTGGATTTTTTTTATTCGTTCATGGGATGTGAGCGTCGCTGGGAAGGCCAGCATTTATTGCCTATCCCTAGTTGCCCTTGAGAAGGTGGTGGTGAGCTGCCTTCTTGAACCGCTACGGTCCGTGTGGTGAAGGTACTCCCACAGTGCTGTTAGGGAGGGAGTTCCAGGATTTTGACCCAGCGACGATGAAGGTATGGCGATATACTTCTAAGTCAGGATGGTGTGTGACTTGGAGGGGAACTTGGATGTGGTGGTGTTCCCATGCGCCTGTTGCCCTTGTCCTTTTAGGTGGTAGAGGTCGCGGGTTTGGGAGGTGCTGCTGAAGAAGCCTTGGCGAGTTGCTGCAGTGCATCTTGTAGATGGAACACACTGCAGCCACGGTACGCCGGTGGTGGAGGGAGTGAATGTTTAAGGTGGTAGATGGGGTGCCAATCAAGCGGGCTGCTTTGTCTTGGATGGTGTCAAGCTTCTTGAGTATTGTTGGAGCTGCACTCATCCAGGCAAGTGGAGAGTATTCCATCACACTCCTCACTTGTGCCTTGTAGATGGTGGAAAGGCTTTGGGGAGTCAGGAGGTGAGACACTTGCTGCAGAATACTTAGCCTCTGACCTGCTCTTGTTGCCACAGTATTTATGTGTCTGGTCCAGTTAAGTTTCTGGTCAATGGTGACCCCCAGAATGTTGATGGTGTGGGATTCGGCGATGGTAATGCTGTTGAATATCAAGGGGCGGTGGTTAAACTCTCGCTTGTTAGAGATAATCATTGCCTGGCACTTGTGTGGCGCGAATGTTATCTGCCACCTATCAGTCCAGTATTTATGTGCCTGGTCCACATACATTGGATTAAAAGGAATAGATTATACTTCTCTTTGTGATGAATTCAACTAATTTTTACTGCTGCTGGATTTGATAGCAACAGAAAAGCTATGCATGTACAAGATTGGGATCATTTGGGAGTGATGTGTTTGTTACATTTTGGGGATTTTGCGCTAGTTTAGGTTTAGTGTCATTGGTCACTCCAATAAGCGGATCACACGTCCTGTACAATCAGGAGTGCACCTTTATCTACCCAGTATCTAGGTAAACAATCGCAAGACCCTGGGATTGTAACAGTGAACCCCGAGCTCTGTATACTGGCTACTCGAACTGATCAGTGCTGCCATGTGGTTACCCTATCTCTTCGAGGGCAGACTGGACATATACTATTACCAAATCAAGACACAGTTGTGGAACCATCAATAAATGTAATAGGCTAAATAACTAAACTAAACTGAGCATAAGGGTAAATAATAGAGATAAAATTAAATCTACCTCTTAATCATAATTTAGTTTAAAGGCAAATAAGTTAGCACCAGTAATAGAAAAGTAAATAACTGCTGTACAATAAATTGCTATATAAATTAAACAATGGCAGCACAGGCAGTGTGTCGGGACTGCAGAATGTGGGAATTTGTGGACAGTGAGACTGTTCTGGATGATAACCCCTGTGGGAAATATCTATGACTCGAGTCACTTCGCTCAGAATCATTGTGCTGGAGCATGAGACAGAGACACTAAGACACATAAGGGAGGTAGAGGAATATCTGGATAGTTTATATCAGAACTCAGTCACATCATGTAGAGAGATACAGGTACAGAAAGATGAGCGCGTGACTGGCAGTCAGCAAGGTAGGGAGGAGTTAGTGGAGGCAGAGACCGAGGAACCTCAGAAACAGATTCTGTCTCACAGGTATGATCGACTCGCTACCTGTGGGGATAAGGAAGAAGGCAGCGGGGAAAATGGCCATAATTCTAACCATGGCATGGAGCAGGAGGCAATTCAAGGGGGGTGGTGGGGAGTGGAGAAGAATAGAAAGGTTGTAGTCTTGGGGGATTCAAATGTTAAGGGGATAGAGGGTATCTTCTGTAGTCACGATGTATCGTCCAGGAAGGTGTGTTGCCAGGGTGAAGGATATTTCGAAATGACTGGAAAGGAACGTGGAAGGGAAGGGGAAGAACCAATTGTCATGGTCCATGCTGTAACCAATGATGTAAGAAAGAACAAGGAGGAGGTCCTGCTGAGAGAGAAAAAGGAGCTAAATTAAAAAGCAGGACCTCACAAGCAGCAATCTCCAGATTACTACTCGAGCCACATGCTAATTGACATAGGGATAAGCAGATCGGGAAAATGAATGCGCGGCTGAAAGAGTGGTGTGGGAAAGAGAGGTTCCAGTTCATTGGAGACTGGCAGCAGTACTGAGACAAGAAGGAGCTGTACTGCTGGGATAGGATGCACCTGAACCGGGCTGGGATCAAAGTCCTAGCGGAAAGGATAAATAGATCTTTAGAAAGTACTTGAAACTCATAGAATCATAGAATCATAGAAGATAGGAGCAGGAGTAGGCCATTCGGCCCCTCATAAAGAGGGAAGGGTTTGGGTGGATATAATAGTTACCAAAAAAGAAAAAAAAGAATGGATGAGAGTGAAGGTCAGTGTACAAAATGTGATAAAAAATAACATGAATACTCAGGGAAAAGAAAGGGTTATAGAGAGTAATAGTAAAATACTTGCTAAAAATAAAGCAAGAGTAATGACAAATAAAATAAATGTAAATTGCTTTTATAACAATGTACAGAGTATCAAAGTATAGATTGGGGAAAAGCCAACTATGATAAAAAAAAGAAAGACTTGCATTTATACAGCGTCTTCCATGACCTCAGGACATCCCAAAGTGCATTACAGTCAATGAAGTTTTTATTGAAGTGGAGTCACTGTTGTAATGTATGAAGCACGCAGCCAATTTGCGCACAGCAAGCTCCCACAAACAGTAATGTGATAATGACCAGATAATGACCAGATTGTTTTAGTGATGTTGATTGAGGGATAAATATTGGCCAGGACACTGGGGATAACTCCCCTGCTCTTCTTCGAAATAGTGCCATGGGATCTTTTACGTCCACCTGAGAGAGCAGACGGGGCCTCGGTTTAACGTCTCATCCGAACGACGGCACCTCCGACAGTGCAGCACTCCCTCAGTACAGCACTGAAGTGTCAGCCTAGCTTTGTGTGCTCAAGTCTCTGGAGTGGGCCTTGAACCCACAACCTTCTGACTCAGAGGTGAGAGTGCTACCAACTGATGGAATGGGGAGGGAGCTAAGGGAGGTAAACTGGAGAAAAATATTGTCAAAGAGGGAGAACAATAATGAGCTGTATTTCAAGAGATTGATAGAGTTCAAGAGAAATATACTTCACTAAAAATTAAGAACAAACTAGCCAAGAATGAGGCACCATGGATAAATAGAGGTGAGGATAAAATTGAATCTAAAGAAAAACATATACATATATATAGTGAGAATGTGGAGCGGTCGAAGCAGAGGGCATTAATGCATTTAAGGGGAGGCTTGATGCATATATGCGGGAGAAGGGAATAGAGGGATATGGGGCAGGGTGGAAAGAGATAATTAGAGAAGGAGAAGGCTCGCATGGAGTATAAACACTAGCATAGACCAGTCGGCCTGTTTTTGTGCTGTAGATTTTATATAATATTTTTACTGCATTGAATATAGTCCTTTGGTTCATATATATAACAAAAAAGAGGGAAAGAGAAATAAGTAAGTCTTCACAGAGGAACTTTAAGATTGCCAGGGGGAGACCAGGACTGGATATTCAAGCAACAGTTAGATGCAATAATGGAAAGACAGTAGGTCAGTGTGAATTACTGAGGGACAGTATATATGAACATACATAAGAACTTAAGAAATAGGAGCAGGAGTAGGCCATTTGGCCCTTCGAGCCTGCTCCACCATTCAATAGGATCACGGCTGATCTTCTTCCTCATCTCCACTTTCCTGCACTATCTCCATATCCCTTGATTCCCTTAATATTCGAAAATCTAACAATCTCTGTCTTGAATATATTCAATGACTGAGCCTCCACAGCCCTCTGGGGTAGAGAATTCCAAAGATTCACAACCCCCCGAGTGAAGAAATTTCTCCTCATCTCAGTCCTAAATGGCCGACCTCTTATTCGGAGACTGTGACCCCTGGTTCTAGACTTCACCTGAGGAAAAGCTTGTGATTTCAAATAAAACTGTTGGACTATAACCTGGTGTTGTGCGACCTCTCAATCTAGACTCCCCAGCCAGGGGAAACATCCTCCCTGCATCTACCCTGTCAAGCCCTGTAAGAATTTTGTATGTTTCAATGAGATCACCTCTCATTCTTCTAAACTCTAGAGAATATAGGCCTAGTCTACTCAATCTCTCCTCATAGGACAATCCCCCCAGCCCAGGAACCAGTCTGGTGAACCTTTGTTGCACTCCCTCTATGGCAAGTATATCCTTCCTTAGGTAAGGAGACCAAAACTGTACACAGTACTCCAGGTGTGGTCTCACCAGGCCCCTATATAATTGCAGTAAGACTTTATGGGGGGGAAATTGGCTCGCGGACCCCTTTGGGGTGATAACTTTGCCTGGACAGTACTTTTAGTGCCCTGAAAAAGTTAGCGCCCCCGTGCTCGAAATTCAATGGTAGCACCCCAAGCAGGTGGCGGGGCACTACTAGAAGTGCTCCCCCTCCCTCTTGGGGCGCTCCCATTGAATATTGCGGCGCTATGTGCAGCAGCGCCACGTGTGTCGGCACGTAGCGCCGTGGTACTGCAGGCCTCCGTCCCCTGATTAAAGGGGAGGGGCCTAGCGCAGTGTGCACTGGGGCCCTGCTGGACCACCAGGGAGCAGGGTCTCGGCAAAAGAGCCCGGCACTCAAGAGGAGTGCCTGTCTGACGGATCGTGGCCAGCACCCCGCAGGAGGAGGCGAGAGGGGGCAGGTGCTGGCAGGCGGCCCCAAAAAAAATGGCCGCCCGGCACATGCCCTTTAATTATCGCTGGCCCGGCCGCAAAAAACGCCCCCCTGACCCTGTCGGATGCAGCGTCCGGCGGTAGGTCAGGGGCCGCGAGCCAAGTTTGTGGCCGGGGCGCGAGTGGGGCGCTGCACACGGCGATGATGTCATCGCCGGAGGCGCAGCGCCATGGGCGCTAGTGGCTACCGCCGCCGCTAACCTCCCGCTGAATTTCGCGGGAGGCGTTAGCAGCACCGCGCCCGGGCGCTAACAGGAAACGCTAAGCAATCGAATTTTTCCCCCTTTGAAGCTTAGATATTAATATCAGACCTGAGGAAATCAACTCCATTGCTGTAATGCTGAAGAGCAGCATTTCTTTCAGCAAGTTTGGAGTGTGTTAAGGGTGACACTGGGCTAAATGTCAGTACAATTGCCTCAGTGAGCTGCCAGTAATAAAGAAACTGTCTATGTCACTGATATAGTAAAACACATTGCACTGCAGAGGCTGCATGAGGAGTTTCACAGTGGAAAGGTTGACTGCATCAGCAATAAATAGGACTGTTCCTCATGGTTCTGCGATCTGTGTTAAATGAGTTTCTTCTAATAATAGCTTATTAAACATAAGAAATTGCAGCACTGGGAGGCCAGCAGATAATGGAACAGCTTCAGTAATTGCTTTCAGTAATTGTTCCCTTGCCTGGGGCTATAGTAATGGCCAGCGTATATCGTGGGACGCACGTCCTAAACTGGCTCATCATAAAATAGCCAGCCTTCCACCGGTAACTGCAGTAAAGATAAGGATTTTGTTTTGAAATTGAGGTGTGAGTGAAGTGAAGCTGGAAAGAAATTCCCAGGCACAGCTTAGCTTAGCTGAAACCTTCTGTCAGGCAATACCTTGAATCACGGCTGCCCGTGTCCTAACTCACACCAAGTCCCGTTCGCCCATCACCCCTGTGCTCGCTGACTTACATTGGCTCCCGGTTAAGCAGCGCCTCGATTTCAAAATTCTCATCCTTGTTTTCAAATCCCTCCATGGCCTCGCCCCTCCCTATCTCTGTAATCTCCTTCAGCCCCACAAACCCCCCCCGAGATATCAGCGCTCCTCTAATTCTGCCCCCTTGAGCATCCCTGATTATAATCGCTCAACCATTGGTGGCCGTGCCTTCTGTTGCCTAGGCCCTAAGCTCTGGAATTCCCTGCCTAAACCTTACCGTCTCTCTACCTCTCTTTCCTCCTTTAAGACGCTCCTTAAAACCTACCTCTTTGACCAAGCTTTTGGTCACCTGCCCTAATTTATCCTTATGTGGCTCAGTGTTGAATTTTTTGCCTTAAAATGCTTCTGTGCAGCGCCTTGGGACATTTTACTACGTTAAAGATGCTATATAAATACAAGTTGTTGTTGTTGTTGAAGGGCAGTCACAGTACACACTTTACGTCAACGCAAAGCCGAAACTGTGTCTTGTGATTCAGGTGTGAAGCCACCCAAATCCAACCTGTGTACTTAGTTGGGAGTCTCAGAATGCTCCAACTTCATACCTGCTGTGTTATACCTATACTCCCTGTGCTGGTTAGTACATGTTCAGAGAGATATGAGGCTTTTTGTTTTCCTCTCAGTTTCAAAATTGACTCCATCAAATACTCCAATGCAAACAAACACTGTGACGCAAAATGGAACCGGTTCCAGCAATTTTATTTCAGAATACCGTATCAGCTCTCTGGGTTAGGGTTCGGGCTACAGTAACTTTATTTTGGACTGAAACCTTATTCTGCTGAAGTGCAGAGTATATTTTGAGGGGGAGACGCCATAATGGGATGGAATCACTGCTGGGAGACTGCCGTGGAGAGGGCCCCTAATATTCCGTGACACCAGCTGCCAACACATGCATCACAAGACAGTGGTGCTCAAACGTGTGAATCCAATTGAAGAAAACCACACATCCACGACGTCTTAATGGAGCAGGAAATGGCCTCTAGAAGAGATAAGAAATTAATTTGCTAACTTTAAACTTTGCGTTAACGTTATATGAAGCAAATTTTTATGTGCAAGGGTGCGTGTAGCTGTACAAATATACAAGTTGAGTGAGAGTACTTGCATTTTTATAGTTCCTTTCACATCCTCCGGCCATGCCAAAGTGCTTCATAGCCAATGAATTAGTGTTGAGGTGTAGTCGGTGTTATTTAAGCAAACGCACCCCAGTCAATTTGTACATCACATGGTCCCACATACATGACTGAGGTAAATGATCAGTCAATCTGTTCTGGTGACGGGATAGGCGTTGGCCGTGTTACCAGTAGAATCGCCCTCCTGTTTGCCGGGTATCGCTATGGGGATCCTTTGTGGTGAAATTGGTCTTGGGTGGTAGCGCAAAACGGGCGATAGCGAATGGGCAGCCCGTCTTACACCTTGCCCGAATTTATTTTCTGTTGAAGTCAATGGGAAAGAAAATCAGGCGGTGAGTAAATCGAGCTCCCAATTCACTATCGCCCTTGTTATTTAAGCAAACACACCAGTCAATTTGTGCTTTACAAGGTGTAAAACCGGCTGCCCATTCGCTGTCGCCCGTTTTGTGCTACTGACCAATATCACTCCCTATATGTCCACCTGAACAGGCAGACAGGGCCTTGGTTTACCACCTCATCCAAAAGACATTGGCCCCCGATATTAACGTGGAGGTGCAGAGGGTGCGGGGCAGCCCGATAGCAGGTGAAGAACCTGGCAAGGCTGGGGACATGGAGGCCCTGCCGATCTTAATGGCAGGGCCTCATTTCAGTAATTTTGGGCAGGCCCCCGCCTGACAGCCGGCCAGATTGACTGCATGGCCAGTGGGCGGGAACAGAATCCAGCGGCTGGAGGCCGCAGCTGGGGTGCGGTGGGGGCTCCTGCCACGGCAGTCGGTAGCAGGGAATGGCTCCGGGCCGTGAGTAGGGAGGCTGAAGGCTTCCTTGTGAGGCCTGGGGGGGGAGCACCCACCCCTGCTCTTCATGGTCCAGAAGGAGTTCTAAAAGGAACTGATCTTCAGTACTTACTGTTGGTGCCTCTAGCCTTGGACCTGCGGCCGGGCAGCCGACAGCGCGGGTCTCCCCCTGGCCCACGGTTAAGTTTAAGTCGCGGCACCGATGATGTCATCAGGCCACGACTTTTGACTGTTAACTAGGCCCCGCCATCCGTTTGCAGGAGCCAAGTCGATGGCCTGATTTGGGTTTGTAAAAATTTAAATGCGCAAGAAGGCGTTGGGTTGAAAACAGGTGGAAGAATTAAAAAATGTTAAACCCTCCCATGCACCATTTTTGCTGGGAGGGGTTTGGGGGTGGGCGGGGGATTAAAATCGGGGCTATCATCTCGAACAATGCAGCGCTCTCTTGGTGCTCCCACTGAAGTGTTAGTGTAAATTACTACAGGGCTTTGAACCCACAGCTTCCTGACTCCGAGTCAAAAGTGTTACCAACTGAGCCAAACTAACATGGTGGAGTAATAATCCTAAGCATTTCTCAGTGAAATATTGATACATCTGTTCATTAAAATGATTGCAGAAATTGATTGCATTCATAAATTATGAACTCTTTCGCTAAATAAATTATGAATTCTCTCAGTAAAAAGCCACAAACTCCCATAATAAAAATATCCACGCTTTTTATAACCCTCACTTGTCTGATTTAAGTTAATCCAGTGACCAGCCTCATCTAAATGAACAGATTTTCTTTTCCCACATTAAAAAATCTCTCACCTAATATCGAGTGCCCTAAAGGATACTAAATACAACATTTTCATCATAAAACTCAACAGATTTCAATACTAAAAATGAGCCACCGCCTTTGCTAACAATAAAAATATTTTAAATACTTTTTTTTGTTCAAGTTCCCACACAATTTTGCGCCAATTCCACTTATATTGCAGTGGGCATGAAGCCAATGGGATGGGAACCTACCACCTGAAGGTGGTCTCACACCATTTGCCTAAATTTGACTTGGATGATTTTGCACCTGGAAACAAACCTGCGCCGTTTGCGTGATTGCAAAGATTTACAAAATAGGCGATATAGGGAGGTACAGGGGCCTGTTTCATTGTGATCCAAACGCAGCCAATCTCATTACTGGAATGGTGGGAGATTTCCTTTGGTGGTTGGGTGTTAGTCAGACCATAAATACAGTGTGGGAGATTTCCTGTGTTTGCTATTTCTAGTAAAATGTAAAAGCGTTCCAAAGGAAAACATTAATGGAAATAATGATCAGCGGACATCCTCCCCCTTGTGTTTACAATTTCATGAACGCATTAAGGACCAGGGAAATCTTCCAGCCTAGATTCCTAAAGATTGTAGTCAAAACATTACAAAGCCATCAGACCGGATGATGGTTAGAGTCTTCAATAAAGGATGTTTTTCCTCGACTTCAGTAGAGCATTATTCAGCATAGAAACAGGCCATTCGGCCCAACTGGTCTGTGCCGGTGTTTATGCTCCACACGAGCCTCCTCCCACCCTTCTTCATCTAACTCCATCAACATATCCTTCTATTCCTTTCTCCCTCATGTGTTTATCTAGCTTCCACTTGAAAGCATCGATGCTATTCGTCTCAACTACTCCTTGTGGAAGCCAGTTTCACATTCTAACCATTCTCTGGGTAAAGCAGTTTCTCCTGAATTCCCGATTGGATTTATTAGTGAGCAGAGCTTCATTAAATGCAGTCTTCCGAGGAATTTGTAATTAAACATAAATAGACGATTCGGTCCTTGAAGATGAGATGCCACTTCATTGTGGATTTCATTCAATTTGCTGGAAATGGGCCATATGAGTAAATTCAGATTACGTTTAATCTGACTGAGTGAGTACACGACTTTTCATTTTATACTCGGATGTTTGATGCTTGAATGAAGACGTGCTGTAGAACGAGAAGTCAACTGTTTTCACCGAGCTAAAGTGTCATTCCATGGTGAAGTTGGTCAGCCCTTGGCTAGAGCCTGAATCGACCCCTGTATGAATGCATTAAAGAAAGAAGGAACTTGCATTTATATAGCGCCTTTCACAATATCAGGACATTCCAAAGCGCTTTACAGCCAATGAGGTGCTTTTGAAATGTAGTCACTGTTGTAATGTAAGAAACGCGGCAGCCAATTTGCCCACAGCAAGCTCCCACAAACAGCAATGAGATGATGACCAGATAATCTGTTTCAGTGATGTTGGTTGAGGGATAAATGTTGGCCCAGGACACCGGGGGCAAACTCCCCTGCTCTGCTTTGAAATAGTGCTTAGCGATCTTTTACGTCCACCTGAGAGAGCAGACGAGGCCTCGGTTTAACATCTCGTCTGAAAGACGGCACCTCCGACAGTGCAGCACTCCCTCAGCACTGCACTGGAGTGTCAGCCTAGATTTTGTGCTCAAGTCTCTGAGTTAACCTTCCCCTAGCATGCACCTGTAGTTTTCTGGCTGTGTGTCCCTCCTCATTCTGTTTCAGGGCTGCAGGCAGCAAACTTCTAATTGTACACATTTGTTCTAAACGTCATCTCCCCCCACATTACTGAGATTTCTAGGTGAGTCTGGACTCATGGAACTCTGAATTTCTATATTAAAAGTAATGCATTATAATTAATTTTAAAGACTATTGTCAGAATTGATAGATATTTAATTTTGACCAAAAGGAAAAATATGATTTTTGTGTTTATCTGTATAGATTATCACTTCTCCAGAAGCTACGTCAACAGTCACTCTTCCCCGAATATCGAAGCATTCACCCCCCTTTCAAAGGGACTCTACATAGGGACTCCCCTCTCCCCTTCACACTGGCACTTTGCTCTCTGCAGTTCATGTTGGCACTTTCGTCTTCCCCATGCCTCAGCTCAGTTCATTCCAGCACTAACCTTCTCCCACTGCTCCCTCAGTTAACGCTGACACTTTGATTTCCTCTTCAACCCCTCGCCCTCGCCCCCCACCCCCCCCACCCCCTAACCCCACCAGCACCACCACAACTGGCATTGACCTGGTCCTGCTGCTGCTCCTGGGGAGATAGAAATCTGCCGTGGGCAAAAACTCCTGAGCTGGCAAAGTTATTGTGGGAATTCCCACCCACAGCAAAGTTCCACCCTCCCAGTCAGTGGCAGGATCGGGTCAAGGCCAGGAGCTGTGCTGAAGGCCCGAGCAGCAATTGGACTCATTTTCACTGATCCTGGGGGATTAAAAAACGTATGTGTTTGCATACAATGCACCTGCCCAGCTCCAGCCCAGCGCTGCCCCCCCATTGATGACAGAAGCTTCGGCCATTACGCCCCTGCAATCTGGAATTCTCTTTGTAAAGGACGCTACCTTGCTACATCTCTTCTGACGTACAAAAGCCTCCTCAAGTCCCACCTCTTTGTTCATCCTTTGATGAGCTCCCTAATTCTTCCCCCAATTCCTGGTCAATGTTGAATGCCCTTTGTGCAAGCATTTTGAAATGTTGCACTACGTTAAAGTCACTGTACTGGTGCAAGTTGTTGTATGCATATGTTAGTCTCTGTATGCACGTATTAGCAGCTACATATATATATTAGTATTACCTTTATCTACATAATAGCTGCTGTCTTTGTATACTAGCCACTGTAAGCATATACTAACTGCTATCTTCATTTACGGGCCACTGTCTTCATATCACCACTACATACATATATATACAGATATATACACTACCATATATGTGTGTATATATATATATATATATATATATATATATATATATATATATAGATACAGATACACACATTAGTAAATGTCTTCATATACTCACTGCTGTGTTCATATTTTCACCACTGTATGTATATACTTGTAACTGTCTTCAGTTAGTGGTTAGCTGTGTCTCAGTGGGTAGCACACTCGCCTCTGAGTCAGAAGGTTGTGGCTTTAAGTCCCACGCCAGTGACTAGAGCACAAAAATCTAGGCTGACACTCCAGTGCAGTGCTGAGGGAGTGCTGTACTGTCGGAGGTGCCGTCTTTCAGATGAGACATCTGCTCTCTCTCAGGTGGGCGTGAAAGATCCCATGGCACTATTTCGAAGAAGAGCGGGGGAGTTATCCCCTGTGTCCTGGCCAATGTTTATCCCTCAATCAAAATCATTAAAACAGATTATCTGGTCATTATCACATTGCTGTTTGTGGGAGCTTGCTGAGCACAAATTGGCTGCCGCATTTTCCACATTACAACTGTGACTCCACTTGGCTGTAAAGCGCTTTGAGACGTTCTGTGGTTGTAAAATGCAAGTCTTTCTTTCTTTCATATACTCACTGCTATCTTCATATACTAAGCCGCCATCTTCATATATTACCTGCTGTTTGTATGTTTTGGATAGTTACAACTGGGTATCCTATACCTACTTTTATATCATGGATCTGCTGCTGACACCATGGGATATCAGTGGCAAATGGGAGACCCATCTGAGAGACTAGTCTCCAGACAACAAAGACAGGTAGTGAATTCCTCCCATCCATTTCTCCAACACTATAAAGATGTCTCTGAACTAAATAGGGCTATAAAATTGAGTTACAGGATTTTAACAAGTCAATGTATTGCTGGGATCTATCGAGAGAGAGATTTTTCAAACTACTATGTCACATTACCCTAATCGGCTATTTCATGTTGCTAAGTTAATGATTTTTATCATTAGATTTACACAGATTTAAGGTAATTGGCAAAAGAACCTTAGGTGAGATGAGGAGAATTGTTTTAATGCAGCGAGTTGTTATGATCAGCAATGCACTGCCTGAAAGGGTGGTAGAAGCAGATTCAACAGTAACTTTCAAAAGAGTAGTGGATAACTACTTGAAGGGATAAAATTTGCAGGGCTATGGGGAAAGAGCAGGCGAGTGGGACTAATTGGACGGCTCTTTCAAAGAGCCGGCACAGGCACGATGGGCCGAATAGCCTCCTTCTGTGCTGTATCATTCTATGATTCTATGAATGTATTGCTGGGATCCATTGAGAGAGAGATTTTGTCAATCTACTTGTCTTACACGACCCTAATAGGCTATTTCACGTTGCTATGTTCGTTGATTTTTAACATTGCTTTTTGGCCCCTGGCTTTAGTAGAGAATTCCTAGAACCTTTTCCAAGACCTTCTGTGCCTGTTTAAGAGAAGGTATTTTAACAATTGAATGCAGTGACCGACAATGCGTTGTTTTCTGGCCAAGGGTGGACTGAACATTCCAGTCCGCAGTACGAACAAGATTCTCTATTGATGGCCTGTAGGGACCTTCCCCCAGGTACTGGGGAATGCATGTCACCAGAAAATAAACCTGTGAATCGTGAATGTCGAGAGATGCGATTGTCTTGTTGTTTTTCCTGTTGCTGCTGATGGTGTGGAATCTATCCCAACATAAAGGAGGCGGATTCCGCAGCACCAGACGCTGTGGAGATTGCAGGATCATGTGCCTTGAAGCAGATCTGCAACGGAAATGCAGCATGAGCCTATCGCTCCCACCATCAACTGTTCCCGGTCTCTCTCTCACTCCCCGAAATGAATCCTTTGACTCTCAGGTTTGTTTTAATATGTAGATATTTTTAATGCTTCTGTGAAACGCCTTGGGTCGGTTTTCCACATTAAATGCACGCTGTTACGTCTTTATTGGTATTCTAGATATTAGTGGGAGGGCCACTGGTTTACAGTGATTGAATAATTCAAATTCCATTTTCATTACATGTAATTCAGGATTTTTCCCACTGTTTTAAGACGGCATTCCTTGATTTTTTTTCCTGAGTTTTTTCCAAGAAGATGGAAAACCAGTGGCCTTGCCTGTAATATACAAAAGGCGGCTATTCCCAATAATCACTGGTTTATAGTGACTGAATAAATCAAATTCTGTTTTATTAGGTGGGATTCTGTTATTTTATATTGGTGTTTTGCCAATTATATTCTGTGATTCCATCCATTTTTTCATGAAAAGCAAACATACAGTAGCTGATGTGTGCCTATAAAAGCTAATATATGTATTTATAGTCACAACTCAAATCCTATTGTGAACTCAACCACATGTAATCGTTGGTAGAATTGTATTCGGTAAAAAAAAGACCTTGCATTTATATAGTGCCTTTCACATCCTCAGAACATCTGAAAGTAATTCACAGCCAATTCCTTCGCTTTTTTGAAACATAGTTTACTGTTGTTATGTAGGCAAAAATGGCAGATAATTTACACACAGCAAGGTCCCATAAGCAGCAATGAATGAATGACCAGTTAATCTGTTTATTGGTGGTTATGGTTGAGGGAGGTACTTTGACCAGGACACTGGGAGAACTCTTCTTCAAATTGCACCTCCACTTGAACAGGCAGACAAAGCCTCAGTTCAACCTCTCACCCGAAAGATGGCATCTCTGACAATGCAGCACCCACTCAGTGCTGCACTGAAGTGTCAGCCTAGCTCATAAGCTCAAGACCTGGGGTGGGACCTGAACCCACAACCTTCTGACTCAGCTATCACTGAGCCAAACTGACACTAGTAACTTTTACATGACTGAAAATGTAGCATAGAAACGGAAAACTGTTAGAAGGTGTTATTGAATAGCAAATGGTGTTTGAAAAATGTCTTCATAAATTGAGAATAGACTGGACGAGAGCATCTTCCAATTTCTCTTTCATTGGTAAGGACTGTACACACAAGTGTATGTTAATTGCTCAAGAATGGAAACTATCATTCAAATTATTTTCATTACTAAAATGAAATAGACTTTGAATCGTGTTCCTTGGAAAAAGTAAGTGAAAAGTTGGCTCTATCATTGCTGGAATCTTTTGGGTTGAAATCGGGTTGTTAGTAACAAGCGTGTTAAAATTTCGATATGAAATTCCTGTATTCGACACAGCATGTTAGCCCATGGGTTGATGCCCTTGTTAAAGAGTAGATAGAGGAATTTTAAATGAGCACATTAGCAACTTTGTCACTAAGATCACAATCATTTTAACTTTTTTGGGTGTAACCGAAAAAATTAATGACGTTTCTACAGTCTGGGACATCTTTTATTAGATTTGCATTGAAAGAAAGACTAGTATTTATACCGTGCCTTATCAATCTCTCAGAAACATCTCAAGCTGCTTCCCATACAGTGGAATGCTCTGAAGTGCCGTGACTATTGATTTTATTAGCTGAAATGTTTTCATTTCTGAAGTGGAGTGACCCACAGTGTCACTGTTTAGTGAGTGAATATGACAAAAAGCTTTTGGCATTTGCTATAGTGGCCTTCTTTGTTGCTATGACACACTTCCTTAGCTTGTAAGTTGATTCTGCCTTACCAGATACATTAAGGTAAGCTGTTACAAATTTGCATTCCTGGATCGGAGTGAGGGGGGGGGTCAGCTGACGAGCAGGATTTTCCATCCATTAATTTTAATTTAGTTTTAATAGGCAGCATGTCCTGTGGGGACCACTGCCTTCCTCATTCGAATTGCTAAGACTAACACCAAGCCGCTCTAGGGGCGTCCATTCATAGGGGGAAAAGGAAGAGCTTACATTTATAAAGTGCCTGTCACATTCTAAAGATGTCCCAAAACGCTCCGCGGGCAGGAGCAGCCTTGCGGGGACCGCGTGTTGAGGTTTGTTGTGAGGCCTCTATGGTACTATGTACTACCGACTTAATCTGGTGTCAAATCCATGCACGCACGATCGGAAAAAAGGTTTGTTTGCAGTGCGTGATATTAAAATAGTTGACAAGACAATCAAAGATCAGCTATTACCGCTGCATAGATGTCCTTTCACTGGGTCCGCTTGGGGCCTCGTGCGATTGCATGGCTGGCAGTGTCCTAACACCGCCCTGTTCACAAGCAATTCATTACTTTTGAAGTGTAGTCACTGTCGCTATGTAGGTGATACATAAATCTACCCTATTGTCTAACAGTAAAGCTTAGAAATATTGTACGACTATGTGTTCTGTTGAAAAAATGCTTTAAACTCTCCACTATTGTAAATAGATGTACAAAGTCTGTCACAAAACGATTAGTAAAAAGAAGCCTTTCCCATGAATGCATTCATTTTGGTATCGCATTATTGATCAACAAAAAGAAATAACTAGCATTTATATCGCACCTTTCATGACCTCAGGACATCCCAAAGTGCTTTACAGCCAATGAAGTGTAGTCACTGTTGTAACGTAGGAAACACGGCAGCCAAATTTGCACACAGCAAGCTCCCACAAACAGCAGTGTGATAATGACCAGATAATCTGTTTTTAGTGATGTTGGTTGAGGGATAAATATTGGCCAAGACACCGGGGGAGAACTCCCCTGCTCTTTTTCGAAATAGTGCCATGGGATATTTAATGTCCATCTGAAAGGGTAGGCGGGGCCTCGGTTTAATGTCTCATCCAAAAGACAGCACCTCCCTCAGCACTGCACTGGAGTGCCAGCCCACATTTTGTGATCAAGTCTCTGGAGTGGGACTTGAACACACAACCTTCTGACTCAGAGGCGGCGGACCTGGGTGGAGCGACAGCGGCGAGGCGGCGGCAGTAAAAGGCGGCAGCGACCAGGTAGGCCCACAGAGGCGGCGGACCTGGGTGGAGCAATAGCGGCGAGGCGGCGGCAATAAAAGGCGGCAGTTACCAGGTAGGCCCACAGAGGCGGCGGACCTGGGTGGAGCAATAGCGGCGAGGCGGCGGCAGTAAAAGGCGGCAGCGACCAGGTAGGTTTACCAATCTGAGCCCCGAGAGCGGGAGAGAGAGAAGTAAAAAAAAATCAAAGTGTGACGTCACCAGAAAGCAGGTAAGTGATTGGTCGGTGAGTATTTCTCTTTTTCTCCATTTTCCAAACTTAAATTTTGTGGTTTATAGTTTCTAGGGTCTCTGTGGTATAGCGGGGACAGTTGGTAAACAAGGGCCCTATATCATTTAATTGGTGGGATTGATTTGATTTAATTTAAGTTCAAATAATTAAAGGGTAAGTCATGGCAACACAGCTCGGTCCCGTGGTATGCTCCTCCTGCGCCATGTGGGAAATCGGGGACACTTCCTGTGTCCCTGACGACAATGTGTGCAGGAAGTGTATCCAGCTGCAGCTACTGGCAGACCGCATTGTGGCGCTGGAGCTGCGAATGGATACATACTGGAGCATTCGCGATGCTGAGGACCTCGTGGATAGCACGTTTAACCAATTGGTCACACCGCAGGTAAAGGTTGCACAGGCAGAAAGGGAATGTGTGACCACCAGGCAGAGTAGTAGGCGCAGGCAGGTAGTGCTGGAGTCCCCTGTGGACACACCCCTCTCAAACAGATATACCACTTTGGATACTGTTGAGGGGGATGGCTTATCAGGGGAAGGCAGCAGCAGCCAACTTCCTGGCACCAGGGGTGGTTCTGCTTCACAGGACGGGAGAAAAAAGAGGGGTAGAGCTATAGTGATAGGGGATTCTATTGTAAGGGGAATAGATAGGAGTTTCTGCGGCCGCAAACGAGACTTCAGGATAGTGTGTTGCCTCCCTGGTGCAAGGGTCAAGGATGTCTCAGAGCGGCTGCAGAACATTTTGGAAGGGGAGGGTGAACAGCCAGTTGTCGTGGTGCATATAGGTACCAATGATATAGGTAAAAATGGGATGAGGTCCTAAAAGCTGAATATAGGGAGTTAGGAGGTAAATTAAAAAATAGGACCTCAAAGGTAGTAATCTCAGGATTGCTACCACTGCCACGTGCTAGTCAGAGGAGGATATTTCAGATGAATATGTGGCTAGAGGAATGGTGCAAGGGGGAGGGATTCAAATTCCTGGGACATTGGAACCGGTTCTGGGGGAGGTGGGACCAGTACAAATCGGACGGTTTGCACCTGGTAAGGACCGGGACCGATGTCCTAGGGGGAGTGTTTGCTAGTGCTGTTGGGGAGGGTTTAAACTTAAATGGCAGGGGGTTGGGAACCTGAGCAGGGAGACAGAGGAAAGGGAAACAAGGATAGAAGCAAAAGTCAGGAAGGAAAAAAACTAAGGTGTCAGTCAGAGAAATCAAGGGTTTAAATCAAACATGGCCACAGTAAATAATAATTCTAATAGGTCTAAGAGCTTTAAAAAAACAAGCCTGAAGGCTTTGTGTCTTAATGCGAGGAGCATTCGTAATAAGGTGGATGAATTAGGTGCGCAAATAGAGGTAAACAAATATGATATGATTGGGATTACGGAAACATGGCTCCAGGGTGACCAAGGCTAGGAATTCAACATACAGGGGTATTCAATATTCAGGAAAGATAGGCAAAAAGGAAAAGGAGGTGGGGTAGCATTGCTGGTTAAAGAGGGGATTAACACAATTGTAAGGAAGGATATTAGCTCTGATGATGTGGAATCTGTATGGGTAGATACCAAGGGGCAGAAAACGCTAGTGGGAGTGGTGTATAGACCCCCAAACAGTAATACGGAGGTTGGGATGGCATTAACAGGGAAATTAGAGAAGCGTGCAATAAGAGCACAGCAGTTATCATGGGCGACTTTAATCTACATATAGATTGGGCTAACCAAATTAGTAACAATACTGTGGAGGAGGAATTCCTGGAGTGTATACGGGATGGTTTCCTGGACCAATATGTCGAGGAACCAACTAGAGATCAGGCCATCTTAGACTGGGTATTATGTAATGAGAAAGGATTAATTAGCAATCTTGTTGTGCGAGGCCCCTTGGGGAGGAGCGATCATAATATGATAGAATTCTTCATTAAGATGGAGAGTGAAGTAGTTGACTCAGAGACTAGGGTCCTGAATTTAAATAAAGGAAACTACGATGGTATGAGGCGCGAGTTGGGTGGGATTGATTGGGGAACGTCACTCAAAGGGTTGACGGTGGATAGGCAATGGCAAACATTCAAAGACTGCATGAATGAACTACAGAATTTGTTCATTTGGCATAAAAATAAAACAAAAAAGGTGACTCAACTGTGGCTAACAAAGGAAATTAGGGATAGCATAAGATCCAAGGAGAGGACATATAAATTGGCCAGAAAAAGCAGCAAACCTGAGGATTGGGAGTAGTATAGGATTCAGCAAAGAAGGACAAAGGGATTAATTAAGGGGGGAAAAATAGATTATGAGAGTAAGCTTTCAGGGGATATAAAAACTGACTGTAAAAGCTTTTATAGATATGTGAAGAGAAAAAGATTGGTGAAGTCAAGCGTAGGTCCCTTGCAGTCAGAATCAGGGGAATTTATAATAGGGAACAAACAAATGGCAGACCAATTAAATACATAATTTGGTTCTGTCTTCACAAAGGAGGACACAAAGAACCTCCCAGAGATGTCGAGGAACATAGGGTCTAATGAGAGGGAGGAACTGAAAGAAATCAGTATTTGTAGGGAAATGGTGTTGGGGAAATTGACGGGATTGAAGGCCGATAAATCCCCAGGGCCTGATAATCTACATCCTAGGGTACTTAAGGAAGTGGCCCTAGAAATAGTAGATGCCTTGCTGGTCATCTTCCAAAATTCTATAGACTCTGGAACAGTACCCATGGATTGGAGGGTAGCTAATGTTACCCCACTATTCAAAAAAGGTGGTAGAGAGAAAACGGGGAATTATAGAACGGTAAGCCTGACATCGGTAGTGGGGAAAATGCTAGAGTCCATTATAAAAGATGTAATAGCAGAGCACTTGGAAAACAGTGACAGGATCGGACAAAGTCAACATGGATTTACAAAAGGTAAATCGTGCTTGACTGATCTACTGGAATTTTTTGAGGATGTAACTGGTAAAATAGATAAGGGAGAACCAGTGGATGTGGTGCATTTGGACTTTCAGAAGGCTTTCGATAAGGTCCCGCATAAGAGATTAGCGTGTAAAGTTAAGGCACATGGGATTGGGGGCAAGGTATTGACTTGGATTGAGAACTGGTTGGCAGACAGAAAGCAAAAGGTTGGAATAAATGGGTCTTTTTCCAAGTGGCAGGCAGTGACTAGTGGGGTACCGCAGGGATCGGTCCTAGGACCCCAGCTATTCACAATATATGTTAATGATCTAGACGAGGGAATTGGATGTAATATCTCCAAGTTTGCAGACGACACAAAGCTGGGTGGGAGTGTGTGCCGTGAGGAGGATGCCGAGAAACTCCAGTATGATTTGGACAGGTTGGGTGATTGGGCAGAAGCATGGCAGATGCAATATAATGTGGATAAATGTGAGGTTATCCACTTTGGTGTCAAAAACAGGAAGGCAGATTATTATCTGAATGGCAATAGATTGGGAAAAGGGGAAGTGCAATGAGACCTGGGTGTCCTTGTGCACCAGTCGCTGAAGGTAAGCATGCAGGTGCAGCAGGCGGTTAAGAAGGCAAATGGTATGTTGGCCTTCGTAGCGAAAGGGTTCGAGTACAGGAACAAGGATGTCTTGCTGCAGTTGTACAGGGCCTTGGTGAGACCACATCTTGAGTATTGTATGCAGTTTTGGTCGCCTTATCTGAGGAAGGATGTTCTTGCCATGGAGGGAGTGCAGCGAAGATTCACCAGACTGATACCTGGGATGGCAGGAATGACGTATGAGGAGAGATTGGGTCGATTGGGCTTATACTCGCTGGAGTTTAGAAGAATGAGAGGGGATCTCATTGAAACTTATAAAATTCTAACAGGACTAGACAGACTAGATGCAGGAAGGATGTTCCCGATGGCCGGGGAGTCCAGAACCAGGGGTCACAGTCTAAAGATAAGGGGTAAGCCATTTAGGACTGAGATGAGGAGGAATTTCTTCACCCAGAGAGTGGTGAACCTGTGGAATTCTCTACCACAGAAGGCAGTAGAGGCCAATTCATTAAATATATTCAAGAAGGAGTTCGATATATTTCTTAAAGCTAAAGGGATCAAGAGATATGGAGAGAAGGTAGGGACAGGGTACTGAATTTAGATGATCAGCCATGATCTCATTGAATGGCGGAGCAGGCTCGGGGGGCTGAATGGCCTACTCCTGCTCCTATCTTCTATGTTTCTCTGTAACATTTGTTACCACTGAGCCACGGCTGACACTACATAATGAATTTCCATTATATTTTTTTATTGGACATTTTTTATAAGCAGCTTCACAGCAACCATGTTATTGATAAGTAAAATGAATGATGGTTGTTTGGATTGCTGTGATCCTGCCAGTGTGTGGTGATGGATTAACTGCTGGTTCTGTGTATTCTGCGAACAAGGAATGCCATATGGATAAGTCAGTGGGTAAAGGAGGGTTGATGCAGAAATGCTAAGCACTCTATCTTGCTTCATCTCTCCCATCCTTCAAGAGCCTCTCAAAAGCCCCCAAATGCTTAATTTCCCTTCCTTTACTGGGCGACATCCTCTTCTTGTCAAATGCTCTGAGATGTTCTTAAATAGGGCCTTGGTGAGATCATACCTGGAGTGTTGTGTACAGTTTTGGTCTCCTTGTCTAAGGAAGGGTATATTTGCCTTAGGGGGACAAAGGTTCACTCGTAATAACAACAGAAAATGCTGGAAACACTCATAAGGTCAGTGTAGAGAGAAACAGAGTTAACGTTTCAGGTCGATGACCCTTCGTCAGAACTGGAAAGGTTAGAAAGTTTCACCAGACTGATTCCTGGGATGTGGGGATTGTCCTATGAGGAGATATTGAGTAGACTAGGCCTATATTCTCTAGAGTTTAGAAGAATGAGAGGTGATCTCATTGAAACATACAACATTTTTAAGGGGCTTGAAAGGGTAGCTGCTGGGAGGATGTTTCCCCTGGTTGGGAGTCTAGAACCAGGGGTCACAGACTCAGAATAAGGGGTCGGCCATCTAGGACTGATGTGAGGAGAAATTTCTTCAATCAAGGGGTTGTGAATCTTTGGAATTCTCTACCCAGAGTGCTGTGGATGCTCAGTTGTTGAGTATACTCAAGATAGGTATCGATAGATTTTTGGATATTAAGGGAATACAGGGATATGGGGATAGTGCAGGAAGGTGGAGTTGAGGTAGAAGATCAGCCATGATCTTATTGAATGGCGGAGCAGGATCGAGGGGCTGAATGGCCGACTCCTGCTCCTATTTCTTATGTTTTTGTGTTCTCTGTGAGTGGCACTGTACAAGTCAAGTTGCTTTTGTTGTTATATCAGAAATCAGCTTGAAGCCCTTGTCTAGTTTAAACATATATTTGGGCTCCACTGAATACCGTGAGACGTTGAGTCATACAAACAAGGAAGGCCCCAGTTTCAATCCCGGGCTCTGTGCTGAATTTGCTGATCTCAAGCAAAGGCAATGATACGGGTGCCACAATTGGCTTCAGTGTCCAGGGTTTGGGAAGGGAAGACGGCCCAGGTTCTTCCTCCTGATCTTCCTTCCTAGAACTGAATGTATGTGGATACTGGGAAAGGAGAGGAGAGGACAGGGTTAGGGATGGCTGTGATGCTCCCCATAGGTAAGTAACCTGCTGGCCTTTGCTGTCAAAACTTGCCACTTGGATGAGGTACTAGAGGGTGTATGAGGAACCATATCCCGGAAAGGATCTTTCAAAAGAAGGGGAGGGAGGAGAGAAAAAACAAATGAGCTGAGATGTATTGAAAATATTAATAGAATCATACATCACAGAAGGAGGCCATTCGGCCCATCGTGCCCATGTTGGCTCTTTGAAAACGCTATCCAAACAGTCCCACTCCCCTGCTCTTTCCCAATAGCCCTGCAAATCTCTCCTTTTCAAGTTAATATCAAACTCCCTTTTGAAAGTTGCTATTGAATCTGCTTCCTACACACTTTCAGGCAACGCATTCCAGATCATCATACGCGCTTCGTAAAAAAAAATTCTCCTCATCTCCCCTCTGGTTCTTAGCATTGATAACTAGATGCTTCACTTAGTGAGCGAGCAGCACATTATCTGGAGTACCTCCTGAAAATGCTTCCTGACTGGAAAAATGAACTCATTCATCTCATCTCGAGCTATGATTCTCGTCACAAAACCCTGCACTTTTCAGAGACTCAACACAGTGGGAACAAATTACCCGTTACGCTCCACAACAAAAGATCCTAATTTGACCCCTATAAGAGATGGAAGGGATCTGACATTTTTAACAAAAGAGAGAAGATGGAACTTCATTATTAATTAGCTTTTTTTGCAGTGACGTTGGCTCATTAATGAATTATTTCAGGGCCTATTGACTGCAGGAGAGAGCTGTCGCAGACCTTTCCATTCATGGAAGCTGCTAAGTCACATCGAGTTATATAGAAGCCTCATCAATGATACATTCTCCTGTTGTGGCACAATACCATGCCCTGTTCTAGGGTTTCATTAACATTGTGTCCACTCAGTGATACTGAAAACCAATCTGCCCAGCTCAGTGACAATTGAGGTCAGCTACAGCTGACGCACTGCCGGAAACTTCTTTGAATTTTAATGCAAATGAAATGAACCCTCAAAGGCACTTTTTTATTCTTGCTCTTAACAAGTGACAGATCTATCTATTATTCATCTTTATTGCCCGCACCTTTCGCACATACTGTGTGCAGTATAATAATGTGCGATTGGTGAAGGAGCATTACAGTAAAGAACAGCACAAAACAGTGGTTGTTTGTGTACCCATACTTCTGATCTGTGTACAATACAATTGGGAATGGCTCACTGTCAGGTCGGCGCGTCTTCCCTGTGTTCTATAGCACTCCAGTGCGTTCCCACTGAGGTAAGCCCAAATACAATTGAGGGCACATTTGCTCAGAAGTTGCATTTGCAACATTGAATCTCTGGCCATGAACCTTCCTCAGCGCCGAAGGGAGGCCAATGCGGGCACATCGTGACATCGCATGACTGCTCTGTCAGAGCTCGGTCCGCCAGTAACCAAACAAAATGGCGGCTCCTGGTGGCCAGAATCGGTATCTGTTTGTCTCCCTACTGACATTGTTGCCTCACGGCTCAGTTAGAAGCCACAGGTAGCGGTGGGTCTCTCTGCCACCTCAGCCCCCGCTGCCGTCCGACTGGTGCAGGGCGGCTTACCACCAGGAGTATTGCTGTTATATCGAGGGAGCTTTAAAAGATTACAAGTAACGGTTGAGGGAGCAAAGGAATGGCAGTTTATTGACAGCAATGGTAGGAAACAAAAATAAATTCTTTTTAGCAATGTATGGATTGTTTAAGACCAAAGGATATTTGAAGGGTTAAGTTGGATAAAAGTATTGGTGGGAGGGTGGGGGGGGGAGCGGAAATCAAGAGATGGCAGGTTTTTTAGCTCAGCTCGATATTTTTTTTAATCATTCTTCGGATGTGGGCGTTGCTGGCAAGGCCGGCATTTATTGTGCAACCCCTGGTTGCCCTTGAGAAGGTGGTGGTGGGCCTTCTTCTTGAACCGCTGCAGTCCTTGTGGTGATGGTACACCCACAATGATGTTAGGTAGGGAGTCCCAGGATTTTGACTCAGTGACGATGTGCGACCTGGAGGTGATGCTGTCCTTCTCCACATCACTCCTTCTAGGTGGTAGAGGTCTCAGGTTTAGCAGGTGCTGCTGAAGAAGCCTTGCCGACTTGCTGCAATGCCTCCTGTAGTTAGGACACACTCCAGCCATGGTACGCCAACAATCAAGCAGTCTGCTTTGTATTCCATCACACTCCTGACTTGTGCCTTGTAGGTGGTGGAGAGGCATTGGGGAGGCAGGAGGCGAGTCACTCGCCACAGAATACCCAATCCTCTGACCTGCTCTAGCCATGCCATATCTGTGGCTAATCCAGTTGAGTTTCTAGTCAATGGTGATACCCCAGGATGTTGATGGTGGGGGATTTGGTGATGATAATGCCTTTGAATGTCAAGGAGATGTGGTTAGGCTCTCTCTTGTTGGAGATGGTCATTGCCTGGCACTTGCGTGGTGCAAATATTACTTGCCACTTATCAGCCCAAGCCTTGATGTTGTCCAGGTCTTGCTGTATGTGGGCACGGACTGCCTCATTATCTGAGGAATTATGAAAAGAACTGAACATTGTGTAATCATCAGCGAACAGCCCCACCTCTGACCTTATGACAGAAGGAAGGTCATTGATGAAGCAGCTGAAAATAGTTGGGCCGAGGAGGCTGTCCTGAGGAGCTCCTGCAGCAGTGTCCTGAGGTTGAGATGTTTGGCCTCCAACAACCACAACCATCTCCTTTTCTGCCAGGTGTAACTCCAGCCTAGTGAAGCGGAAGGCATTCCAGAGCGGTTGCCGAGATGATCAGAGTGGGGGAGATTCACAAAAGGGCAGAGTTAGAGGAACAGAAAGTTTCGGGAGCGTTGTAGGGCTGGAGATTGATAATAATTGGTCCATCTGCCAAAAAACAAATCATGCTTAATTGACCAGTAAAAAAAAATGATAAGCAAACATTTCAATCTTCTGGCCAAGGCAGCCAGCAATTGGAGGCTCTCCATTCTGATAATGAAAAATGTTACTATTCATTTAAATTTACTCATTAATATTTTGCAGCTTGCAGTATGTAGCTGACACCACATTGCAGAGCCAACGTAATTTTATGCAAAACCTAACCCGTACCCCATGGAGATAAAGCTTCTCTCTGAAAGTGGTGGAGGAGATGAAGGAACAGCCCACATACACTTGGGCGAGGTGCCCTTTCTCTCCTGTGACGTTCTGTGAAGAATCCTGTTTTGGCATATTTTCAGCTCACTTACTGAAGTAAACACTGGCATTACTGTAATTATCCTCGGTGGATAATGGGAATTGGCAGATAATTCGAGGGCCCTCAAATGTTGGACTTACCCCCAGAGCACTCCACACAGGAATAAAAGACAAGGGCAGTGCAACTTAAAGAAACAATGGCCCGGATTTTACGGGGCCTTTGACCGCGTACACACAGCGTGCGCGGTTGTAAGTGCCCCCGCAAGTTCCGCGTGCGGAAAAACCCGCAGCTTGCGATCAGCTCGACAGATCGTCCGCATGCGCAGGAAATGGACATTCGCTGGCGGACAGTCGGGTTATTTGCCCAACTACTGCCCAGCGAATGCCCACGAAACTCTTACGCCTGGTAAAAGCAGGCTTAGGGCCTTCTTTCACCAGTGTAAGGGTTTAAATAAATATTAACATTCATTTTTAAAAATCATTTAAACATTCAACTACCTTTAAAAATAGTTTAGATTATTTTTGGCCTCTTTAAAAATGTTTACATTTATTTTTGAAAAATGTAAACTTTTGTTTTAAATGTTTAATTAAATTGTATTTTAATTAATTTTGAACATGTGATGATTTATTTTTATTTAACTGGTGTGTAATTGTGTTTTTTTGGGTGATTCCTATTATGTTCATGGGCATCCCGTACGTAAACGGAATCCCCATAAGCATAATGGGAATCCCCCTTTGTGAGTGGTTGGGCCGGCCCACGTGATCCTAGGGATGCTTGCGAACCGCCTGCGCCCCTGGGATACGTGGGCCTTTACGCAGGCGTACGCCCGCAGGCCCAGGACCGCAAGAGTCTGAAGATACGGAGGCACCAGGTAGGTGCGTACTTTTCCGGCGGATCGGAGGCATTCGCCCACGGGAAGCCTCCGACCGCGATTTCAGGTCAGTTGTGCAATTTTATTCAACAAGGGATCGCACGGCCCGTGTGATCTCCTGGACTGATTTCGAGTGCCTGAAGGGGTCAGAGAGGAATTTTCCAGAGGGGTTTTTTTTTCTCCGTCTTCGCCCTGTGGGGCTTTCATTTTCTAGTCTTTGTTCGCCTCTCCCAGGATTTGACATGCCTGTGAGAGAGTGGGACGAGTCTAATCGTGATACTCCAGGCACCAGCTGGTCTTTTCCTGCCCCGTCATTTTCGCATGTTCGTACGTAAGGAAATGATATGAGATACAAATAGCAAAAGAAGTTGTGGAATGAGGGAATGTTTTGTGAAAAGTTCGGGGAGATAATTGGGACAGCTGAGAAGAATAATGTTCTACCTGCTGCATTACTCACTTCAGGCACAATTTTAGTTAAAAATAGTTGAACATTTATGAGGAGATTTTCCACATCAGCTCTCCTGACAAATACCATAGGCACATATTGGGAAATTGGACACCATCCCAGCCCATAATATTTTCACCCATTTACTTTTTTGGATGTAAAGTCAGAGGTCGGGGTGTGGGGTGGGATTTCTTGATGTGTCCTCCTAATGCATGGCGGGTGCATAGAAGTGGAAACTCTCCCCCCTCCCGCCCCCCACCCCGCCCTTTATTTCTCCCTATTCAAACCCAGCCAGTTGTCTTCCACAGGTGACAGTCCCATAGTTCGAGGAGCAACAGGAACCCTTGTATTCCATGGAACACTGACCGTCTTCTCTGGATATTCCTACAATCTTCATCCCCATTCCTAATCTAATATTTATCCAGCTCTTTTTCCGAAGATAGCCATCAATCTATCAAAAACCCCTTCTTAATTTTAAACACCTCTCCCCTTAACCTTCTCTGCTCTAAGGAGAACAATCCCAGCTTCTCCAGTCTCTCCATATAACTGAAGTCCCTCAAAGGAATATTATAAATTCTTTTGTAATTGTCATTGCTACCTATAACTGCGACTGCAGCTCTTAAATGGTTAATAATGCATTTAAGGGGAAGCTAGATAGACACATGATGTAGAAAATAGTAGAAGGTTATGCTGATGGGGTTAGATGAAGAGGGTGGGAGGAGGTTCATGTGGCGCATAAACATCGGCATGGACCAGCTGGGCAGAATGGCCTGTTTCTGTGCTGTACATTCGATGTAATTGCTTCAGATACGAGGCTCCCTGACATGCTCATTGCTCTGAAAGCTACTGTACAGGTTAAATAGACCCGGATGCTGATGGGATTTATTAAGTTTCAGACGGTGGAATTTTCGCTGTGGTAGCATTGGGTGGAAGTACTTTGGCAGAGCTTTTTCTCGAAAACGTGCCAGAAATTGGTTTCCATCTAAAACCTAGACAATAATCCCTACCGCATGAAGAATTAGTCAGCCACTACACCACGGTGTCAGCCGTGGCTCAGTGGGTAGCACTCTCACCTCTGAGTCAGAAGGTTGTGGGTTCTAGCCCCACTCCAGGGACTTGAGCACAATAATCCGGGCTGACACTCCAGTGCAGTGCTGAGGGAGAGCTGCACTTTTGGAGGTGGCGTCTTTCGGATGAAACGCTAAACCAAGGCACAAGCTGCACTCTTAGGTAGACGTAAAAGATCCATGGCACTATTTCGAAGAAGAACAGGGGAGTTTTCCCTGAAGTCCTGGCCAATAGTTATCTCTCAACCAACATCACTAAAACAGATTATCTGGTCATTATCTCATTGCTGTTTGTGGGACCCCGCTGTGTGCGAATTGGCTATCATGTTCCCTACATTACACCAATGACTCTACTTCAAAGGTTTATTGGCTGTAAAGTGCTTTGGGACACCCTGGGATAATGAAAGGTGCTATATAAATGCAAGTCTTTTCACATTACTGAACCAGAAAAAGTGGCTGAATAATTCAGTTCACAAAGTGGGCCCTCTCCATTAAAAATCGAAGGAGAGAACACGAACTACTATTAAAAACAAATAAATCATTATATAATCAAGCTATTTACATAAAATCACCAACTGTTGATGTATGCAACAATGAGACTATTTACAAGATACTGCAAGACCGTGACTTTGAGGTGTATATCAAAGTCACCGCGTTTCAGAAGGAATTACAGGATACTCTTTTGTATCCGGCACCGACGGGACCGGGATGGTGCCGGTTGATTAAAAATTCCGGATAACAGAGAGGTATATCTAACAAGGCTATTTTTAACAAACAAAATTAAAAAATCAAGAAATGTGCAGTATAATTGGGTACTCCCCTACAGAATGTTGTGTTAAATGGATGGTGGAAGATGCTTGATTAAATATAGTAATGCCAGTTGAGGGTAATCCATAACTCTTTAATTACTTAACAGTAAAACAAAACTTATAAACGACTGTATACTGTAGTTTTCGGAGTATGAATTCTGCCGGTTATTAGAGAGTTCCGGATATTTAGGTGCCGTTTAAATGAGAGTTTCCTGTAATTGGGTGAAGCGTTTGTAAAGTATCAAAATGTGGTAACGACAACTTGCATTTATGGAGCACCTTCAATGTGGAAAACGTCCCAAAGCCGCTTTGCAGATGGGGGATTGAAAATAAATCAAACAGAAAATTGAGGTCAAGTTTTATGGAGGTGGAAGTGACAAAGTTTGGTTGAGAAACACTTGAACTTATATAGCACCTTTCACGACCTCAGATCAATGCAGCATAACATATCTCCGCCGTGTTTTCAGATTGTAGGGCTTGGACACCAAGATTTATAGTAAATTGCCACGTTAAATTAGTATTAATTTCCAAGAAAGACAGACTTTCATTTATAAAGCGCCTTTCACAACCTCAGGTTATCCCAAAGTGCTTCACAGTGAATTAAGTACTTTTGAAGTGTAGTCATTGTTGTAATGTAGGGAACGCGGCAGCCAATTTGTGCACAGCAAGCTCCCACAAACAACACTGAGATAATGACCAGATAATCTGTCTTAGTGATGTTCATTGAGGGATAAATATTGGCCAGGACACCAGGGAGAACATCCCTGTTCTTCTTCGAAATAGTGCCGTGGGATCTTTTATGCCCACCCGAGAAATCAAACATGACTTCATAAGAACATAAGAAATAGGAGCAGCAGTGGGCCATTCGGCCCCTCGAGCCCGTTCCGCTCAATAAGATCATGGCTGATCTGATCTTGGCTTCAACTCCACTTTCCTGCCTTTTCCCCATAAACCCTTGACTCCCCTGTAGTTCAAATATCTGTCTATCTCAGCCTTGAATATATTCACTGACTCAGCCTCCACAGCTCTCTGGGGTAGAGAATTCCAAAGATTCACGACCCTCTGAGAGAAGAAATTCCTCCTCATCTCCGTCTTAAATGGGCCTTATCCTGAAACTATACCCCCTAGTTCGAGATTCCCCCACGAGGGGAAACATCCTCCCTGCATCTACCCTGTCAAGCCCCCCTCAAAATCATATGGGGGAAAAATTCAGTTGGTTTGCGCCTCCCGTTAGCGCCTTAAGAGGGCGCTAATGGGGCGCAAAGCAACTATCGCCCGGGCGCGGCGATGTTTGCGCCGCTCGCGAAATTGACCAGACATTTTGCAGCGGCTTTAAACAATACCGCCACGATCTCCTGCGCCGGCCGATCGTGAGGTCAGTCGAGCGTGCAACGCCCCGGTAGCGCCCCGGACCGGATATTGAGTGGCGCCCCTTGCCTTACCGCCTGCCGCTAGCAACGACAGCATTTTGCAGTCCGGAAGGGACTGGGGGAGCGCTATTTAAAGGCGGCCGCTTCCTGCCTTTTTTTGTAGGCGACATTTTTGCACCACGCATTCTGAGTGAGAGAGAGAGACTTCTGGAGATATTCAATGCTGTGTTGAGGAGTTTTGGGTACTGAGCAGCACTTTGCAGGTTCATTTTGATTTGATCTTCCTTGCATCGATTTAGAAGAGACTATGGGGGCTGCACTCTGAGCTCTTTCCCTGGGGCTCTCCATTGTTCTTTCCAGCAGATTTGAGGTACAGGGCTCTCCAGGCCGAGATTCAAGGCTGCAATGAGCAGGGTGTGGATGGAGAGCAATATCGACCCTCCCCTTTAAGAACTGGCCGGCGCCAGTGTGTCTGTGTTCCATTGCTGACTGACATCACATGAGCTTCGCCAGCGCTCTGAGTTAGCGCCTCGCTCCTCAGTGTTAGTGCCTTAAGAGAGGTGTGTAGCACCTGATTTAGCGCTCCAATCACCTCCAGGGGCGATAGAATCCAAGTTTGCAGTCGGAGGCGATAATTATCGCCAGGCGCTAAACTTTGTGCCCAGCCGATAACTGCGCCCCAAACGGGGCGATACCGAATTTCTCCCCCTATATGTTTCAATAAGATCACCTCTCATTCTTCTAAACTCCAATGAGTGGAGTCCCAACCTGCTCAACCTTTCCTCATAAGACAACCCTTTCATCTCAGGAATCAACCTAGTGAACCTTCTCTGGACTGCCTCCAATGCAAGTTTATCCCTCCTTAAATAAGGAGACTAATACTCACATCTGAAAGATGTCACCTCCAACAGTGTATCACTCCCTCAGTACTGCACTGAAGTGCCAGCCTAAATTCATGTGCTTAAGTCTCTGGGGTGGGACTATGAACCCATGACCCTCTGACTCAAAGGTGAGAGTGCTACCACTGAGCCACTGCGTTGAAATAGAGTTTAAGAAGGTTTTTAAAAGTGGACAGCAGGGGAGTTTAGGGAAGGAGTTTGCAGAAAGTAGGCCAAGGTGGATAAGGGCCGTGCTGCCCATGGCAAGGCATTCTGGGATAAGTTTTCTAGTCTTGGCATGGAGTCTCGCTTGACAGGAGCACCGGTCAACTCCCCAATTAGCACCGCTCTTGAATTTCCAGTCATTAAAATCAAAGATTTGCTCCTTGAATAAAAATAAACTACTGCTTGGCTAATTGAACGATCAGTTATTTTCTGATTTAACATTGGTGGGAACATGTTGGAAAAATCCATTCCCACTTTGAGCGTGAGTGTAATTGCTGCAGACACATAAGTAACTGCTGAATCAGAATTAATGCTTACTAAGTTCTTGGTAGTCAGGAGATCAATGCAGCACTCTGCGAGGGACTGAGCTATACACAGCTTGCAGGGTCGATGCCTGGTTTGTGTGGAGTTGGCTGATTTCAGCCAGGGGAGCAGTGGGGTTGCTACAATTAGCAGCAATACCCCCTTCGGCCAGAGGGAACAATTAGCCCGGCTTCCGGTTCCTGATCCCCCGGGCTCCAGTGGCACCTGCTGGAAGGTGTGCATTCACAGCCGTTAGGCAAGGACAAGATTTGGGACTTGGCTGTGATGCCCCCTGCAGTCAAATAGTCCGGCAAAAATCATTAGGGGAGATTTCCAGTCGCCACCGAGCGGAAACGGGGCCGAGATGGCCCAGAATGTTGGGGAATGACCTACAGGCCCTGTTCTTGTCTATTGTGTGGTCAACGCCACTTTCCCAAGGGCCTACCGCTGGACAGCCAGACAGCCAGCCTGAATCAGGTGGTAGACCCTTGTAATATGCAAATCGTGGTCCTGTGACATACATGGGACCTCAGTTGCCATTGGTGGACCTACTTCAGTTATGAGGAGAGGTTGGAAAAGTTAGGATTGTTCTCCTTGGATCAGAGAAGGTTAAGCGCTGACCTAATAGAGGTTTTCAAGATGATGAGAGGTTTTGCTCGAGTAGATAGAGAAAGGCTGTTCCCTCTGGCGAGTGGGTCAATAATCAAAGGTTATAGTTTCAAAATCGTTGGCAAAAGCTCTAGAGGAAAGTTGAGGAGAAATGTTTTCACTCAGAGAGTTGTGGGGATCTGGAACGCTCGACATGAAAGGGTGATGGAAGCTGATTCCATAAATAATTTCAAAAGGGAGTTGGACAGGTACTGGAGAATGAGGAACTGACAGGGTTACGGACAAAAAAACGAGGATGTGAGACTAAGAACGACTGCTCTTTCAGAAAGCCAGCACAGGCCCGACGGGCCGAATGGCCTCCTTCTGTGCTGTAAGTTACTATGATTCTATGAACTGGGCCATGCACACTCTGCCCGGTTTCAGCTGGCGGTCCAGCCGAAGAGGAGCCCAGAAGGTAAGCTTTAATTTATCTTTGTGGGGCCAGGAGGAGCAGGAATGCTCCTCCGGGCTTCACACAAACAACCTAGGCTGGTGCCACACCAGATCCCACCAGATTTCCCCTTTCCCCTCCCCCCACCTTTTTCTGGGCCTAGAGGCAGGCTGAGCCACCCAATATTGCAGCAGCCCAGAACTGGCCCTGCGTTAATGAGGCCCCAGGCCTCAAAATTGACCGGGCCTCCCGTCGACATGATTGGGCTCACTGAAAATCTCACCAAGGGGAAAACCTACCCCATTGGCCGGGCTCAGATATGAAGAACAGACAGGATTCTGGAGGGCAGCGGGAGCCAGTGGAAGCTTATCCTACCATCAGTCAGCGTCTTCTGGAGAGGAGAGAAAGTTGGATTAAAAAAAGTAGTCTGGACATTGCTTCCCAGTCACAGAATTGTTAGAACGATGTTGATTATTCTAAGGGTGCCTGTTGAGTACGAGTTGAGTTTGAAAACTAGAATTCATATTATATTCAAAGAGCCAATGAATGTAGGCCCATTTTCAAACCAGACTTTTCAGTTGGCATAGTTCAGTCATCAAGTCCAGATTACACCATTTCTATTGCAGTGTTCTCCAGTAAAACTATGTTGGGAAAAAAGAGTCAGAGAATCCCGATTAACTGAGTGGTTAAATCAATGGTTAACAATATTGAACAAAAAGCCATTATTTGCTGAAAGTGCCGATATCCTTCTTTCTCAGCTCATTTCATTTCCCAACTTATTGATCAAAATTGATCATTTTTGGTGCTGGGGTGGATATTTTCTGCTCATCGAAGGCGATGGATGTGACTGCTGGGTAAGGGAAAAAGAGTTAAGGTCCCTCTACTCTGTCTCAACAACATGCTGTAGCTCTAACTTCGGAATAGCGTTCCCTTCATCGGAGAATGATTATGAACAGGGCCGGCCTTGGGGAAAATGGCACCCTGGGCGAACTTGTATTTTGGCGCCCTTTCTTTGAGTTTAACTATGTCGTAGTATTAGTGAAAATTTCAGAAATAAAGCTGTAATCTCAAAAGTTTTATGTAATTTAAATAATAAACAATATAAGTCGTAAGAAATAACATTATAGCTAAGTGACAAATAAACTAAACATGACATCAAACACTAAACTAATAAATAACAATAACAAATAAAAAAATTTGTTCACCAAGATATTTCGAGCCACATCATTCTCGATAGACAGGATGGCCTGTGAAGGTAGCCTGTCGTCTCCCATGGTCAATCGCAAATATGTTTTTATGAACTTCAACTTCAAGCAGCTCCGTTCGTTGCTCGCCACCGATACGGGCACGGTTAACAGGACCCTGAGTGCTTATCCATGTGTTTGGGAACTTGTTCTTGAAATGTGAAGCTTGCTCTTTTTGAGAAGCACTGCAGTCTGTTGGAAGCAAACTTTGGAGATCGCCAAGTTCTTCGCAGAGGTCGACGCCATTAATGTCAGCCCCTCTTGACCATGGCGCACCACCGTGCCCACCCGTAAGGCCGACCCTAATTATGAAAATGATTCCCCTGCAAAGGCCGTGTTGAATTTTGCTGTCGTAACAAAATAAAAAAAATGTCAAGCAAAGAGGGGAAAATAACAACCAAAAATATAAAAGTGAGCGGGAGGTAGAAACAGAGTGAGGATTAAAGGGTTATAATCAAGTCAGAGTGGCTTTAATCACCCACAGAGCCACTTTGTTAACTCGAAACCAGGTGACATGACGGTATAGTGCACACTCCTTTTAAGATTTGTATCTGAATTTTTCTGAAAGGAACGCTGCTGGTGGTACCAGTTGTGAGATATTTCAGAGACCAGCTGCAGTTAGTTTGCTCACGATTCACAGCTGAGCAGCCTAGCTTGTCCATCCACCCACTGTGCACTTTGACAGCTCCCCGACGGGCGACACGCTCCCTATAATCTGAACACCCAGGAGTTAATTACTGCTGTCACCGCCATCGCTGTGCCAAAAAAAAAAGCTGCCGAAATCCCGTCACGTTTATTAAAGGGCAGCTCCCCACCTCCCCTCCGCCCCAGCTGTCACCTCCTGCGCCTTCCTAAACCCAGCAAAACTATTCCTGGCACGCGTTTAAACAAACCGACTTACAACCATCAGCTTGCGCAGTGATGTTAAGGCTGCACTTCTAAATCGGACCGGTCGCAAGATTAGTATGAAGGCAACCTTGCTACGCATAATATCTGAAAAAGTGATTATCCATAGAATCATACAGCACAGAAGGAGGCTGTTCGGCCCATCGTGCCTGTGTCGGCTCTTTGGTAGCGATCTCCAATTCGTCCCACACCCTTGCTCTTTCCCCATAGCCCTACAATTGTTTTTCCTTTTTAAGTATTTATCCAATTCCCTTTGGAAAGTTACTATTGAATCTGCTTCCACCACCCTTTCAGGCAGCGCATTCCAGATCACAACAACTCACTGAGTAAAAAGAATTCTCCTCCACTCTACCCCTGGTTTTGTTACCAGTTATTTTTAATCTGTGCGCTCTGGTTACTGACCCCCCTTCCCCCCCCCCCCGCCAATGGAAACAGTTTCTCCCAGTGAATATCAGAAATATTATACAGCACAAGAAATGCAGAAGCCCATACCTATTTATTTTTAATGTTTTAGGAGGGGTGCAACCGATCATTGCCCCTGGCACTGCTCCCCATCAGAGATCATCACCTTCAGAAGAGGAGGGAGGAAAACTTAAACAGAGAATGAAACATAGAAACATAGAAAAATAGGAGCAGGAGTAGGCCATTCGGCCCTTCGAGCCTGCTCCGCCATTCAATATGATCATGGCTGATCCTCTATCTCAACCTGCCGCGGTCGTTTAATTAACTGGGCGGCACATTTTCTGTTGCGGGCAACACGGTGGCATAGTGGTTAGCACTGGTGCCCCACAGCGCCAGGGACCCGGGTTCGAATCTGGCCTCGGGTGATTGTCTGTGTGGAGTTTGCACATTCTCCCCGTGTCTGCGTGGGTTTCCTCCGGGTGCTCCGGTTTCCTCCCACAGTCCAAAAATGTGCAGGTTAGGTTGATTTGGCTATGATAAATTGACCCTTAGTGTTAGGGGGGGATTAAATATGTGGGGTTACGGGGATAGGATAGGAAGGGATATGTTAGGGGGAATTAAATACGTGGGGTTACGGGGATAGGGTGGGATATGTGTCGGTGCAGGCTCGATGGGGATTCTGTGTGAGAAAGCAGGGACAGGGTACTGGATTTGGATGATCAGCCATGATCGTATTGAATGGTGGAGCAGGCTCGACGGGCCGAATGGCCTACTCCTGCTCCTAGTTTCTATGTTTCTATACCATATTCCTGCTCTCTCCCCATACCCCTTGATGCCTTTGTGTCTATAAATCTATCTATCTCCTTCTTAAATATATTCAGTGACCTGGCTTCCACAGCCTTCTGTGGTAGAGAATTCCACAGGTTCACCATCCTCTGAGTAAAGAAATTTCTCCTCATCTCAGTCCTAAATGTCCTACCCCATATCCTGAGACTGTGACCCTTCATTCTAGAGCCCCCCCACCCCCCCCCCCCCCCTCCCACCCCCTGCCAGGGGAAACATCCTCCCTGCATCCAGTCTGTCTAGCCCTGTCAGAATTTTATGCGTTTCAATGAGATCCCCTCTCATTCTTCTAAATTCTAGTGACCCAATCTCTCCTGATACGACAGTCCTGCCATCCCAGGAATCAGTCTGGTGAATCTTCACTGCACTCCCTCTATGGCAAGTATATCCTTTCTTAGGTAAGAGGACCAAAACTGCACACAGTACTCCAGGTGTGGTATCACCAAGGCCTTGTACAACTGTAGTAAGACATCCTTGCTCCTGTACTCAAATCCTCTTGCAATGAAGGCCAACATACCATTCGCCTTCCTAACTGCTTGCTGCACCTGCATGTTTGCTTTCAGTGACTGGTGTACAAAGACAGCCAGGTCCCTTTGTACATCAACATTTCCCAATCTATCACCATTTAAATAATATTCTGCCTTTCTGTTTTTCCTACCGAAGTGGATAACTTCACATTTATCCACGTTATACTGCATCTGCCATGTATTTGCCCACTCACTCAACTTGTCTAAATCGTCTTGAAGCCTCTTTGTATCCTCCTCACAACTCACTGATGTCACTGATATGATTTCGATATAATTTACAGATGTTTGCAAGGTTGGAGTCAAAAAATCAGTGCTATTTTATTTGCTTCATCAGCGCTGCTTTAAGTTTTTTTTGTCCTGTGAGACATTTAAGGAAATCTAATTTTAAAGATGTGATAACTTTAAATTCAGTCAAAGCAATGTACTAAAAAAAATGGCCTTGATACTCAGGTACTTCTGACTGACAGCTCCATGATCCAATGGGAACTGTTACTTGCATCCTACCTGGTGTAATGGCACAGACGAAGTCCAGAAATTACTAGTGCAATTATAGGTGTAATTAAAGTACAAACGCTTTATGAGTTTTGCACAAGATCGTTCTCTCATCTACTTTAATGCAGCTGCTATCCTTTTCATTTTAATGCTTACATTAAAACAATAGGGAATGCCCCATGAATAGGTTAAGCATGCGCCCAGCACACAGTGTCAGCTGTGGCTCAGGGGTAGCGCTCGCGCCGCTGCGTCAGAAGGTTGTGGATTCAAGTCCCACTCCAGGGACTTGAGCACAGAATCTCGGCTGACGCTCCAGTGCCGTACTGAAGGAGTGCTTCACTGTCGGAGGTGCTGTTTTTCAGATGAGAATTTAAACTGAGGCCCTTTCTGATCTCTCAGTTGGATGTAAAAGATCCCATGGTACTATTTTGAATATTCAATATTTATCCCTTAACCAACATCACCAAAACAGATGATCTCATTGCTGTTTGTGGGATTTTGCTTAGCGTAAATTGGCTGCTGCGTGTCCTACATTACAACAGTGACTAGACTTCAAAAAGTACTTCATTAGATGTATCTTTGAGATGTCCTGAGGTTGTGAAAGGCGCAATATAACAGCAACGTCTTTGCTTTCTTTCTAATCATGCACATCATAATTTCTAATTATTGTCATAATCTGTCTGCTCCTTGCCTGAATATAGTCAGCTTGAAATGCAGCTATCGTGCGCCACCTTGTCATTGTAGACTAAGGTCATTAACACGGTGAACATTTTATTGCTCGAATGCTTTTCAAAGAAATTGTTTAAAATTCAGAAGAAAAAACTATCTCTCCAACACACCAGAACTTGTCTTCTTCTTCAGTTTTCTATCTGTGCTCCCACCATAGGACAGAAGTGAATAGAGACCAGTGCACCACCAGGGACTGTGACAGGAATTTTCTGGGGTCCGTGCGGGCGCGATCGGAGGCGGTCCGGGTGGGAAATTTGAAAAAGTTCGGAGCAGGTCGGGAATCCACCGTCATAGAAACATAGAAGATAGGAGCAGGAGTAGGCCATTCGGCCCCTCGAGCCTGCTCCGCCATTCGATGAGATTATGGCTGATCATCCAAACTCAGTACCCTGTCCCTGCCTTCTCCCCATATCCCTTGATACCTTTAGCTTTAAGAAATATATCTAACTCATTCTTGAATATATTTAATGACTTGGCCTCAACTACCTTCTGTGGTAGAGAATTCCACAGGTTCACCACTCTCTGGGTGAAGAAATTCTTCCTCATTTCTGTCCTAAATGGCTTACCCCTTATCCTTAGATTATGACCCCTGGTTCTGGACTCTCCGACCATCGGGAACATTCTTCCTGCATCTAGTTTGTCCAGACCTGTCAGAATTTTATATGTTTCGATGAGATCCCCTCTCATTCTTCTATACTCCAGCGAGTATAAGCCCAATCGACCCAATCTCTCCTCATACGTCATTCCTGCCATCCCAGGTATCAGCCTTGTGATCCCACCCCCAAGCGCCTTTCCCTCAGGTGCATTTGTCGGTGCGGCAGCAACCAGACCGGCAAAGGTGCACGACCTAATTGGAATCATTATCAGCTTGTTGTCAGACTCTTAAAAGCCTTTTTCCCCAAAATTTCAAATTTCCATGCATGGCCACAGGATTCACGTAGCTCGGGGATCATGTCTGTCAACCTGATGTGGACGTTGAGTGGCCATTGATCCAGCTGATTAGTTGACAGCATCAAATGTACTATAAAAGCTCCCACCGCACAGCTGATCACTTTCCTCAGGCAGAAGCTGTTGCTGACTACATTGCCAGCCATATTTAACTTTCTGCAGGCTGAAAGTGTTTCCAGCAAAGTCTCCATCCAGTGTCAATTCATTGGCAGAACCTATCACACCATTGACAGATTGCTTCTGTCATCTCTACTTCACCTGCCATCTATTCCATCAGCATGGGTGCCATCTATACAGTCTCACCTTGGTCCTCAGAATCTGACCACGATGAGCCCCAACACCAGCAGCACCAGGCACACCAGCAGCACCAACAACAACACCACCAACCTTCTCCGCATCCACCTGATGCTGCACAGGACAGAGGGCATCAGCACCTGAGCACATTGCTGCCCAGGGGGCCAGGGATGGCCTCATCATGTCCAGATTTACTTAACTTTACACAGTACACCCAGATGGCTGCCACATGATGCGCCAGATTGGCACCACCCCACAGCAACACCACAAAGAATCCCTACAATGACCAAGCCATTTCTTTCACACTGACCACCATTGCTGGAGGTTCCGTTATGTCTCACCATTCACTGCAACTCACTAAGCCACTTCCAAAGTTGCACACAAATGTGTCCAAGACGGAAAAGTGGTGAAAATAAAGATTTTAACGGTTGACAATACATTAATGGAAACTTGCCATTAACATTGACTAAAACACTCAAGTGGCTACCCTTGTGCATCTACTTGTGTGTCATCTTTCTCTTCCGTTTGCTTCTATGAGGTGCAACCCCTGTGACTTCAGCAGACTTCAGTGACTTCCCTGCTGCCACTGCTTAGATACTCTTGGCGGTCGTCCTCTGGGTTTTGGAGCCTGTGATGGCCCCACCAAACTCTGCTCCTCCTGCGACTGTGCAGGGGCAGACTCGGCCATTGCGATCCGAGGAGCCATCTGGGGCTCTGACTGAGGGGGTAGCAACGGGTGAGAAGTGTAAATGCTTTGAGAGGAGCCCATACATCCCTCTCACCGTCATCCCTCTCATGGGCCACCTGCACTTCCCTGCTAGCAAGGAGCTGGAGAGCACCTTGCTGCACATCAGTGGGGCCATGAGGACCCACGTCTACACTGACATCCCTCCTGGAGAGGAGGTCTATGAGCCTCTACCACCTATTCTCCATAGAGACCATGTGCTCCTGTGAATGGCGCATTAGCTGCTCCATGTAGGTGGACATCCTTTCCATGGAAGAGCCTACAGTCGCCATCGCCTGCGACACGGTGGTGGACTCCTCCATTCTCTGAACATTTGCAGACATTGTGCTCGCAAAATCTGCATTTCTTCCTGCACCTCCAGGATCGCCCTCTTTCTGGGCGGCCCCCGAGGCTGAGCATCTACATGCAGCTGAGCAGAGCTGGGAGTGTCCTGCACCCTCTAGCGAGGAGTCTCCACTGCTGTCCCTGTCTCCACCATCTGCTCTTGCTCACTTGTGACTTGTGACGGACCCGGTGACAACACTACTCTATCTCACATTGGACTCACCGAGATGTGCGTCTCTGCGCTGGTGCTGGGTGCGCTCATGTCTGGTGACGCTGCGCCCTCAGAGGCTGGAGGCTCCTCTGAGGAGTCGTCTTCCTCTTCCTCCTGGAGAGTCAGGGGAGCTCTTGATGGACCTGTGGGAGAGTAAAGAGATGAGTTAGATATGCTATATCAAGAATGGGTACACATATAAGTGACTGATGTATGTCATGTAGCTGTATGATATGTAATTCTGTCACCAGGTTGCTGAGATGTCCCCCTCTCTCCGTCTCCCACCTCCAGCTGCTCAGCCACTCCCGATACTTCCAGCGCAGCCTCCTCTGCTGCTGTTCAGGGTGGCAAATGATGGAGGCCCACCTCCAGTTCTCTCCCTCTCCCTCTTATTGTGGGCTCTCTTCTGCAAGGAGGGAAAGAAGAGGTTGAGTTAGAGTGATGGAATGAGTGTAAGGAATGGATGCGTTACATCTTTAGAGGGAGACTATGATGGAGTGGGGTGGAAATGTCAAGTGGCCTCCTTGTGTGTTGTTAGTTGGTATGATTGCACTAGGATGAGGGTGAGTGTGACGGGTGGCTAGTAAGATGGGGATGTGATAATGTAGATAGAGAGAGAGGGATGGGTGGACGTGCAAGGTATGTTGGTGTGAGTAAGGATGTGCAGGAGCAGGGTTGGGAAGGCAGAGTGATGGGGATGTGATAAGAGGCACAGCAGGATGAAGTTGAGTGTGGCTTTGCACTCACCTTTCCTGATCTAATGAGATCATTGAAGCATTTCCAGCACTGCACCCAGGTCCTCCTGACAACATCCCTGCTGTTGACCTCCTCTGTATTTTGGAGCCAGGCTCATTTTGTCTCCTGTTGAGATCTCTCCCGCCCATTGGAAGAGAAGATGACCTCTCTGCGTGCTCTGACTCCCTCCACAAGCGTATGGAGGTATTCATCGGAGAACCTGGGTGCAGCCCTCTGCCTCTGTGAAGCCACCTCTCCAACTGTTTGGAGCAATGAAAATCTCCAGTGTGCTGCCTGCACACTCCTAATGAACCTTCAAATGCAATGTGGCCAAGGTGCCTTTAAATATACCAGCTGAAAACGCGTCATGGATGACATCACCAGACCTGCACCATTTAATAGGGCCGGGTAACGCGCAGGCGGGCTTAATAGGCACCATTATCACAAAGTCAATTTCTGCAGTGGGATGGAAGCAGCAACGGGGTCACGACCCGCCACGCTGACCACCCACACCCGACCCGCCCAGGTACAGAAAATTCTGGCCTGCGTCCTTCTAAGAGCTTGCCAAGAAAAGCTCGAACTGTATTTTTTATGTAGTCAGCCAGTTTATATGTTGTGCAAGGTTGATAATTGCACTGTATATATTACCTATGCCTTTGTGTTCGGTGTATAATTTTACTTGTAACTAAATTTGGTCAATAGCTTGAGCCTGTATACAGTGACATACTGGTATTGTAGTTTCTGCCACTTGAAGTGTTAGAAGATGTCGTGAAGAAGAAGGCAGTAGAGGCCAATTCATTAAATATATTCAAGAAGGAGTTAGATATAATTCTTAAGGCTAAGGGGATCAAGGGATATGGGGAGAAAGCAGGGACAGGGTTCTGAATTTGGATGATCAGCCATGATCGCATTGAATGGCGGAGCAGGCTAGAGGGGCCGAAAGGCCTACTCCTGCTCCTATCTTCTATGTTTCTATGTTTCTAATGAGAAGTCGCACAACACCAGGTTATAGTCCAACAGATTTATTTAATTTTACAAGCTTTCGAAGCAGTTCGCTCCTTCGTCAGGTAAGTTAGCAATGAGAGAATCTCCCAGAATTCACAATTTAAACCCAGACAAAATCTATTCACATTATTCCCTACAACAAAGAGCACAGCCAAGACAATGAGATGTGTCCCAGGGGGTCCAACGTGTCAAACCACCTGCTGGCTGCATATCCTGTCAATTTGTGTTCTTGTGTTAGTCTTTTTTAAAAAAAAAACACCTGGGAAGACCGGCCATGATGTCAAGTCACGTTCTGTATCGTGACATGAACCCGATATCGCGATTGAGGCCATCCTCATGAGTGCGGAACTTGGTTATCAGTTTCTGCTCTATGATTTTGCGCTGTCGTGTATCTCGAAGGCTGCCTTGGAGAACGCTTACCCGCAGATCCGAGGCTGAATGCCCCTGGCTGCTGAAGTGTTCCCCGACTGGGAGGCAACCCTCCTGCCTGGCGATTGTTGCGTGGTGTCCGTTCATACGTTGTCTCAGTGTCTGCATGGTCTCGCCGATGTACCATGCTCTGGAGCATCCTTTACTGCAACGTATCAGGTAGACAACGTTGGCCGAGTCACATGAGTATGTACCGTGTACCTGGTGGGTAGTGTCCTCACGTGTAATGATGGTATCTGTGTCCATGATTTGGCATGTCTTGCAGAGGTTGCCGTGGCAGGGTTGTGTGGTGTCTTGGTTGCTGTTCTCCTGAAAGATGGGTAATCTGCTGCGAACGATGGTACTTTTTGTGCGACTTCTCATTTTTGTCCACCCCAGTCCAACGCCGGCATCTCCACATCATGACCTCTATGTTTCTATACAGTGGTGTTCCCCAGGGGTCGGTACTAGGGCCACTGCTTTTCTTGAGATATATATTAATGTCTTGGACTTGGGAGAACAGGGCACAATTTCAAAATTTGTAGATGACACAAAACTTCAAAGTATAGTGAACAATGAGGAGGAGAGTGCTAGACTTCAAGAAGACATAGACAGGCTGATGAAATGGGCAGATGAAATTTAACGCAGAAAAGTGCGAAGTGATACATTTTGGTAGGAAGAACAAGGAGATGCAATATAAACTAAAGGTACAATCCTAAAGGGGATGCATGAACAGAGAGACCTGGGGGTATATGTGCACAAATCGTTGAAGGTGTCAGGGCAGGTTGAGAAAGCAGTTAAGAAAGCATACGGGATACTGGGCTTCATAAGTAGAGCATTGAGTACAAAAGCAAGGAAGTTATGATGAACTTGGCCTCAACTGGAGTATTGTGTCCCATTCTGGCTACCGCACTTCAGGAAGGATGTGAAGTCCTTAGGGAGGGTGCAGAAAAGATTTATGAGAATGATTCCAGGGATGAGGGACTTCAGTTACATGGATAGACTGGAGAAGCTGGGGTTGTTCTCCTTAGAGCAGAGCAGGTTGAGAGGAGATTTGATAGAGGGGTTCAAAATCATGAGGGATCTAGACAGAGTAGATAGAGGGAAACTGTTCCCATTGGCAGAAGGGTCAAGAACCAGAGGACACAGATTCAAGGTGATTGGCAAAAGAACCAAAGACAACATGAGGGAAAACTTTTTTATGCAGCGAGTGGTTAGGATCTGGAGCACACTGCCTGAAAGGATGGTGGAGACAGACTCGATCGTGACTTTCAAAAGGGAATTGGATAAGTACCTGAAGGAAAAAGAATTGCAGGACATAAGAACATAAGAACATAAGAACATAAGAACATAAGAAATAGGAGCAGGAGTAGGCCAATCGGCCCCTCGAGCCTGCTCCGCCATTCAATAAGATCATGGCTGATCTGATCCTAACCGCCAATCTACTATCTATCACAGAACCATCTCCTGCATCTAACAGAATTGCACACACGAAATAGGAGCAGAATCAGGCTACACGGTCCCTGGGCCCGCTCCACTACCCACAGGGCCATGACCGATCCGAACCTAGACTCATGTCCAAATTCCTGCCCGCTCCCCGTAACCCTTAATGCCCTTTACTTCTAGGAAACTGTCTATTTCTGTTTTAAATTTAATTAATGTTGTAGCTTCTACAGCTTTTTGTGGCAGCATATTCCATGGACCTACCACCCTCTGAGTGAAGTAGTTCCTCCTCATCTCAGTTTTGAAAGAGCAGCCCCTTATTCTAAGACTATGTCCCCTAGTTCTAGTCTCACCCGTCATCGGGAACATCCTCCCCGCATCCACCCGATCCAACCCCTTCACAATCTTATATGTTTCAATAAGATCGCCTCTCATTCTTCTGAACTCCAATGAGTAGAGTCCCAATCTACCCAACCTCTCCTCATATGACCACCCCCTCATCCCCGGGATTAACCGAGTGAACCTTTTTTGCACTGCCTCGAGAGCAAGGATGTCTTTCCTTAAGTAAGGACACCAAAACTGTATGCAGTATTCCAGGTGCGGTCTCACCAATACCTTGTACAACTGAAGCAATACCTCCCTATTTTTATATTCTATCCCCCTAGCAATGAAAGCCAACATTCCATTTGCCTTCTTAATCACTTGCTGCACCTGCATACTAACCTTTTGAGTTTCGTGCACCAGGACCCCCAGATCCCTTTGCACTTCAGTACTCTCCAGTTTCTTGCCATTAAGATAATAAGTTGCTCTAGGATTTTTCCTGCCAAAGTGCATCACCTCACACTTTCCAGTGTTGTATTCCATCTGCCAAATCTCTGCCCACTTACTTAGCCTGTCTATGTCCCCTTGCAGGTTTTTTATGTCCTCCTCACTCACTACTTTCCCTCCCATCTTTGTATCATCTGCAAATTTTGATATGTTACACTTGGTCCCTTCCTCCAAATCGTTAATATAGATTGTAAAGAGTTGGGGACCCAGCACTGACCCCTGTGGAACACCACTAGTTACTGATTGCCAGTCTGAGAATGAACCATTTATCCCAACTCTTTGCTTTCTGTTGGATAGCCAATCCTCTATCCATGCCAGAATATTACCCCCAATCCCGTGATTTTTTACCTTAAGCAATAATCTTTTGTGTGGCACCTTGTCAAATGCCTTTTGGAAGTCTAAATACACTACGTCCACTGGTTCCCCTTTATCCACTCTATATGTTACTTCCTCAAAGAACTCCAGCAAATTTGTCAAACATGACTTCCCCTTCGTAAAACCATGCTGACTTTGTCCTATTAAATTATGATTATCCAAATGTCCTGTTACTGTTTCCTTAGTAATGGACTCCAAAATTTTACCTACCACAGATGTTAGGCTAACCGGTCTATAGTTACCAGCCTTCTGTCTACTGCCCTTTTTAAATAAGGGTGTTACATTAGCAGTTTTCCAGTCTGCCGGGACCTCAGCGGAATCCAGGGAGTTTTGAAAAATTATTACCAATGCATCTACAATCCCTACCGCCACTTCCTTCAAGACTCTAGGATGTAAGCCATCAGGTCCAGGTGATTTATCCGCCTTGAGTCCCATTATTTTACCGAGTACCACTTCCTTAGTGATTTTGATCGTGTTTAGCTCCTCTCCCCCTATAGCCCCCTGTTTGTCCAGTGTTGGGATATTCTTAGTGTCCTCTACTGTAAAGACTGATACAAAATATTCATTCAGTGTTTTTGCCATCTCCATATTTCCCAACATTAATTTCCCGGTCTCATCCTCTAAGGGACCAACATTTACTTTAGCCACCCTTTTTCTTTTTATATAACTATAAAAACTCTTACTATCTGTTTTTATATTTTTTGCTAATTTACTTTCATAATCTATCTTCCCTTTCTTAATCAATCTTTTTGTTATTTTTTGCTGCCTTTTAAAGTTTTCCCAATCCTCTGTCCTCCCACTAGATTTCGCTACCTTATATGCCCTTGTTTTTAGTCGAATACTATCCTTAATTTCTTTACTTAGCCACGGATGACTGTCCTTTCTTTTACACCCTTTTCTTTTCAGTGGAATATATTTTTTTTGGAAGTTGTAAAATAACTCCTTGAATGTACACCACTGATCATGTGTCGTCTTACCCTTTAATCTATTTTCCCAATCCACTCTACTCAATTCCGCTCGCATACCTTCATAGTCTCCTTTATTCAAGCTTAGCACGCTTGTTTGAGATCCAACCTTCTCTGCGGGGAAAGGGCGGGGAGTGGGACTAGCTGAAAGTGCTGTTGCAGAGAGCCGGCACGGGCTCGACGGGATGAATGGCCTCTTTCTGTACTGTAACCATTCTATGATTCTTTGATTATTTGCAAATGCAAAGGGATTAACGCCCATTTCAGGCACGGACCCTGGACGCCTATAATTGTTGCCTATACCAGTATGGCAGTTGGCGCACTTCCGGTTTATAATGAGCGCGCGCTTCCTGTATGCTATACTGGAGGCTTAGGTGGCCGTTTAGTGTCCGAACAATGGGCGCTGCGCGGTCAAATTTCTAGGCTTGTTTTATGACTTCTGGTGAAATTTTAAGCAGATATTGATAGTAATGTAAAGGCTGTGTAGTGGAGCATGATTTTTTTTTTATTGAATATTTCATGAATACATAGATTTGCTAAATACCCAGTTCTATCCTGTTTGAGGATAATTAGTAGGAACTTTGATTGTGACTGGCTGCGTTGCATTCATTTCCTCTTTACCGGTTCTCTATCAGCACCATCAGCAGGCTACAGGAACTAGTTGCCGGCCTACATTACGGTGTGGTGATAATGATGGTGGTCAGGTGGAGTCTTCCTCCATTCCCACACTCACGCTGCGTCTATATTGCAGAACTGCTTTAGGAAAAGGGTTTTAAGCTCCTGGTGCTGTGGATTCTACTTTGTTTACACTGTACTGCAGACGCCATAGGACAAGAACAACAGACACGCATGCCATGATTGTTTATGAGTTGTCATTCCCAAGTTCTTTTATCTGTGCATTGGGCGGAGGAGGTACATACGGGTCAGCAATTGGGAAACCCTATCGGGCCTTTACAACCAAGCTCAAGGCAATCCTCAAGCAATGTCCACACTCCTGCATTGTCCAATTGGAGTCAACAGATCACACATACAATAAACAATAGCCTCAAAGCACTGCCAACTCAAAAGAAAACTCAGATTATAAGAACATAAGAAATAGGAGCAAGAGTAGGCCACAACAACAATAACAACTTTATTTATATAGCGCCTTTAACGTCGTAAAACGTCCCAAGGCACTTCATGGGGTATTAAAAGACAAAAAAATTGACACCGAGCCACATAAGGAGAAATTAGGGCAGGTGACCTACAGCTTGGTCAAAGAGGTAGGTTTTAAGGAGCTTCTTCAAGGAGGAAAGAGAGGTAGCGAGGCGGAGAGGTTTAGGGAGGGAATTCCAGAGCTTAGGGCCTAGGCAACAGAAGGCACGGCCACCAATGGTTGAGCGATTATAATCAGGGATGCTCAAGAGGGCAGAATTAGAGGAGCGCAGGTATCTCGGGGGGGTTGTGGGGCTGAAGAGATTATAGAGATAGGGAGGGGTGAGGCCATGGAGGGATTTGAAAACAAGAATGAGACTTTTGAAATCAAGGCATTGCTCAACGGGGAGCCAATGTAGGTCAGCAAGCACAGGGGTGGTGGGTGAACGGTACTTGGTACGAGTTAAGGCCCCTTGAGCCTGCTCCGCCATTCAATAAGATCATGGCTGATCTTGTCCTTCAGCTCCACTTTCCCATCCTATCCGATATTCCTTGATTCCTTTAGTGTCCAAAAGAAAGTCTGTAACACGTGAAAACAAGTAGCTACGTGGGTTTTGTAACTTAGGATACAGATATACCCAACATTCCTTCACTTATTTTGGAGGAATCAAAGCGTAACTACACGAAAGCCTGATGACGGATATACCAATAGTGAAGGGGCATAATAGGTGGTACATTTCTGGGGATAGGGTAGGTTCAAAAGAAAGAAAGACTTGCATTTATATAGCACCTTTCACAACCACTGGATGTCCCAAAGCACTTTACAGCCAATGAAGTACTTTTTGAAGTGAAGTCACTGTTGTAATGTAGGAGGGACATGGTCCCCAGGAAAAATGTTATATGATGCATTTTGGTCAATTGTTAAGCAGTTTTATACTTCAACATTCATATCAGATAAGTTACCAGAGAAATGTTCCTTAACACATTGCAAACACAGAGGTACCCATAGTTTTTAATGGTTAGTTAATATATTATTAAGTTTGTCCGGTGTTAGATTCTGAACTGGAGCTTTGTATTTGTTTCAAATTACTGCTAGATTTTTAAAACATTGACCAATAAATTGCTGTTGTTGTACAGATGCTTAATGTGCACTTATCAAATCCACCCCTTCACTGTTTCAATTCAGGCAATAACCCATTTACCTGAAATGGGTTAAGCTGTTTACTTGAAGAAGGGTTAATACCTCTGTTACAAAGAATTGTGTTAACCCTTTGTACAATATCACTGGTGGTAGTTTCTACACAACCACTTGGATTTATATAGCGCCTTTAACGTAGTCAAACATCCCAAAATACTTCACAGGAGTGTTAAAAGTTTGGCCAAAGAGGTATATTTTAAGGAGCATCTCAAAGCAGAAGAGAGAGGTGGAGAGGCGCAGAGGATTAGGGAGGCAATTCAAGAGCTTAAGGACTGGACAGCTGAAGGCACGGCCGCCAATGGTGGGTCGAAGGAAATCAGGGAGGCAAAAGAGGCCAGAATTAGAGGAACGCAGATTTCTTGGAGGGTTGCAGGCAATGTTCCCTTTAAGCTCCGCGGCCGCGCAGCGCTCTGGAGCTCCCGCGCAGCCGGCTCACCGTCTTTTAAATGGAAAAGCCACGCAGAATTTTGAGTGGGCCCGCAGCCTGTTAAAGGGCCCACGCGGCCCCAAAAAAAAATTAGAGAGAACATTGGCTGCAGAGCTGGAGGAGGTTACAGAGAGGAGCGAGGCCATGGAACAATGAACGCAACCATGAGAATTTTAAATGTAAGGCGTTGCTGGACCGGGAGCCAACATAGATCAGCGAGCGCAGGGGTGATTGGTACACTTTTATCGGTGACTTAATTCTGGAAACTTATGTAGTTGCAATTGAATAGTATTCCTGCAATGTTTCCGTCATTTTTTCACTTCCTCCTCCTTCCCTTTCCCCTCATTCTGCTAATACAAGCCCAGCTGCTCCACACACCTCCAGTGGTGAAGTTGGCAGCAGTCGATACGTACCTGCTCTGATCTCATTGCCGCCGTACAGCAGGGTGCTAGGAAATGTGCGACAGCAGCCCAGTGATGGCCCTCCCTCTGCTCAGCGCCGCCCTGCAGTAGTGCAGCCGAGATCAGAAGCCAAGCGGAGTAGTTAGTCCCATCACTGCATGGTGGCTCCCATTGTTGTCATGCCAACTTTATTTATTTATATAGAATTGAAAAGTAGGGAAGTTATGCTAAACCTGTATCAAACCTTGGTTAGACCACACTTAGAGTGCGGCATACAGTTCTGGTCGCCATATTATAAAAAGGATATAGAGGCACTGGAGAGGGTGCAGAGAAGATTTACAAGGATGATATCAGAAATGCAAGGGTATACATATCAGGAAAGGATGAACTGGCTGGGTCTCTTTTCTCTTGAGAAAAGAAGGCTGAGGGCTGACCTAATAGAGGTCTTTAAAATTGTGAAAAATTTTGATAGAGTGGATACAGAGAGAATGTTTCCACTTGTGGGAAAGAGCATAACTAGAGGCCATCAATATAAGGTAGTCACCAAGAAATCCAATAGGGAATTCAGAAGAAACTTCTTTACCCAAAGAGTGGTGAGAATGTGGAACTCACTACCACAGGGAGTGGTTGAAGCGAATAGTATAGATGCATTTAAGGGGAGGCTAGGCAAGCATATGAGGGAGAAGGGAATAGAGGGTTATGCTGATAGATTTAGATGAGGAAAGACAGGAGGAGGCTCGAGTGGAGCATAAACACCGGCATGGACTGGTTGGGCCAAATGGCCTGTTTCTGTGCCGTATATCCTATGTAATGTAATCCTATGTAATGTAATCAAAGAATACTTTTGTAGTTACATTGGACTTTACTCAATGCCTGATCAAGACAATGTATCCACTGGTAATCTCTAATTATTTAATTCACCATTGACATTGTTTTGTAATGGAAGTTTCAACTTATGTTCCGACTGTATATCAGCAGAGAAGCTCATTATGTAAAATTGCTCAGCTGTGCATGAATGAAACCTGACCATAGTTTGTTTTATTAATGGCAGGAACATGCAGATTACCCCGGTTTACACAAAGAGGTCTTGCAACTCCAGCCATTTTTAATAAGACAATACAAAGGAGCTAAATTTGGAGAAGCATCTCACTTGAATAATCTTTCTTTTGAGTTTAGAGAGAATTACAATAATTTTATGTTTAGAAATATAATTAATGAGGCATTTTGAATCAATAATTTAGACTAGGTATATTTGCTTATGATAGTTGTGATAGAAGGCCTCTTTGATATTACAGCGACTATGCTATTTGATGGTGAAAAACTATTAATTAACTCTATTGGCAAAACCTGGAGAAAGGCAGCCAGCTCAGTGTGGATCATAGCTCATGAGAGTTTTTGTGAATTCATTAACAATTTCACTGCCTCACGTTTTTCAATTGCCTTCATGAACTCAGAACCTTCAGTTAGGTCATCTCAAAGTCTCATGTTATGCATTGATGGGCAATATAATGATCATGGAAGACATTAACAACGGAGTTACATATTGTACATGCATCATGCATCTATATTTTCCATCTAGTGTTCCCATTTTCTATAATGGGTGTAAAGGTGGCAGAGATTTTTTTTTATTCATTCATGGGATGTGGGCGTTGCTGTCAAGGCCAGCATTTATTGCCCATCCCTAATTGCCCTTGAGAAGGTGGTGGTGAGCCGCCTTCTTGAACCGCTGCAGTCCGTGTGGTGAAGGTACTCCCACAGGGAGGGAGTTCCAGGATTTTGACCCAGCGACGATGAAGGAACAGCGATATATTTCCAAGTCAAGATGGTGTGTGACTTGGAGGGGAACTTGGAGGTGATGGTGTTCCCATGCACCTGCTGCCTCTGTCCTTCTAGGTGGTAGAGGTCGCGGGTTTGAGAGGTGCTGTCGTAGAAGACTTGGTGAGTTGCTGCCGTGCATCTAGTAGATGTTTCACACTGCAGCCACGGTGCGCCGGTGGTGGAGGGAGTGAATGTTTAAGGTGGTGGATGAGGTGCCAAACAAGCAGGCAGTCTTGATTGGAATTATGATACAAAGAGTATGAACGCAACTATCCTTATTTAATGTTTTGTCACAACCCTGGTACCATTACTAGCTTAGTTCTGTGTTAATCCTTAATCTTAGAAACCTGCTATACATTTCTCCAAACTGTCAATATTTCTTGTTCCAGATGAGAATTAACTGCAAGGATGTTTCAGCAGAGACCCTCTATGATGTTCTTCATGACACGCACTACAGAAAAAAATGGGACACTAATATGATCGAGACCTACGATATTGGTCGGCTCACAGTGAATGCAGATGTGGGGTATTACTCCTGTAAGTAATCCCAAAGACCAGATTTTTTTTTTACTATGCAACATAACTCTTGTGAAATTGTGCAAAGGCAAATTGTGAGGTCGAAGCAGCTTAGAGGTTGACTGAGTTCAGAGTCATCTACAGCACAGACTAAGAAATTATCTGTGTATGTGTGGATGTGCAATACATAATGTAAAGAAAGCATTAATTCAAAAGCAAAATACTGCGGATGCTGGAAATCTGAAATAAAAACAGAAAATGATGGAAATACTCAGCAGGTCAGGCAGCATCTGTGGAGAGAGAAACAGAGTCAACGTTTCAGGTCGATGACCCTTCGTCAGAACTGGAAAAAGCTGGAGATGGAACAGGTTTTTAAGCAAGTGTAGGGGCAGGGAAAGGGGGGAGGGGGGAAAGAACAAAAGGGAAGGTCTGTGATAGGATGGAAGGCAGGAGAGATTAAGAGACAAAAGGGATGATGGTGCACTTTCCCTGCCCCTACACTTGCTTAAAAACCTGTTCCATCTCCAGCTTTTTCCAGGTCTGACGAAGGGTCATCGACCTGAAACATTAACTCTGTTTCTCTCTCCACAGATGCTGCCTGACCTGCTGAGTATTTCCATCATTTTCTGTTTTTATTACAAAGAAAGCATTGTCCATGGTGGAGAGGGAGGGGATTGGAGAGCAGTTAGTAAGCCAGCAATGCCTTACTGTAAGTAAAGAATTTGTCCAGACTTCTTCAAATCAATTCAAGAAAAAGGGAGGTAAAACAGAGATAACATGATTGAAAAATCAGGATGATCTTAGTTCCTGGTAGTAATTTATTGCACCTTTTCCAGTGCCTCTAAATCCTTTTTTGTAATGTGGAGATCAGAACTGAGTGTATACTACAAGTGTGGTATAACCAAGGTATATGGAGACCAGAACGGAGTGACGCACTCCAATTGTGCTCTAACCAAGGTATACGGAGACCAGAACTGTGAGCAGTACTGCAATTGTGGTCTAACCAAGGTATATGGAGACCAGAACTGTGAGCAGTACTGCAATTGTGGTCTAACCAAGGTATACGGAGACCAGAACTGTGAGCAGTACTGCAATTGTAGTCTAACCAAGGGATATGGAGACCAGAACTGTGAGCAGTACTCCAATTGTGATCTAACCAAGGTACTAGACAAGTTTAGCATAACTCCCCTTGCTTTTCAATTATATTTCTCTAGAAACGAACCCCAGTGCTTATGTTTGCTGAGCTTTTCACCTCAGAATAGTGACACAGCTTTGTCCTCGGTCCATGTGCCTGCAGAATCAATTTAGTCGTTTCGGCACTCTGAACACAGCCTGATACCGGTGATGGCCACATATCATTGCTAACCATGGCGCTTTGCCTCTGGAGGCAGGAAGCCAAAGCCCTCACAAGCTGGCAAGCTTGCATGCGGAGGCACACCTGGCATCTTCTTTCCATCAGCTGCCGGCTGCACTTCCATGATAGAAATGGCGTATGAAAGGCTACATGGCCTGCTGGGTAGGATGTCTCGCAGTAGCGCGATGCCCTGCGATGGTGGTGTCTCGCTGTTAAAAATCTGCAGGTCAAGAAAAAAAGCATTTAAAAAAATCTTTTGTGTGCAATTCCAGGATTTTTCTTTTGCTGTCATCTTTCGACAGTTATCGAGTAGCTCCATGGCACTAGACTGTAAAACTGCTCCACAGCTGGTGTGGAAGGAGTCGGAGGGCTTGGTACAGATGGGCTGTCACGTCAAGTTTTTTTTTGGTCCAGCACTTTTTCCCTCCTGCGGGGAAACCAGCCCGCCCCATGAATGGGACTCCACCGAGACATTTCTAATCAGCTCCGCACTCAAAAACACAGCAACAAATCCACCTGCTGCAGTTTGGACTGGTGTTAGAAGAAACAATATCCTTGCATTTATACAGCACCTTATCATGTTGTCAAAGCACTTTAGGCGTTGAATCGCTTTTTGGCGCAGGGTAACTGTTGTTATGTAGGCAAACATGGAAGCTAATTTACATGGGATATACAGCACAGAACCAGGCCATTTGGCCCAAGCAGTCCATGCCAATTACCACTAGCATCCTACAAACCGCAATGCTGTGAATGGCCAGTTATCCTGTTTCCTGGTGGTATTTGTTGAAGTAAGAGTGTTGGCCAGGACATAAGAGCATAAGGAATAGGAGCAGGAGTAGACCATTCGGCCCTTCAAGCCTGCTCCGCCATTCAATAAGATCATGGCTGATCGTCGACCTCAACTCCACCTTCCCGCACGATCTCCATATCTCTTGATTCCCTTAGTATCCAGAAATCTATCGATCTCTGTCTTGAATATACTCAATGACTGAGCATCCACAGCCCTCTGGGGTAGAGAATTCCAAAGATTCACTACACTTTTAGTGAAGAAATTTCTCCTCATCTCAGTCCTAAATGGCCAACCGCTCAGGACTCAAGGAAAACGATGACAATTGGATGCTGTAAGGGGACTGAAGGGTACTTCTTGATTGATGAAGTAAGAAGGGCTAAACAGCTCCTTGTGACACAAAGGCTACAACAGCCCTTTCAATGTTATGAACCAGCTTGAGGCCAGCATGCGGAGAGCGATAGGTCGGCAGACCTAAGTTATACCATTGATGCACATCGTTGTACAGAACCCTGCTCGCATCAGAATGCTGCCTGTCCCATTGGCTATCTGCTGACATCAGAAAGATTACAATTGAAGCTTTGGTTACCTTTTGAACATTGATTCCTACTGCCGGTAGTCAGTACACAGCTAGCTTTTAGTGGTGGTGCCACAGTGTTTCTTTAAATTTGTTTTGAGTGACACAAATCTTGCAACAAAATTGACGTTGATGCAAATGCCTGAAGCTGTTTTACATTCATCCAAACTAAGTGGCATGATGGGCTTAATTTGATAAACCTCTATTGTCTGGTAAATATACTTTCCAGATACCTAACCCCTGCGGTTGAGTGCCAATTATTCTCCAACAGTGGCAGAATCAATCTACAGGATTCATTTAAGTACAGCACTGTTTAAGGTAGTGTCCCTGTGTAACAGATACTGACGTGCGGTGTGTTTTTATTCTCTATTAGGGAAGTGTCCGAGTCCACTGAAGAACAGAGATTTTGTTACCTTGCGATCTTGGCTCCCTCTAGGCAACGACTACATGATTATTAACTACTCAGTGAAGCACCCAGTGAGTATCACTATAGGAAGAGGTCCTCCTGTCCATTGTGAAGGACTGTGTGTTCATTGCTTTTGGAAACAAGTCGTACATAATAATGAATGTAGCATTCAATGGTACAAGTGGAGCTCTTTTGGCACAAGAAGGTTTTATAGCGTCAGGATTAACAGTGGCTGATTAAACATTATTCACTGTTAGCTCCATGAAGGGGAGAAAGCAACACATCGTGAAACTGTACGGTGCTACAGTTCTGTGCATTCACAATACGTTTACAGACTAAAGGCTGTTTCCTAGACTGTAGCTGAATTTGAAATGACTGCATTCTCTGCTCTGTCGGACTGTGATCCTCGCTTAGCATTCAGACCGAAGTTGAATTAACCCTTAGGCTTCTGGCAGGTTCAGGGAAACACACAGGCTGATTGGTTTTGCCTGTGACCCTGAAGAAACACTAACATTACAGTAATAAATATCAGGAAATATAAATAAAAATACTGTGGCTACAAGAGAGGGTCAGAGGCTGGGTATTCTACGGCGAGTGTCTCACCTCCTGACTCCCCAAAGCCTTTCCACCATCTACAAGGCACAAGTCAGGAGTGTGATGGAATACTCTCCACTTGCCTGGATGAGTGCAGCTCCAACAACACACAAGAAGCTCGACAACATCCAGGATAAATCAGCCCGCTTGATTGGCACCCCATCCACCACCTTAAACATTCACTCCCTCCACCACCGGCGTACCGTGGCTGCAGTGTGTACCATCTACAAGATGCACTGCAGCAACTCGCCAAGTGTTCTTTGACAGTACCTCCCAAACCTGCGACCTCTTCCACCTAGAAGGACAAAGGCAGCAGACGCATGGGAACACCATCGCCTCCAAGTTCCCCTCCAAGTCACACACCATCCTGACCTTGGAAATATATCACCATTCCTTCATCGTCGCTGGGTCCAAATCCCTCCCTAACAGCACTGTGGGAGCACCTTCACCACATGGACTGCGGCAATTCAAGAAGGCGGCTCAGCACCACCTTCTCAAGGGCAATTAGGTATGGGCAATAAATGCTGGCCTTGCCAGCGACGCCCATATCCCAGGAACAAATTTTAAAAAGGAATAAGCTATATGGTGCTGGTAATGAGGCCTGGGCTATTTCAACTCCCGGACCTTATTACCATCTTAAAGGGTGGACTTCAGCCCGAACCCGGCGGAATGACGAGGGTGCCAGCGGGCAGGAGAGGGATATTATGCAGCAATAAGCCGCCACCAATAACCCGAGGGAATGGTCCTTCGCACTGAGGTAACTGGTGAGGGCATGGCTCAGGAGATGATCGCAGTCGGGGGAGGGAAGTCCAGGGTAGAGGAGGCCCACGGTTTCCTTGTGGGGTCTGGAGGAGCAATCCAGGTCCTCCTAGCCCACAAGGAAACCTTCAAGAAATGAATCATTGACTCTTCTGGCCACGATCTTAGCCTGCCGACAGGTTTCATTGGTTGGCACGGTACACTGAGCTTCACTGCGATTGGCAGTTAAAATCACATCAGACCAGACTGTAATTAAACCTCTTCCACCTAGAAGGACAAGGTCAGCAGGTGCATGGGAACACCACCACCTCCAAGTTCCCCTCCAAGTCACACACCATCCTGACTTAGAAGTATATCGGCTGATCCTTCATCGTCACTGGGTCAAAATCCTGGAACTCCCTCCCTAACAGCACTGTGGGAGTACCATCACCACACGGACTGCAGCAGTTCTAGAAGGCGGCTCACCACCACCTTCTCAAGGGCATTAGGGATGGGCAATAAATGCTGGCCATAAACGAATAAAAAATAAATATTGATCAGGCTCCAGCTTGCGGGCGGCAGTTAAAACCGCGTCAGGTTCTGAATGACATCTTCAGACCCCGACTATTTAACATTAATGAGCCCTCGGCTTGCGGGCAGCCCTGGAGCGGCCGGAAACCTGACAGTTAAAATGGCGGCGATAGGCAAAAGTGCTTTGAACACAGCGGAGAACGCCATTTGAACCACCCACCCGCCCATTCCCACTGGGCAGACACGGTTAAAATCGGGCCTTGTATGTCTTTTAGTGGTGGGGGGGGGGGCGGATTTCTAAGCATACAACGGGACTGTAACTAAAGGTGTAGATGAGAATTTAACTCCACTATTTGACCTTGAAACCTTGAGAGAATAAAAGTTGAGGACAAACTGGAATTAATACTAACCTGGAGTTGAATTTGATGACCAATTTCTCTGCGCGCCCAGGGTGCTCGTAAAAGATCTGGCTCCAACAATTTCATGACTGTCCATGGTCCAGGCTGTTACTAATAGATGGATCCTGGGGGACCAGAAATGGGTACAATCCATATAATGCAGCTCCTGGTGCCTAGCAGTGTGTGTGTTTAAGGTTCAGTGACTGAGTGCTCCGTTTTTCCACGGGTCAACTTCCCTTGATATTTTTTATTAAACAAGTTTTGTATTAAACAGGATTTTGGATTAATTTGAGGAACAGATCATTCAGTGACTTGTGAGATGGGGAACATCAGGACAAGGCACACAATGTGAAGTGATTGTGTCCTTGGCAAGAGACAGCTCGCTGGTTGGCAGAAATACCTTCTTCAATTCCAGATTTTTTTTTTAAATCATATTGTTGTCTGCTTCTTTATTTGCAGAAATATCCCCCAAAGAAGGACATTGTGCGAGCGGTCTCCCTGCAGACTGGCTACTTCATTAAATCGAATGGAGCCAACAGCTGTACCTTGTACTACTTGACCCAGGTGGACCCGCGAGGTTAGTGCACCAACTTGCCTATAGTAGAGAACAAGGACGCTCCAATCCTCTGCAACGAACTGACTTAAAAAGGTGTTTTTCCAATGATTTAGTAGATACATGTAGCAACGTGTGATAGGAACATTAGGAACAGTAGTAGGCCATGCGGCCCCTCGAGCATTCTCTGCCATTCAGTTAGATCATGGCTGATCTGCACTTCAACTCCATTTTCCCGACTTTGCTCCATATTCCTTGATACCCTTACCCAACAAAAATCTCTCGATTTCAGTCATCAAAGCTCCCCAGCATCCACAGTCTTTTGGGGGTAGAGAGTTCCTAATTTCTACTACGCTTTGTATGAAAAAGTGCTTCCTAATTTCATTTCTGAATGGCCGAGGTCGAATGCTAAGATTATATCCCCTTGTTCTTGATTTCGGGGGCTTTTTTGTATTTGTTCTGGGATGTGGGCGTCACTGGCAAGGCCAGCATTTATTGCCCATCCCTATATAGGATTACATAGGATATATGGCACAGAAACAGGCCATTCAGCCCAACCAGTCTATGCCACCATTTATCCTCCCGTCTTTCCTCATCTAAATCTATCAGCATAACCCTCTATTCCCTTTTCCCTCATATGCTTGTCTAGCCTCCCCTTAAATACATCTATACTATTCGCTTCAACCACTCCCTGTGGTAGCGAGTTCCACATTCTCACCACTCTTTGGGTAAAGAAGTTTCTTCTGAATTCCCTATTGGATTTCTTGGTGACTATCTTATATTGATGGCCTCTAGTTATGCTCTTCCCACAAGTTCTTGAGGGGACAAGGACAGAATCCATTTGGTTAGAGTTGAGGAGCAAAAAGGGTATGATCACGTTATTGGGGGTATTCTATAGACCTCCAAATAGTGAGAGGGAGGTAGAGGAGCAAATCTGCAGGGAAATTGCAGAGATATGCAAGAGCTATAGAGTGGTGATATTGGGGGACTTTAATTACCCAAATATCGATTGGGATAATGCTAGGGTAAAGGGAAAGGAGGGGGAGGAATTTCTGAAATGTGTTCAGGAAAATTTCCTTGACCAATATGTTCTTGGCCCAACTAGGAAGGAGGCATTGCTGGATCTGGTGCTGGGAAATGAGGTGGGCCAGGTCGACCAAGTGTCTCTGGGAGAACACTTGGGTACGAGTGATCATGGTATCAAAAGATTTATATTAAGAATGGAGAGGAGCAAGGAACAATCTAGAGTGGAACTTCTAAACTGGAATAGGGCTAACTTCAATGGAATGCAAAAGGATCTAGCCAGGGCAAAATGGAACCAAAGACTGACAGGAAAAACTGTAACGGAATAATGGGTGATCTTTAAGGAGGAGATGTTCCAAGTACAGGCTAAGTACATTCCAACAAGAGGGAAGGGTAAGGGAATCAAAGCAAGGGCTCCTTGGATGATGAGGGAGATAGAGAAGATGATGAAACAAAAAAAGAGGGTGTATGATGCATGTCAGGTGAATTCTTCAAGGGAGAACCAGACCAAATACAATAAGTTGAGAGGGGATGTGAAGATGAAAATAAGATTGGCAAAGAGAGAATATGAGAGTAGAATGGCTGTTAACATAAAAGGGAACCCAAAAATCTTCTACCGGCATGTAAATAGTAAGCGGGTAGTAAGAGGCGGGGTGGGGCCTATTAGAGACAAAGAAGGTGATATATGCTTAGAGGCGCAGGGCAAGGCTAGAATACTCAATGAGTTCTTTGTATCGGTGTTTACTAAGGAGGTGGATGCTGACAAAATATCCGTGGAAGTGGAAAAGGTAGAAGCAATGGAAGGGGTGAAAATTGATAGACAGGATGTACTAGAAAGGCTGGGTATGCTTAGAGTGAACAAGTCGCCTGGTCCAGATGGCTTGCATCCCAGGTTGCTAAGGGAATTGGGGGAGGAGATAGCGGAAGGGCTTGACACAATTTTCCAAAATTCCCTAGATGCGGGGAGGTGCCTGAGGATTGGAAAGTGTCAAATGTGACACCATTGTTCAAGAAAGGGTGTAAGAACAATCCTAGTAACTACAGGCCGGTCAGTTTAACATCATTGTTGTTTAAAGATTTAGAAACAATAGTCAAGGAAAAATTTAACTGCCATTTGGAGAGGTTTAAGCAAATTAAGGAGAGCCAACACAGGTTTGTAAAAGGCAGATCGTGTTTGAATTAACTAATTGAATTTTTTGATGAAGTAACAGAGGGCATTGATGAAGGGAATGCAATGGATATTGTCTACATGGATTTTTGGAAGGCGTTTGACAAAGTACCACATAGAAGGCGGCTAACAAAATTGAGGCTTATGGAATAGATGGGTCAGTGGCAGCTTGGATAAGGAATTGGCTTAAGGATAGAAAACAGCGAGATGTGGTAAATGGCTGTTTTTCAGACTGGAGCATGGTAGACAGTGGTGTTCCCCAAGGGTCTGTGCTGGGGCCACTGCTTTTTTTGATATATATAAATGACCTGGATATTGGAATACAGAGTAGAATTTCTAAATTTGCCGATGACACCAAACTTGGGGGTGTGGCAAACAGTGATGATGATATTAATCGACTGCAACAGGACATAGAAAGGCTAGCAGAATGGACAGACAAGTGGCAGATGGAATTTAATAGAGAGAAGTGTGAGGTTATGCATTTTGGCATATACTTAATGGCACAGTTTTAAAGAGTGTGCAGGGATAGAGGGACCTGGGAGTTAATGTGCAGAGGTCCCTGAAGGAGGCAGGACATATTGAGAGAGTTGCTAACAAAGCATATTGGATCTTGGGCTTCATAAATAGAGGTATTGAGTACAAAAGTAGAGAAGTTATGCTGAACCTTTATAAAGCGCTGGTTAGGCCACAACTGGAGTATTGCATCCAATTCTGGTCCCCACACTTTAGGAAGGATGTGAAGGCCCTTGAGAGGGTGCAGTGGAGATTTACCAGAATGGTTCCGGGGATGGGGGATCTTACCTACAAGGACAGGTTGGAGAAACTGGATTTGTTTTCATTAGAGCAAAGGAGGTTGAGGAGTGATTTGATAGAGGTGTACAAGATTATGATTGGTTTGGATAGGCTAGACGGGGAAAGGCTGTTCCCACTAGTTGATGGTACAAGGACTAGGGGACACAGGTTTAAGGTTTTGGGCAAGAGATACAGGGGGATGTGAGGAAAAACTTTTTTACGCAGCGAGTGATGATGACCTGGAACTCGCTGCCGACGGAAGTGGTGGAGCGGAGACACTCAATGTTTTTAAGGGGAGACTGGATAGGCACTTGAGGGAAATAAACTTGCAGGGCTACGGGGATAGAGCGGGGGAATGGGACTGACTGGATTGCTCTACAGAGAGCCGGCATGGACTCAATGGGCCGAATGGCCTCCTTCTGTGCCGTTAATACTCTCTGACTCTATAAGTGGAAACGTTCTCTCTGTATCCACTCTATCAAAATTTTTCATAATTTTAAAGAATTAGGTCACTACTCAGCCTTCTTTTTTCAGGAGAAAATAGACCCAGTCTGTTCATCCTTTCCTGATATGTATACCCTCGCATTTCTGGTATCATCCTTGTAAATCTTCTCTGCACCCTCTCCAGTGCCTCGATAACCTTTTTATAATATGGCGATCAGAACTGTACGCTGTACTCCAAGTGTGGTCTAACCAAGGTTCGATACAGGTTTAGCATAACTTCCCTACTTTTCAATTCTATCCCTCTAGAAATAAACCCTAGTGCTTGTTTTGCTTTTTTATGGCCTTGTGAACCTGTGGTGCAAATTTCAGTGATTTGTGTTTTTCCTTTTGTTCCTCTACCCCACCTAGACTCGCACTCTCCAGGTAATAAGTGACCTCCCTATTCTTCCTACCAAAATGTAATACCTCACATTTATCTGTGTTGAACTTCATTTGCCAATTATATGCCCATCTGCAAGTTTATTAATGTCCTCCTGTAATTTGTTGCAGTCCTCCTCAGTATTGACTATCCCCCCCAATTTGGTGTCATCCGCAAATTTAGAAATTGTGTTTTTGATTCCAAAGTCTAAATCGTCAATGTAACTTTTGAACAGCAGTGGTCCCAGCACTGATCCTTGTGGAACACCACTACCCACCTTCTGCCACTGTGAATAGCTATCCTTTACTCTTACTCTCTGCTTTCAGTCCTGAAGCCAGCTAGCAATCCATTAGAACATAAGAAACAGGAGCAGGAGTCGGCCAATCGGCCCCTCGAGTCTGCTCCGCCATTCAATAAGATCATGGCTGATCCAATCTTGGCCTCAACACCACTTTCCCGCTCTCTCCCCATACCCCTTGACTTCCTTGTAGTTCAAATGTCTGTCAATCTCCGCCTTGAATATATTCAATGACTCCGCCTCCACAGCTCTCTGGGGTAGAGAATTCCAAAGATTCACGACCCTCTGAGAGAAGAAATTCCTCCTCATCTCCGTTTTAAATGGGCGACCCCTTATTCTGAAACTCTCCCCCCTATTCCCATCCCAACCTTCCTTTTTTTATTGATGTGCCGATAAAATATTTTACTATTTTGTTTTATGTTCCTTTGATAATTTAATGTCATAGTTCCTCTTTGCCTCACTAATTGTTTTTTTGACTTCTCTTCTAATCTCTTCATATTCTCCCTTATCATGCACTCCCCTGCTGTCTATGTACTTAATGTATGATTCTTTCCTTACCCTCAATTGTTCCCTTATGGCTTTACTCATCCATGGAGTCCCATTAGTGTTTAGTTTGGTCTTTCCTTTTAGTGGAATATATTTTTCCTGCACTCTGTTGAACACCATTTTAAATGTTTCCCATTGCTGTTCTACATCGTTGTTTGCCAATATTGTTGCCCATTTTTTTTCCAACTTCTATTCTCAGCCCCTCAAAATCAGCTTTTCTCCAATCTAGTAACCTGGGTTTCGACATACTTATGTCCTTCTAATTGCCCTTGAGAAGGTGGTGGTGAGCCACCTTCTTGAATGACTGCCGTCTGTGTGGTGAGGGTACTCCCATAGTGCTGTTAGGGAGGGAGTTACAGGATTTTGACCCGAACAAGGAAGGAATGGCGAAATCTTTCCAAGTCAGGATGGTACGTAACTTGGTGGGGAATTTGGAGGTGGTGGTGTTCCCATGTGCCTGCTGCCCTTGTCCTAGATGGTAGAGGCCGTGGGTTTGGGAGGTACTGTCGAAGAAGCCTTGATGAGTTGCTGCAGTGCATCTTGTAGATGGTACACACTGCAGCCACGGTGTGCCCATGGTGGAGGGAGTGAATGTTTCAGGTGGTGGATGGGGTGCCAATCAAACGGGCTCTTTGTCCTGAATGTTGTCGAGCTTCTTGAGTGTTGTTGGAGCTGCAATCATCCAGGCAAGTGGAGATCATTCCATCACACTCCAGACTTGTGCCTTGTAGATGATGGAAAGGCTTTGGGGAGTCAGGATGTGAGACACTCGCCACAGAATACCCAGCCTCAGACCTGCTCTTGTAGCACAGTATTTATGTGGCTGATCCAGTTAAGTTTCTGGTCAATGGTGATCCCCAGGATATTGATGGTGGGGGATTTGGTGATGGTAATGCCGTTGAATGTCAAGGGGCAGTGGTTAGACTCTCTCTTGTTGGAGACAGTCATTGCTTGGCACTTGTGTGGCGCGAATGTTACTTGTCACTTATCAGCCCAAGCCTGAATGTCATCCAGACCTTGCTGCATGCGAGCATGGACTGCTTCATTATCTGAGGAGTTGCGAAAAGAACTGAACACTGTGCAATCATCAGCAAACATCCCTGCTTCTGACCTTATGATGCAGGGAAGGTCATTGATGAAGCAGGTGAAGATGGTTGGGCATAAGACACTGTCCTAAGGAACCCCAGCAACAATGTCCTGGGGCTGTGATGATTGACCTCCAACAACCACAACCATCATCCTTTGTGCTAGGTATGACTCCAGTCAGTGGAGAGTTTTCCCCTTGATTCCCATTGACTTCAATTTTATTTGGGCTCCTTGATGCCACACTTGGTGAAATGCTGCCTTGGTGTCAAGGACAGTCACTCTCACCTCACCTCTGGAATTCAGCTCTTTTGTCCATGTTTGGACCAAGGCTGTAATGAGGTCTGGAGCCAATTGGTCCTGGCAGAACCCAAACTGGGCATCAGTGAGCAGGTTATTAGAAGATAGGAGCAGGAGTAGGCCATTCGGCCCCCCGAGCCTGTTCCGCCATTTAATGAGATCATGGCTGATCATCCAAATTCAGTACCCTGTCCCTGCTTTCTCCCCATATCCCTTGGTCCCTTTAGCCTTAAGAAATATATCTAACTCCTTCTTGAATATATTTAATGAATTGGCCTCAACTGCCTTCTGTGGTAGAGAATTCCACAGGTTCACCACTCTCTGGGTGAAGAAATTCCTCCTCATCTCAGTCCTAAATGGCTTACCCCTTATCCTTAGACTGTGACCTCTGGTTCTGGACTCCCCCGCTATCGGGAACATCCATCCTGTATCTAGTCTGTCTAGTCCTGTTAGAATTTTATAAGTTTCAATGAGATCCCCTCTCATTCTTCTAAACTCTCGCAAATATAAGTCTAATCGACCCAATCTCTCTTCATACGTCATTCCTGCCATCACAGGTATCAGTCTGGTGAATCTTCGCTGCACTCCCTCCATGGCAAGAACATCCTTCCTCAGATAAGGCGACCAAAACTGCACACAATACTCAAGGTGTGGTCTCACCAAGGCCCTGTACAAATGCAGCAAGACATCCTTGCTCCTGTACTCGAATCCTCTCGCTACGAAGGCCAACATACCATTTGCCTTCTTAACCGCCTGCTGCACCTGCATGCTTACCTTCAGCGACTGGTGCACAAGGACACCCAGGTCTCGTTTCACTTCCCCATTTCCCAATCTATTGCCATTCAGATAATAATCTGTCTTCCTGTTTTTGCCTCCAAAGTGGATAACCTCGCATTTATCCACATTATACTGCATCGGCCATGCATCTGCCCAATCACCCAACCTGTCCAAATCATATTGGAGTTTCTCTGCATCCTCCTCACAGCACACACGCCCACCCAGCTTTGTGTCGTCTGCAAACTTGGAGATATTACATCTAGTTCCCTCGTCTAGATCATTAATATATATTGTGAATAGCTGGGGTCCTAGCACCGATCCCTACGGTACCCCACTAGTCACTGCCTGCCACTCGGAAAAAGACCCGTTTATTCCAACTCTTTGCTTCCTGTCTGCTAAGCAGTTCTTATCCAAGTCAGTACCTCACCCCCAATCCCATGTGCTTTAACTTTGCACGCCAAAGGTGAGTAAGTTCCGCCTAATAGCACTGTCGACGACACCTTCCATCACTTTACTGATGATTGAGAGTAGAATGATGGGGTGGTAATTGGCCAGATTGAATTTGTCCTGCTTTTTTGTGGACAGGACATACCTGTGCAATTTTCCACATTGTCGGATAGATGCCAGTGTTGTAACTGTACTGGAACAGCTTGGATAGAGGCGCGGCTAGTTCTGGAGCGCAAGTCTTCAGCACGACAGCCGGGATGTTGTCGGGGCCCAAAGCCTTTGCTGTATCCAGTGCGCTGAGCTGTTTCTTAATATCGCATGGAGTGAATCGAATTGGCTGAAGACTGGCTTCTGCGATGCTGGGGACCTCAGGAGGAGACCGAGATGGATCATCCACTCGGCACTTCTGGCTGAAGATATTTGCAAATGCTTCAGCCTTGTCAGGTGAGAAGGCTGCAGCTGGGGAAGGAAGGAGGGGGAGATTGGGGTGGGGGGGTGGGGAAGACATTGTGGGGGGTGGGGTGTAGATCACCGGTCGGGGGTTGGAGATCAGGGGGTCTTCAGATCGTGGGTCGGTTGGGGGACATCGGAGTGTTAGTCGGGAAGATCAGAGCATAATTCGGGGAGATGATTGCAGTTCAGGGAAAGTTCAGGGGTCGGGGAGAATCGCGGGTCAGGGGCGAGATCGGAGCGTGGGTCGGGGGGAATTTCGTGGAACGGGGGCGGGGGGGGTTTGTCACAGCAGGTTAGCTTGGAGGGGCCGAGAGTGAAATGCTCCTACTCCTCTTTGCCCACAGGCAGTGCTGGTAAGGCACTTACCTGCTGGATCCAGCCATTCCCTTTAGCTGCCGGGTTTCCCGAGCTCTGGGAAACCCGGCACGGAGCCATGAAATGTAAAACTCTGTTCAAATCTAAGGCACGCCATCTGATTAGCATATTTAAATGAGTGACCCACCTCTCGAGAACATGTTACTCGCCCGACCTCCAACCCGCCCTGATTAAACCGCAAGTGGGTGCGTGGAAGGCGGATTTCAGATATATTAACAGCCCCTCCCCGCCCCTCTCCCACCAATCCTGGGGGATTAAATTCACTCATGATCTGTTGTGGTGCAGCCTTTTCAAATGAATTTATAACTTTGGGGACATTTTTTGACTTCACACTGGTCGGAAGATCTTGTGCTGCGTTTACCTGAATCTCTGATATGCACCACCTGACGCTGAGGCTCCTGAGTCATGCCCCCCCCCCCCCCCACCACCCCCCCGCGCCCCCCAACCCCCAATCTCCTCCGGTCCATGGGACTGTGAAGTCTGAAGATTCCCATCTCTGTCTTTTCATCGTGTCTACCAGAAGCTGTTATTTGTTTGAGGACCACTAGATGGCGCTGTAGGTGCTTCGCTTACTTGGACACTTAAAATGTGCGATTGGACCTTTTGGGCCTGAACTCACTGAACCGTATGAAGTTAATAACACTTCGTGACTGAACTTGAGACAATTGAACCTCAAGAACAATTTACAAAGGTGTTTAGTGATTGCAGAAATAGATCCAATCTGTCTGAAGCTGTGGTGATACTGTGGCCCAGAAATTCGCCTCTCCGGCTTGCCGCAGGGGGTAAGGATCGTGCACGCTCTTACCTACCGCGCCTGCCGTTGTCTTTTGGGCCCACGGGAACTTCGGGTCCTGGGCCTCTCCCAACTGCCGGCGCGCAGTGCTGTCAAATCTGTGAATTGAAATCGGCCCCAAAAGAACAGCTAAACTTAAAATAATTTTTTTTTAAAAACCATCACATTTTTAAAATAACTATAGTTAAATAAATTAACCACTTTAAACAAAAATTTAAATTTTTGAAAAATTAAAATACTTTTTAAAAGTGATAAAAATAAACTTACCTTTCTTTAAAGTATCTAAAAAAGATAAACCTGTTGAAAAAATGTTTAAATTATACTTAATTAACTACTTACCTTGTTGAAAACGGGTCCTGCGCCTCCTTTTTAACAGCGTAGGTTCTTCAATACTTACCCTCGCGTAGAAACCTGAAAAAAAAACTAAGTTTGCTGCGTGCGCGCAGCCTCTACCGCGCACGCGGTTCACCTGGGAACCGCCCCCTTCACCATACCGGAAGTTCCGGTTTCCCGCGCATGCGCAGTGCATGCAGGAAACCGGCACTTCAGGACGTCTTACGGGTGAGTACACAGTGCGTACTCACGCGGGAAGGGCCGAATTTTTGGCCCAATATATTACATAGAACTACATAGAATATACAGCTCAGAAACATTTCATAGAATCATAGAAATTTACGGCATAGAAGGAGGCCATTAGGCCCATCGTGTCCACGCCGGCCGACAAAGAGCTATCCACCCTAATCCTACTTTCCAGCTCTTGGTCCATAGCTCTTGTAGGATATGGCACTTCAAGTGCATATCCAAGTACTTTTTAAATGTGATGAGGGTTCCTGCCTCTACCACCCTTTCAGGCAGTGAGTTCCAGACCCCCACCACCCTCTGGGTGAAAAAAGTTCTCCTCAACTCCCCTCTAATCCTTCTACCAATTACTTTAAATCTATCGCCCCTGGTTATTGAACTCAGGGAATTTTGTCCTTCCTATCCACTCTATCTAGGCCCCTCACAATTTTATACACCTCAATTAAGTCTCCCCTCAGCCTCCTCTATTCCAAAGAAAACAACCCCAGCCTATCCAATCTTTCCTCATAGCTAAAATTCTCCAGTTCTGGCAACATCCTCGTAAATCTCCTCAGCCAGATATTTGTACTAGAATCTGTGGTTCAATCCCTTTGTTCCTAAATATTTTGTGAGCAGAGGGTTTTGTTTGTTATTGGAATAATGTCAGGTCTTCTGGTACTAGAGGTGGAGCCCTCTAGTTCCATGAGGATCTGACAGAGCGGTTTTGGTTGTGAACTGGCATGAGTTAAAACCAGATGTGGCTTGTCGGTTTAATACCCAGCTGACATTGCAGAAGCATTTCTCCAATATGGTGCAGTGGCCAGTGTTGCAAATTCACCCCTTTATATCACGTGGCAGATCCGGAAAACAAGGGCAACCCCGGAACAGCCACTCATGCACTTGCATCTGCACCAGATGTGCAAAAGAAAATTGCAATTGTAAAATTTGCAGGTGATACGAAACTTGGCAAAGAAGTCGATAGTGGTGAGGATAGTTATAGGCTTCAGGATTACATAGACAGGATGGTGAAATGGGCAGAAGCATGGCAGAGGGAGTTGAATGTGGAGAAGTGTGAAGTGATGCACTTTGGGAGGACTAATATGGAAAGACAGTATACTATAAATGGCACGATTTTGAAAAGTGTAGATGAACAGAGGGACCTTGGTATCCATATACACAAATCCTGAAAGGTGGCAGGGCAATTTGATAAGGTGGTTAAAAAACAATATGGGTTACTTGTGTTTATAAATAGAGGAATAGAATATAAAAGCAAAGAGATCATGCTAAAAGTTTATAAATCACTGGTTAGGCTGGAGTATTGTGGACAATTCTGGGCACTACATTTCCGGAAAGATGTAAAGGTCTTAGAAAGGGTGCAGAGGAGGTTTGCCAGGATGATACCGTTGATGAGGGACTTCAGTTATGAGGAGTTAGGACTGTTCTCCTTGGAACAGAGCTGGTTAAGAAGTGACCTAATAGAGATTGTCAAGATGATTAGAGGTTTTGATAGAGTAGGTAGAGAAAAATTATTCCCTCTGGCGAGTGAGTCAATAACTAAAGGTCATCGATACAAAATCATTGGCAAAAGATCGAGAGGGAAGTTGAGGAGAAATGTTTTCACTCAGAGACTTGTGGGGATCTGGAACGCTCGTCCTGAAAAAGTGGTGGAAGCTGATCCCATAAATAATTTTATAAGGGAGTTGGACAGGTACTGGAGGATGAGGAACTTACAGGGTTACAGATAAAAAGCGAGGGTGAGGGACTAAATACGACTGCTCTTTCAGAAAGCCAGCACAGGCCCGATGGTCCGAATAACCTCCTTCTGTGCTGTAAGTTTCTACGATTCTATCATTGGGTGGTGTGTGTATCCCAGCAAATCTAATTTCTGGCCCATGGCACACGGGTTCAAAGCTCACTCTAAGATCTCAGCTCACCAGCGGCACCATAAAATGGCAGCCCTGACAGCAAGCACTGTCCCGGTGCTGGTAAAAATTCTAATTGCTGCCAGTAAATGACAGCACATCACGAGACGGCGCTGTGAGCTGCTCCGTTGATGTTACAGCGCTGCCTATAAACGGGCTCTGCTGCGTCACCAATTGCTGGAACTTTAAAGAAGCACGGTCACTGTACTAAGAAGTTTCAGTCAGCACCTTCTGAACAGCCAGAAAAAGAATACTCAGAAAACTGTACCAAGTACTGGTGGCATTTTATTTTTAGCTTCTGGGGAGGTTTGCACTGTAACTGAGACTTTATCGCAGGGTAATGTTTCAATGTGGATTTTAGTTTATGCTTGGCATGTGTTGATTTACTTCCTTTACTAATTTCCATTCATTCATCGGAACATAAGAACAGGAGTAGGCCATTCAGCCCCTCGGGCCTGTTCCTCCCATTGAATTAGAGCATGGCTGATCTGTATTTTGACTCAATTTACTCTCCTTTGTTCCATATCCCTTGATACCTTTACCCAACAGAAAATTAATCGCTGTCAGTCTTGAAAATTTCTATTGACCCAGCATCTACAGTCTTTTGGGGAAAGGGTTCCAGATTTAGGGTCTGTGGGTTCCTGTCCCGCTTTAGGCCTTGCACACATCAGCGTCAGCGCAGTGCAGAGGGAATGCTGTGCTGTTAGAGCTACTGTCCTTCGAATGAGATGTTAAACTGAGCTCCTGTCTCTTGCTCAGTTTCTTCTGAAGATCTGGTAGCACTATTTGAATGAAAAGGCAGAGATTTTTCCAGGGGACCTGGCCAACATTCCTGCCACAACTCGCACCATCAAAAAATGGATTAACTGCTCTTTCATCCTGTTGTGGAAACTTGGCTGTGCGCCAACTAGTTGTTGTGTTGCCCTACATAACTGCTGCTGCCTTTTGAAAGCAAATCATTGTATGTGTCAGTTGTGGCTCAGTGGGTAGCACACTCGCCTTTGGGTCAGAAGGTTGTGGGTTCAAGTCCCGACTCCAGGGAATTGAGCACATAAAGCTAGGCTGACACTCCAGTGCATTGCTGAGCAGACGGGGCCTCAGTTTAACATCTCATCTGAAAGACGGCACCTCTCAGGACTGGATGTAAAAGATCCCATGGCACTATTATCGAAGAAAAGCAGCAGAGTTATCCCTGGTGTCCTAGCCAATATTTATCCCTCAATCAACATCACTAAAACAGATTATCTGGTCATTATCACATTGCTGTTTGTGGGACCTTGCTGTGCACAAATTGGCTGCCACGTTTCCTACATTACAACAGTGACTCCACTTCAAAAGTATTTCATTGGCTGTAAAGTGCTTTAAGATGTTTGGTGGTTGTGAAAGGTGCTTATATAAATGCAAGTCTTTCTTCTTTCTTTGAGCACTACAAAGCAAGACTTTTTCACTATAGTGTGCCTGCTGTGGTTTAATAATTCTTGGAGGAAGGCTTTCAGTTCCATAGTAGATGACCTTTGGTCTAGTCTCTGTTTCTGTGGCAATCTGAACGTATAAGGCATTATTATTCTTGGTAGGCAGAAGCAGACAGCTTACGTAATGACTCCGTGTAGAGTGCCATCTAGAGCACATGCAGAGTAATTACCACCAGCCACTGTAGAAGCTAAGAGGCAGCGTTAAGCGTTATTTGAAATACAGCCTAAAATGTGAGCATTGGTGGTTCAGGGGTAGAGTTCTCGCCCGCCACACGGGAAACCTGGGTTTGCCTCCTGGCCAATGCAGGGCCCTTTCCTTTTAAGTATCAATCGTGGCTCAGTTGCGAGCACTCTTGTCTCTGAGTCAGAAGGTTGTGGGTTCCAGTCCCACTCCAGACACTTGAGCACAAAAATCTAGGCTGACACTCCCAGTGCAGCACTGAGGGAGTGCTGCACTGTCGGAGGTGCAGTCTTTCGGATGAGGTCCTGTCTGCCCTCTCAGGTGGATGTAAAAGATCCCATTGCACTATTTTGAAGAAAAGCAGGGGAGATATCCCTGGTGTCCTGGGCCAATATTTATCCCTCAATCAACATCACTAAAACAGATTATCTGAGCATTATCACATTACTATTTGAGGGAGCTTGCTGTGTGCAAATTGGCTGCCACGTTTCCTACATTACAACAGTGACTACACTTCAAAAATACTTCATTGGCTGTAAAGCGCTTTGGGACGTCCTGAGGTTGTGAAAGGCGCTCTATGAAAGCAAGTCATTCTTTTTTCAACAAATCAAAGACCGCTTAGATCAAGATCTTTCTATCCAAGGAGCCTAGTTACATGAAAGTTTAGAAAAATGCCGTCTGATCTGTTGATTTGCTTGGTGAGCTGGTGACCATGTGGTCAGTGCATCAAATCCAGCTCAGAGGGCGGGCATATACTTTTGTTATGATCTACGGAAGTTTTCCCGACCAATTTCCTTCTTTTTCCAGACTCGTCTTCAGACCATTCGGATTCCGAATGGCAGAGAGTTAAATCCAAAATCAAAAACCGATCGTGCCTAGTTTAGAACTTGCAAAACAATGTTTATGAGGCAAACCCTTGCCTCCCTTTTTTCTTTTTTGGATCTCTTCACAAAGAAAGCTTGGTTGTTAACCCAGACAGCCTCTATTTTGGGCAATAAATAATGTAGAAATGCTGCACCAATCTCTTTCAACACTGTTCCCACACATCAGTGACAGCATTTGAATGGCAAATGCAGGGCAGCCAAGGCTATTAAAACAGAGGGGGGTCCACATCAGACCTGACATCAAACACACCGCTTCCCTGTGAGTTAGGATTGAATTCCGAGTGAACCAAACCTAGCAAAGTTAGTCGAACCAATACAATGAGAAAATAGACTCTGCCATTTTATTCAGCTCCAATTTTATTTCTACAGTTGTAATGTATTTTTTTAGTCAATCTTACAGTGATATTGTTGGGTTTTACTTCCTGGAATTGTGCCTTAATTAAACTTAAACTTCAGGAATATATCGCTCACTTAATATCTCAAACTCGCTCATGGTTCGGTCAACCACTTCAAGACCACATGTTGACTCACAAGTTAGAGATGCGCCTCTCAGAGCCCCCTTTGGGCTAGAGAGGGGGAAAGACAGCAAATGTCCCTGATCCCATTCATTATCTACTGACCATGGCTGGGAAATTCACCTCTTTTTGGGATATGATAAGAACAGGAACGGATTTGATTCTCAATAGCTTGCCAACAGTAAGTCTAAATCTTCGCATATGAAGAATAGCCACTTGGGTGAGGTTTTCGAATAGTGAAGGGAGTACTGGAATTTGACCCTCATAAGAGAATGTAGAACCTTAAACAAAAGGTAACAAGGAGGGTAGATGAGGGTAGTGCGTTTGATGTTGTGTATATGGACTTTAGCAAGGCTTTTGATAAGGTTCCACATGGCAGACTGGTCACGAAGTTAAAAGCCCATGGGATCCAGGGTAAAGTGTCAAGTTGGATTCAAAACAGGCTAGGAGACAGGAAGCAGAGAGTAATGGTTGATGGGTGTTTTTGTGACTGGAAGGCTGTGTCCAGTGGGGTTCCGCAGGGCTCAGAACTAGGTCCTTTGCCTTTTGTGGTATATATCAATGATCTAGACTTGAATAAAGGGGGTATGATTAAGAAGTTTGCAGATGATACTAAAATTAGCTGTGTGGTTGATACTGAAGAAGGAAGCTGTAGACTGCAGGAAGATATCAATACATTGGTCAGGTGGGCAGAACAGTGGCAAATGGAATTCAATCTGGAGAATTGTGATTAATGCATTTGGGGAGGGCTAACAAGTAAAGGGAATACACATTAAATGGAACAAAGGGACCTTGGAGTGCATGTCCACAGATCCCTGAAGGTAGCAGGCCAGGTAGATAAGGTGGTTTAGAAGGCATATGGAATGCTTATCTTTATTAGCCGTGGCATAGAATATAAGAGCAGGGGGATTATGCTTCAACTGTATAAAACACTAGTTAGGCCTCAGCTAGAGTACTGCATGCAGTTCTGATCACCACATTACAGGAAAGATGTGATTGCACTAGAGAGGGTACAGAGGAGATTTACAAGGATGTTGCCGGGAGTAGACAATCTTAGCTATGAGGAAAGACTGGATAGGCTGGGTCTGTTTTCCTTGGAACAGAGGAGGCTGAGGGGAGACCTTATTGAGGTGTATAAAATTATGAGGGGCATAGATAAAGTGGATAGAAAGGACCTATTTCCCTTAGCAGAGGGGTCAAAAACCAGGGGGCACAGATTTAAAATAATTAGGGGAAGGTTTAGAGGGGATTTGAGGGGACATTTCTTCACCTAGAGGGTTGTGGGGGTCTGGAACTCACTGCCTGAAAGGGTAGTAGAGGCAGGAACCCTAACCACATTTAAAAAGTACTTGGATGTGCACTTGGGATGCTCTAACCTGCAGGGCTACGGACCAAGAGCTGGGAAGTGGGTTTAGGCTGGATAGCTCTTTGTTGGCCAGTGCGGACACGATGGGCCGAAATGGCCTCCTTCTGTGCTGTAACTTTCTATGATTCTATGAAAAGATGGAGGAAGTGGGCTTTACGACAATACTAAATAATGGTTGCATGAGATCTTACCACTATAGCCTAGCTATTGAGGGTTTAACTGGGCACCAAGGGTGTTGATTAACCCCTCTCCATTTTCCTGTTTCCTGGAACTGCACTGAAACCCGAGTTTTAATGCTGACACAGGAGGACATCCAATGCAGCAGCAGAATCAATATTATCAGCTGTGAGGTGCAATGAGGCGGTAATTAAACAGCGGAAGTAACACGTGGGTGCTCTAGGCAGCTGTTTACCCAGCAATACTCCTGAAGAAAGGCAGAGAGATGAAAGCCAAGTCTACTGAAAGCAGTGAGAGAGACGGGACAGACTGTGTAGGACTACCCCATCTCAGAAGCACCGAGTGAATCAGACATGGGAGCAGGTAGCTGAAAGGTTAAATGCAGTGTCTAGGAGAACCGTCAGGAACTGCCAAGATCTACAACAACAACAACAACTTGCATGACTACAGCACCTTTAACATAGTAAAATGTCCCAAGGCGCTTCATAGGAGTATTATCAAACAAAATTTGACACCAAGACACATAAGGAAACATTCGGACAGAGGTAGGTTTTAAGGAGCATATTAAAGGAGGAGGGAGAGTTAGAGAGGTTTAAGGAGGGAATTCCAGAGCTTAGGGCCTAGACAGCTGAAGACATGGCCGCCAACGGTGGGAGTAGAGTGTACAAAATTATGAGGGGCATAGATAGGGTAGATAGAAAGGAATAACAACAGAAAACGCTGGAAAAACTCAGCAGGCCAGGCAGCATCCGTGGAGAGAGAAACAGAGTTAACGTTTCAGGTCTGGGACCCTTCATCAGAACTGGAAAAAGCTGGAGATGTAGATAGAAAGGAACTTTACCCCTTAGTAGAGGGGTCAATAACCAGGGGACATAGTTTCAAGGTAAGGGGCAGGAGGTTTAGAGGGGATTTGAGGAGAACGTTTTTCACCCAGAGGGTGGTTGGAATCTGGAACTCACTGCCTGAAAGGGTGGTAGAGGCAGGAACCCTCACAACATTCAAGAAGCATTTAGATGAGCACTTGAAACGCCATAGCATACAAGGCTACGGACCAAGTGCTGGAAAATGGGATTAGAATAGACAGGGCTTGATGGTCGGTGCAGACACGATGGGCCTGAAGGGCCTCTTTCTTTGCTGTATGACTCTATGGGCTGGATTTCGATACTGGGGCGGGTTGGGGTCGTGTCGTCCACTTTTTGTGTTATCCACCCGACTGCAATTTGATGTGGGAGATTGATGCGATTTTCACCTAATTGGGCAATTGAGTTCCAGCATGTGGGAACCCATGAACCAATTGGTGTTTTCAGTCTGAAAGTCGCCTCTGATGATGTCATCATTGCTGCTGCATTGAAGGTCTGCAAAGACTGCCTGGCCTTTGCTGTGAGAGGACCTGGATGCAAAATGAGCAGCTGCAGCCCTAAGTCTGCTCCCAGATATTTTTGCACCACCACCACCACTCCCAGATATGTCTATTTCTCCTCCTCCTCCTCCTCCTCCTCCTCCTCCTCCTCCTCCTATGACTACTGCTACTACACCACATCTCCGTTGTAATAGTGGACCTGCAGCTGATAGTCAGCTATCCAAATGTGCTCCCACCAGGTTTCACATTCGTGGTTCAGAACAGGCGTGCTTCATGTAGAAAAAGGGTTAAAATCACAAAGGCCTTTCAAAATGGCATTATAGAGCCAATTTAGTGCTTGTTAAGGGCCTTAACAGCCTATCCCGCCTCTTGGAGGCGGGACGGAGTCGGGACCTAGCAGACATGATTTAATGAAAATTGCGTGGAGGCGGGATGGAGGCGGGCTTGTGCCCGCCCACCAGTTTTCGCTATTTTAACCCCCCACACGCCTCCAAACCTGCCTCCACGGGTCAATGAAAATCCAGCCCTATGACTCTATGAGATCTCAGATCTTGCAAGCTGGAGGAGGTTAGAGATAGGGTAGGGTGAGGCCATGGAGGAATTTGCAAACAAGGATGAGTTTTTTTAAATCGAGGCATTGCAGGACCGGGAGCTAATGTAGGTCAGCAGGATCAGGGGTGATGGTTGACCTGGGACTGGGTACTGGGTACAAGATCTAGGTAAAATGTAGGACCTAAATAAATCATCTCAGGTTAATCAATACTACTGATAAGCACCGACCACAAGTAGACATGCAAGAAGGCCGCCTCTCCTAACATTTCAACCCCTTCCTGTTGGAGGAAACTCAGCAGTAAGAGGAAGTTGCCCAGATGCAACACTTCATTGTTGAACAAAGGCAAAAATGCTGTGGGCTGGATTTTGATACTGGGGGCGGGTTGGGGTCGTGAATCCCACTTTTTGGGTTGTAGACCCGCCTCCATCGACTTGTGGCCAACCCACTGTATTTTCCCTTGATTGACCTTGTTGAGCCCGCCCAGTGAGCTCAGCAGGCCAATTAAGGGCCACCCGGCAACAGGTGACGTCACAGATTGACATTTCATCTGTCAAGAGCTTTTGACAGATGAAATATCAGCGTTTGACAGCTCTGTGAAGCTGTCAAACACTGATAATTTGTCTTCTAACTTGAGTCCTTCCTCTCAGGCTGAGTTAGAAATCATTCCAGCACAGAAAGCAGAAGGCTGCAGTTTTTGACAGCACCACGGCCTTTCTGCTTTCTGTGCCGGTGAGATTTCTGACTCCCGAGAACTGAAGGGCTGACACTTGCAGGAGGAAGTTAAGGTAAGTAAAACTTTTTCCCACACTTTGCACTTACCTTACACACTTACCTCTGCACACATGCACCCATCACTCACCTGCCCACTGGAGATATCGACCCCTCCAAGCCCTGCAGACCCACGGTCCGCCCCGATAACTTGGCGTGGTTGGCACCTGTCGGGAAGCCCACATTTCACCTTTCAAAATAGGGATTAGCCAAAAAGACTGCCTGTTAACTACCTGTTAACAGGCAGTTAATTGTCACTAATCCCTTCCCGCCTCGGGGAGTCGGGTCCCAGCACAGGTCGGGTACCCGCCGCCAGCGAAACTGGCATGGAGGCGGGATGGGGTCGGGACCCCCAAATCTGCAACTTTAACCCCCCACACGCCTCCAAACCCGACTCCACGGGTCAATGAAAATCTAGCCCTTTGTTTGAATGTGGAGACTTGGAAAAAGAAAGAAAGACTTGCATTTATATAGCGCCTTTCACGACCTCAGGATGTCCCAAAGTGCTCTATAGCCAAAGAAGTACTTTTGAAGTGTAGTCACTGTTGTAATGCAGGAAACATGGTAACAAATTTGCACACAGCAAGTTCCCACAAACAGCAATGTGATAATGATTATCTGCTTTTGGGATGGTGATTGTGGGTTAAATATTGGCCAGGACACCAGGGAGAACTCCCCTGCTCTTCTTCGAAATAGTGCCGTGGGATCTTTTACATCCACCTGAGCGAGCAGACGGGGCCTTGGTTTAACGTCTCATCCAAAAGACGGCACCTCCGACAGTGCAGCACTCCCATAGCACTTGGGGTGTATGATATAACTAAAATTAGGAAATGATTTGGCAGCTTCTGTATAGAGTAGCAATAGTCAAAAGGGTCTTCACACAAGTAATATATATTTGCAGTTTGTAGCATGCATGATGTCTCGGAAGCTCTGTCGGTGCAACACATTGGCCCCGATATTTGGAGGCGGGGGGGGGAGCAGGTGCACAGTGTCAGCGGCCGGGAAACCCGGAAATGCCGGAAACGCGGAGATCCTGCTGAATTTAACGGGGCTGGAGATTGAAGTGCGTGGCTGGGGTGGGAGGGGAGCTTGAAGAGAATGCGGCAGGTTTGCTTGAGGAACCGAGGGAAGCACTCCTGCTCCTTCTGGCCTACAAGCAGTGCTGGTAAAGCATTCACCTGCCGGAACTGCCAGCTCCCACCTCCCTTCAGCTGCCGGGATTCCCGAGCCCAGGGATACCCTGGCCCGCAGCTGTTAAATTTAAATGGCTACCAAAATCTCATGATAAGACCCTCATTAGCATATTAAAACCTCAAACCCGCCTCCCCAGAGCTGGTTACTCGGACAAACCCGACATTTGGTAGGAAGAATAAAAACAGCAAAATATTATTTAAATGGAGAAAGACTACAGAATGCTGCAGTACAGAGGGATCTGGGGGTCCTCGTACATGAAACACAAAAATTTAGCATGTAGGTACAGCAAGTAATTAGGAAGGCAAATGGAATGTTGGCCTTTTTTGCAAGAGGGTTGGAGTATAAAAGCAGGGAAGTCCTGTTACAACTGTACAAGGTGTTGGTGAGACCACACCTGGAGTACTGCGTACAGTTTTGGTCTCCTTATTTAAGGAGGGATATCCTTGCATTGGAGGCAGTTCAGAGAAGGTTCACTAGGTTGATTCCTGAGATGAAGGGGTTGTCTTATGAAGAAAGGTTGAGCAGGTTGGGCCTATACTCATTGGAGTTTAGAAGAATGAGAGGGGATCTTATTGAAACATATAAGATTCTGAGGGGGCTTGACAGGTCGATGTAGGGAGGATGTTTCCCCTCGTGGGGGTATCTAGAACTAGGGGGCACAGTTTCAGAATAAGGGGTCGCCCATTTAAGACAGAGATGAGGAGGAATTTCTTCATTCAGAGGATCGTAAATCTTGATAGACAGATATTTGAGCTACAGGGGAGTCAAGGGTTATGGGGAGCAGGCAGGGAAGTGCAGTTGAGGCCAAGATCAGATCAGCCATGATCTTCTTGAATGGCGGAACAGGCTCGAGAGGGCCGAATGGCCTACTCCTGCTCCTATTTCTTATGTTCTTATGTTCACACGGTTAAACTGAAAGTAAGTGTGTTTGTGACGGGTTGGGGTCAGGTCTCACATTTGGGATCAACCCTCTCCCTGCCCGTCGTGGGGTGGGGGCGGGGGTTAAAATCTTCCCCCCTTGTCCCTGCTCCGTGTATTTTCAATATCTTTATACTATTCTTTTGCTTGCAACTTTTTTGTCTTATAATACTCCTGTGAAGCACCTTGGGACATTTTACTACGTTAATGGCGCTATATAAATACAAGTTCTTGTTGTTGTTGTTGCAAGACAAGATGGCCTTTGTACATGCAGACCAAAAGACTCTGTCGTCAATGTCAATGACCAAGCTAACTTATTGGGGTAAACCACAGAACATTCGACAAAAACAATGCATTTCCAGGGTACAAATGGCCCGATATAAGCCCCCACATAACCAAGCAGTAGTTGCTGCCAACTTAAAAAGCTGATCATTGGCTTGTATAGGCGGTTAAGGGGAGACTTAATAGAGGTGTTCAAAATCATGAGGGGTTTTGAGAATAAATAAAGGAGAAACTGTTTCCACTGGTGGGAGGCTCAGAAACCAGGAAACACATTTAAGATAATTGGCAAAAGAACCATTTGGGAGAGGAGGAGAAATTCTATTGTGCAGCGAGTTGTATTGAACTGGAATGCACTGCCTGCAAGGGTGGTGGAAGTAGACTCAATAGTCACTTTGAAGGCATGATGGGCCGAATGGTCTCCTTCTGTGCTGTATCATTCTATGATTCTATGTTGATCTCTAAGAACATAAGAGCATAAGAATTAGAAGCAGGAGTAGGCCACTTGGCCCTTCGAGCCTGCTCCATCATTCAATAAGATCATGGCTGATCTTCTACCTCATCTCCACTTTCCTGCACTATCCCCATATCCCTTGATTCCCTTAATATCCAAAAATCTATCGATCTCTGTCTTGAATATACTCAACGACTGAGCCTCCACAGCCCTTTGGGGTAGAGAATTCCGAAGATTCACCACCCTCTGAGTGAAGAAATTTCTCCTCATCTCAGTCCTCAATGGCCGACCCCTTATTCTGAGACTGTGACCCCTGGTTCTAGAACAGACCTTTCAACAATCCCAAATAATTTAAGCCCTCTACCCCTTTCAAGGCATCTAGCCTGGAAATCATAGGCTGGGAGAGCACGGAGGCTCGGAGGATGGTGAAGCTGCATGTTTAGAACCATAACACTCCTGTTGTGTTCTCCTACTGAGTGAGTGACACACAGGCAAGCACTGAACTTCAATAACATCACAGAGAGGATCGGGCAATGAAAGTAGCGCTTGAGGGGTTATTTCAAGCAGCACTTTGATATTTTGTTTATCTCTTCTGCTTTCTCGGGAATGAAAGAACAGACTGTAGTCCCAGCCAGTGCTCCCAAGTAAGCCTGCACCTCACGTCACCCTGCATTGCTATCACTACCCCTGCCAGACACTAACACATCTACACAGACTCCAGATGATGTAGATAATGAGGCTCAGGAGGAAGCACAGT